>JADANN010000369.1:1492500-2703426 GCA_018806985.1 Angiostrongylus vasorum
GTTAATCAATCCCTGAGGGTGCACCATGCATTCATTTTTATGTGGTCTTTGCAATGAATCGAGGTCACCTACCGATGTATCGAGCCAGTGCTGCTATCCTCCCAGACAAGTCTGGTACCAATTTGCCGACCGCAGAGGGATGGAAGGCTTGATGGGCCATGGGTGCGGGGATCGATTCCACGTGTGTGTTGCAGAGCACCTCTGGCCGCTGCACTACACACAAGTCATTAATGGACTTTTATTAATTGAAGTAGAAACCATTAAAATCAACAGATCTTCGACAGTTACACACATGCTCTCTTATTCTACTAAGATGAAGTCCTGATTTTATGGAGCCCGGAACTCGTGCTCTTGAACCTTTTTTTTGTTGAAATTCGTATTTCGAAATGAAAACGATTAAATAAGTTGCACTTCGTCTGTTAGAACACGGTGGTGGTCCCAAATGCGTTGATAGTGTTTATGGCTGCCTGGATTTCGTGTGGAATCTTAAAGATTCATATCTCATGTTCATTTCTTTTGGAAACTTTGTTCTGAACAACTTTAAAAAATCAAATAGCAGTTTCAAGGAACCTACACTTACACTTAACAATTGCAGCAGAGCTGGTGCTTCCACAGTTGACGACGATTTCTAGGTCCATAAAGAGTTTCAGGTGTCAGAACTTCATAGAATCATTGAAGAGACTTTGCTCTACCGCGACATTCGTATGTCCATTTTTTTATGTAATGTATGTCAAATTTGTGCCGCAGTGCTCGGAGGAGTTCTGTAATACACATAGGATCGATCCTCGCGCCATAGGCCCACCATGCCCTCAATCCCTCCAAGGTCGGCAGATTGGTACCAGACTTGTCTGGGAGGATAGTAGCACTGACTGGATACATCGGTAGGCCACCGCGAGTCATTGTAAAAGCCAGATATGCATTCAATCGTCTCCAAACGATGCTAAATGAAGTCGAATGCATGGCACGTCCCTCAAGGATTGATCAACGCCGGGAGCTTTATCTCTTTTTTTATGTCAAATTTGAGCGTCTTTTGAACAGGGATTTCCCAAAAAATTGAAAATGAAGTTTGCATGAACATGAAAGATACATTGGAAAGCACCGTCTTGTCCTGATACACAATATTTCGTTTGTTCATTTGCTTTGATGTTCGAAGTGTCAGCGCTAGAGCAATGAAGTGCAAGAATTATTTGTTGAAGAGGTGGGGACCGTAATGATGGTGATGCTTTTCACCACGAGCAAAGTGGTGATTCGACCCTACACAAGGGTCACCAAACTTCTCATCCCACCGGGGGTCGGGAAATAGTGCCAGATTTGTTTAAGCCCAACACGCTCCCTGAAATCCACACTGGGACGCTACACCACTATCCCAGGACTCGAGAGAGCATAGACTCGACCAGCATTCTACACCATTCATAAAGAAGGAAACAACGCTCTAGCAGTAACCAAATCTACACATGAAAAGTTCAATGAGCTTCGTGGTGGGTGGATCCAGGGAAACGAGTGGGGCCCAACTAGTAAAGGTGAAGACGAGTTATGTAAAATAAAGTAAAGAATTATATATCTTGAGATCTAGAAAATCATAATGTCGTCGTGGTAAAAAAAAGAATCTTAGTCATTTTTTATTACAACTGATGAAATCTACTAGGAACTGAGAGGGTGCGTGTGGCGCAGTGGTTGGAGACGCCACTGCGGCAGACACGTGGGATCGATCCCCGAGCCCATGGCCCACCAAGCCCTCTATTCCGCCGGGGTCGGCAAATTGGTACCAAACTTGTCTAGGAAGATAGCAGCACTGGCTCGATACATCGGTAGGCCACCGCGAGTCATTATAAAGGCCAGATATGCACTCGATCACGTCCAACGATACTTCGTGAAGTCGAGTGCATGGCGCATCCCTCAGGGGATTGATCAACGCTGAGAGCTTTATCCTTTATCCTTTATGGACTGAGAAATGTTGTATTGTTTATTTGATAAGCTAACACAATGTTGACAAAAAGATTTTTTTCGGCTAATGCTTCGACTTCTTCTTCAGACCCGATGGTCGGAATCAATGGTCCACAGTCACATCCATAATTCGTCTTCGTATCGAGTCAGGTCTTTTTCAGTGGAGTATTTCTCGAATGAGGCAATCTCAGCCGATGATGCTGTTTTATACTGGACGATAGATGTTGACAGTAGTGATTCTCTGGTGTTAACAACTTGTTTTCCCGGACAATCCATCCTGCAGATGTCGGTATCATTATCAGCTAACATAGAGCATAACAATATTTCTAGCATGGTAGGATGGACCATCGGCTCGGATCATCGGTCCTGATGAAGACGAAACCGTCGAAACGTTAACCGAATAAAGATTGTTTGTCAACCTCGTGTAAGCTTGTCAGAGAAAGGATACGTATTGACTAGTATGTTGATTTAAAGTTGAGAACTGTCATTATCTTCGCATCGTATAAAATCCTTAAGAATACTTCTACAGAGGTCGCGTTATCGCGTAGGTGTTGGATAGTTAGAGCAAAGTCTCTTACATAAGCCGACCATGTGTTCACCTCGTCAAATATCCTAGTTTTCGAAAAAAAAAGTATCAACAGCTTGCGAAAAAGCCACCATCGGACCCTATGTGTTAAAGGATAGGTCTTAGGTATAGTGTCAGTTCTAAGTGAAGTTCACCAGTCGAAATAGAATCTCTTAAAATGTCCAAGAATACTTAATCTTCGCCAGTTGATATACGTTTATTTGTTCTAATACAGTAAAATCCTGAAACTCTTTCGTAATTTCATGTTCAGTCACAGCTTGATTTTTTGACGATTTTTCTCAGCATGTAGATGTCATTGTTCTCGGGGAAATCTTATTTTATTAATGAGAGATCCGAAGTAGTTTCAGTAAATAATTCTGTTCACCGACCGAAAAATTTTCACAATAACCTTTTAGACAAACAGAGGCCAAAGACTGGCAATGAGAGTTGACAATGATAATGGGTTTCGCAGTGATCAATCCCCGAGGGACGCGCTATTCATTCCACTCCACTAAGCGTCGTAGAAGTTACGGTAGAATGCATGTCTAGCCTATAAAAAAGACTTGCAGTGATATATCAAGTTTGTTTCTATTTTCCGGACAGGTCTGGTAGACGGATCTATCAGGATGGTTGGGAGTTTTGTTTAGCCCGGACCTTGAGTCGAACCAACGACCACGTTTACATCGCAGATTATTGCAAGTCACTTCGATATACGCTCTCATTGATAATTTATACTGAATTCAGTGAAAACGTAGTTCCAAAAAATTCGTAATGCTCCGTTACATACACGCTATAGCAGTATTCAAAATGAACTCCGTGCGGCTCTGAATACATTGACTTTGTCACAAACCTGAGCCATGCACAGCATGCGAGCCTACCTGGGTCTGTATTGAAACAGGTCAGCACCACATTTCTGTACGCTCATTTAGTTTCCGAAAAGTTTCTTTGCTTCGCTATTACGCAAAATACCGTTGCTTCATGAAAAGAATCCATTCCTCGTTGAAAATTACAGTAGTGAGAAAATAAATCCTTTCTTTCATGCGAAAGGAGCTCATAACAAATCTCGTAACGGCAATGTCTTTTTCCCTCTGATCAGTTCATTCAATTCATTCATTCAACAACTAGTTGTCAACTTCTTTCTAAATTGTAGATTCGGCTAGATTTCGTGGAACTGTCTTTTCACTTATGTCGAGTGGTTTTTTTCGTCGTGAATCATTTGCGCGGGTTTTCATCCATGCTTTGGTTGCATATGACGAATATTAGAGTTTGTTTTCTTTTTTAGTTTTATTCTGAGAGGTTGTTCGACAAACTAATGCTATGAAAAAGATTAAAACAAAGATGCTAAGATAAATTTACACTTTAAAGACAGTGTACGGTGGAAACCTGGAGGCATGTGGAAGAAGCGCCAACGTTAGAAAAAACAGTAGCGTTACTTTATTCCGGGAAATCTAGAGAATAATCAATGCTGAGAATGTTGAGGGGTTACTAGGTGTGTGGCATACGCGTGGCTAAGTTGTTGGAGGTTTCATTCAATACATGCACGGTCTTTGGTTCACTCTCGCACTCAGAACTGACTAATCCCCTCGTCCCTCTAGAGTCTGCAATTCAATACCAGGTTTCCGCGACCGACTTTCTGTTAACCTCGGCATTGATCAAATAATTCTTTATTTTTCTTGTTGAGCAAACACATGTTTGCTCAACGAGAATATAAACAATGTCAGGTTTGTTTCATGGATATACATCAAACGCTTTTTCCTTTAACATTTTCAAAAACACTATCGATAATTTGTTTGCTCTCGAACAATAGTGGAGATCTCCTTCAATAATACGTGCAAGGAGTCCGTTCCACCCGTTCCTCTCCAACCAAGCTTCCCATCTCATTGAGATCGGGAAATCGGTAACAGACATGCCTGAAAGCTCCATCCCATCCACAAGGGTTAGTGATTCCTTGTCGTGAGAAATATTCGTAGAGAACGAAAAATTCTCGATCAACAATTGAACTCACGTGCAAATCCCAAAGGTTACCATCGTAGTTGACAGGAACGAGTAAGGGAATCGTATGAATCCGCAAGATTTCTGATGTCGAGTCATGTGTAATGAGAAACATCACTTATGGAGGGGCCACGATTGTCATATTCCGTTAACAGATGCTTTCGTCTTCCTTATCATATTTCTTCCGCTCGAGTTTATGTCAGCAGTGGGAAGGTACCAGTGAAAATAATGTAGTGTTTTGTCAGTCAATCAGAAAGGTCACGTCGAAAAGCGGCGTCTAGAACGCTGCTCTCCTATTGGTACGCCAAATTGGAGCAGAGAAGAGACTTGCTCAAGTTACAAGAATGTTGAGAACATCCGACCTAATCCACGTCAGTTTCTTCCGCACCTTACTACAGAACTTTTTGTAACGCAACTACCTAGGACTTATTGACGCGTTAGCAGAACGAATAAAAACATTGTAGCAGACGTCACTCGATGCGAGCTTGAAAGAGTAGTGCCTATTGTTAACAGCTTTAAGCCACTCACCTCCCACTAAGGATTCATCTGTGCGATAGCTGAGGCACATTTTCATAGTATTCAGAAAAGAAACTTACGGAAAAGTGTTGCAATTCCACCTAAGCAATTATATTACTTGACAAGAGGAAATAACCGAATCAAAATCCTCTTGCAGCAGCGGAACCTACACGGGAAAGCCGGAGGCTCTCGCTATTGATTAATGCGAGGAAACGAATCGAATGTAAAAGTGCTGGATTCGCTCATTAGATGTGGAAGATAGGTCGTTTAAAATGAAATAAAATAGAAATAAATAGTACTTGTCAGAAGGCGCGGTTGGCACAGTGCTAGTGATGTCATCCATTACGCGCCAGACCAATCTTGTTCTAGGATAACTAAGCCACCATCTGTCCAAGGTTGGGAAATTGATGCCAGACTCGTATGGGATCAAGTCCCCCTGCAACACACAAAAAGCTGGCGACTATATGTGACGAAGATCTGCAAACACCGCAGAACGCCTATGCTAGTAATCGACTCCACTACCATTGGTCGACATTTGTAGAAAAGCAAAAATCCTCAAGTAGAAGCCGAAACCACACGCAAAAAGTTGGAAGACCATCGATCATGATGGATACGGGGAAGAAAATCGAATGCAAAGATGCAATAATCCTCAAAGTACATGTAAATGACGGGCCTTGTAAAATGAGTATTTGTCATCAGTGATATGTTTCTCATTTACTGATCAAGTTTAACGGTCTGTTATTAAATATTTGTTATAAAGGAGCATTAAGAAGTTGTTTTAAACGAGAGTGTTAGAGAATGAAACCAAGTAGGTTTTCAGTGTTGCTCGAAATGTTTTGTCCAAAGAAAAACGAGAAAAAAAAGAACGAGGCACGATTGTTCAGTGTCTGAAATGTGCTGGAATGATCAAATCAGTATATCCATAAGAATGTTGAGGATAAAGAAGGGATAAAGCTCTGGGCGTTGATCAATGCCTGAGGGATGCCCAATGCATTCGACTTCATCACGCATCGTTAGGGATTATTGAATGCATATCTGGCCTACTCACTGCCCCCCCGAGGTGGCCTACCGATGTATGGAGTCTGTGCTACTATCCTCCCAGACAAGTTGAGGCTTGGGCATGGGATCGAGCTCATAACTATTGCAGAGCTCCTCTAACCGCTATGTTACACGGGCCATAAGCGTACTGAGATGTGAGCAAAACTTAAGGCTTCAGACGTCATACCCTTCCATGGAAAAGGAATAGGCAGTAAATAAAAAATGAAAGCATTCGAATGAGTACGCTCTTGGATTATTAAGCTAACAAGAAGCTGATAAAGAGATTTATTCGGCTGACCTTTCGACATCTTCTTCATCAGAGCCGATGATCTGAGTAGATGTCCACACTCCCTCGTAATCTCGAAGTAGTGCCTTTGTCGCTTATCGAGTCGAATTTTGTCCAATGGAACACAGCTCGAATGAGGCATCCTCTTCTGGCAGCGCTCTTTTATTCGGGGATGGTTCTTGTCGCTTAGCTCATAAGTTCGACTACGACTACTACTGCTGAAGAGGATTAGACTCGATACGATGATGAATTACTGTGGACCATCGACTCGGACCATTGGCTCTGAGGAATACGAAGACTTCGAAACTTTAGCGGAATAAGCCTTTTTGTCAACATCAAATTAGCTTAATAATCCAAGAAACTATCAGTTATTAAGGCCGAGGTTAAATGACGGTGGGTCTGAAAAAATATTCATATTTGGCCTATGGTTGGAATGGCTTCCACTTTTTTAAAATATATGATACCACAGCTATCCAACATTATTTTTTTCAATGGACGTTTTGGACAACTTGCCCATTTCATTTTTTTCTTGGTAATGATAAGTATGAGTTTCTCCACATACATTCACTAATTTATTGCTTTGCGGAACTTGATTACTTTACTAAGGCGTGGATACGATCAAACAGGCTTCTAATCGAACTCGCATTCAGTTTCCGATTATCGGCGATCGAGCTGGACGTGCTGGCTGTGTAACAGGACGGGGAATTTTTGACTCCTCCTCAAATTGATCCCTCGTCCACTCCACTATTGAACACTTGAGAGTTTTCTGGATTAATCAACTTCCGGAGCTTATCGATCGTTTTAATATTACTACCGTAAGCGGTTTTACACGACGTGGATATGATGCGTTCTCTGTAGAGGTTTGGACGCGTCTGGGTCATAAGAATCCACTTGAAGGCAGTGAGAACTCGTCTGAGGATCATTACGTCGTGATGGATTAGTGGTGACTTCGAACATTCTTGATTGATTGGTGTTGCTTTATAGCATTGACAGTATTCCAACATCGAATCATGCATATCCATTCTCATTTAGTCTGTCTGTTTCTATTCTAACAGCTACTTTTACAGCTTTATTCAATGCCTCTTCCGCGCAACGTTAATGAACACCCTGTTTTTGTTGCTGAGGGCAGAACTTTGCACGATTGCAGAATTTGAACTATGATTCAGTTCGTTTCTGATTTTTTTCTCGAGAACACACGAGATTGATAACGCAGTAACCAATCAACAGTGGCTGGCGTTTTGCCCAAGGTTAATAGAAAGTCGCTGTTGAGATTTACGAGTTCTTTTCTTTGTTTTCGTTACCAGTTCACTCCATTTTACACTACTTTGACTGATTTCTAATTCAGATGAACGCTTTGTAACTGAGGGGAGCATGGTGAGAAAGAGGCTAACTGTTACCGCATATAGGGTTCGCTATTATTATTGATATCGTAAGGCTTGCAGCTTCGCATCGCTTTGTTAGATCGGCAAGGATGGACCAAACTTACGATGCAGTAATTACTATGAAGTCAGTTTCTTCATTATTAGCGCTTCCTTACCATTTAGGCAGCAGAATTGACAAATGTTACCGAAATTCGACGACAGCCTTGTAGACAAGCTATATGGCTTACTAGTATTCTTACTGAGGTTACTCCTCACCATTCACTCAGTGTGCACATCAATCGAATCATTTAAGTTTGGAAATAATTCAAGAGCAGAACTCTTTTGAGTTATCTGCAATCTTTGGTATTTCACTTCCGCAACCTCATCTTTACTACCGAATTATCTATACGAGATACTCTGCCATGTTTTGAGCAAATTTCAATTTTTTCCATCATAGTTAGGCGTTCAATATACCTGTGCTTTAACCTCTATAACACGTCCACACATATTCTTTCGGGCAGTAGGTTCTTTTCCCTGTGGTGCTCCGTGTTTTCATTACTTCGCTATCCACTTTTTGTCGTTGTCGCTTTACAGTTTTCTTGACATTTTTTGGATTTCTGCTCGGATTCAGGAGCGCGCGCGATTCACATCAGACACCTCCGCCGCTGCAGATGTGGATGAACGGCGACGTGCAGCCGGAGATCGCCGGCTCGACGGCGCCTGACTGTACTGGCGATATGCAGGCGCTCATCGACGAGATGCGTACGTTTTTTCTGCCAATTTCAATCTTTTTTCACACATCTAAGCATACCACCTATCTATCATTGCCTTGAAATTTTCTTGAAATTCTTCTCGTTGTTCTTCAAGTTCTTCGTTCATAGTATTGGGTTGATAGGTTAAAAACAATGACTGGTGTTGAGCAGCAATTTGACAATATGATAACTCAGCTAGAGGGTAAGCGCCATTAGGAATTTAAACATAATCTTAACGTTAGAGAGAAAGGCGAAACGAAGGACCCGTATGGTGTGGTGATGAACACGTTAGCCCCCGGGAAGGGTAACAGAGTGTTCGATCCCCACCGCAGACGCCGTTGTATTTCAAATTATAGGTGTTAATTTTTTCCGACAGCACAGAATTCTTAGTTCTTGATCCATTGAGATCGCCGAATGCTTTTTAAACAATCGCTTGTTTTTTTGATGAATTTTTCTTAAAAATAGTTATCAAGGTGAGTGAGAAAGTGGTAAATGCTTATCAACAGACTCAGTGGGTGTAGTGGATGAGTCAGAATATCGTAGCCCACATTGTTCCAATCTTGGTCATTTAACGTGTGATTGAGTGTTGTTCACAAAAAGAATTGGGCTCTTTCTTTCGAAAAACTCATGCATTGCAGTTTTTTAAGGATTCTGTCGGTTCCGTGCGAGTACTACTCTGTTGTTATCCCTTCCGTCCATATTAGAATAGTTGAAGTTAACTAATCCGCCTGCAGACCAACAGATGCTGGTCATACTCCCGGTTCACCTACAGCGCTGAACGTCATGATAGTCGTTTAGGATCCATTTTCATCCAAAGCTGTAATGGTTTCATGAAAGTATTCATATTTGTGGTATGAGTGGAGCGTAGAACAGGCTTCTTAATGGTGATCTTTTTGTTTTCGTCCAGCTGATACAGCATCCGTTTTGAGAGTTTTTTCCAACTTTTCGGTGTCTTTTATATGGCAAACTGTTGTGAATTGCTAACCGTTATTCCACAAGGAAATTTTGAATTATGCTATTTTGTAACTGGTAACCGATTAAGCTAAGTTTTAAGTTATTCCAGATGTTCCTATTGATTCTATTCCGTAGATATCTCTTCATTTTGCAATATGCCTTTATTGGCAGAAATTCCGTTTAGCAATGAAGTTTGAGGGATTTTTTATCGTATCGTTTATTTCATTTGACCCGTCTTCCTGTCTACTGTGCAGATCCTAGCACTTCTCACATTCGATTCGTTTCCTCGCATCCATTGTCCATGAAGATCTTCCAACTTTAACGTGTGGTTTCGGTTGCTGCTTGAGGGTTTTCACTTCATCTTTAATGTCGTATAATGCTAGTTGGGAAATTCTCCTTGCAGTCCTGAGATAGCCGGGATGGAACGTTCCCAGTTGGACTGCAGAGAGTGATTTTTTCTCAGACAAGTCCGGTACCAATTTCCCGACCTCGGAGAGATGAGAGGCTTGGTTGGCTCGGAGAGGAGTCGAACCACCACATGACAGACATCACCACCACTGGGCTATCCACCCTCTGGTTTGTGGGGTTCACGCTAGAGAGAGTTCTGGTCGCCGCTTCACTGAATATCACTACACTCACCTCTGTACTCATCATTGGACCTTCGATGCCAGCACTTGGTCCATGTTTCAATATCAATCTCAAACTCTTTTTTCGGGAATAAACATTGGAATTGTCATTTTATCACCGTTGATGTCCTGAATTGTATGAAAATGACTATCATTTCTATACTGTCGTTTTCTTCATGACATTGTTCCCATGAACTGGAACTGATGGCTGATTTCCCATCCACTCTCATCAAGTTTAACAAGGAGTCAATGTTTGTTCTTTGAGACATTTTTTTCGGCTCCCACGAAAACATAGAGGAACAATAATGGTTGTAAGACATTATTATATCAAGGTAATGAAACCTTGAGAAAGGAGGCACATTTCTTGGAGGTGATCAATGAGATACAAATAGTTGTGACTTCTATCTCCCACCTCGGGACGACGAATACCCATAATTTCGTGGTAAGCAAACTGATACCTGCCTACCTGTGAGGGCAGCGGCACTGAGTTGACATATTGCTAGGCCACTGTAGGTGGGGCAAATTTAGGGCAAATATGCATTCAGCCACCTTTACAAGGCTGCGAATAGAATGCGTGGTTTTCCTCTTCAGCAATCGCGAGGTTGTTAAACAGCATACATTTACTTCCATAGAAAAACACAATACAATAAACAGTAGCTGACGTTTCGGCAGTATCGCCTTCTTCAGAGCCTGGATGGGTATACTGACATACAATTTACTAGGCCAAACGCTTCAATAACACAAAAAGGCGAAAAACTCCATGGTAATTACATGATCAACAGGTTCTCGAAAAACTCACCGCTTTTTACGTGACTTCCAATGAGGAAGATTAGAACAGCTGATTATAGTCGCATAACGTTGATGACTGCACCATACCACATCAGAAATTGATGCGAACATACGGGGTCAGATCCCATGTGACCTCTGGGCATTCATCCCTACTATTCATTGCAGGGTTTTTTGGCATTTATCCAAAAAGCCTCAAGAAGTTTTCGCGCTTGTGTTTTAGTCTCCCTGTGCGAGGATATTGACTTTTACTTCAAAATCATCTCCGCTATGCTTTTGTATCCTATGCGTCCCTAGTGGGGTACTTTGTCTTAGTTTTCGTTTGCGATCTAGGTATTCTTCTATACGGATACACAAAGGTCTGCCCGTTTCGCCAATATATCCATCTACGCAATCATTACAAGAGATCAGGTATATCGTACCTGAACTCATGCAATCACCGTCCCTGCCTGGCAAATTACGCAATTATTGTTTTATTTTGAACGTTTAAAAATCGAAGACAGTTTTTGTTCGGTTTCTCTCGGGTGAACTTAATGTACTCAGACTGCTCGTTCAATAATTCGAAGCATTTGTCCATCTCCTCCTGCGTAGAGAAGACGACAAAACAATCATCTACATATCTGCAGTAGAGTAGTGGCCGGAGATCGAGAACAGGGCCTTCTATCTTAGACATAAACACAATAGCAAGACTTGGTGCCAGTCCCTGTCCCATTGCCAACCCCCTTATTTGCGCGAAATATTTCCCAAGCCATCTGAAAATCGAGCAGTTTGGGCACTCCTTTAAGAGAGCCATTAGCTGTTGGATGGACAAGCCGTGCATATTTATTCTTCCTTCATGTTCAAGAAGAAGTTCGAAGATGGCTTGCATTGCGGTTTGGATTGCCACGCTGACCCATTGATTGTTTAGCTTTCGGTATTGACTTTCATATTCCTTTTCACGGGATGGGCGATAGAGGGTAGCATCACTAAGATGTTCCTCTGTTATCTCAACATCCAGCTGACGAGGAATCAACTTTCTATCGCGGTAGTGATTAAGGGTCTTGCGAACGCCGTCCGAAAATATGCGGGATTTCATGTCAATTCGTTTTGGTCTTGGTAAAAATAAACCTAGCAATAGGTGATGATGGCGTTGGTAGATGGAAAACTGACTGAGAGACAGGCAAAATGAAAAGTACTTACTAGTAAATTAGTTCTAGTAAAATCTTACTTTTTGCATTTCTAGAATCTGGTTTTATTTTAAATCTAAAGGTGAAAAGCTTTAGAAAGAAATTTCATTCCTACGAAGCTAGTTATTCACTTTCTTTCTGATATTCAAATCGTAAATTATTCTTGTTATATAAAGTGATCGCTAGTTTTCTACCTAGCGCTGCCATCAGCAATCACCCGTCAGCGGGATTGATCTGGTATAGTAGCAGTATAGTAATAACACATAGCACTAGTATAACTATTTATTTGATATTAATCCGTTGCGGTTTGTGCTTTCATATTTTCCGGACAGCATGAACTTTTGAGTGTTTTATTACTGCTAAAGTATATTTAGTTCATAGCGAAAGTAATTGCTCTTAAATGGTAGTGCGCTACTATTTCCATTGGAATGTGAACAGACAGGTTATGTACTACAGCTTTTACCTGTACCGGTTCAAAGCTCGCCGGTCATTTATTTCTGATTCGATAGGAAATGTGTGAATGTCGAAGTCGAGTGTGACTCGGCCAAACTACCTTCATGAGTCGAACCGCATGAAAAAGAAACAATTTTGTAATCTAATCTGCGTCCTCCCAACGATTTATCGTCTCTTCGTTGCTGGGAGGTGCTCCTGCGTGTCGGGCAGCGATGTACAGCGGAGGATTAGTCCCTCCGGCAGGGTCTCCCAAAGTGAGAAGGAGTCCGGCGTTTCCATTAGGAAGCCTAGCTAAGAGTAAACCAATACCACTACCAGGATCTACCACCGTCCTGGTACCCTGGTATCAAACTAGTCGCATGCTGCCAAGTCTCCCACTGATCCACAAGAGTGGCGCCCTATTACTCTCTTGTTTGTTTCTCCGCCCTACTTTCAACAGCGCGCTTGTGGCGCAGTGGTTGGAGGCGCCATTGCGACACATACGTGGAATCGATCCCCGCGCCCATGGCCCACCAAGCCCCCCATCCCTCCGGGGTCGGCAGATTGCTACCAGACTTGTCCGGGAGGATAGCAGCACTGGCTGGATATATCGGTAGGCCACCGCGAGTCATTGTAATGGTCAGATATGCATTCAGTCACCTCTAATGATACTTAATGAAGTTGAATGCATGGCTCATCCCTCAGGGGATTGATCAACGCCGAGAGCTTTGTCCTTTATGCTTTTATAGAAAAGTAGCTTTATGATGGTTTATGAAATTTGAATCTCGTCAGTTATACGCTAGCGAGTAAAGCACAAATTCAACGACGAGTTAGGACAGAATTTCTTTCGAATTAAGTGTTTTGATACTGCGTTTTATTTAGTTTTTTTCGATAGACTGGACAAACAGGTCTGCAGCAATGTCCGCTTATGCTTGTGATAGTAACTAGTGAGAAAACTAATTTCTGTGGAAGTTTAACGAGATTTTTAGGTTGGTTTTATTCTGGGTTCATACTTGACCCCGTCTCTTTTCAATTGGTCAGTGTAACCTTTGACGTAAACACATTTTAAGCGGAATTATTGGGCTATGCAATTGATGTTGCAAGCATCATGCAGTCAAGCAAAGGAAGAGGTCCCAAAATTTCTTCGATGAAAAAAAAGCTCTTAGTATTAGTACGGGATGAATCGTACACCCTGTGTAGTCTGGACCGTTATCGTAGACGACTACTGTATGTGGACAAGGCTTGAAAGATTAGGCAATCCGACACTTCCAACAATGCGAAGCATGACACACTAATTTGCTTAGGCGCAGTGGATCTGGACCATACATAACATGGTTTACAATTTTTCAATTGTATTTTAGTGCTAGGGTCCAAAAAATATCGTTTTGTGTAGTGCGCAATGTGTACTTTTTTTGATATTGCTCAGATAACGTAGCTGACCTCCCAACGGTTTATCGCCTTATCGTGCTAGGAGGTGTTCCTGGGTGTCGGACTGCGATGTACTGCGAGGGATTCGTCGTCCCGGCAAGGTCTCCCAAGCTGAGAAGGAGTCCGGCGTTTCCATCAGGAAGCCTAGCTAAGTGTAAACCAATACAAGGATCCGCCACCGTCTTGGTATCAAACTCGCATGGTGGTAAATCTCCCTCTGATCCACAAGGGCTGCGACTGCTTGTCGTGGTGACGACCTGGGGCAGACTTTGGCCAAGCTGTCCTCGGGATTCCAGGGAACCACAATAACTTAACCACTGCGCTACACACGCTCTATAATGTAGGTAGGAATGAATACTGATTTGGCCTGGTTTGGTGGCAATCGTTTAATAAAATTCTGCAGCGCTTCCAGTGTAGCTATCTTGTGTTCAATTTCTGCAACGGCCGCTGCTGCATTTCCTTCCTTGACTACTGTACCGTTCTCCCAAATTGTGAGCTGAAAGCACTAGAGTGTTGTATAACCTATCAGAAAGAATAAATAAATAAACGTATAAAAACGTAAAAAAATATAAACGTAGCTACCGTATCAGTTTAAATAAAACTCATATCGGACATAGACTTAGAATAAACAACGCACTTTTCAATTCTTGACTTCCACTTGATTGCAAGTTTTTTGGCCGAAACGACTTGCAGAATACAATTTGCACATACGCGAACATGCCGTAGATCGGTACATGGAAACGTAGGTACAGAAGGTTTGTGCAACATCAACGCACCAGCAAAAAGAAGTCCATCCCATCTTTCCACCTGCGGCTCTTTGAAGTAAAGGGGTCGCGCTTGGCGCACCTTAACAATCTAACTTCCACTGGTGGCAGCGCCACGTAGTTTCGTGACTAGCCGCTTCGGGATCCAGGGAGAATCGACTAGATACCTTACACTTATCGTCCAAAAAATTGCCTGTGGCGAATCGCAAGACTTCGATACCGACTTAAATTCAACCTTAGCACGTGTCATGTTTTGGCTTATTGAAGAAGAAGGTCCTTTGAAGAAGACAATTTCTAAGCACATTAACGATTTGTAAGCGTGTGATGTAAGGTTATTATTAAACTGCGAACTCGCTCCCTCTCCTTATCTAACAGTCAAGTTTTTTTGTGAATATTTGAGTAGCTTTGACAAAGCCTACCTTATAAGATTATGAACTTCCAGGTATGCAAGACTTTGACTCGATTCGTTTTGCCACATATCGCGCCGCTTGCAAGTTGCGGTTTGTCCAGAAAAGACCAATGGTGAACTTTTTTCTACCTTTTTACTTAATCAATTTGTACTTTTTGAAAGAATGTTAGCTTTGGGGCTTCTTTTTTTTACGAAGAGCTCATCATAACGGTAATGGGTGTATACAGTTGTTTGTTGATGGATTTCAGTGCACCTAGTAGATATATGGAACATGATCGAGTCGTTTCGGGAAAACGGTCTCAACGCGCTGCCCATCCACACACAGGTGGGGTGTCATTTCATTACTACCATTTCAATCACCAATCTTTTGAACTGTAGTAAACTTTTTCGAAAATTTCGCCACTCTTGTCCGAGTTCTATCCGCTACTATTTTATTCTAATACCCAAGAAACATTTCATGATTCCATGTACGAGATAAGAATAACTTGTTGTGAATTAACGGACTGCTAGTCTAGAAGCAATTTGTTCAACTCTCAGTTTCACATTTTTCTTACTAATTATCCATATGCCAGGATCTATCACTGTCCTGGTATGGAACTAGTCGTGTGGTGGCAAATGTCCCTCTGATTCACAATTGCGGCGACTCTGTGGTGGTGGTGACCTGGGGGCAGACTTTTGGCCAGGCTGACTTCGGGGGCTTCAGGAAAACACAGTGGGTAAACCAAGAAAACTCCAAAAAAATGGATAACATTCTGGGGTCCGCATAACCAGTAAAGATGGGCCATCCAAGTATCCAAGTGTCTAAGTATCCACATGTGAGCGTGTAGATCAGTGATTTGAGGTGTTCTGTGGTATATACGTGGTCCTTGGTTCAATCCCGCGCTTTAGGCTAACAAAGTTCGTTAATCTTCCCGCATTGGCAGATTGTTACTGGATTTGTTAAGTTGGATGAAAACACAGACTTGGTGCAGTAGGGAAATAGAAATCATTGTGTAGGCTAAGTATTGATTCAGTCCTCTCAATGATATTTGATGAAATCAATCGCTTGGCGCAACCACAAGGCATTGACCAAGCCCGAACATAATATTGATTATATTTCTAAATCGCCTTCAAATAAATAACATAATGATAGCATATATCTTGGAGAATTTCTTATGAAGAACTGACAGTTGCTTTAAAGGTCAGGTTTTTAAGTTTTCTTTCGCTTCATCGTGGAGATGAAAGCTTTCGATAACAGCACTTTGTGTGGTTAGCAACGTGCGACGTCCTGCTAAGTAAATAATTCTTTAAATGGCTCACACTAGCGCACGCATGCTGCTTTGCATTAGGAAAAGCTAGTCATAGAAGTAGTTGCTCCACAAGGGACGGATACCGCACAACATTCAGCGAACTGCAGGTGAAATGGAAGAATTGTTATCAGTAGAGCTGAATAAAATACCTGACAACGTCATTTGAGCTTACACGAGGTTGATACGAGATGTTTATTCGGCTAACGTTTCGACATCTTCGTCTTCATCAGAGCGGACGATCCGAATAAACATCATGTGTTTATGGAGAGATTTACGGAAGTTGCTAGAGCATTGTTATAGTTTTAACAGTTGAAAACCAGCAGTATTCTGGCTTTCCTTTGACACCGCCAGACATCCAGAGACTGAAAATAGGGGTTTCCTTCATTTCTACTAAGCTTGAGAATTCATCAGGCTGCTCCGTTTTTTTGTTGTTTTCAGATCAAAACATCTCGAATAGAGCTGTTATTAACCTCCATCTATCATAACTTGAACAAACGGCTCGTTTCTTCGCAACATATTGATACTGATAGATCGATATCGTTGTTACTTAGCTTTTTACTAGGAACATATGACAAGTAAGTGTTATTCACAGAGGTCAATTTAATTGCGACATTTTTTGCCAGGTGCTTCTTTCTATTTCAGGGCAACAGACGGGTCGTTTAACAGTGTTCTCGATCAAGATAGCCTTAGCGACGATTTGTGCTGGAAAACTGGTAGACAAGTTAAGGTGTGAGTACTACGTTTCTTAGTCTTTTCAAATATTTTAGCACTTATGTACAGTTCAGAATTTTATTGTCAGATGACACCTGACCATGCTTGATTTATAAATGAATTTTGGCTTCGTTGAATAGTTGTAGCATCTCAATAAACGTTTAAACGAAAGTCGTACGTGGTGAAGTCGGTGGCACCTAGCTCAATCAAGGTAGGGTGCGTTCATTAGCCCGTAACTCCATAAGCTGGTTTTTGATAAGTGACAGCAATTTCTCGATCGCTAGGGTACCCTATGAGTTCAAAATGTCGTAGAACGTTTACATAAGAGACGTTCATCTATGACATTTATTGCGTATATAAATTTTTGTTCGGTATTCCTTCGTTTCTAAATATCTTAAGAGATCCCTGCGACCGACTTTCTATTAACCTCGGCATTCATCAAATAATTCACAGTTGATGAGCAGATACGAGGTTGTTGGCAGCAAGATTTATTCAGCACAAGGCTGAATGACTTTTCTGCGGTTTCGGTTTCTTCGAAGCCGTTTTGTTCTTCTTAACTGTTCCATTTATTTAATGGAGGCCATCCGCACAGTCTTACATGGTGCAGGAACGTTCCAGCCATTGCACTCAATAAATCTTGTTGCTAACAACCTCATCTTTGCTCATCAAGCAAAAAGCGAATTAGGCTTAGAATTAAAACTTTCGGAATATTAGTAATGTTATATGTTTTTAAAACTTCGAACGCAGGATTGGCAGCTGCAAACGTAAAGGATACATCGGGACCACCAACATGTTGTACTCGACTATATTTCGTTTGTTCATTTGCTTCAGTGTTGGGAATACGAGAACTGAAGCAACAAAGTGACAGAGACATTTGTCGTGGGCTACAGAAAATCTGAGTTTGAGCATCGTAGAAGAGAAGAACCCCAATTATGAGGTCAAAGATTTGGTGCTTTGACAGTTTTCATTCAGTTTAGTAAATTTTAACACGAGCTGAGATGTGTTGGTTCCATATTATATGCGGTCATTTCTGATGAGAACTTTGCATTTCCACCTACTCGTAGACTTTGATGTCCTGCTACAAAACCGATGGAAGTCTATTTCCCTCCTTAGAACTGCACAGCGAACACCATTCAGACTCTTATGAAAGAAACATGAGACTGTTTGTCATCAAGTGGCAATTCCAGCGTTGGTATTTCTCTTATGAATTTTCTGGATTTCATCAAGTTGCTCACCCGTGGTGTTTTGAAGTTGTTAGTTTACTTATGCATATTCTTCCGAAAGCTGTCCAACTATCGAACCCATTATGCGTCAATCTGCTTCAACATCTAAGTCATCAGATAGTCTTTGTCCATGGCAGTGGATCGTCCCTGACTTTCCTCGTCTTTAAGATCATTATCTCCGTCAAGATTCGTTTTAAACCAGCATTATCGTGCAGTCATTCAAAGCTCTGTTAGGAAATGCATGATTGGTATGCAGAAGTATTTTACTGGGCTTTCTTCCAAGTACTCCTTCCTCAAATTCAGTAAATTCAGCACAAATTGATATGGAAATGAAAACAGTGCAGACAAATGGGAAATCTAGGCTTAAAAATCATATATAGTACAAACCCCAGGACCAGCTATCTTTTAACCTCGGCACTGGATCAATATTTCTTTTTTTCCTGATAAGCAAACACGGGTTGTTATAATAGGATTTATTAAATCACAGTAGCTGACGTTTCGGTGGTTTCGCTTTCTTCAGAGCCTGAAAAGGTCAAAGTGACGCGCAGTCCACTCATCCAAATACTTTACAACCTCAGCAGGGAAAACTTAAAACATGTGTTAACAAGTCTGTGGTAACAACCTCTGGTTTGCTCATCAAGGAAAGCAGTAACATGTGGCACGTTAATGAAATCGTCCGAGGGTTTTTTGTTGCAAAATTGTAGTTTTCATGCTGAGTAAGCACTTGTAATAGAAGGTACTTACTTACTTGATACTTGAAGGGCCCGTCCTCACTAGTTGTGTGGGCCCCAGCACAACCACCATTCTTCGGAGATTTGCTGGTTAAGCCATTCTGCTTCCCTGGAATCCCGAGGACCTGGCCAAAGTCTGCCCCAGGTCGTCGCCACGACAGGCAGTCGCAGCCCTTGTGGATCAGAGGGAGATTTACCACCAAGCGACTTTGATATCAAGACGGTGGTGGATCCTGGTATTGGTTTACTCTTAGCTAGGCTTCCTGATGGAAACGCCGGATTCCTTCTCAGCCTGGGGAGACCCTGCTGGGGTACGAATCCACTCGTTGTGCATCGCAGTCCGACACCCAGGAACACCTCCCGGCCACAATTAGGGCGGTAAACCGTTGGGTGGTGTAGTAGAAGATATGATCACCAATTGAATTTTGACTATGTTAACTTTTTGATTTACTGCCTTACTATTTTTCATAGCAGATTATAGTATGTGATACAACCGCATGACATCTGCGGTCCGGAGTTTTGCAAATATCTCAGCAGCACTAAATTCTCACTTTTAATTTGACTACTTATTATCTTCTTTGCTTTTTCAGATATGTTCTCGCAAATTTCCGACTCATCCGGTTTTCTCGAATACGATCGGTTTACGGATTTCTTACAACAGGTGGTTACCTCATATTGAGATTCCTGCCAGCTTCTTTCATTCCGAATCATCTCCAGTTAGTCGGACCGTTGCCAGTCATTCTAGAATAAACTGTGATGTCTACCAATGAAGTAAACTTTAGTAATATGTACAGGTGCTTGCATTGACGACAGCCGTTTTTGAAGCTCCAACGTTCGGCTTCTCAGAAAATGTCATGTCGCAGTTTTTCTCGAAGGTGTTGTATACATTATCGATTCCATTTATCATTCTTTTATTGGAAATTACTTTTTAAAACTGCTGAGCTAGAGAGGGTATATTGTTTTGCTAGGATGGCAAGGCATTTTCGCATGCTTGAAGACAACTTACTTACTTGATACTTGAACAGCCCATCCTCACTGGTTGTGCGGGCCCCTGAATTCTCCACTTTGCGGAAATTTGCGGGTCAGCCTAGCCAAAGTCTGCTCCCAGGTCTTCACTACCACAGGCAGTCGCAGCCCTTTGTGAATCAGAGGGAGGTTTGCCACCATGCGACTTTGATACCAGGACGGTGGTGGATCCTGGTATTAGTTTACTCTTAGCTAGGCTTCATAATAGAAACTCCAGACTCCTTCTCAGCTTGGGAGGCCTTGCCAGAGGGATGAATCGCCCGCTGTACATTGCAGCCCGATACCCAGGAACACCTCTCCAGCTACGATGAGGCAGTGAACCGTTGGGACGGCTTGAAGACAAAGACGCTATAAATCGTTAACAGGTTCACTGATACCGAGTCTAGGAAGAGAACTATTCTCAGCGTTGGCAGTACCTGTCGTGTGTCATTTAGGGGTGTAAGTATATTTCTAAACTTGCTTTGAGTTTAAGGCTTCTTTTGCGAAACATGGGAACAAACACTCATAATTTCGCTAGTTAATCAGCCTCTGTAACTTCACTTGTAAAACAAGTAGCTAGTTTCTAAAAATTAAGCATGCATCTTCGAGACTACTTCTCAGAGCAGAACTAAGTTTATATTGACCTGCGATCAGCGGCCGCCTTTATGGGCCAGTGACGTCCGCTCGTATGTATGCAAGATTGATGGCGGCATTACCGGCTGCCGTTTTGGCAGAATCGTTTCTTAATGGAACTTAAAGAGACTACTTTCATACATCGTACTTTTTAACACAAATAATTTTATGGATAGCTTTGTTCGAAGATTTTCAAGCCTTGGCTACTGCGTATTTGAGATGACTTGGAAAGTGTTGACGTGCTTCGCCCGGTTACAATAAATTACATTGTCTTTTTACTTGCAGGACCAGCATGTAACTCTGAACAACTTTCTGGACGTGTTCATGTCCGACCCATGTCCACCCCTGTGTAATGTGGCTTCCATTGTTGCATAGAATGGCTTCTGTGGAACATGTCTATCATCCAGTCGTCTGCGACGCATGCCAGGTTACCATTTGTAGTTATGATAATGATAAAGTTTTTCCAACATAGTAAGCATGAAAAAAAGAGACGTCTATGGTTTGCAATGAACTTATACGGAAGAAATAATGACCTTCTCAAGCAAAGTATAAGAGTCAATGTCAATCGAATAACGGTAAACGTCGTACAGAGCACTTCTTTGTTCTACGGGTGTATGTTCGCAAAGTGAAAGAAATTACATGGAAAACTCCCACCAGAAAAGGACAAAAACGTGGATTTTTTATCGGCCTTTTATTGTTAGAATTTATTCTGGTTGAGAAAACCAATTGAAGAACACAGCCAAGGAGCAAAAACTTAAGAAAGTTTCTGTAAAAAGTATTACGCAGCTTAGGTACAGAATTTGTCATCTTTGCTATTAGTTGCTTGGTCGTCCATCGAGTGAATAACATGAGAGTTTCTATCCGTTACATTTTTTGCACACCCATCGGCCTTTCCCGTTCTCTGATCTTGGAAGCATCATATATAATTCTACGACAATTCAAATCTAACAATGAAATCGGGTACTATACTTGAGGCATAGAGGATTTGGGTTAGTCAATCCCTAAGGTATCCGTGTTACCTTGAACTCCACTAAACACCCGTGCAGTGGTTGACTCACTTCTATGAGGACTCACCAAATCCTAATTCTTGTAGTCTACTTATCTCTCATTAATAACTGCAGAAATTTGTTGAGCTCCTTCAACGTCGTCTTTGGCTCACTAGTTCTCCCGGAAATACGACAATATCAGCGAAGCGAGGGCTTAGTAAGAATCTGCTACTACGAATTTTTCGTTCCGGTCGATGAACTTTGTTATCAGAGGTGAACAGCATTGTGGAAATGGTATCGCTGCGGGCCTATTTTCCATCAGTACTGTAATGGGTGAGTGAAAAAATTGTGCTTGCGTGGTGTTTTTTGCAATAAAAGCCGTAAAGTTACTCGTTTATGCGGTATTTCCTTCTCAAAGTTGAGTAATTAAACCGTTTGCATAGCAACAGTAAGGCAACAATAGCAAAATGGCGATAATGAGACGTAAGTGTAAAAAAATATAAACAATAACGTGACCCGTAGGTATGTATAGTATAGAGAGCAATAAGGAGCACTAGCAATGATAAAATATCTTGTGCAATAGTGTTATAGTGATAAAAACATAAAGGATAAAGCTGTGGGCGTTGATCGATCCCAGAGGGATGCATCATGCATTCGACTTCACTAGATATCGTCAGAGGTGATTGAATGCATATCTGGCTCATACTTTAACTCGCGGTGGCCTGCCGATGTATCGAATCAGTGCTCCTATCCTCACAGACAGGTCTGGTTTCAGTTTAGTGACCACAGAGGATTGGAAGGCTTTGTGAGCCTGAGACGCGGGATCGAACCTATGTGTAGTGCAGATCACGTCTAAGAATTGCGCTATATGCGTTGTAGTGATATGATACAGAAATAGTGATACTATACATTGTTGCCCATGGAGTATGGTTGGGCGGAACTGGGTAGGATATTGTCATGTGTCCAGAGATCAATAGCGGAGCTGCGGATGGCCTGGGCCTACTTGACTGTAGGCTTGGCTGAGGATCATGACGTAAACAAACAAAGCGCAAGAATGAAGAAGAAGTGGATAGTATGCAAGTGCTAGGTCGAGTAGCTATGAACTGCATTTTGTGACAGCGATTGATTTATACTGGGAAGGATCAGGATAATCAGTGAGCGCGCAGTAAAGAACAGAACAATACTAAATGAGGGCTTAATGAATAGAATGGCTGGGTAAACCATTGGTTTTTAAATGTTGCTCATTGAGTTACATCTACGTTATAGATGTTATTGACCATTGCTTCTATTTTACAGGGTAACTAATGGTGGACGTTGTCGATAAAGATATTGCTTTTACGTTTTCTCTTAAATGACGAATCCAATCGTTTGTTCAGGAGTGATAATAGATAAGCAGACGTTTTGCACGGTGCAAAACTTTTTCGTCGTCAAGAAAGCTTGGCGGAAGAAGCAGGTGCTAATTCTGATAGACACCTATGACACTCGATGATGCAAAACCAGTTCTTTATATGCATGATTTGGAGAACTTCGTGAAGAATTTGCGCAATAACAACTAACATGAAACAAGCAAATTGGGTAGTGGTTTCGAAGATTTCTTATGTCGTCCATCTACGGCTTACTGCACGAATTCCCCTATATTCTTTCTTTCGAACATATGTTGCCATGCCTATTAAGGGGACTGAGAAGCTCGTGACTAGAAATTTTTTGGGCTGGGAGCGAGAGTTGTGGTAAAGGATGAGGTAGAGTAAAACTTTTCCATTGTCAACTACGTAACATAGCGGTGGTGGTACTAATCTTATCTTTATTCCTGGCGGCTTATAGCAGAACTCTATATTCGCATAGATCCCGACCATGTTTCTTTACAATGGATTTATATGGCGTGTGTTAGTTAGCCAGTGGAATATAGAGTAGTCGTTGGTCGGATTTGTCCTCTGTCCGCCAAATGTAGGTGGAATGCTCGACTTTGTGTGATTTCGCCACGCGGGACTTTTTTTCTTAGCCGCCATGAACAACCTCGAGTTTGGGTTAAAACAGTTTTTAGCAGTAATAACAATACAATAGTAACAATATGACGATATCTAGTTAGGTGAACGAATACGAGCGAAGCAGTTGTGCGAACACGGGTGCACTGTATGCGGGGATGCTGGACTACTGAGAGTACAGAGGCTCACACACTCAGTACTGGAATAGTGGTCCTTGTATTCCTTCTGGAATTGGTGGTGTTTTTACAGAAGGAACCACAGACAGTGCTAAGAGAGTGGTTTTGAAACTTTTTCAGCTATTATAATCTGTACAGCTACTTGCACAGAGGGTTCGTTAAGTCTATACAATAGCTCATACAGAAAGTAGTGTGAAAGCGAGCAGTTGCTCGCACGGAAAGTTGGTCTGAGAGGCGACACAAAGGCTTATAAAAACATCATGTGAAAGAGATGGAATGTATAGTGTACATAGCTTATACAAAGGCTCATACAGAATGTATATGTGAAAGCAATACAAAGCGTAGAAAGCAAGAATAAATGTGGCCAGCAGTAACTATAGTTAGTTAATATTGGAGATATACGAAGTATAGGAAATAGGGACTATTTGAGGAATAGTTACTATATGCTGCCTTATGCCTCGTTTTTCTGTCCATTGTGCAAAAAGTTCTGCCGTAATGATTCTTTGCGAGTGGATTTTATTGCCAGTCATGTCAGGCACATTATAGTCGGGTCTACTTCTGGTTTCGTTTCCTCTTTCAAGAACCTGTTAATTGTAGTTGAGATTTCTATTGTTCTTTAGCCAAATGTCTCTAATTCAAAGCATGAGACGCCATCGGCACGGAATTTGATGAGTTCGTCAGTTGAGTTTTCTTCGATTTAGCAATTCTGGAGGAAATCGGTTTCATTCAGAATGTTCTTGTTATTCACAACTTTTATTTTTGTTCCTAAGCCATGGTAGAACTTATTTTTCGGCTTAAATCTGTTGACGGAGCCGAGAAGTGGATGTGATTCAGTACAGAATGATGGCGCGTTTGTGGTTAAACACCGTCTTCTATTTGTAAGGATGACCGATTTCCAAATGGATCGTGCTTCTTGCGATGCGAGATTCTTGTTTATAGGGTATTTCCCTTCCTTAAAAAGAATGAATTTCCAGTGGAAGGGGGTTAGCTATGGGCAGCATCCTAACAGGACTTATTCCACTCCCATCTCGGTTTCCTAACCCAAGCTTGTGGCTTCTGTGTTCATATTCACCAGCATTTATATTCTTGCGTTTGGAGAAAAACTTCTGAAAAGTTTCAGAAATCCTCTAAATTTATCGGTGTATTGTATATTTTTTAGATTCTATTAGTCTTGTGATCTCCTAGTTGATATCAGTTGCTTGGACCATCACATCTTCAATACAATTTAATAACTCCAAGGTAAAAGGATAAAAAGCTCTCTGCGTTGATCAATCCCCTGAGGGATGCGCCATGGATTTGACTTCATTATCGTTGGAGGTGAATTAATGCATATCTGGCCTTTACAATGACTCGCGGTGGCCTACCGATGTATCGAGCCAGATCTGCTATCTTCCCAAACAACTCTGGTACCAATTTGCCGACCCCGGAGGGATGGAGGGCTTGGTGGGCCATGGGCGCGGGGATCGATTCCACGTATGTGTCGCAATGGCGTCTCCAACCACTGCACCACACGCACCCTCATCCAGGATACGGCGATTGAAAGGTCAAATCTCCAGTGAACTCGGTGATTTCCATAACGCCTTCCAGGAGAATGGATATTTTTTTCGTCACTGAACATGGCATTACTTCCATATGCTCCAGCTCTGGCTGCAAAAATTGCATTTGTCTTAATAGTAACTTTGTCGGATCCCCTTGTAAAACCATATCGAGCAATTTGAATGTAACAAACAATAGGAGGTAGTGCGACGTTTTTGAACTGTTCCTGTGACAAATTGTCTTCTTCACTTTTACCTTGTTTCAAATGTCTATGCAGCTCGACTTCTCGATGTTTTAAGCATCCTAGGACGAAGGAAACTCCCGCATGAGGGAGGAGAAATAAAACATTGGTTGAGTCGATTGATTTAAACCACTCTCATTATCATTATCAAATTTTTTGATGTTGTATTTCGGATAGGATTCAGGACCTTTAATGTCGTAAGCAATCCTTTGATCAAAGGCTTACAATGAGTTTCAAATTCAGATACAATCTTTCACTGGCTTTCGCTATAAATGTCAACGATGTTCGAACTATCAACTCTGCCAGAATTGCTTTTGGCGGGGGACGAACGAGTCAGAGTCACTCGAACGAACACGAAATGAAGGAGTACTCGAGTTATGTGAGTGGATTGCCGCATTCGCACTCCTATTCTTCAGCTCCTTCTCTTGATTTCCTGTTGAATTCATATTTTAGAAATCTCCTACAAAGCAGTTGGCGCATTCGATTCACAAATCGCTTCAGTGCATTCCTTCCACAAATGCTAAGCAGTCTCCACTATTTGCCGAACGCCCACAACGACCACTAGAATTGCAGAATATTGTGCCATCAACGCCGACTACTTTACGGTATGTCTTGGTAATATGCCTTTTGTAGAACCTACGTGTTTCTGTTGAGGTGCCCTTTTTGGATGGAAAATACGAATAAGAAACCGGAGATGATCTGGTTAAAATATATGGAAAATATTCGTCAATTTCGGATGCTTCAATTCCATTTCGTTATCTCATAACATGTATGATACGGAATTGTAACCGAAAACTTCTATACAATCTTTTTTTGTTCTTTTAATGAGCACACTGCTCATCATGGGAACAGTAAGTTTTTGGTCGAGGTTGAGGTTAACAGGATGTCGCTCCAAGGAATTACAATCTTTTCTCTCCCATAATCTGTGTCAGAAGAGCTAACATCCTTGCTGAAAAAGAAGTGCTACGATTCTTCCCATGTGGAATTCGAATTGCAAAGGCACAGTTTGGAAGCCAGGTAAAGTCACGGCCGTCTTCCTTCGAACTGAAAGTCGCGGATATAAATGCTCGTCATGTCCAAAAACAGCGATCGAAGGGATCTTCATAACCAGCGCCCAATATGCATATTTGAGCATGCTTTACAAGCTGTTTGAGGAGATTATTCTATCTCACATATCAAAGACTTTTTATGAGGTACGATCAGCTGAATAAGCAGGATTCGGATGACTTTACTGTTGGACATCCAAACCAACGTAGACGCTCACTGGAAATACTCTGGTCTTTATCCCTAACATTTTTTCGGCTGTGAAAAAAAAATGTTTGACAGAGTCGAAACGAATGCATTGCTAACAGCTTTTGGCGGTCAAGGAGTAGGCTTATTAAATAAGAATTTTAATTGACCCTTATCGTGAGAGCACTTCGACAAGGCAACAACATCTGGCTAGAGTTGTTTACAGCCACACAGTAGTGGATAATGAAGTCGCTCGACTGTGACGAGAAAGTCATGCGCGTTTATGAGAAATTCCTATCAAATCTGAGTTTTGCTGACGATATCATTTTCAGTGAGCACTAGTGAAGTAGGGACGGTGCTCAACGAGATCAACGATAGGGGAAGAATATTAGACTGCACATTAATCGGGGGAGAAACTCAGTTCTTGAAAAGCGGATGTTGCGGAGGTATGAGAATCGAAATAGATGGTTTTCTGATTACAAAGGCAACATCGTGTGTGTATTTTGGGCAGTAGCAACGAGAATATGTTGACGGAAGAACTATACAGAAGAACGAAAGCAATGTTATCGCGTTTGTGCCTCTCAGAGATTTCGTGTACCAACTAATTGCTGTGGAATTGTGCTTTCGTCTTTTTGAACTGATGATCCTCTCAGCGATCCGCTATGCAGCAGATGCGTCGGTTGAGACCTCATTCACCTCAAGAATTGTGCGCATCATCCAGAGAGCATTTGAAGGGCTCGAACTATCGAACGTCGAAAACGATGCACAGGTAGGTTAATCATGTAATGGGAGCGATTAGCAACAGATGGACGAGAGAAACGTTGAAGTGCACACTCTTCAGGATTCAAGCATAACAGGCGACGATCACCTGCGAATGGTGCGGACCTATTTGTTGCTCTCGTAAATCTGCATTTACCGCTTATAGCGATTTCTTGATCACAGGACAGAGTGTGTGTTAGAAATGCTGTTCAATAATATGCGCAAGGCGGCTGATTTGAACCCACGCCGAACTTAGCAGTCGTTCCAAGGTTGGGGAATTGTTGGCAGACTTCTTGTGATGAACTACTTCAGATTTGCACAGAACAACTGGCGATTGGCTAAGAAAGAATTGGGCACCAAATGGCACAATAGCGTCTGGTTTTCAATTTGAATACGTTTAACCAACATTCAACGATGAGCGTAAAGAAGACTAAAGTTCCAAATCAGCAGCTGAACTTACAAATCTGTTGCCCTTCGTCAACGGTGTCTTCATGACAACGAATCCAATGAAAGAAGTACTTTGATCCGCCCAACATATGACGTAAGATCATGGAATGAATGAATGAAAAGATACAACCACCATGATACTGAGATATCTGCAAATCTTAGACCCCAGTCCAGATTTAAACCTGCGATTATCCTTTCCGCTGGCTCACGTGTTACTCACTGTACCTTTGAGACTCTCGATTTGCCTTTCTCTCAGTCAGTTTTCTACGTGACTGTTCCATCAGCGACCACTTGTTAACCGGAATAATCTGTGCGGCACACATCGGCATTGAACATGGTTAAGCTCGAGGCTGTAGTCGAAATCACAAAGTTAACTCTTCATTTAATGCCTATTATTATTTTTTTTCCGGCAGGATATTATGTGATTATGTCATTCGCGTTGACGGGTGTTTCTGAGGGTGCCGTTGGGTAGAAAAGTGGCTTAGACGAAGGCAAAACAAAGGCCTCAGTGGTGCAGAGATTAACTCCTGAACCTGAGGGAAGAGTAACAACAGGTTCCACCTGGTCTGAAGTTCAAGTTTTGCAAATATCTCAGCGTTATAGTGCTTCTATTTCACGTCATATCCTGCTGGAAAATAGTAATAAGCAGTGAATAGAAAGTTGAGAGAATGAGAAGATATTTGACTAGAACGAATGTCTATGTAATTTGGTTTCTTTGCATTAGAAAGGATTCTGGTTTATAACACATACAATGCTTTATGAAATGCTTATTTGCTGATATGATTCGGTATAAATAATCACTAGTAATAGAAATGCTTCTAGTTGGGAATTGCATAAGATAACATATATGAAATAGACATGAAGATGTCATGTATAGCGTAACAACTTCCTCTCTGTTTTTGATTAAATTTCTGCCATAGTCTGTGACTCTTCTCCAAAAAACTACAGAGATTCTCAAGAATTAGCTGCAGACGAGCCGCACCAGATCCGACTCCGGTTTGGCAATCGTCGCCGGCGTTGCTTCCGGGGCAGCTGTCAAACGGAGGTGCCCTGGATGACGAACACAAGTTGATCGCCAGGTATTCGGCGAAGCTGAGTGGTCGAGCCGATGTGAGTTCTTTACTAGTTGTTAATTTCTTTCCGAAGCCGTCAAAGCAGAATGAAATAGGCGAAAATCCGCTAAGAAGCTGTACCGTTTAGCTTTCTATTCCATGACATTCAAACGACACGTTTTTCGGCGAATGGACGAGTCGCAGCAATTACCACCTAGTTTTTTTGCCTCATTTTTTTCTATCATATTCTTCTGCTGTGAACGTAACGGAGCTGATTTTCGGTTGATTCGGTTGAAGTTGCAATCTATCTCTACTATTTGATTTTTCCCCCATACCCTCGAGTCAATTTTTCCGTACTTCCAGACCCTGTTAATCAATGGTCAAGAAAATCCACTTTTTTTTTAGAACTATCTATTGAGAATTCTTCAAGAGATTTTCTACTACAGTTGCCATTAGGTTACAGTATCCGCTTGGAAGTGGACGAGAAATTTCAAGTAACCATCCTGTTGATGAGAGAGCGTTGATCGCCCGATTGGAAGAAGAGAATTCGCATATGATGCGGGAGATCACCCGGTTGGAGAGTCAGGTGGTGTAACTGCTTTGATTCCCTCTACGTTTAGCTTATCGTATCATTCTGGTATTGGTGCTGGAATAGACACTCCTATAGTCAGATCATGTAATTCGAAATCATTCGCGAACTTGCAGCATAACTGAAAAACGACTGTGTGAGGTGACCGGTCATCTGAAAGGCTAAGAGAAATAGGATCGGGATAGGATATAATAGAAATAGGATGTTACTTTAACTGTCAATAATGGGCGAAATTCGAGAGCAAGAATTCCCTAACATTTGATGATATTTAAGAATTTCAAAATAAAGGAACAATATTTGGAGCTTTTGTCTGAATATGTGGTTTTTTTCTTTTTTAGGCGGTGACCGAAGACGGACAACTTACAGGCCTGCGAGAGCGAAAATCGCAGTTGGAAGAGAAGATGTTTGTGATGCAGCAGAAACGCCGTGATCTCATGGTGCAGCTCGAGCAACTCATGACGCAGTTGAATGTGAGTTGATGTCTTCCCCTATCGGAACACATGAACTCTACAAAAAATGAGCATAAGTGCAAAGAATTTTAGAAGGTGGTCAACATTATTAGCTTGACGCATCTGATGAGCACTTTCCTTCTATGTCTTGCAGGTTCTAGCGATTCTTTCATTCATGTCGTTGTTTTATAACTCTCATATGTAGAGGTGGTAGGCTTTGGGAATGAATTCGGCCTCAACACGAGGATCTATGGACTTTTTTTCTCTCATTAACACGCAGAATGCTGCTGGGATGTGATTTTATGTAGAAACCCAAGGCCCATGTGGATCGAAGGGAACTTCCCTGCATTGTGGCTCGGATTTTTCCAGGACAACAACGGTTCCGATGATGACAGCGAATCTTGCGAGTAGTCGACCGACAGATCAAGAACGATGTATCGGGGCGAATCTCAATTCCATGTTTGTAGAACCCTTACTTTATTTACTGGGATGTCCTTCATTATTAATGCACCATCTATTGAAAACAAATGTTGATTGAGCAATACAGGATTTTGGAAATAACAGCGCAGCAAAGTATATTTCAGATCAAGCAATATTTCTACATTTTTCTCTGCTGTGAAGATCACTCTAAGAACGTTCAGTAAACTGTGCAACTTATGAAAACACAAGTAGACCTTAAGCCCCGTTTTTGTATTAAGCGAAAACATGTGTCTTGTATCGGAGCCATTGCTGGTTACTTGGATGGACCTTCTTCATGGTTGTGCGGGCCGCATCATAGTTTCCATTTTCTTGGTGTTTTGCTGGTCCAGCCATTGTAGTTCCCTGGACTCCTGCGAGGAGTCTAGCCAAAGTGTGCCCTAGGTTGTCACCACTTCAGCTAGTCTCCGTCTATGTGGATCAGAGGGAGATTTGCCACCATGCGGCTAGTTTCATACCAAGACCGTGTTGGATCCTGGTATTGGTACACTGTTAGCTGGGTTTCCGAATTGAAATGTTTTTCTACATACAAAATATTAACTGTTTTATTCTACCATGATGAAATTCTGACTTTCTGGGGCCCACAAAACAGTTTTTTTTCACTTTTTTTCGCGCCAAGGCTCGTATTTTCAACACGTCAGCAATTGCACAAGCGGAATTTCGACCATTACATAGTTGTATTCCCCAGTGTTCCGTTCTACCCTAGTTTGATATTAGGACGGTGGTAGATTCTGGTATTGGTTTACTCTTAGCTGGGCTTCCTCATAGAAACGCCGGGTTCCTTCTCAGCTTGGGACTGCTGGGAGGACGAATCCCACCGGTGAACATCGCAGCCCGACATTCAGAAACACCCCCCAACCACGACGAGGCAGCGGTAGACCGTTGGGAAGATCAGAGCCCTTCTAACCATCTGAATTAATGTTATGTATGAAAACGATACCGTTATGCTGACAGGTTCCTGGTAGCGGTTCGTACCAATCTGTCTCGACATCGCAGATTCCTGAGTCCTTGACCAGAGTCGGATCCAAAGTATCAACCGCATTTCGAGCGGGAAGCGTGCCAGCGACGAGTCTTCAAGTGAGTAGTGTTGAGTAGATGACGCAAATTTATGATCCTCTCAATTAAAACGTCGTTTCAGGGAGATCTTTTACATGCAGCTGATCAAATCACGTCAAATATGGGAGAGTTTTTGCGTGAACTCGATCAAGGTAACTGAAGTCGTTTCTTATTACTTCACTATGGACATAGTGGCATGTGATAATCAAACTTCGGACCAAATCTATGAATATTTAAAATCCACAAATTTCGTAGAAAAGCATTTTTTTGTCCCAAGGTTTTTTGCCTCAGTATTTTTTTTTGACAATATTACATATTTTTTTTCTGCCTGAGAGGTCCTACTACAACGTTTGAAGGAATTGCGAAGGTCTGTAAACTTGTGGACAAAAAAATCGGATCTATCGTGCAGTGTAGATATTTTTCCGCCCCTACTCACGAGAATATTCGGTAGATATGAGATTTACTTTTGTTAAAAGTACTATTTGCTGGTGTATTCTGGGATAAATACGGTTGAGAGAAAAACGGTAATGTTAAATGTTGAATAGGACATGGAGTGAGCTTTCAGCAATACAAGAGGAACTGTTAAATGCCGTCGAAAGGGCAGAACACACACAGTCAGTGCTGGTAGGGAATTTAAGCGGTGTCAATTCTTCCTGCTTTTTTTCATAAATCAGTTGAACGGACAGTATTTGTGGAGCCTTGGCGGCTGAACTTTGTGAGAAACAAACGCTTGTCTTCGGCTAGAAATCGCACCACTGTTCACCGCTCAATAACGACGAGGCCTAAAGAATGTTTTTCGGAACAAATACATGCAAAGCGAACAGTGCTTTATAATGGGAAACTTTTTCCCGCCCACAGTTAAGGGTTTCTCACTACTTGCTAGTTTTCGCGGTCTATCGTTAATTTTTTCAAGCGAGAATTTTCTTTTAAAAGTTGATTCATGGGAACTCATATGTTGTGATTCGTTGTTTTTCTCATTGATTAAGTGGATTTGATGGCGATTTTATAGTGGTACATTGTCCGAGGGGAGTGAGACCCACTTGTTTTAGTGTGTTCAGCTTATGATTGCCAAGCACGGCTTACTTGCCTCTGAACGTGGTAACTGGGTATGTTCACGGGTAGCTTGCCAGTCTCTTCCAGAGTATGGGTGGGCTGATTTTTTTGAAGGCCACCTTCCATGTAATTCCCAGTCACTTGATTGCAGGTTTTTTGGCCGAATTGACTTGTAGAATACAATCCGCATGAACGAGAACAGCATAGGCATCTATGCATATGTCTTCGTGAACCCGGAAGGTATGTATCACATCGGTGCAGCTTAAATAAATTCCTTTCCCCGGATCCACCTGCATCTCAGAGACTCACAAGGTAGCCTTAGGTCCTTAGGGTTCGCGTTTAATCCATTATCCGCCACCTGGGATGAGCCACATACTCTCACGACTAACCGGCTGAAGATACCTTTATGAAAGAGATCCATGGGACCTAATGGTAAACGATATTCACGAGAACACTAGAAGTAGGATATGATCCTCAACGAATGCCTAAAGCGTGCAGACCACACACTTCGCTACTCATCCACGTGACAGGGAGAATTGGAAAGTTTCCTGGCACTGGCTTCAGTCACTCGATGATATCGAAACTCCACAAATTGATATAATGAAAAGGTCTGGTTACGCGAACTTGGTGGGAGCGAAGACAATGAAGGCGATGCTCATTGCATAACTGGGCTGCTTATAAGATGCGAGTGACTAGAATAGCACTGGACTGCGTTGTCAACAATCAATAATGCCAACTTATTAGGACTCCACAAAATTTCAAATAAAGACAACATTGAAAGCACTCTAAATTTCATGCTTGTGTTGAGTGACATTCTTCTAACTCCAGAACTAGTACTGATTTCTGTTGTGTCTTAGATAACACTTACTACTTCGTACTTGATTGACCAAGAACTGCCAAGCTACAAACGGAAATGGTAAGCGGCCAGAATAGTAACGAAATTTTTCTTCAGCACAAACGCAAGAGAACGCTATGGCACCAAATGGACACTACGATGGATTGGATTGATCGTTTCCTATCTAAAGTTGCTTGCCGGTTTCTATAACTGTGCCAGAAAATTCCACTCAGGACCTCGTTTTGTCAGCTCTCTTTTTAGGTAGATCTGCACTTCTTCCTTATGGAATCGAATGTATTTGTGGTTTTCATTGCCTTTGTCTGCCTAATAAGGCTAGCTGTTGGTCCGTTTTTCTTAGTTGTTTCTAAAAGCTCTTGAAATAGTAGTGACTAGTTATCTTAGATTGGCAATATTAGTTATCCCAATTATATAAATAGGATTTGCCCTAAGTTTTTTTTTTGAAGAACACACGACTTTTACGGGTACATACTTAGCACTATTTGGGTATCTTCTTTTCTCACGAAATCCACATTTGTTCTCGTTTTTGCTAACTGCCATGATTTTCTCTTTATATCAGTTGTGAAGACTATAATAAATATTTCATTACTAATATTGAACCAATGTCAAACTGGAAGCCAATGTTCGTTGGATTTTCTGAAGTTCTACTTATTTGTGAGACACAAAATTTGTCATTACAGTTAAGCTTTGAGATGCTACTTATTCTGCATGCTAAATTAAACCACCTACTTATTTGGTCAGGTAATATAAATTCGTTCGAATTGCATTCGAAGTGCAAAATTTATTTATATGTTCTTACGAACTGCCAGTTTAACCCCAGTTCCACAAGGGTTCGTTGCCGAAGAGATACTTCCATCAGATCCACATCGTGGTGAAGACCTCGATACCAGCGAGGATCAAACTGTTCAACTAGCAATAAGCCAGTCTCAATACCCGCACACTGGGTGCTCCCGTTTACGTCGTCAGGAACTGAGACGATCGATGAGAGGCCACAAAATCTCGGGCTACGCAGGACGTCATGGGAACCGGATCTGAAGAACACGACACACCATGGAGATTGTTTAGTGCCAGAACATTCTCCACAGACGCCGATCTTCATGCCTTTCTTGAAGCCGGAAATGGCATAAAATTTCATGTGATCGCACTGCCGGAAATGTCAGCCACGGAGAAAAGCTCTCGTCGCAAAATGTCGGCGGCGTAAGCTTTGTTGTCCACCCATCCATTTTCCATGTCGTCGACTCGTACGAGATCCTCTCCTCGCATGGCCGTCCTCCGTCTTCAACTGTCGCATCATAAGAAGATCACTATCATCAACTGCTACTCACCGACCGATACAGGTGATAAGTACGAATTAGATGCGTTTTATAATGAGCTGGAGGAAGTTATCCGCAGTGACAAAGCGTATTATAAGTTTGTTGTCGGAGACTTCAACGCCAGAATAGGAAAGACTAACGACAGGGGAATACAAGATCGGAAATTTTGGATTGGAAAAAAAGAAATGAGAATGGTCTCGTCGAAATGGAAACCGTCTCGCAGGATTCCTGTCTGCAGAACGCCTCTTCCATGGAAACTTGATTTTCCAGAAGGAAAATAACCACCGGTGGGCATGGGAGTCTCCTAACGGGACGACTCAAGCAGAAATCGACCATATTCTGACAAACAGAAGAATAGTCCCGTCATTCTGTACTGGTTCCGATCACCCCCTTCTTCACGCGAAGATTCGATTCAGCCGTAAGCTGGAAAAGAATTCATGTCATCGAGCACGAGAAAAAAAGTTAAACTGTTTATGACGAGAAAATTCTGCTGGGAATCCTGTCCAGACGTGATTAGTAGATTAAGGAAAACTCGACTGCAGACTACGAGTTGCTTGTCGAAGGACATAGTAGCTAGAAGGAGTGTGCCGAATTTGTCTCGGTTCTTCAAACAAGAAGATCGGATCCCATCTGTATCATCACCAAGGAGTTGCTCGAAAAGAGATGGAAACTGAAGGCTGATCATACTGCAACACTTTTGACATGGCTAGTAATAATTGCCAGTTGCAGAAGAGTTTGCAGGAAGATCTACATCGGTACACGCAGAAGAATCTACTGGAAACAGCAGAGAAAAGAAGCAGTCTGAAAAAATGCCTTCGTTACTTGTGTGATTATACGGTTCCGCGGTCAGCACTGATGGACAAAGATGTGATCACCCAAAAGTTCCCGCCATAATATCGAATTAATAGCGGATACGTTCTACACCAACCTTTTCCGTTCCATAATCCCCGTACCGGACCGTAATATCCCCGCTGGAAAAAAACCACTTGGAATTCTTCCGTCGTAGATTGGAGCTGCGATAGAAAGCATGAAAAAAGGCACAGTTCCATGACGCTGTGATATCACTGCCGACTGCCTTGCAGCTAGAAGCCACAATTTACAAATACTTCTCGCAAACCATATGACAGCCTGCCTTCAAAAAAAAATTCCGGTTCACAGGAGGACGTCGCGCACGGTCATCCTGCCCAAAAAAGGAGACCGAAGGGATCTTCGTAACTATCGTCCCATACGCTTGTTGAATTTACAACCTCTTCACAAAGGCTATTCTATCGCGCATATCAAGAACATTGGATGAGGCACAATCAGTTGAGCAAGCAGGATTTCGGCAAAGATTTTGCTGCACTGCCCATATCCAAACTGTGTCCAGGGTCATCGAAGTTTGTCGGGAATACCACGACTGTGAAAAAGCGTTTGACAGTGTCGAAACGAATGCAATCCTATCAGCACTCATCGACCAAGGAGTGGACCCGTCCTACATAAGAGCTCTGTCTTCGGAACTGCGCTACAAAAATACAGTTTTTCCATCGACCTCTTACCATTCCCAAAGGAAAAAGGAGTTCGACAGGGCGACACAATATTACCAAAGCTGTTTTGTGCAGCACTGCAGTGGATAATGAGGCCACTAGATTGGGATGGGAAACGTAAGTACGTGTTGATGGAAAATCTCTGTCAACCCTTCGTTTCGCCGATATCGTCAACTTCCCAAGAAATACCAACGAAACAGAGACAACGATCAATGAGCTCAACGAAGAGAGAAAAGAGATTGGACTACGCATAAGTCGGAAGAGTACACAGTTCATGAAAAAACCCATGGTGCGAAGGCAAACAAATTGAACTGGATGGCTCTCTGATTGCAGAGACCACCTCGTACATTGACCTTGAGCGATCAATGAGTATGGAAAACAATATGAAGAACGAATTAGACAGAAGAAGGAGAGCAGCTTGGGCCGCATCCGGGCCGCTCAAAGAAGCCACCGACCAACTGAAAGACCAGAAAATCCGCGCCCATCTCTTCGATTATACGGTCCTCCCAGCGCTCTGTTATGCTGCAGAGACGTGGGTGGAGAATTCAGGTGTCCCCTAGGGACAGCCAGCTAGGCGTAGGACGAATGTGTTCGTAACTAAAGTTAGTCGGCTGTATTCGCAGCTGCAGTTGTTTTACAGACTGCGATATGAGACTCGCACGCGCCACCGTGATCGAATAAAACCACCACCATGGACGATGACTGCGAGGGAAAGAAACGAATGACAAATGTTTTGGAGTCCGCACAACTCGTGAATGCAGACCGTTCAAGTATCCAAGTATCCAAGGAAAGCCGTTGTTGAGCTGATGCGAGGTAGGTAAAAGTTGGTTTTGTAGTTGTTGTTGTTGTTGTTCGATAGTTGACGTTTCATTGTGTTCGCGTTCCTCGGAGCCTGGACGTATTTTATGTATGAATAGCCTTACAGTTTGGTGGAAAAAACCATAGTAGTAATAAGGATCAAACATACGATTCGTCATCATTTAAGGTTAAACCTATCGTCGGTTGTGTAGGTGAGCCAATGGCTAGAATGGCGTGGTTCCTAAACTTTATCCAGACCCATTTACTGATATACATACAGACGCATCTGTTCAATGGCAAAATATTCCTATATCACCTTCAGTACGTGCAACCGAACTCCACGCATGTAATGTAGTCATTCGGTGTTTCTTCACTTTATTGTAATGCATCGAATGACTCCGCAGTGCAAACCATTCTCGAGCTACTCGTGGAACATAGAATGAAAAGAAATATGTTTAGCTTGTCGACTGAACAACTACTGACTCTCTTAGAACAATGCCTTAGTTGTTTTGTCTTTAGGTGGATGGAAAGATATTTTGCACAAAATAGAGTGTTGGCTATGGGATAGCGATCAGCACCAAACCTTGTCATCGCTTTTATGTATAAATTGGAAGCTCCAGCTGTCGATCGCCGAGCGTTACTATACTGTCGATACATGGACGACTGCTTCATCGTCTGTTCTACACAAAAATAGGTGGACGAATGCTTTAAATTGTTAAGTAGACACTCCGGATATATAAAATTTACAGGACAACTAAGAATTGGCGTCCATCAAGTTTGACACCAGGACAGCGGTGGATCCTGGTAATGGTTTAATCTTAGCTGAGCTTCCTGATGGGAACGCCGGATTCCTTCTCAGCGTGGGAGACCCTGCCGGTTGGAAGATTCCCCCGTTCTGCAGAAACACAACGGAGAAGCTTTTGAAGTATATCTATGTGAATGTAATCTGGAACAGTAGGATATTGCCTTATAGAAACATAGAGGCATCCTGGGATCATTACTAAGGCTAGTTATTTTGATTTTTGTACTTCTGTACTATAAAAGTTGGAGAAGTCGAAAATCTTAACTAAGAAATATTATATGCAAAATGCAAAGTATCTGAGTGAGTGTAATCGGAAACCGTGAAAATTTTCATTTATAGAAACTGTAGAAGTTAGGAAAAGTAACCTACTGGAAACCGTAGAAGTTAGAAAAAAGTAACCTGATAGGAGTCCCCGTGAATTCGAGTGCAACTGTCAACTTGTTCATGTGTAAGATCTTTTGTGATTTCAGGGTTTGAAGTTCGATTCCGGCTGTTAGTACAACCGGGTTAAGCATGCAGTGGAACTTTTACGTGGGCTCTTAGATCCCCTGAGGTCTAACGGTCTTTTTTACTCGTTCTTCGTTTTCTCATTTTGATGTATAACCGGCTATAGGTGTTTAAATTGAAATAACTGGGTCTTGAAGATCAAAACTCTTCGGACACATAAACCAACAAATACGACTTGGTCCTCAGTCGAGTGTTCATAATATTTTCGTCAAATTGTGCTGTGTGATCAAAATCAATGCGATAAACTAAAAACCTGATCGTAGGACATACTGCTGGAAGTCAACAGTGTCTTTACGACAATGCGGTTGAACGTGTTGATCTGAATCATCACCACGCACGACATACACCTCGCTCTCTCGCCCCTTACGACAAGTACGCCCATATTTGAACGATAACGATAACTTGCATGAACAACAAGGTTGTTACCACCTAATGACGAGGTGAATTCATTGTGAACATCGGTTGTGTAGACACCTAAATGGTCACAGAATTCAGAAATGTTCCGTTTGTGTGGACTGTCTGAAATGGAATCGTTCAGTACTTCAAACTACTTGGACGCTAATCTACTTCCTCGTTCGTTTTCTTTAGTTTTTTATAGTTTTTTTATTTTTAGTTCCTTTGATCACTTGTTTCACCTGTGGTCCCGTTGATCGTCGAGTGACTCGAGTGGGAGCCAGTAAATCTTCCATTTTTCCCCGTCGCGTGCAAGAGTAGCCCAGTGGGTTCTGCTCACTCTAAGGACTCGTTGAATATCATACTTTTCTTCTAGGTTCTTCGTGAAGTACTCTGACCTTTCTTGTCTTCCTGGTCTTCCTGCCGTACGTTTGACATCCCGAGGAATAAAGTCACTAAGACCTCATCTTCGAATGTTTGGCATATAGAACGGCATCCTTGATTACTGATCGTTGACGCAGGTCGGAGCTTCGGATCCCATCCCTTACTTGTGTGAAACGGGATACTCCTAGCATCGTTCTTTCGACGACGCGTTCGATAACGCCGAGTGATCTTTCATCCCTGCTTACGCAGCGAACAGGTTTCTGACGCATACGTTAGGGGCACGAAGTACCGTTGAGTCGAAAAGGTGGGACGGAGTCGGGTGTTCTTTCTTCTCTTCACTACATCCTCGATGCTCTTGAAAGCCCCCAAGCCGCTCGTTTCCTTCTGCTCAGCTCTGGAGCTAAGTCGTTCATCATATTGATTTCCCGACCTAGATAGACATAACTGGAGCATTCGGAGATATTCGTTCCGTTGAGCGTGAATGGTGCATATGAAACCAATCCGTTCTTCATGAACATCGCTTTTGTGAGATTTAGTCGAAAACCAATCTTTCCACAGGCTTTATCAAAGTCGGCAAGCATACGTTTCTCTTAGCTAATGTTTGGTGTTATAAGGACGATGTCATCAGCAATGCGAAGGTGCTGTATTTGTCGACCATCGATTTTAATTCCCATATTATTCCATTCCAAAGTTAGCATGAAGTTCCCGAGGGTGGCGGTAAATAATTTTGGCGAGATGGTGTCGCCTTGCCTAACCCCTCTTTTGACGTCGATGTTAATATCGTTGTAGAATGGTGAAAATCTTGGTTGTGAAATTTTTTATATAGCTCATGAAGAATCTTTATGCACTGAGTAGGGATTACTTGACTATCAAGGACTTCCATAACTGCTTCCATCTCAATTGAATCAAAGGCCTTCTGTAAATCGGTGAAATTAAGACAGAGCGGTCTTTTGTACTCTCGCGATACTTCAATGAACCTTGTTATTGTGTGGATATGGTCGATCGTACTGAATCCTTTTCGAAACCCTGCTTGCTCACATGGCTGTCTTTCGTCCAGTGTTCCTTTGATATCAAACGTTATTTCCAGTGTCCGAAATATGACGCTACTGTACAACTGTCGTAATTAGTGAGCGCCGAAAAGCTGTTGGTGTACTCAGGAGGAACAAGCCCTGACAGCTTTCCTCGATCAGTGCGTAAGTCTTTTTCCGTCTAGTGGTCGTTCCATGTGCACCAGCACTCCGCAACTTGTGGACACATTTATCTGTTACGAAATCACAGGACGAGGGTGCACCTGTACACGCTAATCCTCTAGCACATAAGAGATTTTATTTGGTACTTTATCACAGGACTAAAAGACAACGTCACCGTCTCGTCGTGAATCGACATGGAGCTCCACCTCGCAATAGCAAAACTATTTATTATCTCTGTTTGCCACGAGATGTGTGTTATTTTGGTAAGCAATGGCCATTGATAAGAAATCGAACAGTTTGGCTCATTTGAGGTATAGCAACGGTGAGAGGTGCTTCTTAAGGGCAACGTCTCATAGGCGGTGAGTTTTCCTGCCTTCTGTGCCTTTAGAAGTCGAAGTTGTTGCTTACTGCATTCGTTTCAGAATTAGCTAGAAAAAAAGCTCGAAAGCAAGTCCATCGCGCCTTCTGCTTTGTTTTACACAGGAATCGTAAACGACGAAAAATGATTGAGTGAGTTCATAGTCATTTCTCTGTGTGACCAAAGTGGCAAAAGCGGACGCACATTGACGAAGGAGTGAACGTGTTCTTCATAAGAGCTTAGCTTTCGCTCTTCATTGACAAGCTGCGGCACACTGAATCTCAGTTCGTATGCTTCTCAATAAGATCGACAACGCTAGATCGTGTTTTATGGGAAAAGAAAGCAATAAGGCTATGCCAAAACACCCAATTAAATCTCCTGGCCACATTCTGTTAGAAAGCATCGGTAGATTAGGACGAGGGAAGATATACACATCGGTGAAAGGGTGCTCCATCCAGTGGTTCGTCTCTGTGCTGTTACTTCTCCTGGCGCTTCGATCACTTCCGGGTCAGGTTTCGATGCTAATAAGTAAATCATGCGTGAAAGTTGGATACGCGAAAATAGGGAAAGATCTTACGACATTATGCTTGGATATGACTTTGCACCTCACTTGTCTCCAAATTTTTTCTGATATTTCTTCGACAATTCACTGTCTTGATCGTATGCTGTTTGTAAGCCGGTGTTCGTGCACTAAGCATTCTTTCTTGCCTCGTATATCCATTGAAATTTCGCATAACTGCGGAGCATCTTTCATCGAATTCTTCTTGTGGTCATTAACCATGGGATGAAAAGATGTGCTTCATATTCCATTCCATGGTCATTAGCGAATACTCGCTCTTCAGCTCTTTAGCTTTATTGCAGTCTTTATGATAGCCGAAAATGTAAAATCTTTAACCTACTCTGCCTTTGGCAAGATTGAGTAATCTTTTATCTTGTTTACGCAGCATCCGGATGTCTGAGATGAATAGGGAAATCATAGAGTCACAGAGTGGTAACGAACTGGTTTTTTCCACTTTTCACAATACACTCGATCTTTCTAAGCCCTCCAAGCGGCATGTTTCGTCCTCCTTAACAATAGAACTGTCCTTTATCCTATTTTCTTCTTGTCTCGATAGATTTACCTAAAGCATTCCGCGAAACTTTTGATTCTGAGTGTGGATGTAGCATGAGTGACAATTTCTTTTCTCACGGACGAGATTTTCTTAAAGGTCAGCTTTGCTTCCTTTTAGGTAGTTTTGATGTTATAAGGCAAATGTTTTGGTGTTTTATGGCTGAAGGGAAGATGGTGTTAATGCTCCATTTGGTCGAACCCGACTTCTTAAGTCGACGAAAATGTCGTTGCAGTATGGTACAATTGTTCTTTTTAGCCTGTCGCATGACTCATGAAGAATCTTTGCACACTGATTACAGACGCTCTGAGTTAATCGCTTACCCTGATTTAGTTTTATCATTACTTAATCGGCCTTTCTTATGCCAATAAAGTGAGGCGTAGCTGTGTTAAGTGCTCTCGCAATATTTATGCGCTTTTCGTTGTTGTGTGGATATGATCCATCGTTCCTAAACCTTGCTCAAAGAGGTAAACTGGGTAGTATTCTCTAATATATAGTTTAGTTTCTCTTCTTTTTGTGTGACGAGATGGTCTTCGTTATTTTCTTTGAATGGAAACATTACACACTGGCAGGTATCGTACAGAGACCCGGATCAACGTGCTAGGAAAGGACTCAGGAGTGGGTTCCTGAGGTGTTCGCGTCAGTATTCTTGTGTTCCTAGAAATGTTCCTGCGCTTCTGGAAATGTGAATTGCTGTGATTACCTTAAGTTATCGAGGTAAACTCGGAGAGCCTCTCATCTTGTAGGCTTCATTTCATTCTATAATATATATATATATATATATATATATATATATCTATATATATATATACATGCGCACATACACAAAGTATTTTTCAATTCGCAGATGCACAGGAGGACAGTCCATCCCATGAATTCACCTGCATTTCTCGACGGCAAATTACAAGCCCATCTTCGGCCTGAGTTTCCTACCTGGTGACATGTCCAGTCGCCTGCAGACCAGCCCGCTCCTTACAGCAGATCAGTGAATTTCCGGTGTAACTGTGGAAAATAGCAGTTGTATGCCACCACAATGTGACCATGAATGTTAAGTGTTCTTGTTCAATATTTTCACCCTGACGTTCACGCTCGTCGAAACATTGACATACATTTCAACCCACCATGGATCTCCCTCATAGAGATCTGTTGCCGATTAGTCGCGAGAAGCGCGTTTCCAGGTGGCGGATCAGGTGGATCCCGGGGAAGGACTCCCTTGTTTCTAGTGCGCCGATTTGGCATATCCCTTTTCTATTTACGAGGACGTATTCATGCATGCGTGCACAAGTGAGATCTTTTATTTATGCGGATTGTACTCTACGAGTCAGTTCGGCCAAAAGCCTGCAATCAAGTGACAGTGAAGTATATGGGAGGCGGTTAGGAATCGCCTCCAACAAATGAGACCCCATCTCTACTCTGAGAGAGATTGAGCTAAGCTACCTCTGAATGTATCCAGCCGCAATATTCAGCGCTCAGCAAGCTATACGTGGGTATCAAAAAGCTTAACGAGCAAAAATAAACGGGCCTCATTCTCCTGACTCCGATAGAGCCTCCGATTGGGTAACGTTAGCTAAGACGAGTACGGAAAGGCTGGTAAAATCTTAGCGCTATTCTTAAAGTTCCTAAATCACAAAGGGACTACGACGACGATCTATATCTACAATGCACACACACTTGCATTCGGTTGCTCGATAGATAGAAGACTTGATTATGTAAGCAAGAAGGATAAGATAGGACGTCATCAGCTTGGCCGAGGACAGATGACGCCCTGGAGAAGAACTGTTCCTCGGAACATACGACACTAGAGGAGCAGGCGGCGTCGGTGTTCCTCGTCAACACGAGTTTGTCCATGAACATCGATTCATTCGAACAACTGACAACCCGAATCGGACGTCCAAGCGATATGGATCAATACCGGTTTTGAAAATCTTCGTCGTTTATGCGCTAATATTTAGTTATGACGAGGAAATAGTCAAAGCGTTCTATATGGACTTCGAGAACTTTTACAGAGAAGACCATACATTCTTAAAGGTCACCATTAGAGACTTTAACGCTGAGGTTGGACTAAGAAATACGTCTGAAGAACGTCACTTTGGGACCCACGGATTAGAATGGAACGAGCACAGAGAGCGGCTGAGTTCATCATGACGACCAAGACCATTCATTCATCCCATTCATAAAATGGCTTCTAAGTCGAATACTTACCCAGTTATTTAAACGTATTACAGCTCACCTCACGAACACCAAAATGTTCTTAGAACATCTACGTAACGCGCCTCCTAACAACGCGTACGTGATGCAATCCTTCGCGGTTCCGCGGCCTACACCAACGTATCGAATGTCTCCGCAATGCAAGCAATCCACCAACTTCTTGTGAACATGAAGAAGGAATACATATGCATGGCTTATCTATTCATCAGCTTATGGTTCTCCCTAAAAGAGTACCTAAACTGCTCGATTTTTCAGATGGTCTGGGAATTATGACGTTCAAATTAGAGGGCTCTCGCAATGGGATAGCGGTTTGGGTACCAATCTCGCCATTGCGTTAATGTCTAAAGAGAAGCCCCCGTTATCGATCTCCGGCCACTACTCTACCGCAGATGTATAGATGGTTGTTTTGTCATTTTCTCTACTCAGGAGAAGAAGGGCAATTGCTTTGAATTACTGAATGAGCAGTCCGAGTACATTAAATTCACTCGGAACAAGCCGAAAGAGACCTGGCTTCCATTTCTTAACGTTCAAATCAACTTATCAAGTAGCGGTTACATGACAAAGTGGTAGCGAAAACCAAGTAACAAAAACGTTATGGTTCATTTCTTCTCTTCCCACCCTTCACACAAAAAAGAGGGCGATTGTGGGAAACATTTTCCGAACAGCCATCTCTGTGTGCACGAAGAAAGGGAACTAAAGGAGGAATCGCGTGACGTGGAATTTGCCCTTATGGAAGGGACGGTGACTAAGCTCAGGTGCGATATAGTTGACCTCTTGTAACACTTGTGGAGACGAATATCTAGGCGAAACGGGAAGACCTTTATGTATCCGTATAAGAGAACCCTAGATGGCAAACGAAAAAGCAAGACAAGGCACGCCACTAGGGACACAGCATACAAAAGCATAGCGGAGACGACTTCGATATAAAAGTCGCTATCCTCGCACAGGACGACAAAATATCAGCGCGCAAACCTCTTGAGGCCTTTTGGATAAACGACAAAAAATCCTACCATGAAAAGCAGGGAGGAGTGCGCAGGGGATCGCACATGATCTCGCCCACACCTTCGCACTAACTTTTGACGTGGTATGGTCCACTTATTAGCCGGAAACGACTCTAATCAGCTGTTCTTCCCAATGGAAAGCGCGTAAAAAACGGTTGGTTTTTCGTGAAGCTGTTCATCATGTGATTGCCATATAGATTTTCGTATTACTGTACGTGTTGTTGGAGCGTCTGGCGTAGTGAGTTGCATATCAATATACCCTTCTAGATTCTGAAGAAGGCGATACTGCCGGAACGCCAGCTACCGTTGTTTTGTACGTGTTTTTTATACGGAAGTAAATGTATGTTGTATAACTGCCCCGCGATTAGTGAGAAAAAAAGAATGACGCCTTTGTAATCCGACGCCGAGGTTAATGGAAGGTCGATCTCGGGAACTGTGAAATAAGCGCCGGAATTCAGACAAAAAAATTGTCTTGGCTAGACAGCAAATCAACTTTCGCAGCCGGTGTTTTCAACATCGAGTCGTGTCAAAGTTTATAAAACGAAAACGAATTCACGAAATATGCGAGCCAAACCAAAGCGCAGCCAATAAGAACGAGGCATCGAAATAGGACTACTTCGAGCTTCACTACGAAGCAAGCAGAATGAAATGTTCGCCAGAATGTCTACCATCGCCTCTTTCGTGTAAGATATCATTTCTCGCAGAAAGGAGAAAAAAACCGCTAAATTTAAAGAAGAATGTACCAAAACCGCCATAAACTGGAATTTATTCAATTCATTAGCCTGCTGTTGGGAAGACGCCGTTCTCGATAACATCGACGAGGATTGCGATCGGTTCATACAACATCTTCTCATTAGCACAATGAAAGTTGAGTTTTCGAAAGCCACCAAGAGACGTCTGTCTCCAGAAACAGTCGAGCTTATACGCCAGCGTGGAATCGCACGAGCTGCAGGCAATTGCGAACTAACGGCCGAACTTGCGAAACAATGCAGATAGGCGAAAAAAAATGTCTTAAGGAGAGAATAGCAGCAGTAATGGTCGAAGCTGCAGAGGTTGGGAAAAAGCATTCGCAAAGCCCACCGAAGCTTCGTCAATTACAAATCCAATATGATTGCACATCGACGTCCAGACGGAACAGTTGCAGCGTCCAGAAAGGCAATGAAGAAAATCACTCACGATTACTACTTAGATCTCTTCAATTGCCACGTCTTCCTTTATACAGAACACAGCAGGATGGATATATCATATCGCCGGTTCTCCCTTCCGAAATCCGACATGCCATTTCGTCAGTGAAAAATCGAACAGCACCAGATCCGGACAGCATAAGACCAGAACACCTGAAGAACCTTCTGCCAGTCCTCGTATACACACTGGCTCGGCTCTTCACACGTTACCTGTCTGAATGCAAGGTCCCTACTCAGTGGAAGACCAGCAAGACCGTGTTATTGTTCAAGAAAGGTGACCTCCACGATATCGGCAAATATCGCCCAATCTGCTTGGTGTCTTTCGTGTACAAACATTTCACTCGAGTGATCCTAAGCAGGATTGGCACAACACTGGACGAAAAGGCAGCTATGTGAGTAAGCAGGATTTCGAAAAGGATTTAGTACGATGGACGACATCCACACGACAGCAAGACTCATTAAAGTATAGTATAAAGCTTTTGACTCAGGTGAGATAAAAGCAGTCATGGAAGGACAGTCAGAGAGCCTCTACTCAGTATATAAAGAATCTGCGTGAGCTGTATAAAATTTTCACAACCATGATATCACCATTCTGCAACGATATTAATGTCGAGGTCGAAGGAGCGTTTAGAGAAGGAGATGCCATCTCGCGAAAATCGTTTACCCCCCATCCTCGAGAACGTCATGCGAACATTGGAACGGGGCAACACGGGGTGAAAATCGAAATTCGGTAATTACACTACATTTGCTTTGCTAACGACATTGTTCTTATAACATCAAACATTAGCGAAGCCGAACGAATTCTTGCCGACTTTGATAAAGCCCGTGGAAAAAATTGCCTTTGACTAAATCTCACAAAATCGCTGTTGATGCGAAACGGATTGGCTGCGTATGACACATTCACGGAATGAATATCTTAAAATGCTCCAGTTATGTCTATCTAGGTTGGGAAATCAGCGTGATAAACGACTTAGCTCCTGACTTAAGCAGAAGGAAACGAGCGGGTTGGGGAGCTTTCAAGAGCATCGGTTGTGTAGTGAAGAGAACACCCGGCTCCTTACCCGCCTTTTCGACTGCGTGATACTTCCCTAAATTAACGTATGCGTCAGAAACCTGGTCGCTGCGCAAACAAGATGAACTATCCCTCTGTGTTCTTGGAAGCACAGTCGAAAGTACGGTGCTAGGAGTATCCCGTGCCACACAAGTGAGGGAAGGGATCTCAAGCTCAGACCTACGTCAACGATCAGAACTCAAAGATGCCGTTCTGTAAGCCAAACTGTCGAAGATGAGGGTAGCTGGAAACGTAACGTGTATGAACGACAACCTATGATGAAGAGTTGCTAGTGACTTCACTTCTGGATATGTCAAAAGCTCGAAAGCCTGGAAGAGAGGTATGATGATCAACGAGTCCCCAGAGCGAGGGACTACCCATTGAACTACTCTTGCTCGCGACAGGGGAAAAAGTGGAAGGTTTTCTGTCGCCCGCTCGAATCACTCTATAGGTGATTTCAACCCACTGCGATATTTGGGGAATGTCCCGCCTTCGTTTATGGCTTCTTAGGTTCCCGAATCTCTTAGATATTCTATAATTTGGATTCGTAATGAAAACTTATTTCACACTCTCATTTAACACCTAGGGATTCCTAGTTGAAAAACTGTTGTATTTGCAGGCCAACCACCGAGCACTGTACTGAAAAAAGGTTAGTTGCCAGACCTTGTGATATAGAGCGTTTCTCACTGAAGTGGCATTGCGATTTCCACGATTAACTTTTGTGAAAAGTTGTGGGTAAGGATGTTGAGCATATTGTTATGTTGATTTTTCCTTCGTAGTACTGCATGCCCTCCCAACGGTTTACCGCCTCATCGCGGGTAGGAGGTGTTCCTGGGTGTCGGGCTGCGATGTACAATGGGGGATTCATCCCCGGGTAGGGTCTCCTAAGCTGAAAAGGAGTTCGGCGTTTCTATCAGGAAGCCTAGCTAGAGTAAACTAATACCAATACCAGGATCCACCACTGTCCTGATATAAAACTAGTCGCTTGGTAGCAAATCTCCCTCCAATCCACAAAGGCGACGACTGCTTGTGATGGTGACGACCTGAGGCAGACTTTGGTTGGACTGATCTCGGGACTCCAGGGAACCACAATGGTTAAACCAGAAAAACTCCGAAAAAATGGAGATTGTGCTGGAGCTCGCACAACCAGTGTGATAACAGGCCATTCAGGTATCAAGTATCAAGTACTGCATGCTCCATATAGGGGGAATAGTGATGGGATTTCCAATTCCTGCTGTTGTCAATAAAAAGGATGCGCTTGTCTATATTTAATGGACTTCGATGCATGTTCAAATAATTGTTGGTTTAGGACACGAAGTCGATAAAGATAGAGGAAGCTGGGACGCCAAAAATTGAATTTCTTCTGGCGACTATCGGTCTAACCGTTGGCCTTGGAAATATATGGCGATTCTCTGCTGTGGCTTACAATAATGGTGGAAGTAAGCCGGATGAATGAAGGCGAAGGCAACAAATGGGGAAGTTTTTCGCGTCGATGTGTGATTATGTGTACTCATTTAAGGTGCATTTCTCATTCCGTATATCCTGCTGGTGATATTCTTCGGGCTGCCAGCGATGTATCTTGAAATGGCCATTGGCCAATACACGAACAGTGGTCCGTCGACGGCTTTCAGGCACTACATTCCGGCCCTGCAAGGTATATGTAGTCGAGTGTCTACTTCGGCAGGAATACGAAGTGTGCGCACAATGTTCATTGCCAGTTCTTATCTCCGCACTCTGTTGAAGACTTTTAGGCGTTGGATGGTCGATGACATTTATAGGGGGTACTATCTGCATCTACTATGTTCTTGTAGTCACGTGGATTTTTTCTGTATTTATCGTCCGCTGTCACCGGTGGATTGGAACTGTGGGCAAGTTGTAATAATGAATGGAATGATATCTGTGAGTCAGATGTTTTAGACCATTTTCTCGGCTCTCATTCTTGGGAGAACTCATATTCATAAACGACAGAACAGCTAAAATTCCACTGTTTCAGATTGCATAGTAAGAAGTAAAATGGATGAATGCAAACGTCAAGACCCTAGCCGACCAGTTGCCTTCAATGGGACATGCATTGCCACAATGCCGGCATTGATGAGAACTCCATTCGACCAGTACTTCACGTGGGCTCCATTTTTTCCAAGATTCTGGTAAATATGAACATGGATGCGAATTGCCTATGGGGCTGCGGAAGCCATTCCTAATATTGCTTTGTCAATCACCATTTTTGTGTAGCCGTCCATGAAAGCTTTCACCTCTTCATGGAACCTGCTTGGCTGTCTGGCGTAAATTTTGGTTCTTCAGCGAAAATTCTCTACTCCAGGGTATCCGGCTTAGGCATCAAGCACCCTGCAGCCAGGGTTCAACTTGTTGACTTAAAGCACCTTTTTTCGGAGAGGATCACTTTTCAGAAATGTTATCACGAGAAGATCAGAAGGAATTGAGGATATCAGCGGAATGAATTGGCCGTCGTTTTTTGACATTGTTAGCTATGTGGGTGACCATATTCCTGATTCTGGTAAAAGGATACGAGTATTTGGGGAAAGCTGCATATGTAAGAAATTTGATGTTCCATGACCTCTATTTTAACCTCGAACTTATTCGTATTCTTCAGTTTACTTCTACGTCTCCCTATGTTATCATTCTTATTCTCTTCTTCCGTTCCGTAACGCTAGAAGGTTCCGCTGATGGGTTGTATTATTACTGGGGAAAACCAGACTTTTCAAAGCTTCTGAATCACCAGGTTTCTTTTAAAGCACTTCAATATGGAGTTATGTTAACACCTCGACATTGTTAGCGAACGGGCGGACCGTGCATTTGTCACAGGTGGTATCGTCTGGTATAACATTATAAAGTATTTGATCTTAGAACTTTTTGAATTTGTTTGACACCCTGAGATTTCGAAGAGGACGGTTTTACGAAACGTTAGCACTAGTGCGATTTCTAATAGGTTTGGCCAGTAAATGTAATTTTTCCTTTCTTCCACAGACATGGTCGGCAGCACTCCTCCAGATATGCTTCTCTATAAATGTCGGCTATGGTTGCGTTATTACGCTCGCCTCGTACAATAGAAGAAACGACAATTGTTTTAAGGTCAGTTCATGTGAATGAATTAATGCTCTAATAACAATCCCTTGTTTGCTCATCAAGAAAATCAACCTTTTACTGTCTATAGAGACATCATTCTGGTTGTGACTTTGACAAACACTTCACGTTGTAGTGTAGTCGAAAGCGCTTTTAGCAGTGGCTGCTAACGTTCCCATAATCAACTAGTTACCTTTTAGCATTAGCTGTTCAAGCGTTTGTTAGTGTACCGACATTTTACTAGCTGTCCGTTATTTCACTATGAACTTCAATACTGTTAGAAGAGGTATATTAAGCTACATTTAGGATGCGTGTATTGTTATTATGGGTGACTTCCTCATGAGTGTATTCGGTGGTGCAACCGTGTTTGCTACTCTCGGTTACCTTTCTCATCAACTTAATAAACCTATCGATGAAGTGGTTTCTAGCGGTTGGTGATGCATATATTTGTTGTGTTATTTAAGATCCTAGAATGACCGCACTGAGAACTATCGCTTGGAAGGTTGTGAAGAACTCGGATGTGGCATCCAGTTGTGATCGTTATGAAACCTATGTCATGGCTAGTAAAAAATGCATGCTACTCTTGTAGATGCCACAGCGGATGTGTTAAGCCATATAAGTGCTGTGAATATTTGATATTAGATGACATTTCAGGACACTCGTTGGCCTTCGTAGCTTTTTCCAGAGGCGATATCAAAGATGCCGCATCCAATAGTTTGGTCCGTATTCTTCTTCTCCATGCTGTTCCTGCTAGGTATGAGTTCAGAAACCGGTAGGTGGACATTAATTCGTGGTTGAAATCGAGGAACTTTCTTTTTTAACGATTTGTTTCAGCACTCACTGAGACTTTGTGCACTAGTATCTACGATCAGTGGCCATCTACTCGTAATTATAAATGGCTTATTTCACTGTCTTGCTGTGTATCATTGTTCTTGTGCGGCGTGATATTAACCACTGAGGTAAGTCCATTGTTTAACAGCGCAGTGATTGTTCCCTTCCAAAATTAGTCTAACCACCGTTGTGCATATTCAAGTCGTTATAGATACGTCACATAATTCAAAGACAACTCCACTAGTGCTGTGGCCAACTTTGTTCCCTAGGTGTTATAATGAATAGTCGTCGTAACTGTCATCATAACAGTTTTGCGTCTTTACTATGAGAAAAATTATAGATACTTCTTCGTGTCACTAGAATGCGCGATTAGAAATCGAGCGATGGAACAAGAGCAAGTGACAGTTCAACTGATTTCATTCAGTTTCCTCAGTGATCGTTGTAGGATTGCGAACGTGAGACAGCGTAGCCTGGGTATTGGTTAGCATAACGGCATATCGATAATATGGAGGGAAAAGTTTAGGCGATTTGAGTTGAATGAGATTAAATTTTCCTATTAGGTTTACGTGGCAGCGTTCCAGCGATACCTGTAGTACGAAACTTGGAAACTATTTACCTCAGTTCATATGGTGCGAGTGGCTCTACCTATAACCTTTTCTTATAGAGCGGCTTTTTTTTGGTTCACCATATTCGACAGCTATTCTGCTTTCGACAGCTGCTTGTACTGTGGTCCTTGCTGAGATGCTTATAATTATGCATGTTTACGGTAAGAGGCTAGAACAGGGTAATAATCTTACCAAGAATGATAAGAGAAAAAGAACTCTTGAGAGGAATAAAACTTTATTTCTTCTGCCGCATGATTTCGGACTTTTATTAATGAAGTGTTTTTTTGAAAGCAGATCGAAGCTATTACTGGCTTGGGCTACGGCAAGGAATAAAGGAGAAATTCAAATATCCAATATGACCATGAGTGAGGCGTGTTGTTTTCGTCGTCTCAATGACCCTTGAGGAAATGCGCTGCGATAAAAATGACTGCAATAAAATGTGCTAGGCACTAAAAACCAGTGATGATTAATGTTTGTGGTTGACCAATGTCGAGCGAATGCACCTTCGTATTATTATTCTAATGGATTTTGTTGTGAGCTGGTGCTTTGCGTGTCTGTGTTAGAGTTCCCTTTAAACAGTAGCTTTTTCGCATTGCGACACTGTCATTTTTGTTTACTTTTTAGGACACAAAAACTTCTTCGATGATTTGCATGAGATGATGGGCACGAAGAATAAGAGGGAGTCACTTTTCGGACCATTGTCACCTCTGTGGAAATTTGCCTGGATAGTTACAGCTCCACTTCTGGGTTTTGTTCGTTTTTTCCTTCATCATTTCAGGGTTGGACTTAAACAGTACAAACCATCTTGATTTAGACAGGCGAAACGAAGGACCCGCATGGCGTGGTGGTGAACGCGTTAGCCCCCGGAGTGAGCAGTAGCGCGTTCTGCTCCCCACCGCAGACACCTGCGGTCCGGAGTTTTGCAAATTTCTCAGCATCATTGTGGTTGTATCACACCTTGATTTAATCACCAGACATTAACAGCTCCCTTGAATTGTCTGACTAATTATTAAGGGTTTTCTTGAATTATCTGATCAGTTACTTCTTCTTTGGTATTTGCAGTATAGCTTCTTTACAAAACTATATTGACTGTGTCTATGTGAGCACTGAGTATTGTAGCAGAATGAGACCACAGTTTTCGTTGATTAAACGAAATTCCTTGGCTCTAGCCTCCATACATGTTCTTATTTTTAATGTTTTAAATAACTGCCCGTATTTCCGCTACTATTCTATTTGAGGGCGTGTGTGGGGGCAATGGTTGGAGGCGCCACTGCAACGCAGACGTGGAATCGATCCCTGCGCCCATGGCCCATCAAGCCCTCCATCCCTCTGGGGTCGGCAAATTGTTACCAGACTTGTCTGGGAGGATAGCAGCACTGCTCGATACATCGCTAGGCCACCGCGAGTTATTGTAAAGGCCAGAAATGCATTGACTCACCTCGAACGATACTTAATGAACTCTAATGCATGACGCATCCCTGAGTGATTGATCAACGGCGAGAGCTTTAGCTCTTTATTCTATTTGCGGCTTCAATATTAAGTAGATGTAGTTCAGGTGGTCATGATTTTCACGCTAATGCGAGGTGAGATTACTGTAGGGACTGCGAAAGGAGAGTACGTATTCCCAAAATGGGCTCATGTGAGTTCGAAGTGATTCCATTGGGGTGGAATTTGAATGGTTTTTTTTGGTTATTGGAAATTTCTTGTAAACGCATGATACCTGTCTTTAGGCGTTTGGATGGTTTCTGTGTCTTTGTCCATTTCTTCCTATTCCATTCTGTTTCGCAATAAACTACATGGAGTGGACTAATAAAGAAAAGCCGCTCAGCACATTGTTCACTGTACAACCGACACTGCCGTCGTACAAGAGAATAATGGGCGAACTGCCACCAAGTCGTGAAAGCCGCGCATCCGATTCAAAAACCAGAAGCACCCCCGAGTCGAAAACGATGACAAAGTCTGCGGAGAAAGCAGAAGCTCCTACCCTTCAGAACTAGTACAGCAGCCCACTGAACTGTAACTACGTCCTGAACGCTTCTGAATACTGTGTATATTCGTATGTAGCATATGATGTCATACAAGTCTGGTACAATGAACTAGTTTCCATATTTCATTTAAAGTAGTATTAAGCAGTGATAAAGAACTAAATAGTCTTAAGACAAGTAGGAAACAAATACTGATGGTGGTGTAGATTGAGATAGAATTGATGAGAGATGCTTGACTCACTGCTGTTTTACATGCTGAGCATTAGTGGCTATGATGTGAACTAAGTGCATGGCCAGACAACTGGCAGAGAGAAGAATAGTTAGTCCGACAGATGCTTTTTTTTCGCTATGCCATGCGGGACCAGTAACAACTCTATACGCCTCTACTCTATGAGCAATTCCACACCGCACATGTGAATCGAATAATAGTTGCACTCTGAATCATGGAGATTCTCACCATGCCACCGACGCAACTACAGAACATACGGGCTAAATTTATACAGTAGTTGCTTGGTAGCTCTTTCTGATGAATAAGGTGGATAAGCACAGGTGATGGATGCCGTATCAACTGAGCGACAAAAAATAACGTTGACCTGTCATAGTTCCGTTCGCTAGAAATGTTTGTTAAGGAGAGGAGAAATAGATCGAAAGAAGACACTGCTAATAAATAACAAAAGAAAAAGTTCCATTAGATTCTACTGGAGGTATGTGGTAGCTTTGAAAACTGTGATTGCAAAAATCGATGAAATTTTCATTGTAATGGCAATCACTCACTTGAGGTTGAAGCAGTACAGCAAGAGAATTGCCGTGTTTACGACTTAATCCACCAGTGTTGGCAAAGTGGGGTTTCGTTTATTTCAAGCATTAGTTTTGTATGTCATGCATGTTTGGCTCTTTACGACCATAGTTTGTACTCCAAAATATACTAGACACGAGATGTGGACACCTCATTAGCTCGTTTTTTCCTAGTAGCCAAATGTTATTCCATTTCCCCACTCGCGGAGTCACAGTGCCTAGTCACCGGTAGTGTCTTCGGAGCTGAGAATGCGCTCCATATTTCCATCCACCCTTCTAAGCAAGAACGGTGAACACGCATACCAAAGGTGCAAGCAAAGTGGACTAGGGAGATACTCCACTGAAAATGATCAAGCAGTTTTATCTGGTTAGTCTATGATAAGCGAGATTATAGGTAATTTTACACTAAAGGCTCTCAAAAAACAACACAGCGTTATACCTGTAAGACATAAAAAGTATGAAAATTGTTGCTGCGCTTCTTATGTGGAATGTACTGGCGACGTCTTACTCTCCAAAAGACGCAATTCGTCGTTCGTTATGACTCCTTGCAGTTTCTACTGCAAATTCGATTTAGAGAGTAACTTTTGCTAATTACTTTTCATCGTTCGTTGAAAATGGAGGTTATCCTACAGCCCTTCAAATCACCACAAACCACTGAATCTCCTCGTCTGTTCAACAAGTGGTCCCTGAAAGTTTGCTACAAGAAATTCGTAGAAATATGTTAGTTGAATGCATCCAAGAAGAAGCAGGTGCTCCACTACAAAATGCCTCTCACCGAAGATCCAGTGGTCATGTGACGATACAGTGTTTCACCATTCGTTTTATACCTCATTAACACAACTTCTTTTCACCCTCGGGTTAGCATCCACTCACTTCTGAGTTCTCGTCAGCCTTAATTTAGCCTTGCAAGGGCGTTTTTGAACCTTCACCACGATGTGGATTCGACGCAAGTATCTTGTCGGCTTCGTTCGGTTCCCTCGTTCAATCTTCCTACTAGTTAATTCGGACACGATATTAAGACCAAAATCAAAAATCAGGGCAGGAATGAAAAAAATGGCTGCCCCTGAACGAGGATGTAGAAGCCGAAACCCACGTTGATTGCAATGTGCTAAAAGCCTAAACATTCACTTTATATAGAACTTAGATTTCTATGTCCGATAATAGGAAACGCGAAACGAAGGACCCTCATGTGTGGTGTGGTTAACGAGCTAAACTGCGGAAAGGGCGATAACGCGTGCGTCCGCACTCTTTAGTTTTGCAAATATCTCAGAATCCTCATGGTTACACTTCACATCACACCTTGCTATGAAAAATGAATAGGAAGCAAGTAAAGAAAAGTAGCCTCATATAATACTTCCCAAAAGGCTACATAACAATCGGCACTTAGCCGTGAATCAACACGGACGACCGCTTTGCAACCGTGGAACTATATTTGAGTGTTATTTTTGTTAACAATGACTCTTGATAACAAGACGTACAGTTTGGCTCATTTGAGGTATAGCAACTGTGAGGCGCGGTTCATAGAGACAGCTTTTCATAAGCGGTGGGTTTTGCTGCTTTCTATAGCGCCTTTAGAGTTTGAAGATGTTTGCCTTTTTACTGAGTTCTTTCCAGAATTGGACGGAGAAGAACTGAAAAAAGGTAGAACTCCTTGCTGATTTATTCCAATTGTGAGCCATAAGCAAAGAAGATGACCGAGTGAGTTTATAATCGCTTGTGGCAAAAATGGATACACATCTTTGATAGAAACGAACACCATTCTAAACGCTCACCAAATCAGTGTTTCCGTACTTCAGTTGTGGAGAAGAAACAAATATCAGTAGCGAGACAATATTTGTTACTTGCTGGCTATATATTTCTTTATTTTACTTCATTTGATCCGTCTTCACGTCTACTGTGCGAATCCCAGTACTTCTCACATTCGATTCGTTTCCTCGCATCCATTGTCCACGAAGATATTCCAACATTACGTGTGGCTTGCTTGTTGCTTGAGGATTTTCATTTTATCTTGAATGTCGTAGAATTCTGGTCGAGCAATTCGCCTGGAGTCCTGAGATAGCCGGGCTGCATCGTTCCCAAGTTAACTGGGGTGAGTGGCATTTTCCCGGACAAGTCCTATACCAATTTCCTGACTCCAGAGGGATAAGAGGCATGATGCACCATGCACAGAATCGAACCAGCATTGTGCTTGTGATGACGGACATCGCTACCACAGTCTGTCTATCCTCTCACTTTGTAGAATTGGAACAATACAATTGTTGGTTATAAGTCCCATTAAACCAATACGGTTTTCTGTCACTACTTTTTTCGCTGCATTACTTAGTTATTTGTGTTAAACAATAACAGAGAAGCTGGCATTCAAACCCTCCACAGCTGAGAAAACGTTCAACGCAAAACCACAACATTCTTCCGAAAAATCACCGCTCAGACTCTTCCACTGAAGGTGGAGGTCTTGTCAAAAAGGGGAAGCGAAGTTATATCTAACGGTCTAATTATGGTAACAATCAGAGTCTACACACACTTCTGGCAAGCAGAATTTCAACATTCAAGTGGATAGGATACCTCTCTTGTTGGAATTTTCACTGGATTTCAATCCGTCAAAATGACTGAGTTCTCGTAACTCTCTCTGATGTGCTTCTAGCATCTACTGGAGAACTATCTTGTTAAAACTTCAACGAAGCTGAGATATTTGCAAAACTCTGGATAGCAGGTGCCTATGGTGGGATAGTGATTGTGATTATAACTATAGCCCCAGCTTAACTGGGTTCAATGCCGATTTGGGCTCCCCAGATCAATCCCGTTGATGGGTGATTGCTGATGGAAAAAAGATCGATAGAACTAGCTGAGAGACAGGTGAAACGAACGACCTCGCATGGTGTGGTGGTGAACGCGTTACTCCTCGGAAAGGACAACAGCGCGTTCGTTCCCCACCATAGGCACCTGCGGTCCAGAGTTTTGCAAATATCTCAGCTTCGTTGAACCTATATTTCGCAATATACCCTACCATCAAAAAGAGTAGGCAGCAAGTAAAAAAAAGGTTATCTTGTTAAAGATTTTAGGTGAATTTTTAGGCGATTTTCCAAACCCAATAAGCAACCCCCGCAATGATTTTTCTGTGCACACACAGCTAATAGCGGCAATAATTCGAGTGTTACCACATCGCCAATTTTCTGACGACAAGAGAAAGCGTTTCGTGACGGTGAAGCGATCGCCGTCCTGTCTGTGCTTCCTAATTGCCACAGAACAAGTGGTGTGCGTTCTTTGCAAGTATATCATTGCACCTGTTCTCCATAAGAGTTTTGGCCTACTTTCTTCATTAGATCCAACCCTATGCAGCTACATCCATAGCATAAGTAGCGCTATATCGGGTCCCCTATGAAAGAAAACAGTACAAAAATGTCGATTCAACAGATTAGATTTTCCTTCTAGCGTCTTGTTGCCGTGCAGAAGGTTTATTTGGCACCTCCACCACCTCCCGGTCAGGTTTCGACATCAATAGGCAAAGAACCTGTGGAAGGTCTGAATGGAGACGAAAGATCGTAGTATTCATTGTGCAGGAAAGACTTTGCACTCACTTGTCTTAGAAGAAGTTCCCACATTTTTTAAAAATATTCGGCGTCCTCGTCGTATGGTGTCTGTGACTTGTTATTCATACATTATGCATGCTTCAATGGGTAATATTTGCGTAACGAATGCATTACGATGTCACCCCACAGCCGAATAATCTTCATTTTATCGAAATCCTTCTGCGACCATTGGTTATAGAAAAAAGATGCGCTCCGCCTTACAGACTTTGATAATTAGCTAATACTTTTGAAGAACTTAGTTCCATTGTAGTTTTATTGGTGACCAAAATTGCAAGGTTTCTAAGCTGCTCGTGTAGCGCTTTACGAGATTCTCTCCTACAGATTATACTCCTGACGCACCTTTCCGAGTTATGATAATATTAAGATTTTGCCCTCCTTGCGCAGTGTTCAAGTTTCCAAGGCGAAAATAGGGAATAGACTACTTTACAGTCGCTAAAGATGATCACAAACCCAACTTTGTACTCCTTGCACCATACCCAGCCGCTCCTGAGCTCTCTAAGCTTGTCGTTTCATCCTACTTGACCTTGCAACCTAGTCATTTATTCGTTCATCTTGCTTTGTTCTTACACCGACGAACAAAGGTGTGCTAATCGGGGACATTTGTTATCATGAGTGGCTTTAGAGACCAGTTGTTCTCTTATCGTCATTTCCATAAAGGATCGGTTTCATCTGCCTAACGCTTGGTGCTTTATAAAAAAAGACGTCGTCAGTTAAATGGAGCTGTTATGGTTCCTTATTTCGGTTTTCGCAAGAGTTTGAGTGGGTGCACGTGAAGTGCAATTCCCAGGATCGACTTTCTATTAACCTCGGCATTGGAATATGAAAGCGTCGTTTTCTTGTTCAGCAATCGCGAGGTTGTTAAACAGCATACATTTACTTCCATACAAAAACACAATACAATACAACAGTAGCTGACGTTTCGGCAGTATCGCCTTCTTCAGAGCCTGGAAGGGTATACTGACATACAATTTACTAGGCCAAACGCTTCAATGACACTTACAAAAAGACGAAAAACTCTATGGTAATTACATGGTCAACAGCTTCTCGAAAAAAAACTCACCGCTTTTTTTACGTGCCTTCCCATGAGGAAGATTAGAACAGCTGATTATAGTCGCATATGGTTGACGACTGCACCATCCCACATCAGAAATTGATGCGAACATACGGGGTCAGGTCGCGTATGACCTCTGGGCATTCATCCCTGCTATTCATTGTAGGGTTTTTGGCATTTGTCCAAAAAGCCTCATGAAGTTTTCGCTCTGGTGTTCTAGTCTCCTGCGCAAGGATATTGACTTTTTACTTCAAAATCGTCCCCGCTGTGCTTTTGTATCCTATGCGTGCCTAGTGGGGTACTTTGTCTTAGTTTTCGTTTGCCATCTAGGTGTTCTTTTATACGGATACACAAAGGCCTGCCCGTTTCGCCAATATATTCATCTCCGCAATTATTACACGAGATCAGGTATATCGTACCTGAACTCATGCAATCACCGTCCCCTGCCGTAAGGGCAGATTACGCAATTTGTTGTTTCGCATAGACGGTCATACAGGCGGTTACGAACTAACTGACGACGTAGAGTAGCCGGTGGTATTTCAACTATCGCTACCGATTCCTCTAGACCTGCCCTTCTTAAGCATCGTTTAATCGCTACGCTTACTTCATCGCTAATAAAGGGCAGCATAAATAGCATATATAGTTGTACACCAACGTATCGAATGACTCCGCAATGCAAGCCATCTTCGAACTTCTTGTTAAACATGAAGGAAGAATAAATATGCATGGCTTGTCCATTCAGCAGCTAATGGCTCTCCTAAAGGAGTGCCTAAACTGCTCGATTTTCAGATGGTCTGGGAAATATTTCGCGCAAATAAGTGGGGTTGGCCATGGGACAGCGACTGGCACCAAGCCTTGCCATTGTATTCATGTCTAACATAGAAGCCCCTGCTCTCGATTTCCGGCAACTACTCTACTGCAGATATGTAGATGATTGTTTTGTCATCTTCGCTACGCAGGAGGAGATGGACAAATGCTTTGAATTATTGAACGAGCAGTCTGAGTACATTAAGTTCACCCGGGAGAAACCGAGAAAAGACTGGCTTCCGTTTTTAAACGTCCAAATAAGCCTATCAAGTAGCGGTTACCTGACAAAGTGGTACCGAAAGCCAAGTAACAAGAACATCCTCGTTCACTTCCTTTCTTCCCACCCTTCACACACAAAGAGGGCGCTTGTGAGAAACATGTTTCGAACAGCCACCTCTGTGTGCACAACCAGGGGAACTAAAGGAAGAATCGCGCGACTTGGCTCGGCAAATAGCCATCTCCAATGGCTACGAAATAGTAACCCCTACGAGATAAGTTTAGAAGGAGAGCGACGCGCCCAAGCGAAACACTTGGCCAAAAGAAAGTCCCGTTTATGCTGCCCTTTATTAGCGATGAAGTAAGCGTAGCGATTAAACGATGCTTAAGAAGGGCAGGTCTAGAGGAATCGGTAGCGATAGTTGAAATACCACCGGCTACTCTACGTCGTCAGTTAGTTCGTAACCGCCTGTATGACCGTCTATGCGAAACAACAAATTGCGTAATCTGCCCTTACGGCAGGGACGGTGATTGCATGAGTTCAGGTACGATATACCTGATCTCGTGTAATAATTGCGGAGATGAATATATTGGCGAAACGGGCAGGCCTTTGTGTATCCGTATAAAAGAACACCTAGATGGCAAACGAAAACTAAGACAAAGTACCCCACTAGGCACGCATAGGATACAAACAGCACAGCGGGGACGATTTTGAAGTAAAAGTCAATATCCTTGCGCAGGAGACTAGAACACCAGCGCGAAAACTTCTTGAGGCTTTTTGGATAAATGCAAGAAACCCTACAATGAATAGCAGGGATGAATGCCCAGAGGTCATACGCGACCTGACCCCGTATGTTCGCATTAATTTCTGATGTGGGATGGTGCAGTCATCAACCTTATGCGACCATAATCAGCAGTTCTAATCTTCCTCATGGGAAGGCACGTAAAAAAGCGGTGAGTTTTTTTCGAGAAGCTGTTGACCATGTAATTACCATAGAGTTTTTCGTCTTTTTGTAAGTGTCATTGAAGCGTTTGGCCTAGTAAATTGTATGTCAGTATACCCTTCCAGGCTCTGAAGAAGGCGATACTGCCGAAACGTCAGCTACTGTTGTATTGTATTGTGTTTTTTGCATGGAAGTAAATGTATGCTGAAGTGCAATTATTCGATTTCTCTTCTCATCGATGAATATGTGTTTATAGAGTGTTGCAGTTGTAGTTGTGAGCTGGTAGTGGAAACCCTGCATCAGGTAAAGTGAGGAAGCCCGGACCGTTCTGTTGGTGAGAATTAGCGGTGCGTCTCCTGCCCCTACATGGATGAAGATGAAACGTGGATGTCGAAGAGGGACTCAAATTTGTGAATGACCTATCCATGAGCTCTTGAGCTCTCTGGAACCAGTCAGTGTTTTTTCTGGGGCGTCCGATAGTAGCCATCCCTTTTTCACAATTTACAAAGTGCTCCTTCCAGGTTGCAATTTCAGCTGGTGGTGCTGCTTTTGTTTTCCTTAAATCTTTCTAGTCGCTTCGTAGTGATTAGCTTCATAGAATGCAGCAGTTCGAGTCAGTCGACACTAACGATTAATCAGCAGTTCAGAGGTAGAATCGGTGCCCAACATTTCACGGGAGCGACTGGTACCAAATCAATGCACCAGAAATGTAGTGCTAAGTCCGTAGAGTGCGGTATTTCTGGTCAACTATCAGTACCGGACAATCATCATTTCGAAATAGAGCGTTCGATGGCCTTGCCACAGTTGACTTCCTGTTTTCGCTACAAGGAAAAATTTTAGTCTTGGTAATAAAGCCTTTGTATAAAATAATGAAATAATATGGCAATAACGACATGACAAAAAAAAGGATAAAGCTCTCAGCACAGACCAATCCCTTAGGGAGGCGCCTTGCATTCAACTTCATTAAACATCGTTTGAAAGCGATTGAATGCATATCTATCTTTTACAATGACTCGCGGTGGTCTACCGATATCTAAATATTCGTAGGATAACTGCTGCAGGATAACCTCCATTTGCAACGAACGATGAAAAGTAAGTAGCAAAGTTACTCTCTAAATATCGCGGTGGTCTACCGATATCTAAAATATCGAGCCAGTGTTGATATTGTCCCAGACAAGCACCAATTTGAAGACCCTGGAGGGATGGAAAGCTTGGTGGGCCAAGGGCGCGGGAATCGATCCCATGTATATTAAAGGGCGCTTCCGACCACTGCACTGATTCTGCGCCACCATACACGCTCATTATAACGATATGACGATAGCAAAAACAACGTAAACAAGAAAACAATAGCGGAATCAATAGGCGATTATTAGGATAAGAAGTCTTGCTGGGAAAAAAAGTGCAGTTTTGTAACAGCCTCATGAAGTAATCATCTGTATCACCTGCTGTCCCACTGATCGTCCGTCAGGTGACTCGTGCAGGGGCTACGAAACCTTGCATTTTTTCCTGTCTTGTACAAGAGTAGCCTAATCGGTCTTCCATTTTACAGTGATTCGTTGAGCATCATATTTTTCCTACGGTTTTGGCGAAGAACTCTGACCATCGGGTCGGTGCTGTTCTTGCAGTGCCGTTGATATCCCGAGGAATGCAGTCACTAATGGGTCTTATCCATCGGTTATCGCTCATGCGCATCACGTGCCCAGTTCACTCTATCTTCGACAGCTTAGCGTTAGAAACGGCATCATCGATTTTTGATTGCTGACGCTGGTCGGATTTTCGGATTAATTCTCTCACTTGCACGATACGGCATAGTCCTAGCATTGTCCTTCCGCGTGAGCGTTTTATAAGGCCAAGTGGTCTTTCGTCCTGCTCACGTAGCGACCAGGTTTCCGACGCGTACATTAAGACAGGGAAAATCGTGGAGTGGAGAAGGTGAACATGGAGTATGGGAGTTCTTTACTCTCCTCACTGTATCAACGGTGTTCTTGAAAGTTCCACTTGCTGCACGTTTGCTCCTGGTCAACTCTTCTTCTTCATCAGCTTAGTCCTTCGGAATTTAGGGCAACCTCTCCTTCAAGAAGCCAAGTCGTTCGTCATGTTTATTTCTTGAGCTAGGTAGACGTAACTGAGTTATTCGGAGATACTCGATTCGTTAAGCTTCCATGCGCACACAAACCAATCCGTTCTTCGTGAAGATCGTTCTTGAAAAATGTAGTCGAAGGCCAATTTTTTTCCATAGGTTGTCAAAACCTGGTAGTATTCGTCCTGCTCGGCTAATGCTTAGTGTTATAAGAACAGCGTCATCAGCAAAGTGAAGATTGTGTGATTACCGCCCATCGATACACGCTGGTCGGCCGCTGCTTGATCAAATCCTATATCGAGGACACAGATGCAAGAGACAGTACTTTGTAGGTACAGAAAATCAGCTTAGTCATTCGGAACTCAGGCAATCTCTCCTCTCTGTGCTTGTCCTGCCCAACGCTACCGTATCGAAAGCTGTTTCGGGGCAAGGAGAATGGGGTCTACTTGTTGCCTTGTGCTCAGCATTTGATACCGTAGTTTGCTGAGCTCCGGACGTGAGGCTGAGCATAATCACGGGTGGCTTACCAGTCTCTCTCGAAGTAGACGATGAGCTCATTTGTTGGAGGTGATTCCAACCACTCCGATACACTTACCAGTTGCTCGAGCGGGAAGACACCTACGCACATCAACTATCTGGGAACGAGCCACCGAAATAAGATTCCTTTGCGATGGAGATCCGAGGAGTGAAGTAATGTGATATACAAATGTCATACAGCACACAGCAGTAAAGGTACAATGAGATTAACATGGTAGAAGGCCCATGTGGCCGCCTATTTACAATCTGCAGAGTTCCGCAACGGACAGCTAAGAGACAGTTTTTCGAGAAAAAGTGGTACAATGGTAGAACGTTCCTGTAACCGGAAAATCTCATGAATCACATTCAAAGCATAATTCGATGGGTCCAAAAGCTTACATCAGATAAAGCGGTATACAGGGTACTTTCACAGAAACCCTTTCACATCGTCATGTGCCTTAGGAGACGGTTAACGTAGGTGGGGCAAAGACATAAGGACATTGAGAATAATCGATGTAGCTCTTACGATTTTATGTTGTCTGCCGGCAGTAGATTTTTGGAGTATGAATCTCTTGGGGGATCTTGAAACTTTCAGCTTCTCTAGCATTACCGAGGAGTTGTTGAAAGGGCTGGTCCAATTCTTCGTTAACTTCATCGCAAGCGATGTTTTCGAAAACCCAGAAACATAATGAAGGAATCTCGAGTTGCGACGACTTATAATTTCGCGCACTAATTTTAGTGCTTTCTCTTTTTTGGGGGGGGTGGAGGGGAAAGTAAATCATGAGCGAAAGAGGGTTTCTTAATACTTTAAGAAACCTTTAGAAATGTGAATCCACATGACTGATTCCGGTTGTCAAAGTGAACACAGAGAGTGAGGAGCTTGAAGGCTTCTATCCATTCCGTGCGGCTTGATATAGAGTTCTTCAGAAGTCCTGTTCGGCTAAATCCTGGCTTTGAAGCGATTGCCGTTCAGAACGTACGACATTCTTTGAAGAAGAGTTCGGATAAAGAAGATTCATGAGAAATGGCATTATGGCACATCTTTTCACTAAGGAATTTCCAACTCGGATCCTTGGACATACAGTAGAATTGGTGTTCATGAGCAAATACTTGTTGACAGAGACTCAGAGAAACGAAGCTCGCTGTTAGCACTATCAGATGTTTTCCAGATTCGAAAAATGAGTTTAACTTTTAAAGGAGATTTCTAACCACTTTCCATGCACTTCCTGGCCAGAGGCAGACGTGTAATGCAATCATTATGATGCTGAGATATTTGCAAAACTTGGATCCCTGCCCAGATTCGATTCGTTGCAGTGGGTAACACTTGAGCTCACAGAAAGGGTGATCGTGGTTTCGAATCTGGACTGGAATCTTGCAAATATTGCAGTACCATACTGGTTTTATTTCACACCATACACTGCCCTGAAAAAAGTAGGCAGTGAGTAAAAGGTTAAATATGCGTAACATATGTTATTTGCATATGTTATTTATACATATATACATAATGTTTTACTTTTTTATTTTCTGCCTAATACAATTTTTACGGCAGGGTGTTATGGGGCATACAACCACAACGATGCGGAGATATTTGCAAAACTCCAGACCACAGATGTCGGGGGCTAACGCGCTCACCACCACATCATGTGGGTCCTTCGTTCCGCCTATCTGTCAGCTAGTTCACTGGCCGATAGAGCTGCTATGCCAGCTAGTTCCCAGGAAAGAGTAATAGCGCGTTCGTTCGCCACCACAGACACCAGCGGCCCGGAGTTTTGCAAATATCTCAACAACGCTGTGGTTGTACATATATGTACATATATATATAAAGCATGTTCCATTTTCGAGACCCACAGAGAGGCAGTTTATCCAGTGAATTCATTTCCATTCCACGACACCAATTACAATTCCACTTTTGGCCCGAGTACCCCCGCCTCGAACGTGTCCACTCGTCTGGTATATAAGCAGCTAGAGAGGGAAATTCGTGAATTCCAGATGTAACTATAAAGAAGTGGCAGTTCTTTGTTTGCCGTTGTAATGCAAACTGTTCTTCTTTAATATTTTCATCTCGATGTGCATGTTCGCCGAAATATCGAATTACTGGCTTGTGTTTCAACCCCTGCCATATTTGGCAAATGGTCCACTTCGTATATGGGTCCCTAGCTTGCCGAATCTCTTAAAAATTCTTGATTTAGGTTTGTCGTAGAATTCTCTCACTTCCATTTATCTGTTTTAAATTTTTAAAAACTGCCTTTATCTTCAGGCCAACCTCCCAGGGCACTAATGAACAAGGTTAGTTGATAAATTTTATGAAATTCCTCATTCTGCGCTAATGTCAAAATGAAAACTAAGCTCGTCTTTTTTTCCTCTATGCTATATATTTATACCTTATTGATGGAAGAAGGTTTAGGACCAGGACACGAAGTCGCAAAAGACAGGGGGAAATGGGGTAACAAATGGGAATTTATTCTGGCTACTGTTGGTCTAGCCGTCGGTCTTGGAAACATATGGCGATTCTCAGCACTGGCTTATGAAAATGGTGGAAGTAAGCGAGATAAATGAATACGTGGGCAAACCAGTGAGATGTTTTCGTTTCGAGGCATATTTATGTGTACTCATCTAAGGTGCATTTCTTCTTCCGTATATCACATTGATAACATTATTTGGGTTACCAACGTTGTTCCTTGAAATGGCTATCGGCCAGTACACGAACAGTGGTCCGTCGATGGTATTCAAACACTACATGCCGGCCTTACAAGGTATATGTAGTCGAGCATCTTCTTCACCATAGGTGCAAAGTGTGTGCACTAATGTTCATTGCCAGTTCTGTTCATTTCCGCATCTTGTCGAAGATTGTTTTAGGAATCGGATGGTCGATGGCACTTATATCATATACTCTTACCTTTTACTATTGTCTGATAATTACATGGGCCTTTCTGTATTTACTGTCCTCTTTTACCGGTGGAATACATATATGGTCAAGTTGTGATAATGAGTGGAATGATATATGTGAGTCAATGTTTCAAACCATCTAGTTGGCCCCGATTCTTGGCTCGGTTTAAATGCAGAATGAGCGAAATAACTATTTCATTGCTCAGATTGCATAGTAAGAAGTAAAATGGATGAGTGTAAACAGCAAGACCCTAGCCGTCCCGTTGCCTTCAATGGGACCTGCATTGCCACAACGCCTGGACCAATGAGAACTCCTTTCGATCAGTACTTCACGTAGGTTCTTTTTTTCTTTTTTTCCTAAGACTATAGCAGATATAAACATGGACATCAATTTTGTTTTTTCTCAGCAGAAGCGATTTCTGACATTTTTTCAGTACCGTAGTGTTTTGACACTGTGGTCGTCTTTTTAACCATGCAAAAAATCTGCATCGTTCTCTGGCTTAAATTTTTATTGTTTCTGAGCGAAAAAATTTTGTGCTGCAGAATTTCTAATCTAGACATCAACTACTTACCTACTTAGGTACTTGGACGGTCCGTCTTCACGACTTGTGCGGACCCCAGCATATTTGCCATTCGTTTCTTTACCTCGCAGTCGTAGTCCATGGTGGTGGTTTTCTTTAAGCATGGTGGAGTGTGCGAGTCTCATACCGCGATCTGTAAAACAGACGACCAACTTTGGTTACGATCACGTCCACCCAATGTGTAGGTGGCCGTCCTAGGAGACGCTTGCATCTTCGTGGAGTCCACTCTGCAGCTTTTTTCGTCCATCTGTCGTCCCTTCTTATGTGCGTTGTGTTACCCGTCAATGACAGGATTATATTCATTTCGACATTGTCGAACGCTTTTTCACAATCGACAAAGTTAGGACTACGGGCAGTTGGTATTCCCGACAAATTTCAGTGACCCTGGACACAGCTTGGATGTGGTCCATGCAGCAAAATCCTTGTCGAAATCCTGCTTGCTGCACTGGTAACGCCTCATCCAATGCCCTTGATATGCGCGATAGGATAATCTTCTTGAAGAGCTTGTAGAATACACTCAATAACCATATCGGACGATAGTTAAGAAGATCCCTTCGATCTCCTTTCTTGGGACAGATGACCGTGCTCGGCGTCCTCCAGTGGAATGAAATTTTTTTTGAAGATAAGTCGTCATATGGTTTGCAAGAACTATGTGTAAATTGTGGCTTCCAGCTCCATGGAAGTGAGTAGTCATATCATCCTGTTCTGAAGCTGTGTCTCTTTTCATGCTTTTTTATCGCAAGTCTAATCTCCGACGGAAGAATTCCAGGCACAGAAGGTTTCCATTATTAATTCTATATCATGGCAGGAAGTTTTGGTGATCGTCTTTCATTAGGGCTAACAGAGGAACATTATAATCACGCAAGTCCCTACGATATTTTTTTTCACAATGCTTCTTTTTCCCTGCTGCCTTCATTAGTTTCTGTTGCCTGTCCCGATGTAGGTTTCCTTCGAAGATCTTCTGTAACTGGTATTCATTACTACCCTTGTCAATCGTGTTGAAGTAGGATCAAACTTCAGTTTCCTTCTCTTCTCGTGCAACTCCACAGTGGTGATAGATATGCGGTCTGATCTTCTTGGTTGAGCAACTGAGGCGAATTCGGCACAGCTTTTCAGTCCTTCTACAAGCAGCTCGTAGTCTTCGATTGGGTGTTCCTTAATCTGCCAGTCACGTTTGGATACGATTTCGTTCAGAATATTTTCGTCATATGCAGCTTGACTTTTTCCTCGTTGTCGATGACATGAGTTCTTTTCTAGCTTACGGCTGAACTGAACTTCGCGTGAAGAAGATGCTGGTCGGAACCTGTATAGAATAACGGGACTAGGATGTTTCAAGCAGGCACCGTCTTCTGTTTGTCAGAATATGGTCGATCTCCGCATGAGTCATGCCGTTAGGAGACTCCCATGTCCAGCGGCGGCTTTCTTTCCTTTGGAAAAACAAGTTTCTATGGAAGAGACGTTGCTGCAGAGAGTCCTGCGAGACGGTTCCTATTCTCACTTCTTTTTCCTAATCCAAAATTTCCGATCCTATATTCACTCTCGTGGGGCTTTCCCTACTCCGGCGTTAAAGTCTCCGACAGCAAATTTATGATATGCTTCATCATTGCGGACAACTTCCCCCAATTGATTGTAGAACGCATCTAATAATTCGTACTCATCAGCTGCATTGGTCGATGAATAGCAGCTGATGATTATGATCTTCTTATGACGCGTCAGCTGAAGACGGAGGATGGCCATGCGATGGGAAAAGGGGTCGACGCAGTCATACGAGCCGAAGAGATTTACAGTGGAACAGTGGATAACAAAGCCTACACCGCCGACATTTATTGACGAGACTTCCTCTCCGCGGGTGACAAGAGTGCACTTGTTTAGTTGACTATGTTGGTTTTCCTAAATTTTCTTCCTTAAGAAGGCCGTGAAGATCGGCTTCTATGGGAAGTGTTCTGGAACTATACCTATAGACTAAGAAACAATCTCTATGGCGTGTCGTGCGTGTGTTCGTCAGATCCGGTTCCAATCACGTCAAGCGTAATCCGAGATTTTGTGGCCTCTCACTGGTCGTCTCACCGCCTGACGACGTAGACGGGAGCACCCAGTATGCTGGGTACTAAGGCTCGCCTATTGCTAGTTGAGCAGTTGGATCTCCACCTAGAGTCTTGATTTAATCTTGCAAGAGCTTATCCAGGTCTTCACAACGATATGGACCCGAGGGAAGTATCTTTCCGACAACGAATCCTCCACTCAGTCTTCCTACTAGTTGATTCTGAGCCGATATCAAAACCGAGATCAGAAACGGAAGTGGGAATGAGAAAAATGACCGACCACTCAAGGCCGAGGTAGAAGCCGAATCTCGATGTCAAGTACCCTCCAGCTAATAGCCGAGAGCCAAGTTTATGTTTCGGAGTGTCTATTTTTTTACTAAAGATTACTTTTCAGAAATGTCATCACAAAAAGATCCCGAGGAATCGAGTATATTGGCGGGATAAATTTGTCATCGTTGATCACATTGGCCTTTATGTGGCTACTCTTATTCTTTATTTTGATAAAAGGCTACAAGTACATGGGAAAAGCTGCTTACGTAAGCACTTCAGTTTTCTATGCTGCGGACTTAACCTGAAAATTATTAATATTCTTCAGTTCACCGCCACAGCTCCATACATTATCATTATCATTCTCTTCTTCCGTGCAATAACACTAGAAGGCTCTGGCAATGGATTATATTATTACTGGGGGAAACCAGACTTTTCAAAGCTTCTTAATTACCAGGTTTCTTCTGTATTTTTGTGCAGTTCTTTTCATATCGGCGTAACGTAACCAGCAGTAGACTCGTCTCAAATATCAACTTTTGAATAACATTGTAAAGAGTTCTCTGCTGGAATTTTCCGAACCCACTCGATTGCTCGAGATTTCGAAGGAAACAATCTCACCAAAATGTTCCCACTACTTGCAAGCTTCGAAATTTAACCGCTGAATGTGTTTTTTTTTGATTCTGCAGACATGGTCGGCAGCACTTATCCAGATATGCTTCTCTCTAAATGTCGGCTATGGTGGCGTTCTTATGCTTGCCTCGTACAACAGAAAAAACAACAATTGTTTTAAGGTTTGAATGATGCGATTCCAGTAGCAGCAAACCTTTTATGATGTGTTATGTAGTAGAAAGAACTTTAGCAGTGAATACTAATGTTTCCCTCCCTGATCAACTATCCACCCTTTAGCATTCGGTGTTCAAGTGGTGGTGTAGCGATATCGTACCCATTATCCACTGTCTTACTACTAACTTCAATGATATGGAAAAAAGATTTGTTATGCCACATTTAGGATGCGTGGATTGTTGTTATTGGTGACTTCCTGATGAGTGTATTTGGTGGAGCAACCGTGTTTGCTACTCTCGGTTACCTTTCTCATCAGCTTAAAAAGCCTATCGACGAAGTGGTTTCTAGCGGTTCGTGATTCATATGTTTATTGTGTTAGTTCCGATTCCAGAATTATCGAACTGATAGTCACCGATTTCTTGTAAAATTCCACTGTTAAATAAAGTGTTGCAAAACACACACACACACATACACATTTAATATGTTACACCAATTTACGGTTGCTGTGGAACCCTGATTTTGGGTAACCTTTAGGAGCATGCATGTTACTGTTGTAACCAATTCCTGTGAAGTGCAGTTTTACTTTGCACCATGTGTCTTGTGCATATTTGTTTATTCCCGAATTTTCAGGGCACTCTTTAGCTTTCGTAGCTTATCCAGAGGCGATATCAACAATGCCATATCCATCAGTTTGGTCCGTATGTTTCTTCATGATGCTGTTCCTCCTAGGCATCAGCTCACAAGTTGGTAGGTGCATGTATGAAAACTCATCGGGGATTATATTCCGCATTTCTACGTATACTGTAGATAGTTTCAAGAGCATCCCCCACAAAAAATACGTTCCCACATGATCGTCATTCAACTCAGAATGCTACTATTATTCTAACCGTCACTACTCCATTTAATCTTATCTGTTCATTCCTTCTACACAATATCAAGAAAAAAAATTTCAGGTAGAAAACGACAATAAGGGGATATTTACTCCGAACAAACATTCTTTGGGGCACGAGTTGCGCATTTGTAGTGGTGCCGTTCAATACGCCTAGAGCCCAGGTGCGACCCTGTCACAGGCTCACCAGGCTTCCCTTCCTACCTAGATTGAGGTACAGGGCCAGATTTGTCTGTGGAAGCTGCCGAAGCCTGCAATGAATTTTCGCGCACCCCATGGCACGGCTATTTTAAGGCTCCACAAAGAATTTTCTTGACCAGTTTCTAAAGACATTTGCATAAAAAAGCACATCCTCAAGCAGCAGCTGAATCCAAGCGTAAATATGAAAACGCTTGTGGATAATAGCTGCGAGCAGTGCTGGGATGAGCACGATACTTTATTTTGAATCGTGTAAAGTCAAAAAAAGGTCATTTGTCAATCTATTTGGTGCAGAACACGCCTTCAGAGGATGTTAACGGGCCTTGTTCTTCACAATTTATTTCAGCACTCACTGAGACTTTTGGCACAAGTATCTCTGATCAATGGCCATCAACTCGTAGACATAAATGGCTTGTATCGTTGGTATGCTGCGTCGTATCTTTCTTTTGTGGCATTTTATTCACTACTGAGGTTAGCCTACTTATTACCCTGTTTGATAAGTGTTACAGCCACTGTTGGCCTTTATTAGGTTCCGTACAGATTTGAAAATATATGTGTGTCGAAATGGGTGCGTGTGGCGCTGTGGTCGGAGGCGCCCTGCAACACACACGTGGAATCGATCCTCGCGCCTGGGCCCACCAAGTCCTCCATCCCTCCGGGGTCGGTACTTTGGTACCGGACTTGTCTGGGAAGATAGCAGCATTGGTTCGATACATCGGAAGGCCGCCGCGAGTCACTGTAAAGGCCAGATATGCATTCAATCACCTCCAAACGATGTAATGAAGTGGAATGCATGGCGCCTCCCTCAGGGGATTGATCAACGCTGAAAGCTTTATCCTTTATCCTTTATGTGCATGGAGAAAATGTCTTTGAGCTAATCAGCTAGGCCGAATACGTCCTGTGATTCAGGGAGAACCACATTAAGATCATGGCCGACTGCCGTTGATTGAGATAACGAAATAGCGGTAGTGGCGAAATCTCAATAATTTGAATGCTTTCTAAAGAAATTTTGCTTTTTACCACTATGTAAGAACGTTTTAAAAATCCTTTTTATAAAACTGCGAAACTGTGTTTAGAAATCTACAGAACGGTGGTAGGACAAGCTTTGGGAATCGATTAGCATAATTCGTGCAGTTTTAGCTGAGTTTACCCGTAATCTGTACTTACAGAGCGGATTCTTTTTGGTTTACCATATTCGACGGCTTTTTCTGGTTCAACAGGTGCATGTCTTGTGATCGTTGCGGAGCTGTTAATAATTATGTATTTCTACGGTAAGACAGTAGAACAGTGTGACATTCCAACCAATAACGACGAAGAGAAAAGAACTGTGTTGTTAACCCCAGTGTCTCGAATTTTCATTAGTAACCGTTTTCTTGAAGTAGAACGTGGAAATGGACAGCAACGGAATCGAGTTGCTGAAGGCCACCAATAAAATGTTTTTCTTTACAGTTGAAAAAAATGTATTAAATGGTAACGTATTACGAAAGATATGTCGGAAAGAACCTTGTCCAACCCAAGACCGACCTTCTTTTAACTCGCCAATGATCAATAGTTCCCCCACTTTTCGTAATAAGCAAACACAAAGTTGGTATTACAATACCTATTAATTGACAATAACTGACGTTTGGACGGTCTAGCTTTCTTCAGAGCCTGGAGATGTCGAATTGAGACGCAGTCTACTAAGCCAAACACTTTCGTAACCTCAGCAGACAAAATTTAATAAATGAATTCACATTCGTGTTATAAACAGACATTTTTAAACACTCACCGTGTTGTTCGTAAGTCTCCCAAGCTATGAAGGCGTTCAGCTGAGTAGATCGCATGTCAGTTAACATTTCTAGGAGCTGAAGAAAGCGCAACCGCCAAAACGCCATCTATTCTGTGTTAATAGAGGCTGTAATAACAAACTCGTCCTTGCTCATCAAGAAAAACAATGAACCCCGTTGAAGTTTATAGCTGGACCAATGTCGCCTAAATGTACAACCACATTATTATCAAAATGCACTGTGCTGTAAGCTCATGGTTTAGAGTTGACAAGTACTACAATATTATTGAACCACTCGATCGATTAGTGTTTTGTGCATAGTTTATTTTACAGAATGTAGAAACAAGTGACGCACTAACTAGGACTGCAGAGACTATACAGCTGACTTGAACACGCGTATGACACCTCTTTCATTGCACTGATAATCCACAAAAGACCTTTATAATAAATGGAATGAAACCGTAAATTACAACATATTGATAACATGGTTCGTAAAATGTAGTAGTATGGTGGGAAAATGAGACGCTGTAAGTTATAATTAAAAAGCGTGTACGCATCTTTTTAATGTAATTAAAAGCGTCCCAACGGTTTACCGCCCCATCGTGGCTGGTAGGTGTTCCTGGGTGTCGGGCTGCGATGTAGCGGTGTGGGATTCATCCCCCTGGCAAGCTCTCCCAAGCTGAGAATGAGTTCGGCGTTTCCATCAGGAAGCCTAGCTAAGAGTAAACCAATACCACGATCAACCACCATCCTTGTATCAAAGTCGCATGGTGGCAAATCTCCCTCTGATCCACAAGGGCGGCGGTTGGTTGAGGTGGTGACGACCTGGGGCAAACTTTGGCCAGGCTGACCTCGGGATTCCAAGGAACCACAATGGCTTAACCAGCAGATCTCCGAAAAGTGGAGATTATGTTGGGGTACCCACAACCAGTGAGGACGGGCCATTCAAGTATCAAGTATGAAGTAAGATCAAAACCGTTAATAGAGAGAATAGTAGTAGTAGTGACATGAATTATGAACTATTCGCCTTTTTAGGTAAACAACGGGGTAGCTGTGTTGAATTTCCTAATCAGTTCTTCTTTTTATGTCATTCTTGTTCGTCCTTTCAGGATATCAAAACTTTCGAGATGATTTGATTGAGATGCTTAACCTGCCAGTTGGCCCTGATTCGTCATTTTTTGGGCCTTTATCGCCGTTGTGGAAATATGCTTGGAAAATTACAGCTCCAATTTCGGGTTTGGTAGGTTTTTTTCGTCCATCATTTTCAGGACTTGACTTTAGAGAATGCAAATCAACTTGTTTCGATTCCGGGGATATTGCGTTTCCATGCCTGATGACTGGTTTCTTTAATTATTTACGTGGCCTTATTTTTCTCTTCCAGAAGTTTTCGTTGACTTAAGTGAATTCCCCAGCTAAAATTTCTAAGACATATGTTTCTCACATCTTGAATATTTTTCTATATTTTTTGCCACTACCTTTTATGGCCACATCGTTATGTAAGGTATTATTCAGACAGTCATGGTTTTCACGCTAATTAAAGGCGAAGTATCTTTAGACACACCGTACGGACCCTACATATTTCCAAGCTGGGCTGTGGTGAGTTCGAAGTATTTGTAAAATCTCGATGTTTGATTTGGTTGCTAGAGTCCTAAGGGCGCATGTGACGCAGTGGTCTGAGGCACCCTGCAACACACAGTGGACTCGGATCCCGGCGCCCATGACCCACCAAGCCTTCCATCCCTCCGGGGTCGGCAAATTGGTACCAGACTTGTCTGGATGGATAGCAGTATTGGCTCGATACATCGGTAGGTGACCTCGATTCATTGTAAAGGCCAGATAAGCATTCAATCACCTCCAAACGGTGCTCGATGAATTCGAATGCATGGCGAATGCCCCCATGGATTGATCAACGCCGAGAGCTTTATCGTTTATTTTTTTGCTAGAGTCCGATTCCTAATCTAATGAAGATTTTAGCTGGTCTATATAACGTCAAACATTGAATGTAATACCTGCTTTTAGGCATTTGGATGGTTTCTGAGCCTTTGTCCGATCATTCCAGTTGTATTATGCTTCGTAATGAACTGCATGCAGTTGACTGTTAAAGATGAAGTTAGTTTTCTATAAATTTTGCATAATTCGTGTTTATATCACAGTTTTCAGTCGTTCCATGCGCTGTTTGCTATACAACCAACGTTGCCGTCGTACCAGCGAATAACCGGCAAATCGCCGGCAGTTGGTGAAGGTGTATCCGAATCCAAATCGAAAACGAGCTCCCAGTCCAAGTCAAAGACAAGTCTGCAAACAATGTGAGAGGTCAAAAAACGAACTCGGCAGAGATTTCATGAGAATCAGTATGGTTAATCATTGCGTTGCAACTATATTTTTGTGTGGTATTGAATACTGAACACGTGTATAGACATGTAACAACTTTTGTCATACCAATCCAGTACAATAAACTTACTACCTTGTTTTACTTAATGCTGTCCCATTCCGTATAATCAAGATGGTAAGCTGAATGGAACGACCAGACAGCTTATATAGAACCGACAGCCGTTGTCTATTGATCTTTGTTTCTGCCAATTAGGACTTTTGGAGGATTGTAACTGCATCAAATCTGATTAATATATTTATTTAAATGATCTTATAGAAAGATCTTGTTTGGCCAATGCGAGGTTGGTATAGGCCTTCGTTGTCGTCGTTGTTGTTGGTGTTGTTGGTCGATGGCTGACGTTTCGGCGATTTCGCCTTCCTCAGAGCCTGGACGCATTTTTGTACAAGAAGACTTTAATTATTCGGTGGAAAAAAAGCCATACTAATGAGGATGGAGCTTCTAAACAGACACCATATTGATCAAAAAGGCTACTCACCGTGCTGTTATAAGTGCGACTTATAGAGAATTCCTCTGTCAAATAGAGAATTTTCTGTCTATGTAACAAACTCATTCTATACGTCGATAGAGACTGCATTTGCCACAACGCCAGCGTCCGTGTCCTACATTCACAACCCATCTTAGCCATCTTACACGCCACTAGACACAGCATCTCGTAGCCATCAGGCACACCACCAGTCATGTTACCAGTGACGACTCATTGCTCAAGGACTAGACTAATCACTTGGGCGTAGCCACGCCCACTAGCACCGTCATTTGGCTTCTGTCGACGCCTTGGAGCTCACCGTTGCCATTTCCTCATAATTATTTGCTCTCCTCCATATTTCTTTAATTCACAGCTCCTTCGACCCACCTAGGCACAAATAACTAAAATCTGTAGCTCTTGCATTTCCAATGCATTAATATTGTCATAGATTCTCTTGTAATTACTGCGTGTTGTTAAAATAACAGTTTTGGTAAATACTTTCATCGCTCACAGATACTCTACCCAACAGTTCTTCATTCAAATTGCTAAAGCATTCTCGCTATCGCTATTCACATGCTTGCACTGTGAGCATGTGAATCTTAACTCTTTTATAATCGTAGCAATATTTTTACACAAACAGTACTAGCTAATTACTCGTATCCTCATCACATTGTTACCACCATTTTGAAATATCACAAGCCCACATTTGCTTCCTAATGTGCTAGCGTCTTGTACGGGCACTATTGTATTCTTCATCATATTTATACATCATAATCTCTGGCTGCGCTGGCGCACTCGCCGTCACACTTATACACCACTGCACTCCCTCAGCCTACGGCTCTCTATCATCTGTATCTAGCCTCTTAAGCGTTACCTTCCCCTCAGTAAGCAGCATAAGGGTGCTGTAGCAGACTCAGTGCTGTTATGAGTACATCTTATTAGTAACGCCACACCGGGCTCCAAATGACGGAACTGTATATTGCACATATTTATAATCTCGTAGCGTTGGTTTGTAAATGATATGCACTTATACATGAAGGCTTAATTACCCAAGTTTGAGGCTCTGCGGCACATACGACCACACGAACAAGAAAGTCCCGCTTGGCAAACCATAAGAAACTCGAGCATTCAATCAATAGTTGGCGCACAGAAGAGAAACTCGACCAGCTACCAGCCTCTACTACTCTATTATTACTCTATATTCCATTGGGCCAAGCAACCTTATACATTGCCAACTCATGCAGGACTAGCTGCATGTTGTTTACGTAGGACGACGAGCGAGATCCACCCAGTGGTCAAAAAAATCAGTGAGGCATTCGTCTTTCCGGTTCATATTTAGATTTTTTGAAATTTGTCCAAAACCCTTTAAAAGTGTTGCGCGTTGGTGTTTTTGGTTCCTGAGCTAGGATCCGCACAGTCACTTCAAAATCATCGCCACTGTGCTTTTTGTACCCTCTGTGTACTTAGAGGAGTGCTTTGACGAATTTTGAGTTTCCGTCCATGTTCTTTTATGCGGACACAGCGGTCTACCCGTTTCCCCAATATATTCCTTATCGCATGCCTTACACGAGATCAAGTATATTGTACCTAAACTCATGAAATCCCCCGTCTCTCCCGTTAGGATAGCTCATGCAGTTTTCTGAGCTGCACAAACGATCATAGAGACGGTTGCGGACTAACTGACCGCTTAGGGTATTGGGTGGGAGGTCAATAATCGTTACATAATTTTCAAGACCCCCTTTTTCTTAAGTAACTCTTATTGACGCAACTTATCGATATGAAAGGTAGCTTAAAAGGGATCTTACTTATGCCTGAAGCATTATTTTGGGGAAGTACCCTACGTTTTTGCCTAACTCGAGTGGCTTTCTGCTTCGTAGCCATTGGAAATGGCTATTTTTCGTGCTAGGCTTAGCGATTTCTTCCTTTCCTCTTCTTCTGTGCTTTGTTAATATTTACGTGATGACAAGAGGCAATAGGAGCTGTTTGTTTTCGTGATTTTGGCCGGTATGACAGATATAGAAGTCATTCTATTTCTGGTTGTTTATTTTGGCACCCAGAACTCCTTCCCTACACTTGTAATCAATGAACACTTTATCCAGCACAGATTTTCCAGCGGCCATGATCAGTAAGTAAGTTACATTTAGCAATTTTCAAGAAACCTTTTTATACCAGACTAGCTCTTGGACGAGAGAGCGTTCTTGGTTAACAGAACGGCCACCAGAAAGACTATTGCCTTTCATGAGGAGACATCACTACTTTGGTTGAAGATTAAAGATCGGTGCATTGAGCCTTTCCGCTATTATGAGATGATAAATCGTTGAAGAGGATTCTTCAAGGTGGCTCGCTCTACCCAAAATGTATGTCCATCAATGCGCCTTAACACTGTCTATCTTTAGTAACAGTGATGAAGTCTTAGTACTACAACCACATCTGATGTGTTGAAATATTTGCAAAACTTGGACCTCAGGTCATGTCGAACAGTGATTACCCTTGGGGGGTACTCATGTTTTACGCACGACTCCACTGAAACCATCGTTCAGCTTCTTTCTCACGCAGTGTCTCCAATTCATTCGCGTTGACAGAGGAAAAGCCTGCCTACATACTACCCTGCAGTGGGAAAAAGTAATGGGAGGTAGATAAAAGCTATACATCGTGATTTAGTGTACTGCCTTTAAAATGTATACATGCATACATTTAATTTACATATCCTACATATAATTAGGATTCTACACATAAAAGTTGCAGTACTTAATTACAACTAAAAGTTTTTGAACCAAGCCTCCATTTCCTACTTACAATGAACAGTTTTGAGAAAGCCCTGTGAGAATGTTGTACATTCGGGTCCATCAAGACAGCTACGTGTTAACGAGCTAGGGGCTTATCGATGTGTTCCGGGATGCTATGTCCTATTTTCAACTCTTATTCTCATAACAATCCATTCATCATATAAACACCACATTTAAAACAATTTGTTTCACTTTTTCTATTACATTTTAGACATCCCTTAAGATATACAGATCCTAGAGAATCCATATTTAGCACTCGTCATATATAATATACGTGTGCTGTACAGTGCAACCAGTACTATTTGCAACTTAACGTTTTATGCACCATTTACTAACTTACCCTGCAGCTTTATATCACAACAATTTTTTAAACATAGTTAGCAATCACGGGTGCGTGTGGCGCAGTGATGGGAGGCAATCACATGGGATTGTCGCCCCCTGGCCCATCAAGCCTTCCATCCCTCAGGGGTCGGCGAATTGGCACAAGACTTGTCTGGAAGGAAAGCAGCACTGACCCGATACATCGTTAGATCGCCGCTAGTCATTGTAAGGGCCATATATGCATTCAGTCACCTCCAGCGATGCCTAATGAAGCTGATTGCATGGCGCATCCCTAAGGGATTAATCAATTCCGAGAGTTTTATCCTTTATCCTTTACTTTATCACCGTGATATTTACGAATACTCGTCTCACATTTTGCTTCCATTAATTGCAGTCAGTCCGCACTTGTGGATATTGTCAAAACACTGTATGGAGGAAAATTCGTTCCTTTGGCAGCACCCAGTGTTGACCCGTTTTCACTGTATGCCACAGAATTTGGAGTACTGAATTCTATGATTTTCTGGCGTCACTTTAAGGATGTAACTTACTGACTTGTCAGATGAACTATAATGAGGGAAAATTCACGTAACATGTAGTTTTTCTGCGTACAGGTCTAGGATGATATTTCGTGCTTATATTGCTCCATCTTCTGCAATCGCCACGTAGTGAATCTTGGTTTATCACGTGAAAAGACCGGATATTTAGCAGGTTATATGCCAATAGAAAGATAAAGCAAGGTTTCTTCTACATGTTTGTTAAGGTTCAACATGATGGTTATCGAAAAATTGACATCGTCCCGTTGTGTGAAACCACAATTTTTTGAAGGGTAACTCATTGTTAAATCGGCTTCAATCATTGTGATGAGTGTTAGTCGTATGAAATTCGTGTGCATAGAAACAACAAACTAAGCACGGTAATAACCACCTTGTAAAACCTTATTATTTGCTGATGATTGTATGATGGCCGAAACTTTGTTTTTCGTTTTTTTCTTTCATCAAACACTGGAATTCGACATGCTTCAAAAACTTGGAAACAGGTAAAAAGGATAAAATTGATAATAGGATATCAAAAACCTGGAAACTGTTTATAAAAGATATGAAAGAAGGAGTTATAAATCACAATAGAAAAAGCGTGGTTACCTATTTGGGGCATCGTGGTCAGTATGACTCCTGCAACGTGTGCTGTGAAAAAATTTGGAATGGTAGCGTAAGTTTTAGTTGTACCTCAGACTTATGTAATTGAAACAAACAATATTTTCTGTGAAATATCTTCTACTTTTCATTTTATCAAGTCTTATACTAATAATCTCTTTGTCTTTGGACTAGTTACTACTCCCATCATGTAATCTATTCTATCCAAACTTACTTGGCCCCAAAACCCACATTCTTGCGCTACATTGATACCTGCTAAACACACGATACGGCTACATCGCTTAGTGGCACAAATCTGACATCTTCGCCATTCGCTTGGATATCAATGACGCCCCCAGAACACTTGTTTTCTGAAGACGCGTGAAGATCGCCAACGTGCTTCGTCGTCATTTCGTTCACCCCTTGATCCTTTCCCTTCACCCATCCTTCGATATGCTTAGGTTAAAATAATGTCAATTAAGTCGCATACATAGCGAGTGTAACTCAGTGGTCGGACATGCACTGCAATACCCATGAGCTCGATCTGGCACTCTAGTCTTACCAAACGTTCCACCTCTCCGGGGTCGCCATATTGGTAACAGACCGTCTGCAAAGATAGCAGCAATAAGTCGATATATCGGTAGACCACCGAGCATCACTGCACAGGGCAGATACGCATCCAGTCACCTCTAATGATGCTTGATGAAGTCGAATGCGTGACGCATCTCTTAAGGATTGACCAACGGTGAGAGCTTCTTTTTATACTTCGTCGCATAATCTTGCATCATCGACGTATTAAAGCTATCGTCAATCACTATGTAACCGTTATACGTTCTTAATCAAGCGACTAATTGAAGTAGTTCCACTTTCTCTGAGTACTCTGCGAAAGCCACCATTGCCGCATCAATCCATCCACTCACTCATTTTCTACAATTTCGCTGCGCTCAAACTCCTACACGTTTTGTGATGTCTTTGTGTAATGTGCGAACTGTCTTGTTTAATATTTTGTCTTTCCGCAGAATCCTTTTCCCTACTTGCTACTGTAACCCCTAACCGCTATGATATACTTGCACACTGATCACGTAAATATGCGTTATATACATGTTGAACTCGCTACGGTTTTGCAATTCTATTTGTATTGTTGCATAAACACTATTTCTATTTACTTACTCATAACCTTGTAAGCTTGTTGCATAATGTTCTACATCGTTTGTTAGCTAACAATTCCCAACGTGCACTACTTGTGCCCAGTGAATCAATTTAGTTTGTAATTTGCTGTATATACACTTGTAAATTCACCTTATTATTGTCCCACGAATATTATGTATCTAAACGGTTTAGTTACCCAGGGTTGAGGTTTGGCGTAGTGCGACGAATCAAGAAGACCCGCATTCCAGAAGAATCATCATACAAGAGTGAAACTTTAACGACAATAAACCCTTGGGGCACCTATTAATAGTACAACAACAACGAAAAACGATGAAAACACACAAATGAGCCCAACCATTCTCGTATAATAATTGCAGAAACATGGATTAAATGGATAAGAAAGGCATACAGTCTACAAACATGACCACAATTCTTATGCCTTATCTGATATGGGTGGGAGAAATCGTTACAGAGAATTGGAATTATTGCTCGTCGTAAAGCGTTTCTCAGTCTGATAAAGCCGATCCGAAATATAAGGAAGATTTGAATTATATAAAGGACATAAAGACCAAGTAAAGAAAGGACGTTTTGTACAAGTAAAAAAAGCTCATTTGAAGAACACAAAACGAGAACGGTGTAAATACAAATTCGTGAAATGCCTCAAGAGGTAGAGAATTACGCCGATCTCAAGAAACATGCAAAGTTTAGAGAACTGCCCCAATCCCAACAATGATTGCTTTTCCTGTCTTGCACAACGACTCAGTTCTCATAACTACACAACGGTGATCACTGACAAAGGAAACCCTTTAACCGTATAGACGCAGCCGCAATATCTTGACACCAAACATTATAGAATATATTAACGTTCCATTATTCTACTTCTAACTCAATGCACTTTCCGCTTCGTTTCAGGAAAAAAAAGGTAATCGTTAATATCATTCCGTTTTCTCTGACAAATTCTGCTTTATATCTCATTCCACTCCAACATTCATGTGAACTAAACGACCTCTTTAATTCATATGTGCGCAGCGCTTTCTTTCGATCAACTATTTAAAACGGAGTGGAATCTTGCAGAGCGGAATGGGAACAGGAAGAAACGATTCTGTCAGTATTCAGCGAGGATATTAACCGATGCTGCTGATTTGTTCTTCTACCACCTTTATGACATATTTGAGTATTACCATAACATTCGAATGGACATCGTCTCGGTGCAACCGAATGCTTGCAAAAACTAAAGGAACTAGGGGGATAATAGTGACAAGATAAGTGTAAATCAAGGCAACTCATCGATTGGATTCTTTTCGATTTGGTTTTAGGACTGCTTGGCCTACTGGTCATTGTGTAATCGACGCGCAGTGTGTCAATAAATTGCAAGTTTTTTGTGCTACGCTAAATCAAACGAAGAAATAAATATCTTGCAAAGGAATTGTGTGACGTCAGTTGCTAAACACCAACACATTCAATAATCAAATGAATACGAATACAACGTAGTTGCAATGCGGTAGTGCTCAACATTGATGCTCATGGAAGGAGACCTTGCTCTATCCCACAAACGTCCTTTACACGGATGACGTAACGGCGTTTTCCACGGATGGCGTAACGCTGTTTGACATGGATGGGGTAGGGGTAATTGGTATGGACTCGGGAGTTATGTCTGGTCTGGATTTGATTACGCCAACACCTTGTGGCAGCGATTCCCCCTGTTATTCGTTTGTACGACGGCAATGTAGGTTGTATAGTGAATAACGTACGGAGCGGCTGAAAATAGTGATATAAACATTTATTATTGAAAGGCTATAGAAAACTAACCATTTTTTTTCAGTCCACTCAAGAAGGTTCACTACGAAACATGCAGGAATAGCACAAAGAGGAGAAAGACTCAAAAACCATCCAAATTTCTAAATGCAAGAATTTTGCACATGGGAGAAATTTTCAACGAAAGTAAGCATTAAAATCAGTTCCGCCAAAATTGCCCCAAACTCACTACGGCCCAATCGGGGAATGCGTAGCGCCCATGAGTAGTCTCTACGGATATTTCGTTCCGCATAAGCGTGAAAATCAAGACTACCTGAATTAGATCCGCTTAATATTGTAGCTCTAAAAAATTGGTGAAGAAATTGAACAGAACTGTTCAAAATAAAAGAAACACGATAAGTTCTCGAGATCAGAAAGGTGAGGAAGAAAAAAAACTAACCAAACCCAGAATAGGGGCCATAATCATCCAACAGAACCGCCACAAGGGTGACAACGGTCCGAAAAGAGATGAATTACTTCCATGCGACATGCCCAGCATCTCAATGATGTCTTTACGCAGATTGGCATATCCTGAGATGTAAACAAAGATTACGACTTCGCAATGCAAAAATCTACTAGTTGAAAATCCAACATATATGTGCAAGTCACTATCCCACAGCATAGTCAATTCGAACAATAATATGGTAATGCAATTACTCGATATTGGCTAACTTGCGTACATTAATAGCTAGTTATTTTACTTTTCTGAACATATTTTTTGAATATACTGCATTCCAACAAGGGCACGTGTAGAGCAATGGTCGGAGACGCCCTGCAACACACACGTGGAATCAATCCCCACACCCATGGCCCACCAAGCCTTCCATCCTTCCGGGCTCGGCAAATTGGTACCATAATTGTCTGGGACGATAGCAGCACTGGTTCGGTACATTGATAGGCCACCACGAGACATTATAAAGGCCAGATATGCATTCAATCACCACGAAACGGTGCTTAATGAAGTCGAATGCATGGCGCATCCCTCAGGGATTGATCAACACCAAAAGCTTTATCTTCAGCTCTTACTGCATTCCAACATATTTCGTGAATGGCGAAGGAACACAAGAAACGATCAAAACCCCAAAACTATCATAGCAAATACTTGAATCTTTCATAACGGAAACTAGTCATGGCATCGATTTCCCTTCAAAAAACATTTGATTAACAAAAAATTCGATATATTTGGTATAAGGCATAAATTTCTCGTTTCTCCTTCTTTCTTGGATAGAATGTTCCATTGTTCCTCTCGCTCACCGTAAGCATACATAATAATAAGCTGCTCCATGATTATCACAACACACACAGCTGTTGAGGCACAAAACTCGTCGAATATGGCGAACCAAAAAAATCCGCTCTAAAAGCACATATGGTAAGTGAATTCAATATCAAGTTTTTTTTTCTTGATGAGCAAACACGGTGTTTCATCATTAATAGAACAGAGTTGGCCACAGTTCTGGTGTAATTCGACTTAAACTATTGCGGAAGTTGTAGCGGTTTCGGATTGTTGATGTTAAATCAGGAGTTTATAAACTCAGACTAATTACAGCTTTGTTAATCGAAGTAAATCCATTGGAATCTAGACATTTTTTTCTAACAAAATACAAATTCAATGTCCTCTTCTGTCGTTAAGCTAGAATGAGGTTAGTTTAGCCGCAATGATCCGAATCGATGGTCCCAATATGCTCATCCTCGCAATGTGATTGTTCGTTGTCGCATCAGTCGAATCCAGTGAAGTGAACCACCGATCGGACCATTAATTTCACCCTCCACAGTCTCAGAGATCGCTCCAGAATGCATTGCCAGCAAAAGTACAGATCACTGAATAGCGGCAATAGATGAACATCCGTCCTATATAGAATGGCACCATCGAGGGAGATTCTGCATTCGATAGGTGCTCCCTTCATTGGTTTCACCTCGATGCGACAACGAACAGTACATATTGCGTGGATGACCACCTGTGGACCATCGACTCGAGTTAATCCGTGCTCTAAAGAAAACGAAGACACCAAACGTTGCTAGAGTAAGCCTTTTTTTTATCAACCTCGTATTAGCCGGATAGTAGAAGGCATTGATTGCTTTTATGGAGGTTTAATGGAAGTTGCTTTAAAAATACAAATTTGCGTCTCCCAGTAACTTGAAATTCTCGAAGCGACGAATTGTTCGATGTCAACAGCGGTTGAAAACACTTGCCTGTAGAAGACTTCTGAGGCAGCAGCTGTTGAGACAGTTGAGATGGTTTAAGAAAATGGCAGTTAATTAACGCAAGGTCCAACATAAGTGGTAGGCGAAGCAGAGCTTAGCAGCACAACTAATTCAAGTATACATTTTGTCCCAGCCATGTCTGCATACATACGGCGAATTTATTACAATTTCCCTCCACATTCTGTGGCAATTCGGCTTTGAAAATGCTTCAGTGTTTCATCCCTCTAACAATTGAACCGGAGTCTTCAATAAAAAAAAGTTCTCGACGTTGATCAATCGCTAAGAGATCGGCCATGCATCCTACTTCATTAAACATCGTTGGAGGAGGCTACAAGCATACCTGGCCTTCACAATGACTCGCGGTGCCCTACCGATGTATCGAGCCAGTGCTGCTATCCTCCCAGACAAGTCTGGTACCAATTTGCCGATCCCGAAGGGATGGAAGCCTTGCTGGGCCAGGGGCGCGGGGATCAACCATTCCATGTGTATTACAGAGCGTCCCCGACCACTGCACCACACGCACCCATAATTGCCAAATATGTTTGAAGATTGTTAATTGTTGTGACGTAAAGTTGCAAGGTTAGTTAGTAAATGGTGTTTAAGACGTGTAAGTTGTAAATAGCAGTTGTTGCACTGTATAGCACACGTATATTGCACATGACGAATGCTAAATATGGGTGCTCTAGGATGCGTATATTTTAAGAGATGTCTAAAATGTAATAGAAAAGGTGAAACAAATTTTTTTTAAATGTGTTGTTTATAAAATGAATGGATTGATATGAGAATAAGAGTTGAAAATACGACACAGCATCTTGGAATACATCGATAAGCTCCTAGCTCGTTAACACGTAGCTGTCTTGGTGGACCCGAACATACAACAGTGTCACAGGTTTCCTCAAAACTGTTGATTGTAAGCAGAAATGGAGGCTTGGTGCAGAAACTTTTAATTGTAATTAAGTATTGCAACTTGTATGTGTAACTTGTATAACTTCATTACATGTTGATGGCAGTATCGTTGGATAGTGGATGAGTGTTCCTTCTTCACACAGAAGAATTGTATGTACACCAAAAACATGAGAGTGTCCAGTGGAACGTGCGAACGATAAGAGAGATGCAGAAATTTCTTCAAAATGCAGAGAAAAACCGATTTATAGAACGGAAATCGCAACGGGCTGCATAAAAACTGCCGAAGTCGCCGGTATGACATCCATAGGCATCACAGTGAGCGCAGCGAAAAATTACGCGTCGGCCACTCCGCAACAAGACCGAAATTAGGCGAGATCGTGAGGATGTTAAGTAGCCGTAACCATCTGCTCATCATGAGCATTGAGAACCATTTCTTTGACATATGCTTGGCTACAATTTCGATTTCCCAAAGTCGCTGTACGTCTAATTATGCAGTTATGAAGCAAAACAATATAGTTTCCATGCTTTGGGTTCTATACCAGTTTAAATCGTTGTAATCTTTAAGTGTTGAATAATTGTAGGGCCATTTGTATGGCTAGGATGCCAAGCAACAACCTTTGAAATTGTGTGTGGCAGCAATGAAAAGGAAGAATAAATACTGAAGCAGGTTTCACGACAAAATCCGCTCAGCCACTGTGATCACCAAATATATTGCTTCTGATTGATGGGACATAGATATGGTTCGAATACGGACAGCAGCAGCTTTAATGCTTATCAAGAAAAACAGTCCCTAACTCTGTTCAACAGTGGACTCACCTCAGTGGTTAACATTATGCCGCAAGCAAAAAACGCGATACAGCAGGATAGCGATACAAGCCATTTATAACTACGCGTGGATGGCCACTGATCGTAGATACTCGTGCAGAATGTCTCCGTGAATGCTTAAGTGACCGAAAAAAAGTAGTGCTAAATTCCGACGAACAAGTCGTCTTAACCCACCAATTTCTGAACCGAAACCTAGGATGAAAAGCATGGAGTAGAAAAGTGCGGACCAAATTGATTGATACGGCATCTTTGATATCGCTTCTGGATATACTACGAAAGCCAAGGAGTGCCCTAAAAAAGCGGGTACCACTGAATTCCACAAAAGTCACAAGCAATTATACACTGGTAGCGCTTCAAAAAATTCGTCTGCAAATGTAACACATAAGTTTCCAACCAACCAAAATCAGGGTTTAACAGCTGCAATAGACTAAGATAACATACTAAATGTTTGCGATTATGCAACACTTCACCCGAAGAATGAACTTTACAAGAAATCAGTTATAGTCAGTCTGAGAATTCTGGGACCATAGATAACAAACATGTAGATCACAAACCGCTAGAAACTACTTCATCAATGGGTGCTTGGAGTTCATGAGAAAGGTAACCAAGCGTAGCAAACACTGCTGCACCACCAAATACACTCATGAGTACATCAGCCGCCACAACGATCCACGCATCCTAAATATAATTCAAGAGAAGGCCTCTTTAACACGATGGAGGTTCACAGTGATATAACAGACAGACCGTACCATATCGACGCACCCACAACCGCTTTCACAGCTAATTTTAAGAAAGCGATAGTCGACTACGGAAACACTACGAAGTACTAGTTTCATTTATCTATTTTTTATTCTATCTGACTCGTCTTCACGTCTACCTTACGGATCCCAGTACTTCTCACATTCGATTCGTTTCCTCTCATCCACTGTCCACGAAGATCTTCCAACTTTTACGTGTGTCTTCGGTTGCTGCTTGGGGATTTTCATTTTGTTTTCAATGTCGTAGAATGCTGCTAGAGCAATTCTCCCTGGAGTCTTGAGATAGCCGGGCTGGAGCGTTCCCAATTGCACTGCAGAGAGGGGACTTTTTCCCAGATAAGTCCGGTACCAATTCCCCCTACCCCGCAGGGATGAGGGCTTGGTTGGCCCAAGACGAAGTCGAGCTAGCACCATGCTCGTGATGACGGACATCACTACCACTGTGCTATCCGCCGCCTATCCCCAACCATCTTTAAAAGTCGTTTATACAGTATGACGCATAGCTCAACAGGAAAGTTTCTATCAAAATAATACTGATGACACCGGTACAAACCGCAAAACAGTTGTTATTTCGTTTGTTGTACGACGCGAGCATAATAACGGAACCATAGCCGATATTTATAGAGAAGCATATCTGGACGAGTGCTGCCGACCATGTCTGTAAAAGAAAGGGAAATCACATTTACTGCCCGAAGCTATTAGATTTCTGACCAGTGCTAACGCTTTTATAAGTCCTCCTATTCGAAGTCTTGAAGTGTCCAATCCTCCCAACGGTTTACCGTCTCATCGTGGCTGGGAGCTGTTCCTAGGTGTTGGACTGCGATGTACGGCGGAGGGATTCATCCACGTGGCAGGGTCTCGCAAGCTGAGAAGGAGTCCGACATTTCCATCAGGAAGTCTTGCTAAGAGTAAACCAATGCCAGGATCGACCACCGTCCTGGTATCAAAGTCGTATGGTGGCAAATCTTTCTCTGATCCACAAGAGCTGCGACTGCCTTTAGTGTGAAGACTTGGGGCAGACTTTGGCCAAGCTGACTTCGGGATTCCAGGGGACCACAGTGACTTAACCAGTAAATCTCCGAAAAATACTGGTTATGCTGGGCCCGCACAACCAGTAGAACGGGCCGTTCAAGTATCAAGTAAACATCAACTAAGAAGTGTCCAATATTTTCAGTTTCTTAGATCAAACATGTAAAGAAAGAATATAAAAGTAGATGTACAACCTGATGCTTAATTAGCTTTGAAAAATCTGGTTTCCCCACGTAGTAGTACAATCCTTCACCGGAACCTTCTAGCGTTATTGCACGAAAGAAAAGCATAACAGTGATAAGATACGGAGATGTAGACGTGAACTGAAGAATATTAATAAACGGCGGGCTAGAACAGAGTTCATAGAAAATTACAGCTCTTACATAAGCAACTTTTCCCAAGTACTTTTTGTCCTTTTTATCAGAACTAAGAATACGAGTCCCCACATTGCCATCAGTGCTACGAACGATGACCAGTTAATTCCGCCGATATCTTCAATTCCTTGGGATCTTCTCGTTATAACATTTCTGAAAAATAGCCCTCACTGAAAATAGACATTTCCAGATATGAACTTGAATACTGAGCATGTAGTGGTTGGCGACCACATTAGATGCCCTGAAGTGCAAATTTTTTCCCTAAGGAAGAGGAAGGAACTATAGAGGTTCCAATAAAGAGGATGAAACCTGTCACAAGATGGTTAAACATCATGGTGATTGGAAAAACCCTAACGAATGCCTTTTGCTTCGGCATAAAAAATTTGTGCCCATTTCATACTAACAAAAATCTTCATGAGCCCACGTGAAGTATTGATCGAAAGGAGTTCTCATCGGCCACGGCACTGTTCGAACACAGGTCCCATTGAAAGCAATCGGGCGACTAGGGTTTAAACGCTTGCATTCTTCCATTTGACTCCTCACTATACAGTCTGTAGAATTGAAATTTAACATAATTCACCATATTGAACTTTCACCGTCCCGAGAAAGAGACCCGATCAGGTGCTTTAGAACTTTTGGCTTACATATATCATTCCACTCATTACTGCAACTTTTCCATAGTGATATCCCGTCAAAAAAAGGAGAAAAATAAATATAGGAAACTCCACGTAACTATTACACAGTAGTAAATGCAAACCATAGCCGTTATACAAGCCATCGACCATCCGATGCCTGAAATAATCTTCAACAGAATCCAGATGTAAGCAGAACTGGTTTAGAACATCGTGCACACGTCTGTATTCTTGCCATAACAGATACTCGACTACACATACCTTGTAAGGCCGGCATGTAGTGCTTGAAGACCATCGACGGACCACTGCTCGTGTACTGACCGATTGCCATTTCAAGAAACATTGTTGGCAGCCCAAATAATATTACCAGTATAATGTATGGAATAAGAAATGCACCTTAAATGAGTACACATAGACATATATCGAAACGCAGAAGCCCTATAGTTGTTGCCTTCATCTTCATTGTTATCACTTACTTCCACCATTTTCGTAAGCCACTGCTGAAAATCGCCATATGTTTCCCAGACCGACAGTTAGACCGATACTTGCAAGGACAAATTCAAATTCGTTATCCCACTTCCCTCTGCCTTCTTCGACTTCGTGTGCTGAACCATCGAATATTCAAAGTTGCATCCAAATCCTCCAAAAATATAACATTCTACCGTAAGTGTTTAACGCAAATCTTTTCTGGCGCGAACGTAACGAGCTGAGCATAGAAGATATGAAATGACGATCACAATCTTTTCCTATTAACTGCGGTGCGAGGTGGAAAACTCACTGCTCCCACCTATTGCTAGCACAAGATACAAAGATATAGAAGTTTGTGACTAGTCTCCGACTTTTATTAAAAGAGCTGTTGATAGAAATGGCAGAGCAATTATGTGAGAAGCATGACGCGCTATTCCAATTTCACAAAATGTGCCAACTAACCTTGTTTTGTATCACGCTCAGATTTTGGCCTGGAAATAAAGAGTATTTCAACTCAAAAACTTCTCATAGGTGCATGAGAATTCAGAGATCTCTGCCCTTATTTCAGATTCATAAGAGATCTCATCTATCACCTAACAAAATCATCTGAAAGATTTGACAAACTAAGAAGCCATGAAGGAGATGGATTGTTTACCACCTAGGACAATAGACCAAATTGTGGGGAAATACTTAACAAAAACGTGCACAAAGTGAAAATATTAAACAAAGACTGAAGAGATTACGAAGGTAAACAAATGTTATTCACTGATCTTCTTCACGAGCCGGTTGATCTCCAGGCCACGTGACATGCCTCACGATGGGGGAACTCGGACTAACAGGACCTTGTATTAGTTATCGGACTCATCTGAGCTTATGAGCTTAGAGAGTGTCACTGCTGCATAAGCTCCATATCTGCTCTTGAACAGCTCAGTAACCAACCTATGACGATTCTATAGTAACCATTCGTCGAATAGTTCTTATTTCTATATCATCTTAAGTTTCCTATATTAACTATTTAGTTGTAATCACCACACATCTATCTTTGCACGTTCTGAAGATTGTTTCTTAGCGACCACTGGCTTCGCAGCTGTAGGGAAAGGAATTCTGTAATTGTTCTCCCTCCCTCCCCCACAGTCCGGCAATGAATAAACAGCTGTCAGCTGCAAACATCCTTCAGCATTTGCCATTTAAATATGCTGTAGAAGCTGTGTATAGCCTTCCAAAACACTCTACAGTCTCCCAAGCATTATCCTTAGTTCCTCCTTTCGAAACTTCGCCCATTACAGAGAAGGGATATAAGGAGCACTACTAGTCATCCAGTGTCCATCATCCAGTGTGGGCCTCCGTAGTCGCAGTGCCTCAGCGTCTCCGCATTCCAGTGTTTCCGTGCTTCGTTTAGACGCTTCGCTCTTACCCGTTCGTTCAAGTAGATATCGTCAGCTTGCTAATATTGTCGTGTCATTGTTACTGTAAGGTGTTGCAATCCAAACTCGAGGTTGCTCTCTCTAGCTACGAAAACAGTCCAACGTAGCAAGCTCGTACGAAGTCGTGCATTCCATCTACAGTTGGCGCACAGAAGGCATATCCGACCAACTACTGTTCTATTTTCTACTGGCCAACTAGTACACATACTAAGATTATCCAATCTCACATGTTGTGCAAGTCCCCAGGACACGGTTTTTTCGTTTGGTTGTCTTGCAGCCTGCATCCACAGAATCGTTCGGATTCGCGTGCAGCTTCGGTGCAATTGAGGTTTTCTACTCTTCTTTGATTAATGCTTAGTGCTTACTGAGAGTAATTTTCCTTGGAACCCCCAAAGAAACTCTGCCATAGCGTCGTCAGGTCACCATAACACAAGCAGTCGCCAATCTCTATCGATCGGAGAAAGGTTTGTACCCCAACTGTACCCCAACCACGAATCGAGCTCTTTCACGAGATCAGATAATCCTGAGATTTCCACCGGCCGCACGCGAATTATGCAACGCGCCAATTCCCATTCGACAAAAACAGCAAGAAAGGATGACTTCATTTTTCCTGACTTTTAAATTACCCGGAAATAAATAAGTAATAACTAACAGTAAATAACTAATAATAATAAATAACTAAATAGACAATGAGTTAAGCCCAGAAGTACTGATGATAGTGACTAGTCCCACATCCAACGCACATGGGCTGGCATCGGAAACCGCCATTGGAAGTTGTGCATACAATATGAAGAAATTGCAGTAGCGGCGACGTGATTCTCACCGACTCATGCGCTTCGTGTCATAGTGGTCATCATGAGTGAAAGACCATTCACCTCCTCTTCAGCCATTTATGTTGTCACTCACAGCCTTCCAACCATACTTTTCATAATAATTTGATAGCGCATCCAATACAGATGTCTTCCAAATGATTAAAGATATTCGTCCACATCGTTCACTTCCCATTTATTTGAAAAAAGCAGTGGAAAATGTGTGCAGGATGTTACAAAGTGATCTCAAGGAACAATTACAAATATGCTGAGAGACATACTGAGCAGGTTAGCAGAAGACGCAGCCTTTGAAAGCGCAGATTTGTGGCAGAGCACAAGATTCATGTAGGAAATTTGATAAATGGATGAATTGCAAGTTTTATGTGAGAATTATAGAAAACATCTCTGTGTGGTAAAATCAACCTTTGAAAAAGGCAAAGTAGCAAGTGCAATGCGCTTCATCTACTTCCCAGTACAGTCGATGCTATGCAATTGTTCTGTCTCCCTCAAACATGCGTAGCACACGATACATCCTAAGTGTTATGCGTTACGAAGAGAATAAAGGCAAAAAATCCACGGATGTTTTGGTCCGGACATCCCTATTCAATAAATTAATATTCTTCGTGATCTTAACAGCAGGTTTCAATCATGATTCCCGACATATTAGTCGACGTAAAAACAGGGGTTCGATAAGGGGATACCATTTCGCCCAAATTATTTCCAGCCACTCACTAAAATATTATAAGAGAAGTGTAATGAGTCAGCATTAGAACGAAAAACTATAATTAGCAGCTACACCAACTTTGCTTGGCTAATGAAACCGTTTTTATAAGCTCAAGCATTAGCTACGCTGAGCCAGTACCATGGATCTCCGTAACATGCGACCCCCAGTCGGTTTGTTGCGAGGCATGTGCGTCCCTCAGCTGGTGGACAGGTAGTTGACCAAAAGCTGCTTTGTGATTTCTAAGATTATTAAGCTAAGGCCAGTAGGTACTGATAGCCAAACGCACTACAATAAAGCGGTCTGATGTCGAAGGCACGCTAAAGAGCAGCGGATGCGGTAGCGTTGCACAGAGCGACTGCTGCAAGTTGAGTGTAAGCTGCACAAGTTATTATTGATATTTCACCACATATTTTAGTAAAATGAGAGAGCGCGTGTGGCACAGCTGTCGCAGGCGCTCTGCAATACACGTGGGATCGACTCCCGTCCCCCTAGTCCACCAAGCCTTCCATCCCTCCGGGGTCGGCAAATTGGTACCAGCCTTTTCTGGAAGGATAGCAGCACTGGCTTGATACATCGGAAGACCACCACTAGTCATTGTAAAGGCCAGATATGCATGCAATGACTTCCAAACGATGCTTAATGAAGTCGAATCCATGGCGCATCCCTCAGGGGATTGGTCAACGCCAAGTTTTATCCTTTATTAGCTTTTATTTTAGTAAAGTTATTGCAGTTTTCTTGTATTTTTGTATAATAAAGAAAGAAGCACCACAACATCTAGAATTTGGAGAATGAATCGTTTCGTTTAGTAGATTTTAAATCTCGCAACTAATAAACATTATTCCACTATCGATGTTTATTCTATTGCACAATCAAAATGTGACACCACTGCTTCTGTGAGCGTTTAACTGTGTTCTTGTCTTTGTAAACTATCCGTCCTTTCTTATGACTTCACAGTAAACAAAAGAACACACACTCACTCAGTCATTTCTCGTCGTCTACGATTCACCTTTAAAACGAAGCAGAAAAGGCGGCTCACTTGGTTTCAAAGCTTTTTGTTGTCAACACCTCAAGAAAGATCTGTAGAAAGAGCAACAGCTTCGAGTTCTAAAGGCACTATAGAAAAGGGTAAAACTCACCGCCTACGAAGAACTTGCTCTCAGATCCACCTCTTACAGTTGCTAGGCCTCAAATGAGCCAAACTCAACCCTTTGATATCAACAGCCGTTGTTTACGAAATTAACACACATCTGGTAGCACTCAGAGATCACACTTAGTTCTGCAGTTACGAAGCGGTCGTCCATTTCGATTCACGACCAAATCCAGACGTTGTCTTGTAGTTCTTTAACGAAATATTAACAATATGCTCTCGGATTATTAAGCTAACACGAGAGTATTAAAAAAGTTTCTAGACATATTAACACATTCGTGACGACGCTTAATTCTCAGGCGTTACGGAGTTGCTGGTTTTCTGACAACAGACGATACTTCTTCGATAACTAGTGGACTTTGGAGGTTGAGAACATGACACTAATATAGAAAAGAAAAGAAAAGAAAGAAAGTATTTAATGTGTAGCGTTTAGTTAGCGGTAAAAGTACTTTGCAACTTATGTTGCGTCCATTTCTACGCTTTTCGTAGCTTGCAGTGATTGGAAATCATATGGCATCAAATGCAAGTCAAAACACTGGCCAATGAAAAGTTCAAGGAGAGGCTTTTTGTGTATTTCTAGATGAAAGATAGATATTTACGCGGCCAAGGGCCGCCACCACATGTGTTGGATAAGCCACTGATTTGTTACAAGAACTCGAGAAAAAAGGGTTGTGTGTGCTAAAGCAAACCAGATAAAAGTGACTATTGTAGAGATCGGACACGCCACAAGGTCCATTTACCTATCCTTCTATCGAAGACACGTTATCGCAAATGTTAAAGCATTTTAAAACACTTCGAAGTACCATGGAGTGCCCACTAATCCTTCCGTAACGAAATGATCCGCAGATCGGACATAGCGGCTGGTCCACTGGCTAGTGATTGGGCTCCTTGGCAAGTGGGTATTATGTTGTTGCAATATGATCTTCAAAGCAATCCTATGTGTAAATGCAAGAAAAGAATAGAAGTGACTTGTCTACAGAGATATAAATAGCCTCTACATCCAAGAAATAGCAGTGGATGTCCTAAAGGCTGCCATATTCTTGCCTGTCCGATTTGATTGGAGACTAAAAACTGCAAGTGACTTCTTTTACATCACCGGATATGACTTGTTTGACACATTCCCAGCATATCTTCCATAGGAATCGTTTTCCTAGCGCAGATCACTCACGAAGATCTCCGAATTTGTGTGCGGAGGATTTTTACTTTTCTTGAGGTTCTTTGTTATAAACGTCGTTGAACGCCAGTCGACTGAATTGCCCCTGGAATCCTGGGATAGTTATGTTATGGAGTTCCCACGTAGACTAGAGGAAGTGAGTTGGCTCCAGACAGATCTGGCACCAATTTTTCCACAGCAAAGGATTGAAGTGTTTGGTGAGATGGGAACAGAGTAGAGCCAGCGCCCGGAGTGGTTAGATTTTTGCTCGCAATGAGTGGGATAAGGGGGCGAGCAGCGCAGTGGTCATGATATCGCTCGTTACGCGGGCGGCCAGACCCACTCGGCACTGGCTCGACTCCGCCTCGTGCTCACCAAGGCTCTCATTCCTCCGTGTTGGGAAATATGATAGCTGTATGGGACAAGTTCACTTTCTTTAATACACGTGGGAAAGCTCTAGCACGGCCATTTCAGCACCCAAGCGAAAATCGACTCAGCCATCATTCAATAAGATTCGTGACGAAGACCAAAATCCACAAACATCGCTCGAACCCATACGCCAAAAACGTCGAAGAACTTGGTGAGCGAGGATATGAGGAAATGAACCGAATGCAAGGAGTGCTCTTATCCACACCGTATGATACAGTGATGTCGAGCCACGTGATGTATAAATAATAAATACAAAGAACAGATAAAAGGCGTTACTGCCACTGCGCCACTCGTTCTCCACTAACAATTTACTCTTGCAAAATGTTTCTTCAGTGCGAATTACAAAAAGGATAGACGATAAAGCTTTCGGCGTTGACCAATGCCCGGCAGAAGTGCCATGCATTCGAATTCATTAAGCATTGTTGGAGTAGATTGAATGCATATTTGATCATTACAATGATTCGCAGTGGCCCACCGATGTATCGATCCATAGCTGCTACCCTCCCAGACAAATCTTTTATCAATTTAGCGATCTTGGAGAGATGAAAGGCTTGGTGAGCCACGGGCGGGCGGACCGATCTGTGCGTTTCGCAGGGCGCCTCCGACCACTGCGCTACACGCACACGCGCAAATTATAAACTTTGGATGAAAGGTGTTTTTAGTGTAGAACTAGCGATCAGCATGCTGCTCCACTAGCCCCCGCAACCTGTCATAGCTCGTTCTACAATGGAGTGTAGGTCCAGTTTTCATGTAACTACTGCTTATTCCAGCTTCTACACTTGTTACCTGCTGCCTACAAGGGCAGCGATTAATTGCCGAGCAACAAATCTCAGCTAATCGTAATGACATTGAATGGATGTGCAATAGGGGAGCGATTCGATGCCACAATCAAATTCGCTTAAGTGGAATCGCACGAAACGATTTTTGCGGCCACTCCTAACCAGCCAGAAGTAGGTGGCGGTGGTACTCTTTTCAGCTTTTTGCAGACGTTTCGATTCTATTACATCTTTTTTTCCAGGTACTTAGACAGCGCTATTTTTGCACACCGCACATTTAATATCTTTCCAATAAATCTATTTCTACAGTGATACGCGTTTAACGTACTGATTAGAGAATCCCTGCAATACACATTTGGTCATAAGTTCAATCTCTGGTCCTGAGTTCACCAAGCAATTCATTCTCTCACGGGTTAGCGAATTTTTACTAGATTTGTCTATGGAGAACAATACTGACTTGATGCATCAGGAGGGCACCGGAAGTCAATGTATATGCCATATGTGCATTCAGTCAACTCCAGACATCCTTGACTTTTTTTCTCCTCCTTTCGTCCTTAGACCGTGGCTCAGTGTGTATTTGGGTGATTTGGGTGACAAGATTCTATATGCAATGGAACTGTCTGGATACGGAAATAATCTTGTTTTTGGGTTGCTCACCTGTTTTCACACTGAATACGAAACCAACGCAAATTTCGAAGCCACAATTTTTTCTTTGCAGTGGGATCTCAAAGTCAACATGGTTGGCGCCGTCAATTTCTCTGTGCATCTGAGCAACATTTATCGAGTTCAGAAAAAGTTTCTCCTCTACTCGAAACAAGTCCTTTGCCAATCCCAACGCGCTACCTAACAGCACACGAAACGATTTGCTTCAAACAAATTTTCTGCTTTGTCCTGTGATGCCGAAGTGAAATTTTCCAACTTCTTCACTTTACTGTAAGAATTTTGTCTGTTCAAGTTTTGAATGTCTTTAATATTGGACGAATTACGAAGAGTCAGATATTCCTTCATAAGCTGGGCAAGACTAGTAACGAAAAAGACGTTGTTTGTGTACATCTCAATGCATGTATTTTTACGCAGTGTTCAAGAACTCTGATATTTTCACCATTTTTCCCCTCCTCTCCATTATTTCATTTCTAATAGCCTTCAAGTATCCACTATGCGAATAAACAATGGGACCCATTAGCAATGATAATAAATCGCACACTGTAGCCTTCTTTGGGTTTTAATTTAACACTTAGAGTCCAGCGCTTGATTAAGCGTGCCCCTGCCCCCATTCGTAATTTTTTGGCCTCATGCTGTGAAGCACAGTGGACTCATGCCGGCCCATCGGCACCCCAACGTATGAGACGTAGCGGAGTACAACCACAATGATGCTGAGATATTTGCAAAACTCCGGGCCGCTGGTGTCTGCGGTGGGGAACGAACGCGCTATTATCCTTACCACGGACTAAAGCGTTCACCACCACACCATGCGGATCCTTTGTTCCGTGTCTCCCAACTTGTTTTCTATCGATTGGTGCCATCAGCAATCATCCATGAACTGGATTGATCTGGATTGCACAAATCGGCAGTGAACCCGGTTAAACTGAGTCTGTAGTTGAAATCACAATGCTATCTCAGCATCACTGTGGTTGTTGTTGGTCTCTTTGTGTTAAATATTCAATTGAGTCATCTACGGAATATTCATTACCAAATAATCCCAGGTGCGCACATGTTGGAATATTGTATTTAATGAATCGGCCAACAATTTGATTACGTTTAATGTTTGGACAAAAGGTAACTGCTACTGTTGAGGTTAATGTGGAAAAGGTTCGTTCGTTAGGTGTCGGATAGCCATGCTTTAGATTTTTCTGAGCTTTTTTTAAAGACCGCACTTATGTTCGCAATATTCCTTGACATACTGTTGAATTTTCATCCCAAGCTCTACTATCTTTAACACTTTTTCTAACCAAAACGACTTGTGGGCTATGGAGAATTAGAATCTTATCTTCGTAGAATAGGAGAACGTGTATCTTATTGGCAAAAGTCGGTGGTCTTTCATGGTTTATATTTAAGTGAATGAAGTTTACTATGAGCTAAGAGCACGCATAGCACAGAGGTTAGTGGTGCTCTGTGACGTAAACGTCCTGTGCCGCGCACAACGTTAAGCAAGCATTTCGTCGCATAAATTCTTCTCCAGGATGATAAAGCACTGACGCGATACATCGCTAAACCTTCAGCAGCCATTATATAATCCAATATATACTCCATCACGTCTACACTGTTCAGTAGAGTCAATTTCGTAGCGCACTTCTCTGGGATTGGCCAACGCCGGATATTCTATCAACCATTCCAACCAACTTACCAATACCAAAATTTTATCCTTGGTGTTTCAAAAGCTGAGCCTCCAAAAAAGCTTGAAAAGTTCGGCGTTGAATAATCTAAAAAATCGGCAAAATAAATCAAAAATTAGAATTAGAAAAATAAAAATTACTAAATGGTTAATCTCTGGATGCACTTTGGATTCGGTTGCATTAGCCATCCAAGAGGTGAGCATCGTAGAGACGACCGAAAGCATACTTGTCCTATGCGCTGATACGGGGCCTGCCGATGTATCAAATCGGTATTTTTTTACATACTTGGAGTAAATCTTAAGAACTACTTTTGTTTATCTGAAGCAAAGTTTGCATTAGTTGATTTTTGTTGTTGTTGTTGTTGCTGTTGTTGTCGTTGTTGTTGTTGTTGTTGTTGTTGTTGTTGTTTTTGTTGTTGTTGTTGTTGTTGTTGTTGTTGTTGTTGTTGTTGTTGTTGTTGTTGTTGTTGTTGTTGTTGTTGTTGTTGTTGTTGTTGTTGTTGTTGTTGTTGTTGTTGTTGTTCTTGTCATCAATGGTTGACGGTTTCTGCAACTTCACGTTCATCAAAACATGGGCGTATTCGACTCAACGCTGTGTACTCCTAGGAAGCCAACTCAATAGAAACGTCGATCATCTAACAACACCAGCTACAACAACAACAACAATTTTTTGGTTGGCAGAAAGGCAAAGCACGGCCATTGGTTGACATGGTGGATGGCAGTCAGCGTCCGGTGAGGGTAAGCGCGGGATCGAAGTCCACTTGAGGTTCCGAGTCTTGCTCGTATCTCATCATCCTTGTAGTTAGTTAACTGTATAGATTATTGTAACAGCAGGTTTTTGAAACGTGTTCAAACATTGCTGTTTCGAATTTTCGTTCATTTGCGTTGACTGCATCTGCTTTTTTAGAATATCACGCTCGATGCTCTGACCTACCAAAGTGACAGTTGTAGGCAATTCTCAAAAAAAAATTGAAGTTATCGTTTATGCCTTTCAGTCCCACCTTCTTAGCCCTTTCCTATTGAATTCTTTAGAATATTTCCTTGTTTGTAGGTATAAATTTTAACACGTTGTGAAAAACATGTCGTCTACATGATACGTGAATCCATTGTTGTCTATCTATTGTAAGGAAACAAAGAAGGGCAGGTGGCTGAACCCGAAAACGTCAGCAACGATGTTATATTATGTTTCGCTCAGTACATTCACGTAACCTAAAGCTTTTTCCCTCCCAACTCTTTACGTATGCACTTATGAAGCGTGACTACATATTTCGTTACTATCACCTGGATCATCTGTAGTCCCGTTGGTCGTCGAGTGAATCGAGGGCGCGCCAGCAAATCTTCCACTCTTCCCTGTCCTGTGCATGAGTAGCCTAGTGGGTTCTGCTCGCTCTAGGGACTCGTCGAGCATCACATTTTTCTTCTAGTTTCCTCGTGAAGAACTCTGACCATCGGGTCGGTGATCTCTTGCAGTACGTTTAACATCCCGCGGAATCCAGTCACTAACGATTCTTGTCCATCGATCTTCATTCATACGTATTACGTCTCCGGCCCACCTTATCATCGAATGTTTGGCGTATAGAACGGCATCCTTGATTACTGATCGTTGACGCAGAATCCTTTCCTTTACTTGCGTGACGCAGGATACTCCTAGCATCGTCCTTTCGACTGCGTGTTCAATAACGCTGAGTGATTTTCCATCCTGTTTACGCAGCGACCAGGTTTCTGACGCATATGTTAACGCAGGAATTACCGTTGAGTCGAAAAGATGGGTACGGAATCGGGTGCTCTTTGTTCTCTTCACCACATCCTCGATGCTCTTGAAAGGTCCCCAAGCCGCTCGTTTCTTTCTGCTTAACTCTGGAGCTAAGTCGTTCAACATGTTGATTTCCTGACCTAGATAGAAATAACTGGAGCATTCGGAGATATTCGTTGTGTTGAGCGTGAATGTGGCATACGAAACCAACCCGCTCTTCTTGGAGATCGTTTTGTGAGATTTAGTCGAAGAGCAATCTTTCTACAGGCTTTATCAAAGTCGGCAAGCATGCGTTCCGCTTGGCTAATGTTTCGTGTTATAAGGACGACGGCATGAGCAAAGCGAAGATGATGTAACTGCCGGCCATCGATTTTCACTTCCATATTATCCCATTCCAATGTTCGCATGACGTTCTGGAGAGTGGCGGTGAATAATTTAGCGAGATGATATCGCTTTGCTTAACCCCCTCTTTTGACGTCAATATTAATATCGTTGTAGAATAGTGACATCTTGGTCGTGAAATTTTTGTACAGCTCACGAAGAATCCTTATGTAATGAGTACAGACTCACTAATTATCAAGGGTTACCATGACTGCCGGTCTTTTGTACTCTAGCGATGCTTAAATGAGTCTTGTTATTGCGTGGATGTGGTTCATCGTACTAAATTCCTTTCGAAACCCTGCTTGTTCACATGGTTGCCCTTCGTCCAGTGTTCTGTCAATCCTGTTTGGGGTGACTCAAGTGAAAAGTTTGTAGACGACAGACAGCAAGCAGATTGGGCGATAATTGCCGATATCGTGTAGGTCACAGTACTCGTCCTACCCAACGGTGCCCAACTGGGGCTGTGTCGGAGTCAGGGGAATGAGGACCATTTCTTTTACTGTGTTTAGCTTTTCGATATCCACGTATACCTCGTTGGACTCTGAACGTGAGGGCTGGATATGCACAATGGGTAGCTTGCTAGTGTCTCCCAGAGTGGCCATGGAGCTTATTTGTTTGAGGCGACTGGTATACAATGTTTTACAATAGAATGTGATATGGATGTTCCAAAATGATTGTATAAATTATTCGAGAGTTTCATTGACGGTTGTGTGTTTTTAATTCACTCCTGTGTTTCTCAAAATGGAGAAAGATTGTAACAGAAGTTATCATGATCATTGTCGAAAAGGTCCACAAGCTGTGCTTTTCGGCAACATTTTTCGCAATGGGAAAAATACTTACTTGCTGGGATACTTGGACGGCCTGTCCTCACTATTTGTGCGCACCCCAGCATAATCCCCTTTTCTCGAAGTCTTGCCTGGTTTTGCCATTATGTCTCCCTGTAGTCCCGAGGTCAACCTGGCCAAAGTCGTCTCCCCCCAGCTCTTCACCACTGCAGGCAGTCGCAGCCTTTGTAAACCTGAGCGAGATTTGTCGTCATGGGGCTAGTTTCATACCAGCATGGTGGTGGATCCTGGTAGTGGTTTATCCTTCGCAGCTTGATTGACCCTGCAGGGGATGAATTCCTCCGCTGTACATCGTAGCGCCGATACCGAGGAACACCTCCCAGCCACGACGAGGGGTAAACCGTTCGGAGAGAATGTGAGAAACAGGAAAAAAAACTGTTCTCATTCTAGGATAGTCGGCATCTTTTTTGCTCAGTCGATACTGCCCACTCCATTATGGTTATAACAGAAGATAGAAAGCCTTGTTAACCGCTTTTTATAAGTAACTGAGAACTTTTCACTTCGCATGTTCATTTTGTTAGCACATGTCAGTAATGTGGAGGGATCTGTCTTGTTCTTTCGATGTTCCCTTTCGCATTCTATACGACGCGGTTCACATATTTGCGACAAAATGACACTTTTATAATCGAGGCCTGGCAAAAAAAATGCTTCACCATTCCAGTTTTAAAAAAATATAGCTCTAGCCATGGCGAATTTCATTAGCTGATAGAAAAATCAGCAGAATCCCATGCCGAGAAGATACAGTTTTATCCATTCTCTCAATATTAATCCCTCAAAGCCCATATACCTTTTCCTTTAAAAGTTTCCCCAACATGACACGATCGTGCTGCTGAGTTTTTCACCAGCCTTGGCAGTGGCCAATCCTCTATTAAATCGCATCCCTTGCTTTAGTATTTTTTTAAATATGATAAAGGACAAAGCGTACGACAGTGACCAACTCCCGACGGTGCACATGTAATCTAATCCATCAAAAACGTAGATGCTATCGAACGCGTTTATCGCCTGTACATGTGATGGCCACCAATATATCAGGTCAGCGCATACATTCTTCTAGACAATTCTGGTAACAACATGCCTACTCCGGAGCAGTGGATAGCTTGGTGAGCCTGGAGCGCGGAATTGTACTACTACTATCCACCACGTGTGTGCTGCAGGGCTTCTCAAAGCACCATGCTACACAAAATCCGATTCGGCTAAAAGGTGTTCAAATTGTTAGCCGAGTGAGAAATTCATGGCACTACGACACCGTTCAACAGGCTTACCCCGTGTTTTCCATTGAGGGAGCACGATACTCGTACAGTTATCCAGCCCTGTGGCAGGACCAGGCAAGATCCGAGTGCTTGCATAATATCTCGCGAAAAGCGCCATAACGTCCAATTTTATTGATCCTGTGAAAATAGGTCTATGTATGACAACATTGAGTAAGATTGACATTGACACAGGACAACAGTATGAACAGAATAGGTTCTAAGGAGGGTTCTTCGCAATGAATCTTGTCCAAGTAATGGAAATGCTTATGAAGGCTTCCTACGTCACTTATTATTCACAATCCCACCGTCAAGTAACTGAAGCGTACATCGATAAAGTTCATTTTTTGTTGTCATTTAACAGAGCTGCCCAGTAGACCCCACACGCCTGAGAACACGAAGGGCATCATGCTTCTCCTAAAAAGCTTACCTATGACGGGGTGCCGTCTTATTCAAAATCTTCGGCGTCTATCCAAAAAATATAACAAAAGTCGACGGCCAGGAATTAAATTATGTTCGCCGTGCAGTTAATGATGTCGTTGTTACAACAGCCAGCATTAGCCAGATATAACGGTTGTTGACTGATTTTGATAACGCTTGTGTACTTCAAGGAATCAGTATCCACAAGAAATCGATCAGTTTCTAGTGTTGCATTCACGCTCAAGGAAACAAGGTACCAACCAATACTCAGTCATGTGTATATCTGCATCGGTAAGTGAACTTGATGAGCAATCAAGTTCCAATGTGAACAAGAAAAAGGGTTGTGAAGATTGCTAGTGTAAATTGCTCAAAGACGTGATGAAGAGGTCAGAGAACACCCGGCTCTGTACCTACTATTTTGACTCGACTCTCCATTCCTCCATTCCGTAATATCTCGTCGAAGAGCGTACACAATATAGGTACAGTGAATGATGGTTAGCATAGTCGAGTTCACTATTGACGACATAGTGCGAGGAACATCCTCTATCACTCATTTGAGAGAAAGAGAATCCGATGCTTATACCTACAAGGATGCTGAGATATGAGGAAAACTCAGAACCTCAGGAATGCTTCAAACTCGCGATTACCCTTTTGGTGGCTCACGTGCTATCCACCTCATCAAACGAGGCCCTTGTTTTGCCTATCTCTCAGTCATGTTTACATTCTATCGGTGCTCTGAGCAATCACTTGTCAAGGGGAATGAAAGGAAAGGCAAAGAGACGGGTAAAGGAACGACTTCAGTTGGTGTAGTGGAAAGCACGTAACCTTTTGCTAAGGTTTGTCGCAGCTTAGAAACCTAACTGAGGTTCTGAGTATTGCTCATGTCTTGGCATCCTTGTGACTGCACTCTCACATCATGCTCTGCCATAAGAAAAAAGCAGGCAATGACTAAAAAAGCTAACATTGTGCTTCTGGTAACCCCAACGAACGAGGATCGGTTATGTCGAGCCGTCAAAAAATCAGGTTTGTTAGAAACGTGAAGCATCTTAACCAACACTGTCTTTCAACGGCCATTGACAGGCAAGTTTCAGGAAATGTTAAGCTGAAGAAAAAACAAAAGACCACCAATCTGATAAGCCGATACTTCATACAGACTGCATAAAATATGCGGTGCTTGTCGTGTCTCCAAAAGAAACAGAACTCCTTGGCAACATCGACATGCGACTGTGACGAACGATCACTTTCTTCTTCGATCCATTCAAGTCGATTGAAAACCAGCAGGAGAAAAACTGGCATAACTGAATAGACCACAGGTGCTATCTCATTTCTCTCAGCATAGTGGGGGTTAGTGCGCTGCCTTGCTTCAGATTCGGACAATAACCCGGAACTTCTTAGGATTTACTTAATTGTGTCAACATCTCGAAGTATTCGACAAAATAACGCGTCCAAAGTTCATTAGTATTCTTTTCGGCAATTTGTTATCATTATTTTATAGTTTACTACGGGCACATATAGTGCAGTGGTTAGAGGTTCCCTGCAATACACAATGGTTCATTCGTTAGTTCGATCATGCACTCAGTGCTCATCAGGCTCTCCATCCCTTCGGGGCGAGCAAGTTGCTAGCAGAGTTGCCTGAGAGGACAAAAACATTACTTTGGTGCATCAATAGGCCAGTGCATGTCATTGTAGAGGCCGGGCATGCATTCAGCCGCCTCTATGCTTAGTGAAGTCGAATGCAAAACGCAACCCTCAGGCGCGGATAGGTCAACTCTGGAAGCTTTTCTAATCTAATCTGATTGAACTGCATGATGGTGATCTGAGATGCCACAATGTTGCTTTAGTCGATCCATATCCCAATAGTTTTTGCACAACAACTCTAGAACATGTATTTGCCCATGGTAACAACTGCAAATTTCTCAGTTTTTTTCTCATTTTCACTTCTGTCAAAAATGAAAAACGTTTTTCATTGCCTTTCTTTGTGTGCATTTCATGGCTATTTTTTTTCTTGGATATGGTTTATCACTATGAGGGGTTTTGGGCCAAAAAGTGTGCTCCTTACATATATATTACTCTTTAGTATTTCTGCAACTATTACTCTAACTCGATTTTCGTTGCCGTATATGTGTGACGAAAACGAGCGTCTGGCGCAGTGGTCGGAGGCGCCCCGCGGCACACACGTGATATCGATCCCCGCGCTCACGGCTTACCAGGCCTTCCATCCTTCCGGAGTCTTCAGATTGGTACCAGAGTTGTCTGTGATGGTAGCAAACTGACTCGATTCATCAGTAGGTCTTCGCCAGTCATTGTAAAGGCCAGATATGCACTCCATCACCTCCAAACGATGCTTAATGAAGTCGAATGCATGGCGCATCCGTCAAGGATTGATCAACGCCGAGATTTCTATTTAATTTATTATTTATGAGTGTAGCAGTTCTTAGTGTTGCAATCTTTTAAAATCGTACACGTGCTCGATTCTCTTCATCGTACACGTTTTTCTCCCTTTTTTTCTCACCCTTAGAAAAAATCTCGTAAAAAGCTTAAAATAGAGCAAAAAAGTAAGACAAGAGAAACAAATAAGTACAGAAGTTACCATGCTGCAGCGAGTAGTGTTTCGCACTCCCTTTTGTCTTATAAATAAATAGCAAATAAAACAAATAGCTTATCAGCAAGTAGAGTAAAAAATAGTATATAAATAAAGCTAGCTGAGAGAAAAGCGAAACGAAGGACCCGCGTGGTGTAGTGTTGAACAAATTTTGCCCCCGGAAGGGTTAAAAACGTGTTCGCTGCCCACCGCAAACACCTGCAGTCTGGAGTTTTGCGAATATCTAAGCATCATTATCGATCCATCTCAAATACCAAATACTTTGCCTGTTTTCTGTTTTTACATTAAAAGCTATTCAACTGAGATTCTAAAATTCATCCTATGCTCCTATGCAGAGTCGTTCCGTACAATCTCATCCTTTTCCCTTTACTCGTTTTCTTGCAGTGTTTTATCCCAATTCCACATTGCTTACTTGACACTTGAACGGCCAATCCTCACTGGTTGTTCGGGCCCAGCATAATCATCATTTTTCGGAGATTTGCTGGCTAAGCCATTGTGGTTCCCTGGAATCCCGAGGTCAGCTTGGCCAAAGTCTGCCCCAGGTCGTCACCACCTCAGCCAGCCGCCTTTGTGGATCAGAGGAAGTTTTGCAACCATGCGACTTTGATACAAGGACGGTGGCGGATCTTGGTATTGGTTTACTCTTAACTAGGTTTCCTGATGGAAACGCCAGACTCCTTCTTAGCTTGGGAGACCCTACTGGGGGACGAATCCCCCCCTGTACATCGCAGTCCGACACCCAGGAACACCTCCCAGCCACGATGAGGCGGTAAACCGTTGCGAGGAATTCGCCATTAAGCTTTAAAAATTTTCCAAATTAATTGAAAATGTTCTCTTGTATTTATAACCCTGCTTGGTCGAAGGACATTCTTCACACATAATAAATGCGATATGCAGAGAATGTCCACTTTATCACCATAGGCGTCCTACACTTCAAAAAACTCCATTTTGAAGAAAGTTTTTTGGTTTAAAGAGAATCAATATTGTCGAGAATTTCTTAGCTTTTATCGTCTCGTCCTTGTTGTCTTGGTGGCAAGCATTCCATCTGAGTCATAACGACGAGAGGCATTGTTTGTGCCGACAGCAGAATGTGAGAACATTCCAGGCCTGAGCTTTTCAAGCAGCTACAAGCGACTTGACGAAGCTCCCGCTTTTTCTTCATAACTCTTCGTCTCAGGCACTTATTACGTATTGAACCGCATTTGTTCATTTGCCTTTTTCAAATTTCAATCTATACGATCAATCACTTCATGCTCTGCTGTTTTCACCTTCGTATCTAACGAACGTAATGCTTTTATTCAGCCTTGGTCGCAATGGTGATAGTTTTTTTCCCGTGACGACAGCATCGCAAGAACATTTTAAACCCGTGCTTTCAATCGGCTTTGAGTGGCTTGTAGAAGCTCGTCATTTTTATGAAGAAGCTTCGTCTGAGTGACCTACTACGTACTAGACGTAATGAATGTACTTGAACCCTTCGAGACTCAATGTATACTATCATTCATTCCATGTCTGCTGTATCCGTCTTCGTCGGTAATTTTATAAACTTGTCGTCGCGATTTCTGATTTAATTTTGCACGTCACTGCAGCGTCGAAGATGGATCGAAGAGGCACTGCTAATACAGAATGAAGATAGTTAGGCTACTTTTTGAGTCCTTCTCCTATTTTCCATTTTTCCCCAGGTTCTTAACTATGAATAAAAAAACACCTGAATGAAAAACGCTACCTACTCTTTTGCTGTTGGCCGTCAACACATAACACATGAAGTGCATTGATACAATGCATACGGTGCGAAAATGATGGCCTCTTTCAACTTTAAACCAAGATATCTGCGCTCATACCGAGCATTATGAAAGAAAGAAATCGCATTTGTTCACATATCTTTGCCTACGAGCTACAAGTTGTCTTGCTCTACCAAGTTGAAACCATGTTTTCCTCCAACTCACCAAGCCTATTTTTTTCTTTTCTTTTTCATGCATCCTTCCCATTCATGAGTTTCCACTTTACCCTACATGACGTCTATTACCGCATGAATTCAAATTCGTTATTCATTTTTTAAAATGCTCTGTTTTTCCGACTGCGCAATACATTTATTGACTCTTTAGAAATTACGGTTAGATACGGTCATATTTCAGTGTAGCAACTCTTTCAAGTTCTCTGCGTTGTGGCGGTGGAATATTCGAAAATTTACACCAAATTCATCGCCGGCTTAGTGCCGAGGCTCTGATATAATGACGTTGTGACCCTCGTGCTTAAACTAGGAGCTATTTCTCCTTCGGCTTCTAAATATTTATTTCTATTGCAAAGTCATCTAAAAGAAGTTCATCGTGGGGTCACGGTGAACCTAGCATTACCGGCAATGGCGATTACCGTCTGCTAAGTGACTGCCCATTGCTTCAAAAATACTCATTGTGTCAGCCTTCGCTTGGTAACCAGCTTTTTTTCAAATAATAAAGCACGTTTGGGATTAAGAAATGGTTGCCATCAATTGAACTGTAATGCGATTAAGTTGAGCAATTAGAAATATGAAAGGGATTAAAAGTGTTCAAATACTCGTTGTGGGAATGATTTCGATGAAATGCGCATGAACAAGAAATGAATGTATGAAGAGGGTTCCTTGACAATATTATCTTTCGTCCTTCCTTATAACTTTTTTCTTTCATCTCTTACTTTGTACTAATTTCTTATGTCTCGTAAATTATAAATGCAATAAAAAGCTAAAATAAAAAGCTCTCGGCGTTGATCAATCCCTAGTGGATGCGCCATGCATTCCACTTCATTAAGCATTGTTTGGAGGTGATTGAAAGATTATCTGGCCTTTTTAATGACTGGCGATAGCCCATCGATGTGTCGAATCAGTGCTTCTATCCTCCCGGATAAGTATGGCATTGCCGACCCTGGAGGGATGGGATGCTTGATGAGCCATGGGCGCGGGGATCGCGATTTTACGTGTGTGTTGCAGGGCGCCTCCGACCACTGCGCCGCACACGCTCTATAAAAGGGAAATAAAAGTATTATGACGAAAAAATTTACGAAATAAAAAAGTGAAGAAAAAGATGAACAGAAACCTACACTCTGTTTTATTGATACTTATTCTGTTGACTAAAATCTTTATTGAGACTTACGTTTCGGTGTTTTGACTTCCTCAGAATTCCAATGTTTTGAGTCGAGTTGTTTCGCACGACGTGGATCATGGGGGGTCTCCACATTCACATTGAGTCGGAACCAGTGGAATGGAATACGCCCCCACCTGTGTTGGTCTTGTCGACAACCATTGCTGTTCCACATAAATTTCGCTTTGATCAGCAAGAACTATTCACAGCGTTCAAGCTGTTAACTCTAACATTTTCGTCGTTTCCTTTCTCAGCAATCGCGAGGTTGTTATTCAACACGCGTTTGCTTCCTTACAAGAAAAACAGATACAACAAAAAAAACAACAAAAAACCGTAGCTGAGGTCTCGGCGGAATCGCCTTCTTCAGAGCCGCTTTTTTCAGAGTCGTCAACCATATGCGACTCTGAGCAGCTGTTCTTCCTCGGTGGAAGACAGGTGAAGAAGGCGATTCTGCCGAAACCTCAGCTGTGGTTGTGTTGTATCTGTTCTTCTTGTAAGGAAGTAAACGTGTGCTGAATAACAACCTCGCGATTGCTGAGAAAGGAAACGAGATCTATAAATAGTGCAGTTAAGAGCGCTTATTTATTTCTGGACAACCTAATTTATTACACTTCCCCTATCTGCTTTTCTTATTCAGATTCCACTGCTGCAAACGAAAAAATTTTATAGTAGTAATTCATGCAAAAGTTGTATCATCCACCGCAATGTCATGTTCTCATTGAGGCTATAACTGTCATTATGCTCCCTTAAGCATCCGTTCAGCCAAGTTATTCATGTTGGTCTAAAAGTTCAGATTTTAGTAGATGATCCACTTAGGGATGCTCAAATTCTTTGCTGGTAAGTGTTCAACGAAAAAAAACCTAAACCTACTTCTACCATAGATTTAATGCAAGAACTATAGCAATAGAGCTCCTTACGGCGAATTAAATAGTCGAAAATTCATGCATTTATATCAATGCGTATTGTCATTTACGCGCCAAATAACACTGACCAAGGCCAAAGGTGAACTTTTGAGGTATGTTCTTACACACATCGAATTCCTTTAGCTTTACTGGTTTCTTTGATAAGGCAGTTATGGCATGTGGGATGCAGACAGCTTCGAAATGGAGACGGCGAAACATAACATTGGAACAATGTAGTAATAGTAAACCGATATTAGCTTTTTTTCATCTACTGCCTACTGGAATTTTCATGGCAAGGTATTGCGCGAAATCAACCACAATAATACTGAGATATTTGCAAAGCTCCAGACGGCAGATGTTTACAATAAACTAATAGTAGTGATAATAATACTAAAAAGGATAGAGCTCTCGGTGTTGATCAATCCGTGAGGGATGCGCCATGCATTCGACTTCGTTAGGCATCGTTTGCAGGTGAATGAATACATATCTGACCTTTACAATGACTCGCGGTGGCCTACCGATGTATCGAGCCAATGTTGCTATCCTCTGGAGTAATGGAAGGCGTTGGGGGGCCATGGGCACCGGGATCGATTCCACGTGTGTGTTACAGGGCGTCTCCCGCACTGCGCCACACGCACCCTTGTGATAATAATAATAATAATAATAATAATAATAATAATAATAACAATAATAATATTAATAATAATAATAATTGATTTCAATAACTAATAAAAGCTAAAAAATAATAAATAGTAATGTAACGTATCATCACTCGTGCTCTAGCACAATACCTCGGTCTAATAATTTAACATGAAAGAGGCACAATACCCGTCCATGTGAACTCTGTATGGTTATTCTCCACGTGGAAGGCTCAGTGGAAGACTCACAGAAAGCGGTAAGAGTGCAATGAAACAATCCGGTGTTATTGAAATCTTGGTTTCGCGATTTTTCTGTTTTGGTCACGCAGGTGTTTCGTTGACTAGACTGCGGTCAACTTTATTTTCACAGGTTCTGAAGAAGGCGAAGTCCACCGAAGCGTCAGCCAGTATTTAATATATCTTGTTATTAAAAACCTCGTCCCTCCTCAAAAAAAAATCTGAGGTTTCCGTTTTGTTTCCAGGTCATCATATAGCAGCTGTGATACCAGTTTCGTAGAATGTCATGTCATCCAATTGTTACCAGTCGTTCGCTCAGTCGGGTCACAATGGTTTTGCCTTTTATTATAAAGAAATAGCTCCGTTCTAGTGGTAGTTACAAATGGAATATCAAAAAAATATTAAACCTTCCTAGGTGTGGTAGATACAGTATTTTGCATTCCCACAGTTATCTAATAATATGTCTCCAAATCGACCTACGCGAATGGCCGAACTTTAGAGCTGTTTTTCGGAACTGCCCATTACTTTTCGTCCTATTACGGGCAAATCGCCCATTAACCATTTCGTTTACCTTGGAACTCTGACAGTAATCATAACATTAATAGTAATAGTCACTTGTAGTCCAGTCAATGATCGAATAGGGTCGAGCGATCGTATGTAGTTTATATTTGTCCTTGCCGCCCACTCAATCATTTCAGTAGGCTACACTCGTTCGGTGAACGCGAAAAAAATCCACATCTTAGGTCAGAGGTTCTTTATTCCTACAGCTCATTTTGAAGAAATTGGCTACAAATAAAAAAGCAAGGCTCCGCTACGGCATAGATTTTCTCCTAGACGTACTTCTGGACGAGACTGTCAAGCTCTTCTTAATCTCTCAAAGTGAGTGATAGAAGGTCAATAGGGAACTAAGGCAACCGTACTTGCTCCGTGATGCTAGTCAACTCGAGTAATAGCGCCGCATTTTCTACTCGCCGATCTTACTTGTACCTTCCATGAGCCCGTATGAGAAGGGGGGCGGGAAGCACAATGTTTGGTGATATCGTACTGTAGACCAACGATCTCTGGTCTGATCCGTCGGATATCCATATCCTCTTTCTTCCGTGATCGGTCAAATGGTATTTGACGTTCCTACGAAAAGCTCTTCTTAATCGTATCCGTAGGAAACTGGCTCTGGCAAAGAGCTCAGAAAGCTTTAGTACAGTAATATACGAGTATCTCAGGAAGAATCGACTCTGCCAGTATTCAATGACATTCATATAGAAGACAAAGGCGTCAAGTGGTAGCGGAACCCTTTCGTTAATCCGAAGCCTTTTGTGTTTAATGGACGCCAGATAATTAACCTAATGAAAGAAGTGCTAAACCCCACTAAATTCGCAAGAGGTCATATAAATAAATAGTAATAAGTTTTCGTGAATAGTGAGCATGTGTTTTTGTGTATTTGGTTGTACTTCTCACTTCGAGTCGGCCAAATATGCTAATCAAGTGACCTGCTGAGAAAATGTTGGAAAAGGCTCATGGTTGTTCATTTCTTACTCTGGGAGAGAATGAAAACATGTGTTTATATTGTCGATCTTGCACGAGGTTGATACGAGATGTCTATTCGGCTAACGTTTCGACATCTTCCTCCTCATCAGAGCCGACGATCCTTGTCGATGGTCCACAGTCGTTCCTCTTCTCGATGTAGCGTCTTCGTCTTGCATCGAACCGGATCTTCTTCAGTTGAGCATCTCGTATGAGACGAACACACCCGGCGACGCTCTTCTATACAGGGCGGTTGTTGTTGGTATGATTATCAGTCGATGATAATTTGTTTTTCAACTGATAATCCAGCCTGCAGCAGTCGGTATTTGGTTAGTTAGGGACATGGCGAACAGCAAAACAATAATTTTTCAAACTGGTGTCGAGCGTCGCCGGGTGTGTTCGGCTCATTCGAGATGCTCAACTGAGGAGGATCCGGTTTGATGCGAGACGAAGACGCCACATCGAGAAAAAGAACAACCGTGGGTCATCGACAAGGATCGTCTGCTCTGATGAAGACGAAGACGTCGAAACGTTAGCCGAATAAACATCTCGTATCAACCTCGTCTAAGCTCAACAATACAAATAAATGTTGATTATTGGAGTACCGAGGTTAAATGACGGTCAGTTTAAAATTGAAAAGATATTTTCTCATTATATGACAAAAGATGGGGCTAGTTATGTGGTGACTTGATTAAAGGAACAAAAAGTGCTTGTGCTAATTCACGATGATCGAACATCTTCATATTACTGGATTCTTTTAAGAAATATATCTCTGCCATTCCGATACTCTTTTTGGAAGAACTTCTCGTTCAGTCTCTTGATTCTCCTAGAGAACTATTTTACACTAAAAATTCGAATTTTTTCGGGACATCGTTTGTTTTTTTCTCCACGATTTCAATGGACTAAATTAGCAGGAGCCAAATTTGCCGGGTATGCTAGACTTACTAGAACAACGTAGGTGACTTCTATTCTAAAGGGAATGCCATTTCTTGATCTCCAACCGGTAAATGCAATTTTGTGAACGTGGTCAAGACGAACGGCATTGACAAGCACTTTGATAGCACTATAAGCTTCTTCGAAAACGTTGTTAGAAGGTCTTCAGTTTATCCGTTTATTGGTTGTTTCTTTTTATTCATCTACGTCATACATGTCTACTCATCAACTTCTGTATCGTCCATTGTATGACACATTTGAACGCTTCAGCCTACGTAGAGTAGTACAAGGATAAAGGATAAAGCCCTCGGCGTTGATCAATCCTTGAGGGATGCGCCATGCATTCGACTTCACTAAACATCGTTCGGAAGTGATACAATGCATATCCGGCCTTTGCAATGACTCGCGGTGGCCTACCAATCTATCGAGCCAGTGCTGCTATCCTCCCAGACAAGTTTGGTACCAATTTGCCGTCCCCGAAGGGATGGAAGGCTTGGTGGGCCATGGATGCGGGGAGCGATTGAACATGAGTGCTGCAGGGCGCCTGCGACCACTCCGCCACACGAGCCTTTACGTCAAGTAATACTAATAATAATTACGCGAGCAAAAAAGAGTAGAACAGAGAACGATAATTCTACATTGATCTATATTTGTTAATGTTATGCTGGCCGCCGTAGTCTAATCATTCTGTTTTACCTTTTATTTTCTACCTACCACAATTTTCACGGCAGGGTACTAAGCGAAATACAACCACAACGTTGCTGAGATAATTGCAAAACTCTAGACCGCAGGTGTTTATGGTGGGGAACGAACGCGCTATTGTCCTTTCCGGAGAGTAACGCATTCACCACCACACCATGCGGATCCTTCGTTTCGCCTGTCTCTCCACTGGTTCTATCGATCAGCGCCATCAGCAATTTAACGGGACTGAACTAGCTGAGATACAGGCGAAACGAAAGGGGCCCGCATGGTGTGGTGGTGAAAGCGTTACTCCCTCGAAAGGACAATAGCGTTCGTTCCCCACCGCATATAACTGCAGCCCGGAGTTTTGCAAATATCTTGGCATCATTAGAGTTATGTTTCGCAATATACCCTGCCGCTAGAAAAAATAGGCAGTAAATAATAAGTTAAAATTTTCTCAGAAACGTTCTAATCATTCTGTTCTTCCAATGCTTTATTGATTTTTTTCCTTGTTCACACGCTTGTATCAGATTCTCATGCGCAGCTATCGCAATCCTCTTTTCGAAAAAGGCAACAAATGTTTATTGCATAATATTACACTAATACCGTAAGACTCCGATTCAAACAACACTGATATCAAATGCTGCATTCTTCTTCTATTTTGACAGAGTAGTTTAGCTCCAGTGAAATACCACTGCCGACTAGAATCGAGGATGGATCAATACCAACGACTTGCAGTGCACAACACTCGCTCAGGTTTTCATTAGCTGTTTTTATTAGCCAAGAGGGCATGTGGCGCAGTGGTCGGAGGGACCCTGCGACACACATGGGATCGATACCCGTGCCCGTGGCTCACCAAAGCTTCCATCCCTCCGGAGTCCGTAAATTGGTGCCAGACTTGTTTGGAAGGATAGGAGCACTAGCTCCATACATCGGTTGGCCACCGCGAGTCATTGTAAAAGCCAAATACGCATTCAATCACTTCCAACGATGCTTAATGAAGTCGAATGCGTGGCGCATCCCTCAGGGGATTGGTCAACGCTGAGAGCTCTATCCTTTATCCTTCACTAGCTGTTTACGATTCCAGAATTTTGTATTGAGGAACGCAATTTTCTTCTCTTGTATTAATATTTCATCCACTATTGAATAATGGGAGAATTTTTTTGGACAATTTTTCGTGTGCTTTAATATCTGAATCCGTTGAAAGAGAGCAATTCTGAGCTTTGAAACCGACCGGCGTTTAACCTCAGTAGAGAAAAAAATCAACACGTGTTTAAATTGTTGAGCTTACGCGAGGTTGTTATACAACTTTCATTCAGCTAACGTTTTGACGTCTTCGTCTTCATCAGAGCCGATGGTCCAAGTCGATGTCCACAGTTGTTCGTCTTCTCGATGGGCCGTCTTCGTCTTCGTATCGAATCGGATCTACTGCACTGGAGAATCTCTCGAATGAGGCATACTCATCCGGCAATGCTCTTTTATTCAGGACGATGGACGTTTATTATAGTATTTACCACGACCGACTCTCTATTAACCACGGCATTGATCAAATAATTGCTTGTATTTCTGTTGAGCAAACACGAGGTGTTATCTAACTCTTTATTGCTGACGTTTCGGCGGATTTCGCCATCCTCAGAGCCTGGAAAGGTCAAGTTGATAATGGTGATCGTCCGGTGTCAACAACATATTTTTTCTGGACAACCCATCTCTTAGAAGTCTGTATCATTATCAGCTAGCATGGAGCAAAATTACATTTCAAGACTGACTTTCCTTTAACCTCGGTGCTACTAATCAACATGTGCTTAATCGCTGAGCTTATACGAGGTTGTTATACAATTTTTATTCTGCTAAGCTTTTGACTTGATCTATGCTAGCTGACAATGATACCGACTTCTGTAGGATGATTCGTCCTGAACAAACAAGTCTTTGTCACCGGAAAATCACTGTTATTAACTATTTTAACTTATTATTTACTGCCTACTCTTTTTTAACGGCAGGGTATGTATTGCGAAATATAACTTTAATGATGCTGAGATATTTGCAAAACTCCGGACTGCAGGTGTCTGCGGTGGGGGAACGAACGCGCTGTTGTCCTTTACGGGGAGTAACGCGTTCACCACCACACCATGTGGGTCCTTCGTTTCACCTGTCTCTCAGCTAGTTCTATCAATCTTTTTTGCCATCAGCAATCACCCAGCAATCAATCAATCTACTGTTATTAATGTGAAAAGTAGGGAGGACGCGTAAAAAAACGGTGGGTTTTTTTGAGGTGTTGATAATTTGAATACCACTGGGATTTTCGTCTTTCTGTGTGCGTATTGAAGCATTTGGCCTAGTGAATTGCATTTCAATATACCCTTCCAGGCTCTTAAGAAGACGGTGCTGCCGAAACGCCAGCTACTGTTGTGTTGTATGTACTTTTGTATGAAAGTAAACGTGCACTGTTACCAACATTCATCGTCGTGTATAAAACAACATCAATGCATGATTATCCCTCCTTCGAGGAATGCTGCTCTGAAGAGGATCCGACTTGATACGAAGACGAAGAGTCCACATCGAGAAGACGAACAACTGTGGTTCACCGACTCAGATCATCTGATAAAGACGAAGACGTCGAAAGGTTAGCCGAATAATGTTTGGCAAGGAATTCGTGTTAGCTTATAAAATAGGGCACATTAGTCATTCATACCGAGTTTGATTTAAAGTCGGTTTTGAATTAAAGTCGGTGTACAACTAATCCATGGTTTCAATCGATTGAATCTGGGGAATAAACAGTTAAACATCTTGATTTCGACTACAGCCTCAACTTAACTTGGTTCAATGTCGATTTGTGCTCCCATATCATTCCTGGTGGACGGGTAATCGTTAGTGGCATCGTTAGGGTAGACGGACTAGCTGAGAGAAAGGCAAAGCAAAGTACAAGGTGGTGGCGTGAGTAACACATGAGGTCTCGGATAAGGTAATCGCGAGTTTGAAACAGAGCTGGGATCTGATTTTTGCAAACATTTCAGCAAAAATAATTTCCTGTTTGACTGAGCTAACACGAGGTTGGTGTAAGCCTTTTATTCGGCTAACGTTACGGCGCCTTCGCTTTCTTCAGAACCGCGTTCATGCGAGTCGATGATGAGCTGGTCGTTGTCGCGATGTGATTGTTCGTCGTATTGTCGAGTTGAATCCAATGAAGGGAACACCGCTCGAATATCTGAGGCTCTGAGGAAAGCAAAGGTGCCGAGATGTTAGCTCAAATTCCATACAATAAAAGTTTTATAACAACCTCGTGTAAGCTCAACAATTTAAACACATGTTGACTAGTCATACCGACGTTAAACGAAAGTCGGTAAGTATGGAATTTTTAGTGTTTAACCCTTTCACAACCTGGAGACTTTCGCATGTAGGGCTCACAGGACCGCGTGTCACGGGAGCAAGAATGCTCATTGGAATCAAGATGTACGATCCGAAACGCGCAACAACGTACGCATTGAAGTCAATGCGCATGGTCGTGAATAACGAAAGGACAAAAGATAAAGCTCTCGGCGTTGGTGAAGATGCTCCATGCATTCGACTTCATTAAGTATCGTTGAGCTGATTGAAAGCATATCTGGCATATGCAATGACTGGCGGTGGCCAACCGATGTATCGAGCCAGTACTGCTATCCTTCCAGACAAGTCTGGTACCAATTTGCCGAACCCGGAGAGATGGAGGGTGGTGGACCCTAAGCGCGGGGGACCGATCCTATGTGCACTGCAGGGCGCCTCCGACCACTGCGCCACACGCGCTCCAACGTGGACATTGCTGGGGTGGTAACCACACATATGTCATATTATGATAAGATTTTGTATAGATATATAGCCTTTAGTCATATGATCTTTAATATATTGAGGAATCATAGGTGAAAACCTTTTCAACAGCATAATTGACTATCTGATGGGATTTCAGTACACGAATGGCCTGAGGTGCTTAATTATGTTATGCAGTTTTGAAGAAGCAACCCTAGAGTAGTAGTAGTAGTAATCTTGATTATTTGCATTAAGTGATATTAGAATTTACGAAGTCACTCCATTGAGATGTACATTTTCCACTGAATACAAATGAAATTCTGCTTTTCAGAAATCCACAAAACATATCTTTTAGCTTGTTTTCGCCGAGGCTTACAATTCGAGTGGCCAAATTGGTCGAACAGACCTGATTCCGTCTAGCAGCCCATGATGTTTCACGAGTGCATCATTGGTGTTTGCGATTACTGCCACCCATCCACTGAGATTTCTAAATTTCAGCTTTGTTTTCGTTTTTCTAAGAAATCTAATTTTTAAACGAAGAATCAAAATTAATGTAGCATTTCTGATGAGTTTCGCCTCGTATCTGTAAGGTCTTCAACTCCATGAGTGCTCCAATTGCTGAAAAAATTACGATCACTCGTCAAGAAATCAACGTCGTCCAATATGTGTTAATGTATTGAAGTCCTCATTGTCCCCACTGCGTGATTATTTTAATACCAAACTCCACGACTACGGTAGACTTCAGCAAATTTCCCATTCGTAAGGTTCTCGTGCGTTCATCGTTAGTGGTAGTTCTTTGCTTCGAGTATATTGACATCTACGAGGTCCCATTCCATTATCCATTAGTTGTTTCCTCAGCTGCGAATAGTTAACCACCAACTAAAAACACGTCTACTCATTTTGTAGTCCGTTGCCCTAGAGCATGCTTGCATCCGCTTAGGCTCCACTCCATTTCTTTTCGACCACCTGTCTTCTGTTCTTATTACGTAGCCGTCTAATCTATGTTTCGCTATCGATGTTTCTTCTGGATCTCGCAGATGGGATAGTTTTCAGTGAATCGAGCTACATATTCCGGTTGGAAATCGTGGATGCCGGTCAAATCTTGGAAGATATCGTCCAAGTTTTTTGTGATAGTTGCACAGCATTCTCGATATAGTCGAAATAACAACCTGCGCCTCCTCTACAAAACAGAGCGCTGGGAGGAGCTATGAACACGAAGAACTAAGCACAGTTTCGAGTCCGTTAGGTGGTCAGTGGGGTACCTCATCTACGCAGTTTCTCCACCGTGTTGCTCTTCATGTTCATTGGGTCTTGCAGGTACACGTACGCCTTGGTCTCTAGAATCAAAGAACCTTTTCACTACCATTATGTGTTTATTACTTCCTTCGTTTTTTGTTCGGAATTTATGCTCATATTTGTGAAAGACATGAGTAAGTACACAACGTGAAATTGTTTTACTGTTTCGTTCTTGACTCTTCTCGCCGAAATTTTTATGCTACGCAAACCTCGTGACCTGCTTCCTCGTGAAGAAACCCAATTTTTTCCACTGCACATTCTTCGGCGTCTATGAACAACTTGCATTGCCATCGATGACCCTAATTGCTTTTTTTTTGAAAGCAGGAATAAGTGGGAAGCATCCGTCTAGTTTCGTTACTGGATGGCTGTCGTGTTGGTGACTGGCGCCTGCTTTCATGTATCGTTTAGACATTTCCTTTAACGTACAGACATAAATTATGTTGAGAGTGAGTGATCGGTGAGGAATACAGTGATCAGCTAGCGAGCGAACGAGTTCTTCTGTAATTTCTTTGTGGGTTGGTCTGATTTTTTCTATTCTGGCTTCTGTTTTTCATTTTTCTTATTTTTTGTGTGATTGAGGAAATGCTCTACCTGGTTTTCATTCCGACAGTTTGCTACGTATTACAATCCAGTTAATTCACATATGGAAATGTTTGGTTCCAGAGCTTTGACTCTTAGTCCAATTTTGTACAATATATTCTATTCCTCATTTTCATCTCATACCTAAGGGAATATATTTCTGTAATGTCTTAATCTTTAAAGGACGCGTGTGGCGCAGTGGTTGGAGGTGCCCTGAAACAAACACGTGGGATAGATCCCCCGTGTCCATGGCCTACCAAGCCTTTCATTCCTCCGAGGTCGGCAAGTTGGTACTAAACTTGTGTCTATCAATTTCCAATTTTTACCAATGCTTCTGTATCGCGTTCTATAGCATAGAATTGTGAGATTATAGTTTTAGTAAAATTTAAAAGTCTCGTCTGATCACTTGAGAAATTGCGATTGAGTTGTCGAGTTGTCTTCAATATCTATCTGAAATATTGTTGTTAGAAATCAAGGCTTTTCACACAGAAACGTTATCAACGTGTCTCCGCTTCGTTAATGTTCAAATCCCTGTAAAGTTGTAACCGCGTAGCAAGCGCCACCGTTGTTCTCAGCATAGTAGGGTTTGGCTTACAACGTCGTCAATCGCTTGCTTGACAAAGTTCTAAGAACTCATTGTGGATGTCTATATGACCCGATCACCCCGTATGAGATGAAAATTTTGTCAACTTTTGAAAACAATTATAGACACACTGATGAGCTCCCAACGGCATGTCAACCTGACCAGTATGCCCAAGCAGTTGCTAGTAGAGCCATTGTGCACGTTGAAAAATATTTGTGTCGTACCGATGAATCTTGATTTATCCTGCGCCGTTAAATTTTCCGGTCTACAACGTTGAACGACGATTTTTCCGAATTTTCCAGTTAATGGGGCCCGACACTCTCGTATTGTCGTCCTGTCACCAAGAGCATTGTGTAAGACACATGAAGGAAGGTACGAGAGTGTGATGACCGCCGCACCGTCCCAGGCGGCGGAGCACTCTGAGCAGAACTCTGGTGCTGATTGAGGAGAATAGAAGTTAATTGATGCCGTCCACTCGATTCATTCAGTCGTTGACGGGATCACAAATGACACTGATGACGAGTGATTTCTTCTACAATTCCACCGTAATTTTTGTCCTAAGTAAAAGGTTATTTGAGAGCCCTTTTTTTCCCCCTTGATCTTAGAATATATCATTATGGATAAGCCGGAAAAAAAATCCACTTTCACAAAGTCTTCCATTCCTCTACTGTCGACAAGTTGGTACAAACCTTGTTTGAGAGGTTAGCAGCACTGATTGGGCACATCGCTAGGCCACCGCAAGTCAATGTATAGACCAGATTGCATTTAATCACCTCTAACGATGCTTGGTGAAATCGAATACATGGCGCATCCCTTTTCGGCTGATCAACGCCAAAAGCCAAATCCATTATCCTTTTTATCCACGAGAAGAACCTCTTATATCTTATATTTTGATGAACATACTTGAGGAAGTAGAGATCGAGAGCCAATTATGAGAAGGGAAGAAAACACGTGAATGAGAAGACTATTAGAGTGGATCCCGATGGTACAAAAACTTCATAAAATTGACCTCGTGATGATGGGCTGCCACAGTCGTTGTACACATAAGCCATATGTATTCACAGAGGAATCACTTCCCAGATCCTCAATTCGCGCCTTCTACCAAACAAGAACTCAATGGCCTCCATGATTGAACCACGTAACAGTAGAGAATGAATGGAAAGAAATTCCGACGTCTACGCACTGTTTGAGGAGGGGTTACCTCAATGCGTGTACGAGTGCCTTCGGTTCTTGATTTTATGATTATTTAAGCATGCGGAATTTTATTAATATTATCTATGTTCTAGGCGTATTTGCATTTTTTGAATTATTCTGAATAAATAGTCGTTTCCCATGTGCAACGATACTTAACTCTTTAAAATATCTGTGCCAAAATTTGACGCTTTATCAACTACGAGGGTGTCGCGACTACTTTTCATAATCGATTCTACACCATCGCCTCGTTTTACAACATCAAATTCTCGTTTTCCGCGAAAAATGTTTTTCATCGTGTTCCCGAGCAGTCTGTCAAATATATGTGGAACACAGGTTTTTGACTTGTTACCAGTACGTGCTAGTAGAGTGGTAAGTAGAGCGAGTGGGTTTTCTTATCCGTGAATATGCCAAAGACCAATGACCAGCTACTGAGAAGCCGAGCAAACACGCGGACAAGCACAGTGAGGTGTCGTTGAGGGACTGTTGTGTTGAACTGCGTCGTCCACCTGCACCTTCAGCTTTTTTCGCTTCACTGAACTGAATGTCAGATTCAGATAAGATTATCCTTTACAGCGGCCGTTATTTGTTGCACTGTTGGTAGCCAGTGTATCTTGCTTCTTCGAAACTCTATCTAATCGTTTTTAACTCTTTTTTGTCGAACTAGTAGTTTATTGTGGCACGTTTACACACTTAGATGCATGTTCATCTATGATCTAAAGAACTTCTCATCTCGAGCTTTTTCGCGGTTGATTTCTGAATATGGTTTTGATACCTAGTAAAACGATGAAGGATAAAGCTCTCAGCGTTGATCAATCCCAGAAGGATGCGTCACGCATTCGACTTCAGCAAGATTGAAGTTGGAGGAGATTGAATGCATATCTTGCCTTTACAATGACTCGCGGACTCTCCTGCTCATGTATGGAGCCAGTGCTGCTATCTTCCAAGTCTGGTAGAAATTTGCCGACCCCGGATGGATGGAAGGCTTGGTTAGCCTGGGACGCAGGGATCGATCCCAAGTTTATTGCAGGGCGCCTCCGACCACTGCGCTACATTGCGCCCTTGGTACTCAGTAGTGGCAAATATTAGCTGCTTCTCCTTTCCCTTCAGTCGATTCCTCGTCGAGATCGATTCACACAAATCCGATTGCAGAATGAATCTATAGCGTCGGAATTCTCTGCCCATCACATGTTCGACCGTTCTTTCCAACGGGAATATTCGACGAAATCCTAGTAATACAAAAATTGCCTTAACACTTTTACCTTCATGTGGTATTTGTCATGGAGATCTCTGACAGCACTGCCGAAACGTGAAAAACTGTTGCGGTTTCCCTGTCATGCATTGAATTGTATTGATTTTCCAAATCGATTGTCAGAGGCGTTTTTCTAACTATCGATCAATCGGAGCTGTTACGTTACGCTTTCAGTTTTTCTTTTTCACGTCGGTGATTCGCATTGTTCATAAAGACCGCTGACTGCCCTTCTTAAAAAACACAAATTCCCAGTCGCAGATGTTCCCGCTGCTTCGCCGATTTACATATTGAATATACAATGATACCATTCGTAAAAGTATTGATCGCTTTTAGTTATTATTGATCGTTTTTGTTTCTACAAAAGAACCAGCTCACGGCAACACTTGAGTGCTTACTTGTCAATTCGCTTTAAGAGTACTCGCTTTTTTTCTGCTCCCCACGTGTCTCGCCATTCCAAACAAATCCGTCACTTTTTTGTTCGGTAAATCCGACAAGTGTGTGGGTAAATTTGCAATGGAAATGCGGCAGGATAACTAAGGATTTCATTTTTGCATAAGGTTGAGGTGAGTGCTGTTTCTGTCGTCGACTTATTCGTTTATCAGTCGTTTTTTTTCCTTTGCATATTTCCCTTCGGCTATCTGTTTTGATCATTGGTCGGCGATGATCTGACAGGGTCCAGCTGCTTCGATTACCTTAACATTTTCTGTGATGTCTAATCTTCGCAGTTTCAGTTATTTGTCACATAAGCTCGCAAATGGGGAAAAAAAGTAGAAGACACTTCATGAAGTGGGCAACAGCAAAACGTTGATCGCCCATTGCTACCAGATTTCTTGGTTTTCAACCATTCTGTACTGATCACGCTGGTACTGTCGGTCTACTATTGAAAGCTACTCGTTAACACGTGCAAAGAGACTTGATGCAAATTTGTACAGAGCCATTTAGCTTTCAGTGTATAGCAACTAGAGACGGTGGTGCCTAACTATGTCTGCGCTAATGTGTTTCATCGCCTACCGTGTCGTATCGCTATTTCACTCAGAATGGACTAAAAATAATCTCTCTTGTGACATTGCAAATGCGTCAACTGTCTGTCGGCGAAGGCGAAGTGATCTGTTTGTACGCAGGCAAACAGCGACGTGCTGACAAGTTGCTGAGAACGAGTTCTGCCCAGCGGCGATTTACGGTCGCAAACAGAGGACATCGCCGACTGATGGCAACGACATGTTATTGCAAAGTACTTGCAAGAACGACGATCTACTCTCTCATCGTCATCGTATCATAATAGTCTCGATATTCACGCACGCGCTACGCGAGTTTTTTACTTGGTACCGCTCTGGTTTGATCGGTAATTTGCAAAATAATATTGCCCTAAATTCTTTTGTGATTTTGGTGAAGTATATGAATTTGTTTTAAAACCCAATTTTCATTAAACCTCAGGAATAGACGATCAATGCCTTCCAGGATTGTTAAGCTAGGATGAGGGCGGTAAAAGTGTTTTATTCGGCTAACGTTTTGTCGTCTTCGCCTTCTTCAGACCCGCATTGCTCCGAGTCAATGATCTCAATCTGGTCGTCCTCGGAATGTGGTTGTTCGTTGTCGCATCGAGTTAACTCCTGTGGAAAGGTGCACCGATCGATTGAAGAATCTCACTTGATGGTGCTTTTCTTATACAAGACGGATGTTGATCTATTGCCACCATCCAATGTGGTCTGCGTTTTTTGGCGAGCAATGCATCCTGCAACAGTCGGTATTTCATTAGCAGGCATATAGCACGAAAGTATCTTAAAAACTGCTTTCATTAATCCAAGGAGCTGTACAAGTTTATTTCAACTGTAAAATGATTTCCATACGTGGCAGAAAAATTTTCAACTTCTATGTAGGTTTTTTTTCTGCAGGAGTTCCTTTCGTTGTGTTAGGAAAGTTGTAGGGACTTGCCATGGATCATGATACCAAATGAATAATTAAATAGTGCATAGAGTGAATACTTAGACACTTATAACTGGGTTTAAACCGCGACTTTGCGGTGGGTTGGGACGGAGTATTAGCACCTAAGTGTTGATTTCTTCAACAGGAAGCTGACGTTGTATCTGTGAGGGCTGTACTGGTGTGCGATCAGCCGTCTGTTTTGCGACGTCTTCTAAATGAGAGTTCTAGAATCTAGAATAATTCTAGAATCTAGAATAACAAGTATCCCTTAGAAGTAAGCCATATTATAGAGAAGCCTCTATGGCCCAACTATAATTTAGACTGGCTGCTATAGATTTAAGGTTATATTTAATCATCCAAAGAATGAGCAACGTCGCTCTCCGAGGAAGAATGCTGTGCATTGTACTGATTGTTCTAGTAAGTATAAGTATAATGCATTTGTTGGCTGCTAACTGCTTGCACTTGTTCACATCGTTGCGCAGATCATTACATGTTGCTCATCACAACACCGTGTAGTGTACCTAAAACTTGGGCAGTTAAGCTTTTCCGTGCGAAAAATATTGACGGCAATACTATAAATGGATTTATACATAAAGATAGTATAAAGAGTAAGAAGTTAAGGTGACGGTGACAATAAAAGAGCAGCTTCTTTGTTATACCGATAAAGGAACATGATGAGCAAAATACATATTAGGAAAAACAATCAACCAAGAACAATAGTGAGGGAAAATAGTACCGCAAAAAGAGTTGAGCAAAAATGGCTGATGGGGATTTTTAGATCTCGAATGAATGTAAGTGCTACTGTAGTAGGCCTTACTCTTTTCCTGTCAGTGTTTCTGTGAGAATGCAGATGTCGGCAGACAAGGAGATTGCAAAATCTTTGTCAATAATAAGCTTTTTGCAGAAGTGTAGCTGCTAGCATTCAAGGAGATTATGCAGCAGTTTCCAGCCCATTGCAAGCATGTAGGTGAGATGGCTGTCAGGAAGCATTTCACAGATAGAGCAGGGGAAAAACACATTAAGAAATAGATGGCTTTCTGTAAGGGTTTTAGGTCTATTTCCTGTTAATGTGGTTTTTCGCATATGAGTGAAGAATTTAGAGCTCACATTTTTATCTTTTCTGCCCTATATCGGTTTAATCGTCTGTTCAGCTTCTCATCACAATCCACTTACTGACATTCTGGCCTTTCCAAGGAATTTAAAATGGCGACAACTTGTTGCTATGCATAGTCCCAATTTTTTCTGTTGTTTCTTGTAATATTTCCTAAGATCGACTTTCTATTAACTTTGACATTGAATTACAAATGCGTCGTTTCCTTTCTTAGCAATTGCGAGGTTGTTATGCAACGTACACAAAACTTCCGCACAAAAAACACATGCAACACAACAGTAGCTGCCGTCTTGGTGTGATACTGCCGAAACGTCAGCTACTGTTGTGTTGTATGTTTTTGTACGGAAGTAAACGTATGCTATATAACAACCTCGCGATTGTTGAGAAAGGAAACGACACATTCTCTGGTACTTTTCTAATACTTTGGCATCTCCGCGATTCAATAGCTTGCTTCAATTCTTCGACGTGAATAATAGCCTAGGGCTTTCCACCGTCTTCGTTTCAAAGATTTTATCCCCAAATCCAGCTCTTTCAATCAATGGAAGATGGTGCTCCCACAATGGAGCTGAGATATTTGCAAAACTCCGGATCGCAGGTGTCTGCGGTGGAGATCGAACATGCTATTGTCCTTTGCGGAGCTAACGCGTTCTAGCTGAGAGAAAGGAGAAACAAAGGACCCGCGTTGTGTGATGATGAACGCGTTAGCCTTTCGAAAGGGTAATAGCGTGTTCGATCCCCACCACAGAAACTTGCATTCTCGGAGTTTGCAAATATCTCAGCTTCATTGTGATTGTATTTCACCTAATACCCTGCCGTGAAAAGAATACAGCAGGCGGTAAATAAAAAATTAACATTGTAAAGGCACTTTCTTCCACAAGACTAGCACTAGATGCAGCATAAATGTTTCGAGCATCTGCTGCATCACTACATCTACACTTTTACGAAAATTTGCGCGAATAACATGATTTAGCTAGGAAAAATCGAATTTGTAACAATGATTGTCAAGGTGAAGCAATCCGGCAAACTAATAGAGGATAATAATCGGAGCACTCTGAGGTCTCGAGGTGATCTATAACATTTAGCGCTCGTGATCGCACATCGGAAGAAATCTAGCAATTTCTCAATTTGATTTTTTCCTGAGCAGCGATGACCTATGGAGGCGCTCAGTTTCGTGCGCAAATCCTGCTGCTTACTGTGCTCTTCTGTTGCCGAAGAATTGATTGAAGTTTGAGTTTTTTTTCCTGGATAATCGGTATCGAAGCGCTCCCATCTCCTGCATCACTAGAAGGCGTTTGTTAACAACATACATTTTATAGACAGTACCACGGTAGCAATTCATGCGATTGCTTGGCAGATCGGTCGAAGGAAACTGTAAACGCACTGAATCCTGGTGTATACGACAATCATGTGAAAAATTGCATAGGCAAGAAGAAAAAAACGAAGTCCGGAACCTGCTATTTTATTGTAGCCGTTATTCCACGGTGGCGCAAATGCATTTGTGCTGTCGGTGTCGGTCGTGGTCGAACTCACACAATTATCCAAATAGTCCGACGATCGGCGGGCACAAAATTTGCGCTACTAATTGGACGCGTGTAGATTTTACAGCGGAGAGGGAATTATCTAGCTGAGACGACCACCTTGAACACCTCTCCTTCCTTCAGTCCCCCATTTTCCACCTGAAAAAATTCAGTCTCTTCGAAATAGGAGCTTATATGAGCCTCCACCTTTTTGATTCTGATTCATCGTCAATGTCGCTGGCAATTAGCACTTTCACTGTAATAGTGCTACCTCTCTGAAGGTTTTCTCAAATGGTTTCTTTTTTTCTTTTAAAACTCTTTTTTCATCAGAATTTTAAGTTTTTTTGTGTCTATACTGCACACAATCTCGAGGTATAAGCGTTGATTTATGTTCTTATGTGTTTTTTACTAAATTCTCACTTCTATTCAACTCCCTTATTAAGGTGGAAATGGAAAATACCAAACTCAGGACTGCAGAACGCGCTCGTTATCATTGCATTTGGCAAGTGGATCATTGAAGTCAGAGATGAGAATTTTCAATCTAAGAACGATAAGGATTGACCAGTGCGATCAATGTTTCTATTCGAAGATTTCGTTGAGATTTCTATTTAGCTGAAGCAGATCCACTATGCTGTGAGAGCTTACGAAAGAACTTCACATAAGTTTTGGCAGCAGCGTTTTGGACATCACTAACTAATGCAGTGTCAAAAAAAAACCCGATAAATGGATGCCAAATGAATTAATCCAAAAGAGACCTTTGCGAAGAAATCGGCTCTGCGCTTCCTTTGAGCAACGAAAACAATCACATTAGTTTATTTTTCTTTGTTTATTCCATCATGAAATAGGAGGAGAAATGGACTTCATATAGCAGCTAATGGCGTTCTGTGAAACGTTTGACAACTACGAAACACCGAAACCCTTCGCAAAACCAGATCTGCATCAAAAGGAAGTTGCGTGGTTAAACATTTGGTAGGCACACATGGGAACATCAACTCCAGTTTCTTGAACCCTGACGAAATCATTGCACTAGATTGATGTTTTCAGGAAACAGAAAATAGAACACTGTAAAATTTGCAACGTAGGCGGCCGTTATTCATCATTCAAAGGAGACCCATTCTGTTTTATGACATACTTCGACAAAACTTCTCACACCGTCCATAAAAGCTGAAAGAAATGAATTATGAAACTTTTCAATCTACCTTGCATCACTGGCAAGCTGACACGAGGTGGTTTTTGCCAAACATTTATTCGGCTAATGTTTCAACGTCCTCGTCTTCCTCAGAACCGATGATCCGAGTCGATGTCCACATGTGTCTATGTGGTGTCTTCGTTGTCGTGTCGAGTCGAATCTTCTTCAATGAAACACCGTTCAAATGAGGCAGCCTTATCCGGCAGAGCTGCTTTATACAAGACGGTTGTTGATAACAATGATATGAAACTTTTCGTCGTTCATTAATGTGCATCGGATCCCTCAGCAACCGTTTACCAACCTTTAAGCACCTTACTTTCTCATCTTTTTCTTGAGAAAATTCCTCAAGAAACATGCCATCTTTTGAAGGCTAGAGCTTCCCCAGCACGAAATAAATTAGCACGTATTTTAATGACAACATTGTCTAAGTTTTACTGCTTTTTCTATTTCTGTTTGTTATCTACAGATTTCGTTAGTATTGAGCTTTATTTCTATTCAAGGTGAACTTTAGCTCGAGTCTTGGCCAACGTCATTTTATGTACCCAAATTCCACGAAAAATAGTGGAACACTTTCTGCCCATTGCGGTTTTTTTTCTCCCAGACCATGTTACTGTCCTTAGCGATTAACCTGCTTCAATTTTAATGCCCTTTAAACAGCGTATAAGAACCCCATTCAATTCGCGTGATTTTCCTTTCGAAATCGAAAACCGTAGAATATGTGTCATTGCACTGAAGCATGACTTTTCCATCTGAATGTTCAGTGGCTTGGAGACACACTTCAACCATGTCGGTGCTTTTTTCCTTCCACATCATCTCTAATACGGCGGATTTGGCGTGATCATGATAACTTCCACGATTACCTTCCTTTTCGTCACACAGCTCTCTGAGAAATTTCAACATGATTTACAGGTTCTAATCACTTTCGTTCCTGTGATCTTCTGTTCAGGACTGAGTAACAGCTTGAATTACCTAGTGATGAAGCTCAACCATGAGTCCGTCACGAATCCCGTAGACTTCCACTGCTTTTTATTGGTACCAGTGAATTACGAAATCCACGTTTCCTCAGTGGCTTGGAACTGACTACATCATTTGATTATCCAAAAAAGAATCCAGCCAACCAAAAGGGTACTGGATGTGGATGATTAGATGCACAAGCACGTGATTTTTATTCAACTGTATAAGTGAAATTTTAAAGTTTTCTTAAGGTGGCATCCTGAAAAAAGAATGGATTTCTATTTGGCAGTACCACAATCATCACATTCTACCGCTTTTTTCACTATTTCATAGAAATCCCAACATAGATGTAAAATTTACTCTGTCGTACCCTAAATGCATCTTATAGCAATTGTTTAGGAAAAACCTCCCATTTCAAAGCCATCATTAATTTCTTCTGGTTCTCATGAAACTCCTCAATGGATATGAGATGTAAGGTACTTTGAACCCCCTGTAGTCGTGGATGAGGTTGTCGTGATCGGATATACGTATCTCGTTCTGTTTCGCATTTCGTAGTTTAATCTGACATTTAGCATTTTCTTATCGCTATGACATCTTTAAGGATCAGTGAATTTCTTAACGGAGAGAGAAGTTCGTTGTTTCTGAGGATTTTGTTCCACTGGGATGGTTGTCACTAATGTATTTCCCACGATCGACTTTTCATTAACCTCGGCAATGATCGAACAATTCTTTATATTTCTGTTAAGCAAACATGAGGTGTTATTTTATTTCTTTCTTTACACATAAGTAGACGTCTCGGCGGATTTTGCCTTCCTCGGAGCCTCTTTCTAGAGTCTTCCACTGAATATATCACATGGAGAGCTATACTAATGTATTTAATAGGGTGTTTCATAAAGGGTAAAAAGAGATAAGGCATTTGGCGTCAATTAATCCCTTGAAGTATGCGTCACGCTCTCGATTTCGTCCAACATCGTTAGAGGTGATTGAATGCATATCTGGCTTGTACAATCACTGGCGGTGGCCTAGCGATATATCGTGTCTGTACTGCTATCCATCCAGACAGGTCTGGTACCAGTTTTGCGACCTGGGAGGGATGGAAGGCTTGGTGAGCCCCTAAGCGCGTGATGGAACCAACGACCACGTGTGCATTGCAGCGCACGTCTAACCACTGTGCTTCACGCGCCGTATGTTTCATAACACGAAGAATTCCGAGTTCATTGTTCTCAAAAGTAAAACAGGTCTAATAATGTAGCGCAGATTAATTATTCATAGTATTCATACCTCCCCATGAATTTTGAATGTTCGACTTTTTTATTACTGTCAACTACAGAATGAGTGTTGTTCATTTAATTCTCACGACCGAATTTTCGTTCACCTCTGCACTGATCAGTAGTTTTTCTCGTTTCTTGATGAGGAGAGCCGTGGTTGTTAGTACAATGTTAATTTCACAACAGCTAACGTTTTGGAGAATTTTCGTGTTCGTCAGATGGGGAGAATGTCAAGGTAGTGTGCCATCTAGTCAACCAAACATTTGTAAAAACCCAACAGAAAATCTCAGGTCCAAATTTCAACCACAATCATGAAATAAATGTTGTAACGACTACCTCATATCTGCTCATCATCAAGACAGTAAATGTTGTAAGTATAATCGAATATTTGGTCGCATTCGAAAACTTCGACTACCACTGGATTACAAGCGCGTTCGATTTGTTTTTCGAAGGGTGGAAGATGATCCAGATATCCACAGCGGTGGTATTTTCTCCAACATTCTGCAAATGACATTCGATGGTTCGTTGTTTGTTCATTATCATCGGCCACAAAGTGTTTCTGTTACTGAGAATGTATTACATTTTTAATAGCCCCATTTGTGCTATTCAAAAGGTTCGCACTGCCCCCTTAAAAGTCGTCGTACAAAGCCATTATAGGTATGAGACGTGTAGAATTGTGCTTTGCACGGTTTTTTCCCTATAGTTTAGATTTTCTAGCCGAAAACTGTTCTTTAGCAAAGCTCTCTTAGCTAAAATTTAGTGGGAATTTTACAGTACCTTTTGTCCACTTAGGACGTCCGCTGCTTAAGTCACTTTCTCTTGTGCCTTGGGATTTGTTTGAGGTCATCGTGGCAGACTTTCGATCACTTAATCATAATACAGTAAGGACTATATTGAATCGATATTTTTGAGAAACTTTCTAGATAGAATATAATTCATGAAGTGCTTCTTACCTAGATTTTTTTCTAGGATCAATTCTTAATGTCAACTTCCAATTAACGTCGGCATGAAGGGAGAAGCTAAAAAGCGTTTGGAATTCGCTAATCCACCAGGGATTAGATATGCATTCGATTCCACTAAGCATCGTGGAGGTGGTTAAATGCACATTTGGCCTCTACAATGGGATTCGTGGGCCTAGCGATGTATCAGGTCAGTGTTTTTTCCTTCTAGGGAGGTCCGGTAGCAATTTGCCGGCCTCCGAGATATTGAGGATTTGGTTTGCTCGGAAAATGGGATTGAGCCGGCAGCGAAATGAGCCATATCTCTATTGTGGGGTACCCCTCAGCTCTACACTAAACGCACTTCTAACCTAGCATCGGCAATGGTGAGTAAATTCCAATCTTAGTGATGACCTGTGTTAGTAAAACGTTTACTTCGCAAGGGCTAAGATCTCGGCGAATTCAGATTTCTTTACAGTCTTTCTATCAATCATCTTTCAATAAGTGAAGCCACTGAGCACAAAAGAATAAGGACGATCTCTGAAATGTTCGCCACTGAGGGACAAACGTCGTATTAACAACCTGTTGTGGTCTCTTCGAGAACACGGTGACACCATTTGTTTTATTCATCATCACCTATGTCGACTGTCATCCCATTAGTCGTCAAATGACTAGAGCAGACAACTTTCCTTTCATCCTTGTTGCGTTCTAGAGCTGCTCAAGAAACTCTGTAGGTAGAGAAACTATCCCACTTTTTCCTACAAGACCCTTCCTTTTCCTTTATTTGTCTGTGGCTAAAGATTACCTTGCTTGGCTCGACGAAATTTCTACAGTTCGGGCTGAATTTACTGAACGATAGCTTTTTTGGTTCTTCTGGAATAAACATTTGAATTGTTTGCGGGACTGGTTATGGAACGCCTTTTTGCACTTCCTCGTCCTCACTTGTGTAATCAAGACCACGAAGGTCCAGGGCTGACCTCTGAAAAACATTCAACCATTCCTACGAATTTGTGAACGAATATGGATGCGGGTATATAGGAAGTGTAAGTCTTTCGGACGCAGTAAGAACAAGGGGAGTGCATTCCATGAAACGACCTGCGTCCCGAAACAAACATGGTCACTTTTCGTTCGCGTATTGCCCGCTGTCCTTCGCCGGGAGACGGGCTGGATGATCTCACCTACAGCCGGCTCGCTAGTCCTTGCATGATCTGTAGGTGGTAGGCACTGCAGGGCTTTCCTGACCCTTTTTTCTTTTAATTTGTCTGGATTAATTCAGCGTAGAGACTGTTTTATCTTCCACCACTGCGACAGGAGCAACAGTCTTTTTCCCAATCAAAGTCAAACTATTGCTTTACTTCATTCATTTCTTGGAACCAGAGATTTGTGAATAACAAGTTGAAAAGCATCCAGGCTCAATAATATTGGTTAGGAGTAGGAGGAGGAGGAGGAGGAGGAGGAGGAGGAGGAGGAGGAGGGGAAAGGGGGGTGCCACCAAGGTGAAAAAGACCAGATCTCAATGATTTTTTGCTTCTTTCTCAACCTTTTCGAAAATCGTCTTAGCAATTATTACCTATTGCTTTCATTTACACCGTTTCTTTTTTCTTATTGTGTTCCATTTTACCCATCTTTATCTTTCGTCTTTTAATCTTTATTCCCCCCATCTCACCCTCTCATTAAGAAGGGAAGCTTCTGAAAGAGTGGAGGCTTACATTCTCATCGGTAATTTTTCCGCCTCCTCTTTCTTCATTCAGCGCACTGCTTGCCGTTCTTGATGTGGTGGAGAGGAATGTTAACTTTCTGTGAGCTTCACCAGCCCAACGGCTTTCTCTAAAACGAGGATTGTTTTCTAGTGTATTTCCATTCTTGTTGATTTGTAACAAATTTTAGCGTTTTATAGTGTTTTGGAAAAACTGCACAATTTATATGCCTCAACCAACTATCGCTGTATTCTCATCAACTTTAGCTCTCTTCTTTTGTACACGTTTATCCATTTTACCTTTCAAAAGCGCGTTATTTGTTTTCTAAGAGAACGTAGAGTTGAATTTATTGCTAAGTCTTTAGATTTTAGACATGCTTAATCCCCTGGCACGCAACTGCTGCATAGTTAGTATGGGAGCAGTCCGACCAAGCACGTAACGTGGTCGTTCAGCATGTTCTTCTTCTCTGATGAAAGTGTTCCACTCTCAATTTCGATCAGCCAGCAACCTTCTTCATTTGGGCGTCACTTCGGGGCTACACGATCGCCTCCTACTCCCGTTTCCCATCATCAATCTATGCCCACATCGGAGAGCACAATAAGGGCTGCCCCCATGGGCGCCACATTTCCAGCTCGTGATCGATATGCTATTGGAAGCCCTTTTTTTTTATTGAGACTCACCTAAGAGTAAAACAATAAAGATTAATGAAAGAAAAAATGAGGAAACATTACATGGAATTTTCCTTGATAACGAAAGGTTAGTTAACAGTTTAGCAATGCAAGTCCAATACACGATTGCTAGTTCTTTTCGCATCAAGTGTTCGGTCTTCCAGTGTGAATGCTCCGAGCGTTGTTTTCTACCGTCTTTTTTGCTCAACGTGGCCTTCAAATTTTAAAAGTTCTATGTCGTTTAATGCTTAGCGTTTGCTCTTTTTTATTCTGTATTAGTTGCTTCGGTTCCTTTACTTTCAAATGTATTATTATCACTACGGCAATTGCTCGCACATTGGCATGAATCACCACTGTTTTCAATCTCATATGTCATCGAGTCAAAGACCATGTGTATTGTAAGTCGGCTTCATCCATTGCGCCACACTCGCGTCATTCTAGAAATGATCGTGCAGTTTGAAATATCAGCAGCAGTTAAACATTCATTCAGTTATGAATATTCTATGTAATATCTGAGAAATTCATTGCTGACAGAGTTTGCGTTTTTATATGTGTCACGCCATTAACCATTTTGGCATCAATATTCATGTCATTGTCCCTATCTCTTCTATCTTGCAATTGCTTGACTTCGAGTAGAAACAAAGTAGATCCCGGAACAAAAATCCGGGAGCTTTTTTCAAGAAATTCTTCGTATTCTTGTTGAGCAAACAGTGTTGAGTGTTATTTTTATTCTTTATTCACGAACAAGCTGACGTTTCGGCGGATTTCGCCTTCCTCAGAGCCGCTTTCTATGATGAGTCTTCCACTGAGTATGTCGCGTGGAGACCAACTGCACATTACGCTTCCATGTGAATTCTGTGTGGTCGGCTTTAGCTTTTTTTTCCCGCTTAGGGCTTAGCAAGCACTCCATCCTTCCGAGTTCGGAAAAATTGGCATCAAATTTATTTCGGAAGATAGCAGCACTGACTGGATACATCGGTGGGCTACCACAAAACCGTTGCATGAGCCAGATATGCATTCAATCACCTTTAACGATAACTGATGGAGACGAATTCATGGCACATCCCCTTTATTTGGGAAGATAGCAGCACTGACTGACACATCTAAGCGGAACACTTTGTCCTTTATCTTTATTTGCCATAATCGCGAAGAAGCTGGCTTTTCGACAGCAGATGGTAGTTTTTGCATCAATGAAGTAGTGGAGGAGTTGTGAGGATTAGACTTATAGAGTAGACTTTGATGTGTTGGCGTAAGGGTACCTTCAATACGTATTTATCAAGCATTCTTTTAAGTGTTTTAATTAAGGATCGATTTTGAACCGGAATTTCCATAAATTTAAGCCGAGTGCTCAATTTTTGAAAATTTCCAACGCTAGTTCGGCGGCCGTGAAGACCGACGATGCATTGGGGAACACCATCACGTCTCACTGAGGCTAACTTCCCGCTTATTCAATTTCTTTCGTGTTCCAAATAGAGCTTTGAAGCCAAAAAAAATTGAAAAAATGTTTTGTGGATTTCGAACAATTCGAATCTTATCCTGATAAAATAAAAAAACTCGTATCTTGTCTCCCAACGGTTTACCGCTTCATCGTGGCTGGGAGGTGTTCCTGGGTGTCGGACTGTGATGTACAGCGGGGAATTCGTCCGCCCGGCAGAGTCTCCCAAGCTGAGAAGGAGTCCGGCGTTTCCATCAGGAAGCCTAGCTAAGAGTAAACCAATACCAGGATCCACCACCGTCTTGGTATCAAAGTCGCATGGTGGCAAATCTCCCTCTGATCCACGAGGGCTGCGACTGCCTGTCGTGGTGACAACCTGGGGCAGACTTTGGCCAGGCTGTCCTCGGGATTCCAGGGAACCACAATGGTTTAACCAGCCAATCTCTGAAAGATGGTGATTATGCTGGGGCCCGCACAACTAGTGAGGAGGGGGCCGTTCAAGTATCAAGTAAGTAAGTATCTTGTCTGTGTATCCGAAACATTATCCAAATAAAAATTTTTGTACAACCTCGTCTAAGCTGAATCATGCAAAAAGTCATTAAGCTAATATGTGTTAGTTTGAAGTTAAAAGTGGCCTCAATTTTCGAATCCTTCGGCTCGATACGAGGTCAGGTTGTCGCATATGTGTTAATGTCTTGCGACTAAAATCCAGTGCGGAAAATTTTCCTACCACAGAATGCTCGGACGTCTTTATAGTGAAAAGTCGCTCTTAACACTAGCATTAACATTGTCAACTTTTTTTCAAATAACTTCGCGTCAGAGAATAATCTTCGCTTGCTCTATAAACGTCTTTCGAACCATACGTGCTCATCGAAAACTCCGTAAACCTTGATAGAATTCCGGTTTCCAAGTTAAGAATAACAGCGCTTTTCATCGCAGTCAAGTACAAACCACTCGATTGTAGTTGAGGTTTGCATTTGGGTCAATAGGCTGCACTTTTTCTGAACGTAATGAGATTAACGAAGGAGTGTAGTTGTATTGACGAGGCATTTTGAAGAGTTTATGACGACCATGTTATTCTCGTTCTTGCGACAACGCTTACATCGCTACAGATTTGGAAGAATTTGCCAACTGCGAGAGGACCCGCAGGCTCCGCATTAGATTTCGCTTGAACTGCAACCTTCATTAAATTTTTTTCCACACTTCTCGTAAGTTCTGGTGATTATCGAGTTCAAAATTATCGGGTTCGTTTACAAGTTTCTTAATCTCCCTGCTGCTACGTTATTTCTCAGTTTTTAGCGACGTTTAGAGGATAAAGGATAATGCTCTCCGCGTTGATCTCCCCCTAAGGGATGCACCATGCACTCGACTTCACTGAGCATCCTTTTGAGGTGAACGAATGCATATCTGACCTTTACAATGACTCGCGGTGACCTATCGATGTATCGAGCAAGTGCTGCTATCCTCCCAGACAAGTCTGGTACCAATTTGCCGACCCCGGAGAGATGGAAGGCTTGCTGAACCACGGGCGCGGAGATTGATCCAATGTGTGTGTTGCAGAGCGCCTTAGACCACTGCGCCATACGCGCCCTGTCGTCGACGTTTCAGTCCTAAATATATGTTTTGAACTTTTTCCTTGACAAAAACTGTATGTTCTTTACAGGTGTATCTAATTTTTTCCATCTTGAAGGATTTTTTAAATAAGTTACCTCGAAGAAATCCATACAATAATGTGACCTTTTACTGCTTTTTATTCCTCTAAATAATTCTCATCAAATCGCTTGCGTTTCCACGGTAACTGCTGCCTCAGAAAATATCTACTGTGCTTTTCCTAGTTAGTTCTAAAATACCTAAATACTTAAATGGTTCGTACTCGAAGTGCGGTCACCAGCGCATCTTTCATTCCTTTTCTCGTCTTCCCGTCTTCATCCACCGAGATCGTATTCTGCAAGCGTGCCTGCGGTTTGAGCACTAGCTTTCTTCTTTGCTCGTTGCCATGCTGAAGAGTAGCTGAACGTGGTTGTTGCAGAAATCCTAAACTAGCCATCGTGAATTGTAGGAGAGTTTTCTGGCTTTCGGCCAGGATTTTTGCAGCATGGCAGTAATTCCTGCGATTAGTTAACCGAATTCTCGACGAACGGTGCTCCGAAATTGACATGTTCTCTAAGTTACGGTTTTTTTCTTCTGGCTGCCTTTAACTGTTTGTTCGGTCTGTACATTTGCAGATTTTTTTCTAAATGGTCTTTCCTACCAAGCATTCATTAGTAATCCTACTGAATCTGCTGCAATTAAACGTGAGCTATTTTTTTCTATTATTTGGACAACCCTCTCTGATGTTTATGATGAACCGCTTCGAACTGTCAGTTCAATAAATGAGGCGTGCTGACCCCACTCTTGAAGTTCTTCGACGAGCAACTCGTAGTCTTCCAGCGAACGATCTTGTTTGACTTGACATTGATCCACCGAAAGCATTCTGTCCAGATTCTCGTCTTAGTTCTGCCTTTTCCGCATCAGTTAAATCGTCGCGTGAAGGAGATAGAAGATCGGGCTCGTTACAGAAAAAACAGGACTATTACGGTGTCAACTACACACAGTCTTCCACTTGTGAGTTGTCTAGAATCGTCATGCCCTTCGATATTCATATTTCCTCTATTACTCTTACGTCCGACGATTGAAATTATTATCAGGTTGAAATAATGGTAATTAACAAGTGCTGGACAAATGCTCTATTGACTCTTTTCGTTCTACAACCTGTTTCTTGAATATACTCTTTGATTATTAAGCTAACACGGGGTTGATAAAAAAGTTTATTCAGGTAACGTCCCGACATCTTCGTCTTCTTCAGAGCCAGATTGATCCGAGTCGATGATCCACAGGAGAAACAACGTGTTTCTTGAATATTATGTCCCGTAAGAGCCGCCGCACCTGACCGCTCCGCCCCACTGGATGGAGTGGAGGTGGCCGTCGGCGCTTGTGTCGCCCTATGGGCGCCAGTTGTCATGACCTTTGCCTTTTCACGATGTCCTTTACGACTCATTATCTCCTCGCAACAACGTGGTCGTAAAGTTGCGCGTTCTTAATCACTTCGACTTTGCAAATTGTTGCAAATACCCCTTCAAGTCCCCTTTTCCTTTTTCCCTTTTTCATCTTTGTTTCTATCTCTACTATATTTAGAAGAAAGATAAAGGATAAAGTCTCGGCGTTGATCAATCCCCTGAGGGATGCGCATGCATTCGTTTTAATTGAGCACTGTTGGAGGTGACTGAATGCACATCTGGCCTTAGCAGTGACTCGCGGTCGCCTACGGATGTATCACGCCAATGCTGCCATCCTTCCAGACAAATCTGGTACCACTTTGCCGACCCCGAGGAATGGAAGGCGTAGTGAACCACGGGCCCATGGATCGATCTCATGTGTGTGCCGCATGCCGCCTCCGACCACTGCGCCACATGCGCCCTTTAGAACAAGGAGAGCGTAAATTACATAGTACGATATCTCGTTTTTTTTTCGCATTTTTAAGGCTTCTGGCATATTCATGTGCTTGTTTTTATAGTAACGTCTTTATGTTTTCTCCTGCACTTGCCAGGATTTGGAAATTTGAGAAATATTTCATCTTCTCTCGAATCACATTATTTCCCACAAAGTGGAACAGAATGGGGAGAGGTTTCCAGTTTTTCACACCATTCATCTAGGAAACTTTGTCTGTTCTTTTCCTTCCTCTTCAAGTTCAAATGTATTTTTATCTCCATCATAAATCACTGTGGAAGGAGAAAAGTTTGACGGGTAGCATGACAGTGCATGTCCATTTTCTTTTCTTTATTTCATCGTTACTGTATAGAAGGTTTGATACTAAATAACGTCTGACCCTCTTCTTCAGCTACTCATGGAGCACAGTTGTAGTCATTACGGTTAACAAAGAACGTGAATCGAAGATTTCGACGGTAGTCATTGCAGATTGGAAGAAGAGAAGGAAAAAATCATAGAAAAAGAACTAGGAAAATCATTTTGCAAAATGAAAGAACAGAATGAGATCTTCATTTCCTTTTTTCCTCGATAATAAGTGAGTATAGATAAAAACGACTTTATATAGGGAAAACAAGATTTACGCATCAATCGAGATCGGCTGATTCTTCTTCGTTTCATTTGTTTTTTATTCATTTTGTCTACAATATTTTCCTTTGTGTTCTTCCTCGCAATCATCAATGGCCATGTTGTTCTATACGATGAAGAACAGTGATTTTCACTTCCCTTCCATTCTCGCACCATTTCCTTTTCTAGAATTTTCCACCTTCCCTGGGGAAACTCTGATATCTCTTTTTGGTGTGATATCTTGCTTCTCAAGTATTCATAGTGTTTCTAACTGATCTACAGCCTTATCACTCATCGTCATTGCTATCAACTAGTGTAACATGAAACTGCCAGGTGAGACAAAGGGAAGCCTCTTCGTCCAGAGTACCAGTCTGCGTTTTCAACTCTTACACTTCTAGTTATTACTTAATAGCTTTTCTTATAATTCCTGCCCACTATTTTTTTCCGCAATTTCTATTGTTGTGTTAGTTTTGCACTTCTATGCAACGATGTTTGAATACTACTTAGTTGCTAAAATGGCAGAAGCGACTTCTGCGAACAGTCGAAGCCGATATAGAGATATGAGCCAAATCCACTTAAATGCTATTACAATTCACTAATGCACTTCTAGAAGTACTTTCAAGTAATTATAAGTCCTGTTTCTGTTTGTTTTTTTTTACTTTATTTCTCATCCTGTCACCCACTTCCTCATCCAACCAAGCTGAGGGGGGCGCGTAGTGCAGTGGTTAGAGGCACCGTGCAATACACATGGGATCCATTGCGCGCCCCAGACTCACCAAGCCTTCCATTCCTCTAGAATAGGCAAAATAACAGCACTGACTCGATACATCGGTAAGCCACCGTGAGTCACTGTGTAGGTCGAATCATCTATAACGATGCTTGATGAAATCGAATGCATAGCACATCCCTCAGGGATTCATCAACGCCGAGAGCTTTATCCTTTAACCTTTAGTTCTTCTCCCATTGACTTACGTCTCGTCATAGATGGTAAGTCTCTTTTAGTTTCGAACTGTATTCCGCAGTGAGTATTCGTTCACCTGCGAATTCCCGCAAAATGAGAAGGGGGTTCGAACTTCCGTCCCGAAGCACACTGAGAGAATATCTACCACTGAAGAACCCGACGAGCTTTCATCCGACTTTCCAACGAAGAACAGTGAAAAAGTGGCATATACATGAGGAACGGTGTGCTTCGTCTCCCTCCTGCTAATAGAGTCTACTGGTATAACTATGATCTCCAAAATGACGATTGCAGATTTTACTAGTTACCGCTCGAGTTGAGTGATAGTGCTAGGATTACAGTTCTCAGTGTCACAGTATAATAGTACTTTTCACACAACTTTGTAATACCCATTGAACTCATACTTGACAATCTCTAAAGGGTGATTTTTTTTCTGATTTTAGAAACGTCTTTAACTTCAACTCTTTACTGCTTTGATAAGGTACGGGTGTTTTTCTTCTCATCGTTTGTTTCACTTAAGCTATTTCAGTGGTTTTCAAGTAGGAGAAGAAGCCAAACAACAAAGAATTCTTTAGGCTTAATGTTTTTGCTATTTCTTCTTATCTAATTCTTTTCTAAGGCTAAAAAATATCACTCCATTCAGCGCTCACTCACTTAAGTTCACTGCAAGTCAACTGCTACTTGGTAATATGCTAGTGCGCTTCTAAATAGTGCAGTACCATGCCTATCTTTGGTATACGGTGCTAAGCATTTAAACTCTCAGAACAGTCGAACCTTAACATTTTTTTAAGCGTGGATCAAAATCACACAGTTGTTCGGCTTATGGTTTACGGCATCGCCACGACATGAGGGGTCTTTGTAGTTGTAGAACTCTAATGTACAAACGGGTATTTATGATGCTCTATGCATAATCACAGAAACTGCTTCGAACCTCGGGCTAGGGAAGCTTGCCATTCCTCAGCAAATTGATGCTAGAATTGTCTAGAATTACTATAGAAAAACTGATGCAACACATCGAGAGGACATTCTATGGAGTGCGTTCAGTAAGTTCGTTATTCTTGATGGAATCGAATGATTAGTGTACCCATCAGGGTTTGATAAATGCTCAAAGCTTTACGCTTTGGCTTTATTCTTTGTGACTAAGGTTAAATATATGCAAGGAATTACTGCCGCTGTAGAATAATTTCTTGGGAGAGGAGGAACGAAGATTTTCTCCTTAAGAGGTATAGACCAACAGAATTCAAAATCGAGACTGTTCCAGGTTGCCCACCATTCATGAAGGGAGGTTTTCCACATATATTCAAGAAGGGTTCAGAGCTGAATTGTCGAAGATGTGGTTCACAATACCGTTCGATCGTGAACAGTCTCATTTAGAGTTGTAAAGTAGTTAGACACATCGTAATCAGTTTTCTCTAACACGTTTGTGGAACCATCATGTATATTCACCATAACCAATTTAAAAGCGAATGATTTATTAAAATGAAGTCTTAAGAGAGGTGTTCGAAATTGCACCGACAAATTAAAGGCGGAGTACTGAAATCGGTACAATCAGATGTAAAAAGTATTGACAACAATGCTTACAGGGCAGAATTTGGCCAAGCTGACCTCGAGATCCCACGGAACTACAATGACTCCGCGGGCAAGTATCCAAAAAAAGAAAAAAATGGAGATTATGCTGGCGTCCGCACAACTAGTGAGGACGGGCCGTCCAAGCATCCAAGTAATCAAGTAACAATGCTTACAACATGATAATTACAAGTACCCACCTCACCAACGCTCTCCTCCAAACCACGTGGGAACGCTTTAGCCCGACTATCTCCAAGACTGCAGCGAGAATTAACTCGGACCGGATTCCACGACAGTCATAAAGAAGAAATTCTCAAGAACCAGAACAACACACGAATTGTTCGAAGACCATTGTGAATATCGGATACGAGGAAAGGAATCGAGTGCAGGAATTGATGAGATCCTCTCAGGATGTGTGATGACGGATCATGTAAAAACGTAAAAAAAAAGTGGTCGTTTGTGATTATTAATAATAACTGTGGACATTATACGTAACCATTCTACAATGTCATGCGATGCTAACCTCACCCTTCTAATGAAAATTATCAGTACAGGATATGTGTGTCTTTTTCACAAGGACTGCTTGAATTTGAAAACAGGACATTGTTAGAGATTCTTCAAAGTGCTTCGATTAGTCATTAGTCATTGTTGATTGCTGGACAACTGTCACTTTCTCCGATTTAGCAGTGACCCTTGTCGTATATGTTAACAGAAATGTCGTTGTTGCATTAAGGGTGGACATCTGATACGTACCAGGAGCAATCACGTTTCATTGACAAATGTAGTGTATTGCACTTAGACTTCCCATGCAAATGAAGGTTTATGTCCGCAAGAGCTGCCACGTCCATTTTGAATCTGAATGGGGAATTGCAGTGCAGTCGTTGAATTGAAGTGAAAAGGAAATTTGTGAGATCACAGTAAATGTTACCAGTGAATGCTGGTCCGTGGAAGACTGAAATGCCCCCCAATTTTGCACTTCTTTCATCCGATTCATTGTCATCCACTACTCACGAAGATTTTCAGATGTTCTGGTCTTGGAAGCCACCTAAGGATTTTTCTGTTCTTCATGAATTCCGTTAGATGATAGTCGAGTTGATTCCTTCTGCAATTCTAGAAAAGCTCTCTTAGATCATTACTACTACTCACCAATGACAATTCCCGAGTTTTGCGAGTCATAATGAACTTTTTTCCAGTCAAGAGTGGTTCAAATTTGCCGATCCCAGAAAAGTGGAAGACTTGGTTAACCTGATGGGGTCGAACCAGCGACTATACATGTATTGCACGACATCCTTTCCCGTCAACACGGAATGCGTACTCAGCTAGTTGAATAAAGGAAAAAATCTATAACTTTACATCGTTAAGCCCTCTATTCTCTGTTTTATATTCACCTTCTTGAATTCTTTGCATGTGATTTTCAACTGTTCCATTGCCATTTGACAAACAACTATTTGAAATGCAACTACCGAAGTTTCACAGTGGATGTGATATGGGTGCGGCCAGTTCCAGTGTGTATAGTGGTAGTTGAAGTGGTGTTCTATTCCTGATCGACAGCAATGCCAACTGATAACGATTGTAAAACGTCGAGTTGCTCGAGTGCAATGGAAGCCCATCTAAAAAAGGGGGTGACTGACAAAACAGCGCCAACCAGAAAATTAGAAAACGCTGCCTTACAAGTACTCTCACAGTCTCGGAAACCGAACATTTTCCCAACTTCCTTTCTGTCACATGGTAGAATTCAAGCACAGTCGTCTTATTGTAGTTGTTGAATGAACGACGAATTGAATCTGAGCTGACGATCTGCTTACATCATTAGGTTCTATTTTCTTCTTTTCCTTAGTTTTTCGTAAATAAAATGATAAAGCTCGTGCCGTTGATCAATCCCTGAGGGATGCGCCGTGCATTCGACTTCGTTAAGCATCGTTTGGAGGTGTTTGGATGTATCTGGCCTTCACAATGACTCGCGGTGCCCTGCCGATGTATCGAGCCAATGCTGCTAGCCTTCCAGACAAATGTGGTACAAATTTGCCGACCTCGGAGCGATAGAAGGTTTGGTGGGCCATAGGTGCGGGGATCGATTCCACGTGTGCGTTGCAGGGCGCCTCTGACCACTGCGCCACACGTGCCTTTTTTAGTTGTTTAACATTGTTTAATTTTTATCTATATACTCGTTATTTGTTGTACTTCCATTTTCTTAAGTTTTCTCACGTGGTTCTCGGGGTAGCCGTGCAAGCTGTTCCCAGTTAAATACTCCGAATGGCTTGCGAAAAACGAAAACTATAGCCGTGTTCGTTGAATAAGTTTGATTCTTTCGCCGAACATCTGCTTGTTTAAAACGATTATACTCAAAAAAAAGATGAGCACAAAGAAAGCTAATATCTGTTCAACTTTTTTTCATTGTCTTAGGAACCGTGTGACGAAAATTTCTTATTGATGGAACATTTTTGTCTTTGAATTGACAAACCGGAACGCCTTTGACTTCTGAAGAACAAGTTAATCCTTCTGGGTGTAACCAAAACTTGGATTTCGAGGACACCTACTTCTTTTCTACTTGAATAGGACCTGCTTCATGCTTTAAACAACAGATTGAGAATGTATAGGTTCTAAATGGTGTTCCTCGTGAGACGTTTATTGTTAAGGGGTCAGTCCGTGGAAGCGCAACTGTTGACCTGAACATCTTGTTTCTTTTTTTTCTTTTGAGAAACTTAAAACCCAGGTCGGTACAAGTTTTCGTTTTTTGGTCTTCCTATAACCCTTTTTTGTGGTAGTGCCTTTTTTTCACACTGATTCGCGAGCTCCTAACAGGCTCACATTAGTCATGAAAATGAATGGTGTCAGTTTCTAACGACTTTGTCATCGTCGACTTACTGTTGTTGCTTTTTTTTCGTCTCCGTGCAGTGCATTCGCCACTTAAATGTCTTCTTTAGTAATTATTTATTTCGTCCTTTTGTGTTATACTGGAGCTACATATCCCTATCATATTATAGTCCTACTGCGTTACACTTCACCTAGGAGTTGTTTAAGCTGGGTTCGCAAAAAATTATTGTGGATGATCTTGATGCTGACTTAGTTCTTATAAACTCCAACAAGTCGAACGAGTTTTGTGATTTTAAAGTCTTAGCTTCTAACAGCTTCCTATGGTATTTTTCATCGTAATTTCTAGGTTTCAACCCGAGTAACTCGATAGAGCATTATGGATTTACTTCGTAGTTGCTATTAGAGATATCGCTGCTGGACATTCTGCGTCTTCCATTGTTCTATAGAGCAACAGCTCAGCTTTGAATCCGTTCCGATGTCGTTCATCCTATCGTGTTCGTAGTTCTGAAAAAGAACACCATGATGGCGATAGTCGCACTGACCACATTGGTCGTGCTAATCGCCGCCGATCGCCTTTGTTGAGTAAACATACGTGACTGTGCAATGATTTCTCACAACAAAACTAACCACAGTATTAACCTCAACTCTGTCGATTACTTCTGAGGTTTTTTCCTAACTTGCATAACGTCGATCGAAAACTTCTTTTCTTCTTCTCGTTCTACCTCTAATTTACCACAAATCACTTAAATTTGTAAAATTCATGGACGCATCATGAACCTTTGCTTTATTAGTTCTGGTTTTCCAATCCGTATACCAGTTGAGTGGTTTCTGCATGACTCCTTTCCCATTTTTTTGTTTTTTACAATGATTTTTTATCGATTAACAGTAAGGGTTCGCTTTTTCTTCTTACTCCTACCTACGCGCATTTTATCATCCCGCTGTTCTGTTTTCCCGTGCGTTCCTGATAGAAAAGTGCGTTTATTCTTAACATGTCAAGTCAATAGATTCCTATTTCTTCGCATTCAGAAGTATCATATATCTGAGATCCATGTTGGTTCACTGTTTTTCCAGTAGCGAAAACGCACCTGCAAAGATGCCAGATGGCAGATGGCAGAAACGCCTACCGCAATCGTTGCTGGTCAAGGCGAAAAATCAAGAAGATGTGGAAGATTCTTCCAACTAACAACTAATGTACGTCATTTGAAAATGGAAGTAAGTGTTTCGAACTGCACGCTCCACAAGGGTATCAGAACGCAAATGTCGCACGGTTATCTCATTGCATTCATCCTTCGAAAGATATTTATTTCTCGACTCATCAGCTCTTTTCACCTAACTTTTACACCTTAAGAATAATCAGTCTTCAACTTGACAAGTACTGGAAGCGTTCACAGCACGTTCACTTGCTAGGTCTCTTCAGGATAAGTTTTTTTTCTTAGTATTAAGTTTATCAGGCTTTACTCAATATGTTGCTTTTTTATTTATTATGTGTACTTTTCTTAGTTTTTAACTCTTCATACGGTTTACTTTCAATTTTCCCATTTCTCTTTGCTTCAATTTTTCTCTATAGGTTTAAACACGTCATTTCTTTGATGTATGGTAGGGTGAGAGGGAATAACACAGTGGTACTGATGCCGGTCATCACGAGCACGGTGCTGCCTCGAACCCGCCTCGAGCCCACCAAGCCTCTCATCCCGTCGGAGCCAAGAAATTGGTACCGGACTTGTCCGACAAAAAAATCACACTCTACAGTCCAATTAGGAGCGCCCTATTCCGTCTATCCCAGGACTCCAGGGCGAACGGACTCGACCAGCATTCTACGAAATTCAAATTCAGTGAAATGAAGATCCTCGAGAAGCGGCCGAAGCCACGGGTAAAAACCCTAGCGGATGATTGGTACGAGGAAACGAATCGAATGTGAGAAGTGCTGGGATTGGAACAGTAGACGTGAAGACAGGTCGTACAAAATAAACAAAAAATTATTACGTATACAAATGTACGTATGAAATAATAATTAAATAGACCAAAATAAATAATAGGATGTGATAAAAAATAGGTGACCAATAAATCAATATAAAACAAAAATGACAGATGGATAAAATAATCAATAAATTATTAATAACAAAACAAAGCAATTAAATAATTAAGATAATAAGAGGGAAATAAAATAATAAGATCAATGACAGAAATAGTAGTAAAATCGATATCATCTAAAAATAGATGTGTGTAATAATGTAGTCAGATGATAGTAAATTTATGAGAATGGTAGATAGAGAACTAGCTGAGAGAAACGCAAAGCAAGAGCCTCCGTGGAGCAGCGTGTGATGCGCGAGCCCAGGAAAGGTAAATCGTGGTCCAATTTGGCTCGGCGTCCAAGTTTTGCGAATATCTCAGCGTCGTTGTGGTTGATAATAAATATAATTAGTGTAAAAATACAAAGCAAATATAATCCCTCGGTTGAATTATGAAAAAAAACACAAGTAAGTCGGTGAGTCGAATGAACAAATAAAACCCTTGTTTTTGTCGAATTCAAACTATGCTTTAAATGGCCATTGCAGGTAAGCGGCGATCATACGACTTTGCACGCTTGGTGCGTGCTCGCTCACTTCGCTCTACTTTGTTTTTACTACTTTTATACGAAATCATTTTTAAACCAAACTTCCTTACCTTCCATACACTTTTTTTTTCTAAGCAATCGTCTATCTTGTCTGTGTTCCTGATATCACGACATCGCTGAGCAGTTGCTATTCCACCGTTGATACTGACTAACTACTTGTTTCATTTTTTTTTCCTCGTCACCATAAGAATCTTTCCACATTGCTTCTCCTTGTCTCGCAAGCACTTCATCTGACGGTCAACTGTGTGTAGTTGTTTTCTTGTTACACAAAGTGTTACGCAGCTGTTGCATTACTGTGTAAATTTTGGAGAGCGTTCAAGCGATCCCCGACCAACCATTAAACATTACGTGTGCGATGTTCGTGTTTATCATTCCTTTGCAACATATTCTCCATAACAATGACATTTCAAACATTTGGCCAACCACCTAACTCTTTATAGGTCGCTACTCTTCTAACAATGGACCATTTTCACACTCTTTGCCTCTTTTTCTGCTTTCAAATTGAACGACTGCTATCAAATTAATATTTTGAGAATGAATGGTTATAATGAACCCGAATAGAAATACTGCAGCTTATCCTCTCGTGTCAGCTTGTCAGTGAAAAAATACTTTGCTGAACGATTGTAATTAATCACGTGTAGGTTTCCTGACACTCCTCGCTGACAGTTCTCTTCCTCCTCGATTCCAGTCTTCCACTTTCGCTCCTCTTTGTTTCTTGCTTACATCGTTGTCACCTCTCTGGTCGTCGTTGTCGTACGAGTTGCCCATATGCGCCACACATACTGACCGTTGGGCAGGGTCCCGCCCATGACGCCGCCCACTTGCATCGCTATGCACTGTCCGAGCGGCTGCTCCTCTCCTGCACACGGCAGTTCCGACCTGTCATTGTTCGATGATAATCGATTGGACCATTGATATTGATTTTCGTATTATACGTCCATCTTATTTCTCATTATTGTCGTAAATGTCAGGTTACCTTTTCGTTCTTTCAAAAGACCTTGCAAGCGACATTCACTTTTCTCTACTTACCTCGCATTATGCAATTGATTGAGGTATGGACCGTGAGTATATCGGTATTACCAATGGGTATCGATCGCGTTTTAGTTTAGTTCTTCGCTATACCAGTTTCTTTGTCCGAGTATTTCGATTCGCTGTAACGCGCCTTGACATTTGTTCATTGTTGTAACTTTTCTGTGGTTCACATTTGATCATTAGAATCTTCGAGTTCACTTCAGATAATAACCATCGTGCTACTGTTACTAATGGCTTACTAACTGTCGCTACTGACAACTTTGGCCCTGCGATCCTGAACCAACATCATCCACAATGACGACGATGCGACTGTTCACAATTTTCCTTCTCTTTTTATTAGTACGATTAAACCACTGCACAATTCTGAACCTTCGACCAAAGCAGTTCATAAATTCAAGTGAGTTCAAATTTTTTATCTCATGTTTGCACTACTTACTGATATGGTGTTTTGCGTAAGCCCTTGTGGTGTTGTTTCCTACATTTATGCCTAAGGTAGCTGAAATTTGTACGAGTTTCCTTCTCCGTTGACTGTTTTTCCGTTGTTTTCACAGCTTTTCACTCAAGTTCTATTATTTTTTTCCTTCGTTCTTTGTTAGTTGAGTCTCGTAGAGATTTACTGATTCGATATTCAATGGAAATGAATCCTCTTGGACCATTGCCACCATATGCTCTGAATGAGAATTCTTCCCGATAGCCGGCAATTTCTTTGGGATAATATGCTAATTGTCGGCTTTAGCTATTGCTACCAATAATGGCGCACATTCATGTTTCCTAAGTGAACAGGTTTCTGAACTTATGCTGAATTCAGGGAGTCTTTTTCTACGTTCAGATTTAGGCTGATTGCTACTAGTCCTGGTATTTCAGGGTTATTTATCTAGCACATTTGTTTGAATTAGCACCACACAATCACTGTCAGCTCGCTTAGGGCCCTGATAGTTTCTCGCAATCATCGAGAACTGTTAGTTATTTCTGGATTTCTTTGTCCTAGCCGTTTTTATTCGAGACAAACTCTTGGTGTTCATAAAGTGTACGTTGACGATTCTGATAATAATAATGAACTTTTAATATTTTCTAAGGTCTGATGTATTTATTGTTTGGCGCTATTCCATTAGAGATGCGTTTTCATTTCGTTCCTGATTTTCACATTACTTTTTTTCCCAACAAACGTGATGGTGCTTGTAGTTGAACATGTGGGATAATTTTCAGCTCGCAAACGGCAGCAAGTAGCGTCTATTCGTGTAATCTCACCGTAATCGTGCACAACTCGTGTCCCAGGTCTGATCGTGTTGTCTATCGCTCAACGAGATCGCCTATTTTGGGTCGTTGTCGATTTTGGTGCGCCGGTATTGCAGTAAGAAAGAGTGAGAAAAAGCTCAAGTGACACTCATAACTACCAAATAAGACTTTTCGGTGATTGATCTGAATAAGATACTCCATGGTTTATTTCAAAACGTCTTACCGTCAATAAGCATCGACTAATACTAATCCTTAGCACAGTTTGTAGCGTTTTAACCAAAATATGCTATGATTTTTGTAGATGTTGAAAAGCGCTACTTGGATAGACCCACACGTAGTCAAGAACTGAGTAAAATCCACGGTTAACATCTGAAGAATAAGTGACGATGATCAAATGGCGTATGGTTAGATATTTACTCACACAATGCTCTAAAATGAAGAACTGAATGTCCATAAAAAAAAGATATTTGGTCGATTTTACTTGGCTTTGTTACGAACTAGTTCGTAGCCTTGAACCATTTCTTAGTCCAAGTGTTGTTAAACGTCGCCAAATGAATGGGAAAATTAGATTAACGACTTGTAAGCGATTGGTGTACTTCGTCATTTCATTGCTTGCTAACCAGTTTCACATTGGTGGATACTCGGCGACGAAAAGTACTCTGTCTATCCAATGGTTCATAAATGGTTGCTTAAAGGCTCCTAACGCACCATTAGCGAGATAAGCTTTGTTTTTCTAGTTGCTTCTACTGGTTTCATTGCTAATGTCAGCCTATATAGATATGCTTGTTTTATGACGTTCGTTCCAGTATTGCTCTGTCTCGAAGAAGCAATAACCGTCCATTCATTTTAATTTCTTAAGAGATATGGTAGATTTCGTATTAGATCGAGCTATCCTTTCGAATTTGTTTATAAAAGAAGTGACATTCGGCTGCTGCCGTTGTCACTCATAACCTCTCCTCGCCCGGGTCACCCATCTCCTTTTGTCTCTCACAAAGCATTGTAATGAACTAAGGTCTGAGAGCACTACGACCTTTGGATGAGCGTGAGAGCCGAGTGGGGGAGTGGGGAGCAAATGTATCTTTGGGACGAAATTCCACTCCAAGCCAATCCTTTTTCTTGATGTTGAAGATCCTGGAAAACGTAATTAGTGTTCCGTCGTAAAACTGAGGACACGTCATTTGGGTTTTGGTTGAAAAGAATATGCTGGTATGTTTCTATTAGCAGTTAAAGTGATCCGTGGTGGGCAAAGCCCTAAAAAATATTTCCTGCATGTATGACACTGTTGTGTTGTAAGAGGTTTACTACGCTATTGTAGCTCTGATTTGGATATTTCACGTAACAAGTTAATGGTTTTGACATGTTCATTGCCGAATTCATAATGTTCATAGCATCGGACTTTATTGGGTGTGGGTATAACGTGTTTCCTTGTTCGTCGTATTGCTCTATTTGTCCATCATCCCTTGCTGAAGAGGCAGTTTGTCACGCTATAAGCCGTCTAAGCAACTTCGTAGAATGTAAAGGTTAACCCAGTACTGCTGTATTTCACAGAGTTGAGAAGTGGGGGACGCGGAGTAGGAATGTTGTTTTACAAGCCATGGAAACAACGTTACAAAAAATTGGTGGGAAAGTTCATATTATCGGATGAGACTATCAGAAACCTTCCCAGAAATTTCGAATATTTGACGGTTTATTCGAAAATAATTCCAGCTGAAGTGATTTTTTTTCTTCATTTTCCAGCTAATTTCAAATGAAGGTGAGAAGATCCCCATAGAAATCCTATTGACCCCAATTTGTCTGGTAGTGATTTTTGTTGATTCGAACATATGGAGCAGTTAACTAGGATTGGTGTACTCGGACCATATGTCGGCCACCACTAAGAGCCATGTTCGCTCCACAGTGCCCCTACCGAAGATCGAATAGAATAGACAACTCACTCCTGTAAGGGAGCTTTTGTGGATTGCGTGGGGACAGACTGTGATCCACTGTGCAATGGTAGGGGTAGTTGGCAGTTTCAGTTTTCAGTGATGAGGTGGTCTTTGGGTTTCGGTGAAAGCTAGTGCATGGTCGTTTGTGCGAAATACATGTTGAGCATCATTATTGGATCCATTCAAACACTGATATTTGGCTAATGTATCTGACCTTCTGTGGTTTTCACGGTTCTGCAGCTAATACCTTTAGTGTGGCATAAATTAATTTTTTATTATTTGACTATTGGAGACAAACCAGTTCCTAATTTTTTTCTGCTCACAACTTAGAAACAGGGATTGGATGACAAAAATTAATGGAAAGTGAGAAGATTTATGACTGGAATCACCAGCTCCGTCGGTGTTTCCTTCAACTTTCGACGTCCATCCTCTAAGCCACAATTATTGTGGTTCGCCTAGACCGGTTTCCTTTCAATGGCAATGATATTTCTCTTCAACTTAGTATCCAACCATTCATATCCGTCACTTTTGCAAGTTTGCTACGAAACAGTAGGACTTTATGCTTCCTTTTAGAAAAATTAACATATAGAAAGGGAACTACTGACTGAGAGTTGTTGAGAAGCTTATGCAAATCTACATTTCTTCCTTACTTCTAGATTAGATACGTTAGGTTTCAATAAGTTTTTTGCGAAATCGACCACAATGATGCTGAGATATTTGCAAAACTCCGGACGGACACCCATGGTGTGGTGATGAACGCGTTAGCCTCCATAAACGGTAATAGCGTGTTCGATCCCCACTGCAGACGCTTGCCGTCCAGAGTTTAGCAAACATCTCAACATCATTGTGGGTGATTTCGCATAATACCTTGCCGTGAAAATTGTAGTAAGTAGTAAGTAAAAAGCTAACAATAGGGTTTTTTAATGACCCCATCTATTCACCACGAAACAGTCGCCATAACTTCCTTCTATGCAAATTTGACTTACGAGGTTTCCATTTGACCAACGACCGTGTATTTTTACAATTCTCCCATATAATGCACCATTTACTGAGGAACTTCCAGTGTAGTTGAATTTCAAATGAAAAGGTTGTTTTAGCTACAGACGTAGTTCGCCCGCATGTTTTCCAACAGTTGGCTAACGATAGAGCGAAGTTTACACTCCTTGAAAGATTTATGGTATAAGCACAAACGTCTGGTGTTTTATTAAGGAATAACACATCAAGGTTTGTAGAAGAATATTGAAGTCTGCTTTGTGGAAAAAGTAGTATTACATGAAAAATCACCTCTATGTTGACTTCTCACGTTACCCTACATTGTTCATCTATGGAACATCCAACATGTTTGCAAAGAGCAGACCAGTAGTCGAATTGCGCCGTTGTCGTCGTCGTCGTCGTCGTCATTTCGTTCAGCACGGATTTCAAATGCCAATTCGCATAAGAAATTCGATCGTGATCGCGCTAGAAATGCGATAGTTGGACGAGATGATGGTGGTCTGTGTGATGCGGACAGTAGAGGATGTTGTTGACACGACCTCAGAGACTCTGATGATGTACATTACCTTATGTCATTGCTAATTGCTATTAGATAAGAACGGAGGCCTTAATGGTCGCTGGGTGCTGTCGCCTCTGCGCTCGCTCAGCTCTGGTGTAAAGTACAACAATTACTTGGCACAAATACCCTGGAAAAGTCTCTTATCAGCGCCGTTGTAGAGGCAATTTTATAGACTATTTCTTGGATTACAGTTAGGTGAAACCTCAAGTGCCGCGTCCTAGCCCGAATTTCTTTCGTAGGCGTCAAATTGTTCTGAGAATTGTTTTTAAACGTTTTATAAAGATTGGATCAACACTAAGATAGAGCTTATATAATCAATTTTCAGGTATAATAATGATAATCGTGCTTAGCAGAAAAGAACTGATGAGTGTTAATTAAGTCCTGAATGCATTGTCTTTAGTCTTTTGTTTTCTTTCTTCTCGTTGTAAGATTTCTACAGAAAACAACATGTGGGCATCTCAGTCTCATATAATCGGAATGTCATTCGTTATCGTCTTAAGGAAGAACTGTGATAACCCACATGAATTAAATCATCTCTAACAATCAGTTTCGCTAGAACTGTGTGTTGTGACATAAAAATGGACTAGCAATCCTTAGTCAAAACTAATCCCTTCTGTGGAATTCAGTCTTAAACGTCATTTTGGTTTAGAGTGTCGTGTTTAGCTAGGGTAACATTTGTGAAGCATATGCGAATTGAATTCTCAAAATAAAGACGAGCTCACTTTGAAATCATCGTTACTTTCGGATGCCGATGGCCATTAGTAGAGTACAAGTTTGCACATTCTCTTATTGTTCTGTGTGAAGTGAATATATGGACAGGCTCTATTATCAACTAGCGATCCTATTGGAGATTGAAAAAACAGTCGTGCTTAAACGACTCATTCGTGTTTGCACTCACGGGCGTGCTAGGAGTTTACATACCCGAAATATGATCCGGCTTTGCCGAATCGTCCACTCCGACATCGGAACTCTGTTCATAAGGGTATGGATGTGTCGGACGAGCAGGTCTTTTCGACAGAGATAGGTGCTTGTCACATTTCGTTTTGAAAAAGATGAATGTTTCCGAAAATAAAAGATGAATGATGAAGACAAAGACGTCGAAAAGTTAGCTGAACAAAATTGTTTATTAAGCTTATTTAAGAAAGAATGCATAGAAGGTGGGTGACTCTTCTGCAACAAACAAAAGTGCGATCAAAAAGTGATTTTGGTAATTACATTGGCACACCTGGGTTGCAGGAGAACCCTGTAAGAAATGCAAAGAAAAAGTGAAAGTCATAGCCACTGAAGGATGAATTACCGTGCTGGAAACTGAAAGGATCCGTTGATCTTGTTTTTCACTATTCTCTAAGATTTTTATGATGCTACGCTTTTATTGTTTTTTCGACCATTTGTTAGCCGTTATTTTTTCTCAGGTTCTGGGGAGAATTTTTTATTTTCAAGAAGCAAAAAGAGTGATTTTCCTCTTTCTGCATATATAAGATTATAGAGATTCGAATCATTCACCGGGTCTACCATGTTTTTTTCTTCAATCTAATTGGACAGCCGCACATCAGGCCACCTGAGGTAGTGGGTAGCGGCGCCCTTTTATTCTTCCGCATTGAAACGCTTTGATATTGCCGACAATGCATCCTTCGTGATATCAGAAGAACTAAGCCCAGGTATTTCATATCTCATAAGAGAATGGAGAAGAAGGAAACTAAGCGCTTCTTGATTTGAGATCTTTCGGCGCTGCAGTCTGTAGTGTTCCATAGGTGTAAGTTTTTTTTGGTTGACATCATTTTTTTTGTTATTTGGCTGCCCGCCACTTCGGCGGATGTCCATTGCACAAAGGAGACCTTGGACGTATTCATTTCTAACTCGAAATGATCTTTTTTTTCATTACGTCATCGAGATATATAAAAGCCATTGAGGCGCTGTAAAATGCTGTACACTCATTCATCTCATTTTTGCGCGTTTTATAGGTATTTTTTTCCGAGAAGGCTGAGAATTATCTTGCTTGGATAGTGAACAAACGATTAATCCCATCTATTACACCATAGAATCGCAATGAACTGGATGAATAGTCTAAATTATTGCCAGCATCGAAGCCTCCTCCATTTCCTGTGTGAAAGGCGGCAAGCTCTTGGTTGCTTTAAAAAGATCAGTTATGTAACCGCCTAATCCCTCCAAGACATGCCGCATGTTTTGAGCGACCTCTGAGATGGCCGATGGTGTAAGATTACGATGGTTTTTTTCAAATTCTTGTCGTCGATCATGATGAGTTCATCACATCCCATTGCGATGTGAACGCACGGCCAATGGCAACCGGAGCAGAGCCGGTTTCGGTTGAGTCGAACCCGTCTAATCTCTCGATTGTGGTGTATTCCAGTCTTGTCACGTTTTCTATGAAAGCAATATACTTGAAATGAGATCTGATTGGATTTATTGAAGAAGGCGTTTCTTCATTAACACTGTTTTCAGAAGAAAATTTCTTTTTGCTCCAGTTCACTGTTTGCGTTGCCAAGCAGCAAATGCCGGAATAGTATAAATCGTTTAACTAAAGAAGGGAAATGAATGAAATTCCATCGAAAGGCCAAAATCTGGGGGTTCAAAGGGCTTCTGATGTTCAAATAGTGATGCGTATCACCATTATATCCCACCCAGAAACACTTTTTGTCTTCAACTTGTCACGTTTTTTGATAATGGTGATTCTGCATTCTGCAATTTAGTAGGGACCGTTATGCAACAACAGAAGAATTCTGTTAGAAGCGGTACCACTATGTGCCCTATGTTTAGAGATGGAAGTACTATAGATATCACACCCGTGCTTTATAGTACGTTTCTCTCATTCGTTTGTCATTTCATGGAATTTGAAATTTTTCTGCTTGTAAGCTTTTTGAGAACATTCTAGCGTTCCAGTGCACTAATTTCCCCCTTTGCTTTTTAAATCATATAACAGAACTGCACTGGGATTGCGAAGATAGGGCAGTAGCGATTGTTTGGTCGAACTCGGTGATGTTTTCAGAAGCGTGCGCTGAGATGTGACGATAAAAGCCACGTTTCTTGAGAAAATCAATTTCACATTCTACCCTCTCATTGAAGAACTGGTAGACCGCAGGATTGATTCCATCGATTATCATGGATTTCACTACCAGAACAAAGTAGTCGGATTAAGAAACACATTTTGTTTTCGCCAATGTTCTGAGGATTTCTGCTCGGTGGCGGTTTCTGCAGTGACACGGCAGCAGTTGGCGATACTCGGCGAATTCATTGGCCCTCCACACATCGCTATGAATCGGCGGTGCTGGTGGGCCCGGCGAGGTTTTCGTACACTGACCGACGTTGACGCACTCTCGGACTCCCAGACAACACCATTGCACAAACGAAACATTATGCCGAGCCTTCAACCCCGGTCAGAGCGAAGTCGCGAAACTGACGAAGGGATCACCGAAAGACAAGGAACAGCTGTGAGATGCTAGGTGACAACAGCTGATTTTTCTTGCGATTTGGTAAATAAGGGCAAAGAATCTCCGTGGGTGAGCGATTCAGAGGGCTGCATTTAATTTGAAATACATGATTTGGTCAACACCTTTGTAACACTGGGTGGCTTCTCGTCTAAAAGTTCCAGCGGGATCCGAATGATAGCTTAAAAGCAAGCCGAATGGATGTCTAGCGTTTGTGCAGGAAATTATTGTTAGTACAGTTCCAGCTTTTTTTTAAATAACCGATTTGCTATTTTTTGCCAGTGTTACAGCTTCGAAAATAAGTTAACAAGTTCTCATGTTTTGCACTAAGTTTAGGTAGAACCTGAGAGTTCGGGTTTAATCGTAGATCACTTTAAACTTGAGAAATTGTAATGAAGCTGATTTGTGGTTTTGAATTTAGTCGTCGTTTCTTTATTAGTCCTCTCTAATGAGTTGTTTAGTCAGAAGTGCATGTTTTTTACTGAATCCGATTCCTAGGGTACCGTGTTGAGGTTATTTCTCGGCTACCGTGTTGAGGTTATTTCTCGGCTACCGTGTTGAGGTTATTTCTCGTAATCGAGCAAATGTTACGAGGGTTGTGCTCTCCTTTTCTTCATTTGTAGAGTTTGTCTGTTAATGAATGTCAGTAATTTCGTAGTGGTAATTCCTGACTCTTTTCCACTTGTTATCATAACTGGTGATCTCCTAAGGGTTAAAAATAGCACCAGCTTGTGCAAAAGGAATAAGCTGTTCGGAACAAGATTCCCATTACCACTCTTAATTCCATCCTAGTCGTCGAAGAGGATTGAGATTGCTTGCATGAGATTCGCATGGAACTTCATTAGCATAGTTGCATCTGCGCACATTAACGCCTGCGAAATATGGAGCCAACGAATTAATCATTCTATATGTCTCATATTGGTTTGAAATTCAACGAAGCGCAGAAATTTCGGGTGAATTGACATTTCTAAATGGACAGAAGGCGTCGTCTACTCTATCGACTCATTTATTGTTAGCCCAAATGGAGTAATTCAAAGGCGACTTTGATCTTGGGATGGTTTTTCGGAGGTCTGTTATTGGTAATACTCTTAATTTGGCTTGAAGATTCTTCGACTGTACTCAGCCTCCTCTGAGTACTTCTGTAGTCCTTCAGTTAAATCTTCACTTGTCCCGTTCACTGGTCAGTATCGAGATTCCTTTGCTCAGCGACACGGTGGATCGTCATATAAAGCGCTCTGGCTATGGGGAATGAGCTGTGATGTTCAGATATGTGCAAATGTTTGTGTGATGTTCACCTATCAAGGCATTAAATCTCCGTGTCGGATACGACTTGACGCCACATCGGGCGCTCCACGACTTCGGCGTCCGCCATCTTGTAGATCGTATCGGTCAGAGCGTTTACGTTCCGTGATCCCGAGAAACGCTACCTACTATTGCAGAAGAGGGATAACGTTTTTCTAGGTAGTTGATCATAGTGATCGAAATATCACAAATAGCTGAGATATTTCGGTTACCGAAGAGTGTTAGCTTGCGTAAAATTTTCCCACTGTTAGCAGTAGTTTCTAGTTCCAAACATCAAAAGTGGTTGTAGTCTGAAATCGAGGAATTTTTGGAGAAAAAAGTCTTCGTACTATCGCACTGGATGATGAGAAATTCGATAGCGTCGAACTGTGATGATTTCAATATATTTGTTAGGGTTGTTCAACTTACGCAAGTTGATATCAAACTTGAGAACTTGAGTTGCATTTGTGAGAATGTGGATGGATATGAGAATGAATGAAACGAAATGAAGAAATGGATTATATGTGAGAATTTCAGTTTTTTATCGTGTAGAGTGGTCAGAGGTGATTTGTAATTAGTAAAGCGATTTTGTTTCATGATTCAAACCTTTAGTGGTGAAGTAAATCGAGCGCAAAAAAGTGGTCTGGAACATTTTGGTTCAATTCGAATGTGGAGACACCAAAACATTTTGCTAGAGATAGTTCTGAATCTTCTCCATTTCTTCGTCTCAGTGGGAACCCACGACAACGAGGATGGCTAGCTATTGGTGATGTTCTGAGACTATGTAGCTGATATTTCATATGCCGTAGAAGAATTCACGCAGTGATCGCACTGTTGTGAGGGCTCCCCGAAATAGAAATGTTTACCCTCAAACCACAGCTGGACCGGTAGCGTCAAAGGCGATGTGTTGTCGACTGAATTATGCTGTCAATAATATTCGTTTTATGGGCTAGACTATGTCGGAAAGTAAAGCCAGCGGTGCGATTTCGTCCAATGATGCTGATCGTTTTCGACGAGAAATACTGGTGGTTGAAATTATAGCTAACCTCAACGGCTCAAATTCAGATGACCCAAATTGTACCAGGGTTTTCGACGGAGCAGGATTTCAAGATAAAGCCACAGCAGTGTGGAGTTTAGCGACGTAAACCATCCGAAGAGTTTCTCTTAACTTCCAATCATTCAACATTTGCGGAAAAAATTTTTTTCCTTTACATCGTGGCGTATTTCTCAGTCGGTGGTTACCGTGCTTTTGAACGAGGCCTGCAATCCAGTATCAATCATTCCCTATCGATGGGTCTATATTCCTCGATCGACTGTTCGGCTTTTTAGCCTTGCTCACATCATACCGGACCGTGCCAATTCAAATTTTGTGCATAAGAAATGTTTCTTCCATAAGACTAAAATATGTTTGTGAATTGTGTTACGTATGTGAATGATGGTCTTATGCCCAGCTTTGGTCGCGGAATCGTTCGGCATGTCGCGGCCTGGTGTCCCGTGGGGGATTTGTATGGCTATAATTTTTGTGCTGAGTTTAACTTCATGTCAGGACATCATGTTCACTAATCGATCTATGCTGTCTCTAGAGAGTTCCGCAAAAGTTCTGGAAATCGTGCCCTGAACATGAAATGGATGCAGAATTCTTTTTTAAAAAACCCAGAACCAATTCCATTAGTGTTAGTAGTGGCCAAGTTCATGTGAGCATTAGCGGATTGCAAAAAAAAATTTCCTTATCGAAGCACGTATATGCAAGGTAGTTTCCCTGCAGAACATTTAAAGAATGGGTCATAGAACACGTTTAAGAAAATAAACTATGTTTCTAAAGGACTTTTCCTCATGTTCTCGTTCAGTTTCTGTTCAGGTGAAAATAGTGGTCCGCGAACACTTCTCGATTTTTTCCTTCCCTATTTCTAAGATAAGCAACTGTGGCTGGCTGCAATGCTCGGTTTGACTTTACGGAGCCTTATGTGGACGATTTAGAAAACGACTTTAGAGCGGTTGAAGTTTCTTTGAAAAATAAGAGCAAAACTCGGAACTTCAAGCCTCAATTGGGCTTCGAGCGAGCCCCTAACTGGTTTAAGAACTCATCTGACTAAATGGTATTAAATTACTATTCCAAGCGAATTACTACTGTTAACTAGTTTTATAATCCACTATTTTCTTAATAAGCAAACAAGAGGTTGTTACAGCATTTAGTAATACATAATGACTGACGATTCGGCAGTTTCGGTGTCCTTAAAGTCTGAAAAAGTCAAATAACATGCACTCTACTCAGCCAAACACTTTCATAACTTCAGTAGACAAAATATAACACAAATTTCCATCTGCATAATAAGCAGATTCTTTTAAACACCCACGCTTTTTGCAAAACTCGTAATAAAACTAGCTGAGATACAGGCGAAACGAAGGACCCGCATGCTGTGGTGGTGAACGCATTAGCCTCCAGAAAGTGTAATAGCGCGTTCGTTCCCCACCGCAGACACCTACGGTCTGGAGTTTTGCGAATATCTCAAAATCGTCGTGACTGTATTTCGCATAATACCCTGCAGTAAGAACTGTAGTAGGCAAAAAGTAAAAGAAAAAAAAACTAAACTCATCCTTTTGTTGTTTGTAAGTTGTATAATAGACTAGAAAACAAAGGTTGTTCTCCGAAATCCGAATGTTCTTGCCAAACAACCTAATGGCGAACTGATGCGTGTAATTTTCGATTCACAAACGTGGTAAGGCGTTGGTGCAGTCCCTGCGCGACCTCAGTTAGTTGCGATGGCTACGTACCTTTTAGGAGACGAGATACCGCTTTGGTCGAATGCATCGAATCACAACCAGTGACCATTAGATTACTATCGGAAATAGTGACCTTATGTTTTTTTGTTGATTTCGTTCGCTGAAACTGAACGCCAGGCGTATGCCGTTTGACCTGAGGATGCTGAAATTCGCAGCGATTGGGTTTTCGCGACTAGGAAAACGTGGATCTCCTTAGTTTCCAATAGCCTGAGGAAGGGTCATATTTACATTCGAAGGTTTTTGACTTCCACATGCATTAACTTTCGTGTATCTCAGTTTTGACAACATTTAATATGACGACGTAAGAAGTAACGCAAGTTCAATCCATCTGCTTGAGATCGTTGCTAAAAATGTAGTGCTGCTTGAGGAGCTTGAAGTAAATAAAACAGGAGTCTTTTTTCTCTAAATTTCTACATTTGTTAGTGAAGATATTGGAATTGACCCATGGACTATAAATGCTCTATATTTCTCTTCGGAGACATCGAAACGAGCTCGTCACTTGGAGTAAAGAGAAATTCGCATAATGGTGGATTGCAGTAGTTCGAGAACAACAAAACAATCCCCGTTGGAGTGTTGTGGTCGTGTGACAAGACAAAAAAAAAGAAGAGATAGTGGTGGAAGCATGATAGCTACAAGAAGCTTTAAACTTTAACTTTGCTGAAAACACGGCTTCGATGTCCCTAAGAAGTAGTTGGACATAATGGCACGAATAATTCATCTACTTTTTCTCTAATGCACCTAAATCTGATCTATAGCCTTGTGGAAGCCACTTCTTTAATAAGAAGGAAAAAAAGCCACCGCATGTTGAATATGAAGGCAGCTCCCATTTAGAATTCCCGCAATCGGATTTTTTCAACTGAGAAAAAGCTGAAGATTATGACTGCACAGAATATTGCTAGTCGTCCATTGAGGTTTCTTCATGAGAGAAGAATTAGTTAAGTAATGAAGTCCAGTCTATAGCTCCAAACTCCCTATAATCTTCGAGTTAAAGAATTTCATTTCCTCAATCACTGTAATTCACTAGAACACGCTGATAACAGTTTCGCTGGTCGAATTCTGATGGGCCGTACTCTTCGTGAAATAAGATGACTCATATCTGTAGTTTGTAAATCATTCCTAATTCATATTTGGTCACACCGACAATTTTTGCCTCTGTCCACTCTCTCCTACATGGATTCTCTTCTTGATAAGTTTGAGTAGGCTTCATTCGAGTGCTGCATTATTTAGAATCAGAAAGGATTGATAACGTTCATACCAGTGGCAAGGACACTTAGCTCACTTAGAGATCTAAACACGAGCGCGACTACCAGACCAGGGTGTGGTTGATGTGGATGCATGATGGATCACCAGACGCTCATCTGGTATTCGCTAGTCGCTCCGGGTGTGGCAAGTTCCACGTTGTAAGCCGCTTGTCAAGGTCACGAAAATGTCAGTTGTCAAATTTATGGTTGACGATCCTCTGACGATTAAAACGATTACGGTGCAATTGTTGAAATGGATTTGAATACGACCACTAAGCTATTCCACCCAAGTTAGCAGCGTTATCATGCCGTTGCTTCCTTTATTTTATATAGGAGAAGGAAGTTCAGGATAGGTGTGATGGTCATTTGATACATGGGAACCGTAAGTTTTGCATCTTTGCGCTTGTTAAACGGTGAGAAGGTATGAGATAAACCAGATCCTATCAACTCTACCAGATGTCAATCCTCCCCATGAAACTTCCGACATCTTTGTGAGAATTTTTTTAAATTACGAAGTAGTTTTGTTGTTTTTAGGAGATTTAAAGTTCTCGGAGCACTTCATGGATTTTGGTATTTATTTTTCTTCATGATTTCAGTAGGCCTCGGTTATCGATTCGGTGGACATGGTCTGCATTCAGCTGATGACAGTGACCATTTCAAACTACTGGAAGCCGATGGCGACTCGTTGCTAGTAGGAGCACGGTGAGTGGAATTATTCATTCTCATTCCTCGATTGAAAGTGGTTTTGGTGAAGTTAAAGCTTTTCCTTTCACTTTTACCTGGCTTTGTTTGACGGAAACTGATAACGATTGAATACGATGCGCTCGTAAATGAGCAAAGGGTTATCCGTAAATCTCCTGAATCTACTAAGTATTGATGACATACAAGTATAGCCCTGTTTTTCTCTTGTGTTTACGTGATCGTAAGCGAGTGAAGTGCATCGAGGTCAACTTGGTTTACTCAATTCGAGAAAGCAGTTGAGTTGAGAGTGTTTGCGGAGGCTTTGACACACAGCCAATGAGTGTGAAGTTTTCTGGTGAAGTGTCCTTCATAGTGAATGAAGGCTATGTTTTCATATATCTCAGTAAAATAATATTTGTTTGATTTGAGGATAGAAAAACTAATGTATCCCACAAAGATTTTGAATGTTTCCGTCGTTGTTGGAGTTGTAGAGATTTGTTCTATAGAAGGTTGGACTTGGTATAGAAGTCACTTCTTGTTAGGTCTAAAGAGCCAGATATTTTTTCTTTGCTTGGATTGTTTTTTGACTTTGAAGTAGCATTGTTAAAAGCTGCTCCACAAGGTGTTTAAATTCTACCTTTCATTGCTGTTTGTTAAAAGTGTGGTATGATTCATTGCCTAGTGGTCTGATTCATAATTTGTTGCCTTCAATTGATGATTCAGCTCCTCCGGAATGAATTCTCATAATTTAAGGTTTGCAAGGTAATTATTAAATTTTCACTAAACATTGTAGGTATTCTTCCTATGTGGGATCGAGTTTGAGAAGGGATTTTTTAAGAGGAAGGTTCCATTCCAAGAAGATTTAAGTGCTGTCTAATGTTCATTTGGATTTTAAGTGGGAGCTATCTCTTCGCTTCTGGATCATCAGTGTCAATTTATGTTACCGTCGCTGATGATTCTGGGCTTTAGCCGACCAATTTAGGGGCCATTTTGTGATGTTATACGACGACACCATAACGGACGACGCATAAACAGTTTCAATTAGATGACCGGCAATTGTTAGATTGGTGATGGACGAATGCACACGGCACAAAATTATTGTGGTGGTGAAGAGTGATAAGGTTGTCTACATCCACTGGAAGTTCCAACCGATGGGACAGGCGGTAGAAATGTGCACTGTTGCTCATCTTTTTCTCACATTTTCATAAAGGCGTTGATTTCTGAGCGAATCGTCACCATCAAACATCGTAGAGGTAATTGAAAAATGCTAACATATTTGACCTGTAAAGTGATTTACGGTGGCCTAACGATCTAGCAAATCAGCGCTGCTATGCCCGCAAACAAGTCTGGCACCAACCTGCCGATCCCGGAGCGATGGAGATCTTGGACAGCCCAGGCTCGAAATCGAACCGGCGACCGATGTAGCATGTATAGCAGGCCGCCTCTGACCACTGTGCTACATGCGTCTCTACATTTTGATAGTTGAACGAAGGACCTGAAATATTCCAGTGGTAGGATATGAGACGAACTAGGAACTGAATGAGCTATTGGAATCTTGAGAAATTTTCGGATAATGGATACTGAAGTTATTAGTACTCACTCTCTTTGCGTCTAAGAAATTCTTTTTGTTGTCTGTAGCTATGTTATTAAGTTAAACTGAATATTATGGTGTGTTGGAAGTGGTGGTCGCCACTTTACTACATCCTTTTTTCATAGAGTTGACACCATACATCTACTAAAAAACTTGCGTAACTTACCATCACCAAAGGTGCTTAGTTCTGTTTCTACTTGTTTATCTATTCGATCATGTGAAAAAGATCGTTTTGCACTCGTCAGACAAACCCTTCACCCTCAATTACGTCTAACGCATGAATCCACTTCTTAGGCGCCTCTAATCGTTGTATTCGATTAATACGAACAGCGTCGGACAGAAAATGCGTTGTGTTGTCGCTAAATGTACAGCTATTGTACACTGAAAGCTGTGCAGCTGTTGTTGTTGTTGTTCTACCGGAGTTTGTTAGCTAATGGGTAATGCAGACGTCGGACATTGCAGTTTTCTTTTTGTTGAAAGTGTTGAACGGACAGCTCTTGTCCAGAATATCTTGGAATAATCTCCTTTAATCCTGTTTGGCTATCTGTTTATGAAAGTCACACGCTGCGCGCAATTTTCGCTTTCACTATACGTTTCCAGTGCAATTTCTCGTTATCGGTCATCGTAGTATTACGGAGTGGTGACAGTTGATGAAGTGTAGCTGTTACGGTAGACTGTTTATCTAACGAATCCGAAGGAGATAAGTGGTTGGAAGAGTCGAAATTGACCACGAAGAAGCGTTATATGTATGCTCGATGTCATTAAAGGGACGTCGTGAGGACTTTTAAGACTAACAGCTTGCGTCGTTTTCTTGTTCAGCAATCGCGAGGTTGTAAAACAGCATACATTTACTTCCATAGAAAAACACAATACAATACAACAGTAGCTGACGTTTCGGCAGTATCGCCTTCTTCAGAGCCTAGAAGGGTATACTGACATACAATTTACTAGGCCAAACGCTTCAATGACACTTACAAAAAGACGAAAAACTCTATGGTAATTACATGGTCAACAGCTTCTCGAAAAAAACTCACCGCTTTTTTTACGTGCCTTCCCATGAGGAAGATTAGAACAGCTGATTATGGTCGCATAAGGTTGATGACTGCACCATCCCACATCAGAAATTGATGCGAACATATGGGGTCAGGTAGCGTATGACCTCTGGGCATTCATCCCTGCTATTCATTGTAGGGGTTTTTGGCATTTATCCAAAAAGGCCTCAAGAAGTTTTCGCGCTGGTGTTCTAGTCTCCTGCGCAAGGATATTGACTTTTACTTCAAAATCGTCCCCGCTGTGCTTTTGTATCCTATGCGTGCCTAGTGGGGTACTTTGTCTTAGTTTTCGTTTGCCATCTAGGTGTTCTTTTATACGGATACACAAAAGGCCTGCCCGTTTCGCCAATATATTCATCTCCGCAATTATTACACGAGATCAGGTATATCGTACCTGAACTCATGCAATCACTGTCCCTGCCGTAAGGGCAGATTACGCAATTTGTTGTTTCGCATAGACGGTCATACAGGCGGTTACGAACTAACTGACGACGTAGAGTAGCCGGTGGTATTTCAACTATCGCTACCGATTCCTCTAGACCTGCCCTTCTTAAGCATCGTTTAATCGCTACGCTTACTTCATCGCTAATAAACGGCAGCATAAATAGCATATATAGTTGTACACCAACGTATCGAATGACTCCGCAATGCAAGCCATCTTCGAACTTCTTGTTAAACATGAAGGAAGAATAAATATGCATGGCTTGTCCATTCAGCAGCTAATGGCTCTCCTAAAGGAGTGCCTAAACTGCTCGATTTTTCAGATGGTCTGGGAAATATTTCGCGCAAATAAGGGGGTTGGCCATGGGACAGCGACTGGCACCAAGCCTTGCCATTGTATTCATGTCTAAGATAGAAGCCCCTGCTCTCGATCTCCGGCCACTACTCTACTGCAGATATGTAGATGATTGTTTTGTCATCTTCGCTACGCAGGAGGAGATGGACAAATGCTTTGAATTATTGAACGAGCAGTCTGAGTACATTAAGTTCACCCGGGAGAAACCGAGAAAAGACTGGTTTCCGTTTTTAAACGTCCAAATAAGCCTATCAAGTAGCGGTTACCTGACAAAGTGGTACCGAAAGCCAAGTAACAAGAACATCCTCGTTCACTTCCTTTCTTCCCACCCTTCACACACAAAGAGGGCGCTTGTGAGAAACATGTTTCGAACAGCCACCTCTGTGTGCACAACCGAGGGAACTAAAGGAAGAATCGCGCGACTTGGCTCGGCAAATAGCCATCTCCAATGGCTACGAAATAGTAACCCCACGAGATAAGTTTAGAAGGAGAGCGACGCGCCCAAGCGAAACACTTGGCCAAAAGAAAGTCCCGTTTATGCTGCCCTTTATTAGCGATGAAGTAAGCGTAGCGATTAAAGCGATGCTTAAGAAGGGCAGGTCTAGAGGAATCGGTAGCGATAGTTGAAATACTACCGGCTACTCTACGTCGTCAGTTAGTTCGTAACCGCCTGTATGACCGTCTATGCGAAACAACAAATTGCGTAATCTGCCCTTACGGCAGGGCACGGTGATTGCATGAGTTCAGGTACGATATACCTGATCTCGTGTAATAATTGCGGAGATGAATATATTGGCGAAACGGGCGAGGCCTTGTGTATCCGTATAAAAGAACACCTAGATGGCAAACGAAAACTAAGACAAAGTACTCCATTAGGCACGCATAGGATACAAAAAAGCACAGCGGGGACGATTTTGAAGTAAAAGTCAATATCCTTGCGCAGGAGACTAGAACACCAGCGCGAAAACTTCTTGAGGCTTTTTGGATAAATGCCAAAAACCCCTACAATGAATAGCAGGGAGATGAATGCCCAGAGGGTCATACGCGACCTGACCCCATATGTTCGCATCAATTTCTGATGTGGGATGGTGCAGTCATCAACCTTATGCGACCATAATCAGCTGTTCTAATCTTCCTCATGGGAAGGCACGTAAAAAGAAAGCGGTGAGTTTTTTCGAGAAGCTGTTGACCATGTAATTACCATAGAGTTTTTCGTCTTTTTGTAAGTGTCATTGAAGCGTTTGGCCTAGTAAATTGTATGTCAGTATACCCTTCTAGGCTCTGAAGAAGGCGATACTGCCGAAACGTCAGCTACTGTTGTATTGCACTGTGTTTTTCTATGGAAGTAAATGTATGCTGTTTAACAACCTCGCGATTGCTGAACAAGAAAAACGACGCATTCATATTCCAATGCCGAGGTTAATAGAAAGTCGATTCTGGGAACTAACAGCTTGTTTACTGGGAATAGTGTGGTTCTTCCAAGTTTTGCATATGGTCACCTGAAAGCCCACTTACTGACCAGTAATTCTATCTGTCACGAGTAGAGTCTATTCGACCTATTGCTCACCATGACTCTCCACTCCCAAGGACGTGAAAATCATTGCTTCACGTTTTCTACACGTAGCGCTTTGGTCCCAGCCTTTTAGCTGGAACTATAGTCTGCCAGATTTTGCTGGGACAAAGTTTTTATTAGTCAGCCAAGCTGAAGACCTGAGACTTATTTGTTGCAAGTAACTTCGAGTCTGTCCTATGTATAATACTTCACTCACTTGATTGCAGCTATTTGAAGAAATCGATTTGCAGACAATTTGCATACCCAGAAACATATCCCTGACTTTAAACGTGAATATAGCTACGTATATAAGTAGATAATCCATCCTCTGAATCCAACGGTGTCTCAAGGTGAGTATGTTTTCTGTTTTTGGTCTACTTTTCAACCTCTATCCAATGTCTGTGAAGCCTTCGTATCCTTCCAACTAGCTAGGGACGATGTCCTTCGCATGATGGAGTTTGAAGCGTTGGTATTGGAAGAGATAACTCTACGAAAAGTCTAGTTTTTGCAAGAGTTCTGTATAAAGTTTTGCAACTTTTCCAAAATCTATTATCTAATTCTTGAAAGCGTTTGTAGTAACACACAGTACTCATTATAAGTACTGCGTGATAGTGGGATCAATCCGCATCGATTGATTTGTGAACTGCCGAAATTGCATCGTTCAATGACACGCGTCGTTTGGCACGAGGCAGGCCCAACGAGGTCGCCCGCTTGCCGGAAGGTGATAGGAGCCAGGGATCTGACAAACACATCACGCTTCACATTAAGACAAGGTGTCATTATAAGTACTGGGGTCGAAGGTTAGAAACACTTTCGCATTCCACCATTTGTTCAAACCTGCCGTCATTTCGTAGGCGAACACCGTAATTGCAGAAAGCTGCTGTGTCGTTAGCGTTCTCATATGTCGCACTATACGGCTGTGTTCTCTTTAATATTACTATTTAATATTACTGTTTGCTTCTTATTTTGCACAACCCAACAACATCATATGTGACGACCCCAGGATTTTTGCATTCGATTGGTTTCCTCGCATTCAGGCCCATTTTTATGTACAGGAGGGAGCCAGCAGACCACAGGCAAGTCTCGCACCGATTTCTCGACCCGGAAGTGTTAGAAGACTTGCTGGGTCCGGACACGGTCCGACCACTACCCTGATCGTACTGAGCGACTTCAATACCGTTTCGCTATCCCTCCCCTTTTCGTTAATAGTAGAGGCAAAAAAACCCGTGCTGCCGCGAATTTAAGCACATTTTGACTGCTGCAGTAACAAGATTCAGTGCTAACAGTATGCAAATGCATTCATAAGAAGGAGAACGCTGCATCCTAGCGCTTTAGCGCAATTGGCGAGAATAGCTAGATTTTGACTGTTTGTAATACTTTAAAAGTAAAGTTTAGGTTTATGGCGCTAGTTAATCTAAATGAAATGTGTAGGTTGTCACCGAGACAATTTAGATTTGGCATGTGTACTGATTTCGCAGGTAGACGTAGATACGTTGTGAATCAAGTGGTGCTTCTTTATCTTTAATTTGAAATATATTTACTTGCATACTTGGATGGCCCGTTTTCACTGGTTGTGCGGCTCCCTGCATAAATTTCCATTTTTTCGGAGTTTTCCTGGTTTAGCCATTGTGGTTCCCTGAGTCCCGAGGTCAGCCTAGCCAAAAGTCTACCCCAGGTCGTCACCACCACAGGCAGTCGTCACCCTTGTGGATCAGAGAGAGATTTGCCACCATTCGACTAGTTTGATACCAGGACGCTAGTGGATGGAAACGCCAGACTCCTCAGCTTGGGAGGCCCTGCTGGGGGGACAAATCTCCCAGCTGAACATTACACCCCAACATCCGGGAACACCTCCCAGCCATGATGAGGAGGTAAACCGTTAGGAGAAATTTGAAATATAACAGCTTTTTACTGGATAGGAAAACCACTGAGCTCTGTCGTTTGTTTAAAACTGTCGTCGCTTCAGTGTTGTTCACTGTAATTACGGTATGCAAATGTGATTGCGGTGAACACAATGAGCTAATTTATCGTAGAAACGCTGTTTGTAGGGTAACCCTCTGCGGATGACCCGGCATCTGCTCATGGGATATACACGGCACATTCATTATGTAAACGACACATCAGCTCCAAAGCTGCTTAAACGGACGAGGTGAAAACCGTGTGCAACAGAAGCCGCGCTCAAATGTCTTTCCTGTCAGGTGTAGTATTTGCGAGAAGCACTTAATCTTTAATTAAGCTACACTTCTCAATATGGATGAGATCTCGAATGAAAATCGCTAACCACGTGAACCAACTTGCCGTATTTCTTTATGAGTTTTACTATTTCGTCGAATGTCAAGGTAATGGCTAAGTTCATTATACCCCCAAATCCATTCACTGTGCAAAGCTGATATTCATGAAGTGCAAGCTATCTCAGCATCAGTGAAATAAACTTTAAGTTATCAATGTTTTACAATGAGGTATAATTGTTGCGCGATTCTAAATACTGAATGCCCAGTCCATAGCCTAATCGCTGGTAAGTGCCTTATAAAAACGACGAGGTTACTTGATATGTTTTGCTCGGTCCTTCTTTATTTACTCTTTAAATTGTGTTTTGGAAACTTTTCAACGTAGTGATGAACATTTCCAGCACTACAAAATAAATGAACTGGCAAACTTCACGCTTTTCCTTCACGATTTACAGACTGTGACACAATTTCTCATATTAGCCTAGAGGACTGAGAACACCTGTGAATGTGGCAGTTCGGCTGTGTTTATACCGGATTAGGGAATCAGTCACACGTTGATTAGCATAAGGTTTAGCGTATTGTGTGCGATGCGCACTGCGGGAGGCACACAGGTCACTATGGTGAGGATGATGATTCGGCATAAACTAGGAACGAAAACCAAAAAGGGGAGCTGCGCTTGTGAGAGCATAATAAAGTGGCTTTACAGTTCTTATTGTGGGTGATGTTATTAGCTGGTCTTAATGACTGTTAGGCTATCTTTGAAGCGTGGAAACACGTCTTTGTGGTCGGTGCTGGTCAGCACCACATGGCCAGCTTTCACTGTATGTATTACGGTTCTAATGTACAACCAAGCCAACCAGTTATCTATGTGAACTACGTGAAACGTTTCGTTTTCTAACGCTTCCAGTAGATAATTACAATATTGAGAACAAGCTGCAAAAAAAGCAGATGACACTACTGACTTAGTTACACGTGAACCACTTCACCCGTATAGGAAGTTTCATCTCCAGATATGAGTAAGTAATACTGCAAGAATAGCCACTTAGTGGTAAGGTCGGCGTACCTACAACTATTTTTTCCATTCATTTCTGAAACCGTTTAGGAAGTCAGCGGTGTCTAAATGCTTAAAATTGAGAAAAGGGATTATTTGATGTGGACCAGTTGTCGAAACATGGCGTATTCCTAGTGCTGCTGATGTTTTTACTTACTTGGATACTTGGATGGCCCGTCTTCACTGGTTGTGCGGGCCCCCACCATAATCTCCATTGTCGGAGTTTTCCTGTTTGAGCCACTGTAGTTCCCTGGAGTCCCGAAGTCAGCTTAGCTAAAGTGTGCTCCAGGTCGTCACCACCTCAATCAGCCGCCGCCCTTGTGGATCAGAGGGAGATTTGCCACCATGCGACTAGTTTCATACCAGGACGATGGTGGATCCTTGTATTGGTTTACTGGTAGTAGTGCTGTTATTAAGTGAATTGAAAGGAGAGGAGCCTCTAGTCCACAGAGTTTATTAGATATTTTTGCAGCTATAGTACACCCATGATAAATCGTGGTTCTCGTTAATGGATGTTACCATGTTTTTTCCGGTATATTTTTACTAGTGTCTTTTGGACCTTTATAGTGTAAGTAACTTTTTTAATAAACAGCGAAGATTTGTTTCACTGGCACTGCGCTTTCACTTATTTGGTTTCAGGTGTTTCCGAACTGTCATTTATTCCATATTGGTTTGTTCAACTAAAGACCTGCTTGATTTGTTTGTTTAACTATTTTTTCAAGCTCCTTTTGAAAATTATTCCCGCTTCTCTATTGTTTTTTGTACGTAGGTTCTTGAGAAGATCTGGAGCCGCATGGACACAGAGCTACGAAGTTCAAGTGATGAACTTCCCACGGCCAATCCAGAAAGCATCCTAATGGGTATGCGCTCGTTAAAAACAGCCCAAATAAAGGCGCTCGTACGAAAAGTGTAACATTCTCGAGCCCTTGGGTGAACGAAGCCCACAGGACATATCTGACTGACATGGCATCTTACTAACCCTGCTACTGAGTTTTCACTTGTTGATTAATTGGATTGAGGGTTTTACAAGCAGAATTATTGTTATGTCTGTGAAGAACAGTTCTATGTGGATAGATTGAAGTCTTCTTAAGCGTTTCTATGGCCTTCATTACTCGTAATACTCGACGAGATTTTTCGCAGTGGCATTACGTTGTCGATAATCGAATTTGGCGCGATCGTACAAGGTTGCAGCAGGCGGTTCTTCCCATAATTACAGTGTGAGTGACGGGAGTTGATGCCCGCTGGAGGCCAAAGCCCGACGCTGAAGAACGGACGCAAAGAACGTCGCCTACCCCCCCGGTGTGCTCCGGGAGGTTGCGCAAGAACGTCGTCTCTTCGGCAACAAGAAAGCATCTCTTATTTGCGACCGAGTTTGGGAGCAAGTTGATGGCACCGCAAAATTTCTCTACGCTTTTTTATTGCACCGAAAAGTAGAATATGCGCTGGAGAAACAGAGAGCATTAAAAGAGTTCTGCTTTTTTGTCGTGAAGGTGAGGTCTGGTTAAGAATGTACGTCGGAATCTGGGTAGTAGCTCGATATTACCGGGTGTTTGCAAACAAATCGATATTATGCTGTGATTTTTTGCAACCCACTTTTTCGGGTATTTCTCGGAGGAAAAATAAAAGAAATCAGTGTAGCTGTTTTTCAATTCTGGTGATACGAAAGCGCTCGCGCAGTATGTCTCCCTAATACGTTTCAGTGAATCGTGTTTTCGTGCAATTCTGCTCGCCAAGCCGATCCGATAATTGGCGTACACTACACAGCTCCGGCTTCTGGATTTCTGACGTCCTGGTAGACAGCGAAATTGGTCTTCATTCGGGCAAAACCGTAATGTTCTGCTTGGTTGAGACGACTTTGCGAGGATAATTGAAACAGAAATTGCGCGTGTTTATGAGGTCCGTTGACACGCATCATTGCTTTACTAGGGCTGGAAATCATGGGAAGCTATCCTGAAAAGGTGAAGTCCAATTTACCGAAAGAGATGCGAGCGATGTCATTCGTTTCTGGATTGATTACTTCGGTATAGTTGCGTGCAGTTTGCAATAAATGATGTTGAGGAGTGGTAGAAAAACAATAGAAACGTGAAATGTTTTTTGCTAAGTTTCGTCCAGTTTCGTCTAGTACGAATTTATGCTTTATGTTTTCGACGTTTTTAGTTTCTTTGTCTCACGCCGACATTAGTCATATACTCGATCCACTACCGGTGAAGGATAGTTTTCTTGCTGACAACGGTGTCCATGATTGAAAATCTGCGCCCCGCTACGAGTACTTGCTGATTCCGTTTGGAAGCGACATATATTTTCGTCTTTTCCTGTTGACATAGAAACATAGAAAGTAGATGTCTGTCATTCGTTCGACGTAAATACGCATCGAGTCAAGTAGCGAAGGAGCATCTAGAAAATCTCAGCCACTTCTATCTACCAGTGCCATCAGCAATCAACCGTCAACGGGAATGCCGGGACGGACGCCCATGGTGTGGTGATGAACGCGTTAACGCCGTGAAAGGGTAATAGTGTGTTCGGTTCCTACCGTATACACCTGCTGTCAGGAGCTTTGCAAATATCTCAGCATCGTTGTGGTTGGTTTCGCATAACACCTTGCCGTAAAAAATTGTACCATGCAGTAGATAAAAAAGTAAAATATCTAGGAAATGTTAGTGAAAAGATTTGTTTTACTATATGAGTCGGACATGGTTGCTTGAATGAGTCGTCTTCGTGAAATTTACAGACCCTTGTATATTTTCCAGTTTAAAAAAATATACCATTGATTGGCGGACTGTTTTTCCATGGAATCTTAAATTACACGAGAATTTTCCCAGGTGTCGATCTGAGGTAATGGTGAAGCTGACCATTATGATGCTAGGGAAAGTTTACCATTATGATACAGAGGGAAGTTTAATGTCGCATAAGTTCGTTTTTCTATGGCAGTGACAAGTCTTTGACACCTTATCTGGGCTTTTAGGCGGTACTTTCGGAGTTCTTCTTGAGTGACGTTGTCAGGAGACCAATGGCATGGAAATCCCATGCTGAGCGTCGATACTCAGAAATCCTCTTACATGAGCGTATGATAACAGGAAAATTAACTTCGAAATGCTGTCTAGTCAACGATACATGATTTATTGATAAAATTCATGTGAACTTCGAACCACTGATCATATCGCGTTCAATCCCTTTAATAACCAAACAATCCAAATTGCCAACAATAAACCCATAGTTATTTCTATTTCGCGGGATACATTTACAAGTAACGCGTCAGGCTCTCCAGCAGACGTGAGGTTTAGTTGTTGTTGTAGTCGGCAACCGCATCCTATTTAAGTACTTCCTGGAATTCAGGGCTTTTCAGTCTGTGTACACATAAGCATATTTACGTACGTATGTATGAATATAATTGTGTGTGTATACGATAAATATGGAACAATCCGCAGCAATCGTGACAGAAAGTCTACACACTGAACCCACTGCGCGCTAAAATTGACTAGAGGAACACCACATTTGACGGTCCGTTCAACACCCTCTTGTCTACCATTTGAATTACGTCGTGTTTTAATTTTTTTTAGAACTAATCAGTTTGAAATTTCCCACACGAAGACGGCTTATCCTCGTTAATTTAATACAATGCTATTTCTTTTTCCTTCTTCTTTATGCTGGACGTTATGCTCAGTTAATGTTTTGTTCTTGAGCAAAAACGACATTCCTAATAACAAAATTTATTCCATACTAGCTAAGGTTCAGACGGTTTCGCCTTCCTCAAAGCCGTTTTTGTTCTTTAGAAGGCTTCCAGCTATTGTTGGAAACCAGCCGCGCAGTTTTGCATAGGCAGGGAATGTCGACAACCTTCTTAGTTATTGGTCGTTGTTGTTGTTGTTGTTGTTGTTGTTGTTGTTGTTGTTGTTGATGTTGTCGTTGTTGTTGTACGTTAGTGTTCGGAAAACCTGTCTTATCGTAAAGTTGGATTTTCAATGTTTTTTCACTCTCGAGAACAAGAAAAAAGTACACGTCGTATTGTTAGGGAAAAAATCACTATGTCATTCACCAACTACATCCCATACTTTCACATCTTAGAAGTAAGGCCATGGTGGGAATTCAAACATTGCCTGCCTATCGCAAACCTGAACGTGGTAGATGTTCATAGGAAACATTCATCACTCTCCTCCAAACCACATAAATTGTGCTTTAGAAAGTAACATCTGAAGAACTGAACGATAAATTGAGAGCTTCATTAGTTGTAAGAGTTGATAGAGCTATTACTGAGACTTGTTCGCTAATGATTAGTACAAAAACTGGTACGTGAAGCTCATCTGGATTAGAACCAGCTGCCTTTAGGCGTTTTTCTTCCTCTCAAATGATACTATTTATAGTAATTAAGTAACGAATATGGAGAAAATAGTTTTATTTTCACCAGACCACAATTTTTACACGGCTTACGCATTCATCCTCATTTTCGCGCCATCTCATTGTTTTCTTTCAGCAATGCAGTCTACAATCTGTCACTAACGACTCTAAGTGTCCATCATGTGAGTTGTTTATCAAATTTTGTTTGAACTTTCAATGGTTGCTGTATTTACACAAAAAGGCATAGTGCAATAAATATTAAGGTAAACACGAGGTGTTATTTTTACTTCTTTACTTACGCACAAGATGACGTTTCGACAGATTTCGCCTTCCTTGGGTTGGAGGTGTTTGCCGGGGCAGAATGCCGTCGATTTGACCTTTCGAACCTCTAAGGAAGGTGAAATCCGCCGAAACGTCAGCTTGTGCGTAAACAGAGAAGTAAAATAACACCTCATGTTTTCTAAATAAGAATATAAAGAATTGTTTGATTTATGCCTAGGTTAATAGAAAGTCGGTCGTGGGGGGTTACTAAGGTAAACTTTTTACTTGTTTCACATTCAAAAACATGTCAAGAAGATTTCCCAATATATGACCAGATAGAGAATCTCTGAGTGGATGATTGGTTATGTGGACGGATTGTGTACAATATCTCCAAACTAGTAAATCTAATGAAAAAAAGTAGATATTGATCGTGTGGTCCGGTTAAAATTGTACGAAGTAGCATTTAAATCAATAAATACTTCCACTGTTTACGGCATTCAACGCCAGAAGTGCATCCCGCTATGGCGGCTGTGAATGTAAACAGTTATTTAAACCTCGTGAGTACTGTAGTAATATCCCTGTTGTTCGATGTTTCAGAAGATCGACTGGAAACCACCAGCTGATGTGATTGAGGAGTGTTTGATGAAGGGCAAATTAAAAGTGAGTGTCGTGCAAATAGATGATGAGAAAAATTATTCGAATACGTCATTGAACAAGGGATGGAAAAGATAATGCGCTCGGCGTTACTGCGTACATTCATTTGATTTTATCAAGTGTCCTAAATGGTGATTGAATGCATGTATGGTTTATACAACCACTTGCGGTAGCCCTTGGATTAAGTCAATGTTTTCATACTCCCACGCAAATATGGGGCCGAATTGCCGATCTCGAAGGAATGGCGGGCTCCGTGAGCTCAGAGCACGGGTTACAACCAACCACTCCGTGTGCATTTCCTGGCATCTCTAAATACTGCGCTGCGTGCTTCCATAACTACTTGATATCTGACTAGTTAAATATTAAAAATGTAATCGTATGTGAAATGTAGCCATAATGGTGCTGGGATATTTGCAAAACTACGGACCGCAGCTATAAAAAGTACTACATTGTCATATTATCGTTGATACTATAGCTTCGCTTAACAGAGTTCAATACCGATTTGTGCTTCCCAGATCCCGTTGACGGATGGTTGCTGATAGAACCTATCAAACTTGTCTAGGAGGACCGTAAGTTGCTGTGTAGCCCAAACATGCATACAGTCATTTTTTAAAGTGCTACGAATGAGGTCGAATGCATGACGCATCTTTAAGAATTGATCCACGTCAAACGCTTTGTCGTTTATCCATGATTTTTTTCTTATTATGACTCTTTTTTTCCCAATGGTGCACAAGTTTTCGTTGACAGCAAATAGTGTTTAAAAAGTCGAATAATCAAACAACGTCACGGGTATTGTATTGTGCTTCTTGACAGAAAATAGAAAGAAAGTTTCCCACAGAGAAAGACGTTTGTGTCTTTAGGTTTTCTAGAAACTAATAAACTGCTTTTTATCGATTTTTCCAAAAATTTTTCAAAGCCACAAATTGAAGTTATAAGTGACGAATAAGGCCTGTTTCTTTTCTCTACAGAAAAGCTACTCTGCTGACTTTGTCGATGGCATACTATATGTAAATCTATGCAGTTATAATATGTGGTAGCTTATGAAGGATTGTGTCTGAACGGGAGCCGGTAAGCAGTTAATATCAGTTTAAATCAACCATATTTTTAGAGCGACTGTCAGAACTATATCCGAGTGCTGGCTCGTCAATCTTCTGGTAAAGCGCTGATCTGTGGCACGCATGCTTTCTCACCAAAATGCCGAGAGTACGTGTACTCGAGCGCCGACGGTACTCTGAAGAACGTTCGACAGTTCGACGGAATGGTACGGTAGCACACTACGTTCATTATCGGACTGAGTGATTGAACTTCCGTTAAATAGTCACACGACTGATTTGGAATTTTCACGTCCACCTACCAATACAAGGAATACTTGGAATTTCGCCATTTAGTGTTTTAAAAGTCTTTTTTCTTACTGGATAAATAAGTGACGTTGGAGAGACTAAAGATTTTTTGCTTTGTTATTTTCTCCACCGACCAAACTCCAGGAAATAAAAATACGGAGGAATTTCGTATGCTACATATTCTTCTTCGTGTTCTAACCTTGTACACGCTTAGGGCATATCACCATACGATCCACGTGATAATTCGACCGTCGTGTATTTGCCGGAGACAAATGAGATCTATACTGGCACAGTGTCGGACTTCGTGGGAAACGATCCGCTGATCTATCGAAAACGAATCGGTGACAATGATCGCGATAACGGCATTCGAACGCAGCGCGATGACGCCAGAGTTTTAGACTGTAAGCTTTTATGCTGTTCTACTGCTACTACTACATTAACAATCCTTTATCCATTATGGTTATGTAGTATACATTTGCAAATTACACGTTGCATTTGCTTTGTAGCTCCGAACTTTGTTGGTTCGTTCGTATACAGAGAGCACGTGTACTTCTGGTATCGAGAGCGTGCTGCTGAGGCAATGGACAATAACGAGGAGCGTCAGGTACTGTCTTTAGAGTATGTGCTTAGATTATTCGGTAGCGGGATGGTTAGGTAGACACCAAGAGACAACAGCAGAGCACGTGAATTGACTTTTTGCTAGGGATTCTGGAGTTGTTTTTAGGTCATCCTCTTTTGGAAATAATCCTTTACCATTTTAGATCTACGCTCGTGTAGCTCGGGTTTGTCGTAATGATAAAGGAGGTGCGAAACCGGCAAATGAAAGGTGGACTTCGTTTATGAAGGCGAGGTTAAACTGTTCGCTGCCATCAGCTACTCCCTTCTATTTCAATGAGCTCAGTGAGTTGTATTCGCTTTAGTGCACCTCGCTTATATCACCTACAATTGCTTAGTTAATCGGTAAACCGAGTGAACACTGCTGAAATCGCCATTTATCCGTGCTTCCAGCCAAATGGATCTTTGATTATCCGAGTAGTATTAGTCTTGATTTGAGAATTTTACTTTTAACCTTTTCTAGGTAGGAAATAGATGCACTTAGCTCGTCGTACTCTGTCATGGCATGGTTCACTCTATGCTGTGTGTACGAATGAAGAGAGAACTTCTCAACTTGGCTGGCCTTTTCTAGGATTGAACCTAGCTGTTGTACATCACAGTTTAACACCCAGTAGAGCATGCGAGCCAATATAAGGCGATAAACCATTGGGAATTCCATGAGACTCACTCTCCATAATTGTAGAACGGAACTAATATTTTGTTTAAAAGACAATTTAGTGCTTTCTATATTGTTAACTGCACACATAGACATCCGACTTTGTTGTGTGGCGGTTATAAGGGTTTTTCTTCGTGTGAAGACAAATTAGCGTCTCATAAGAATTCCACTGGTATTTCTAGTTCCATTGCCGTAGACATAATCTCTAAGAACTGCCACATTAGAGAATCTGTATGTTAGTAAAGTCATGAAACTTCTTAACACTTAACATTAAAAACTTAACGAAGCGTACCCATAGGATGTTGCAACTCGAAACCGTTCCAATTTTCTCTTTTTAGAAGCGGTTTCGGAACCCATTGCTACTTCGATGAACGATCATCGTGTATATGCCGTTTTTTCCACTCCGGATTCAGATGTACGAATGAGCACAGTGTGTGTGTTCTCAATGAAACGAATACGAGAGGAGTTTGATTACGGTACATTCAAACAGCAGGTCGGCATTTCATAGTGTGCAACCACTTTGATACACTGCTAAACTGTTTTAAATCTGTTTAATTGTTTTAGCGCACTGTGAATTCCTTATGGGTGCCGTATAATCGTAACGAAATCCCCCGACCTCGACCAGGTGCCTGTGTCCCAGATTCCACTAAATTGCCCGAAGCTACGGTGTCTTTCATCACGAGGACCCCGCTAATGCATCGAGCTATCGAATCGTTGAGCGGTCCCCTGCTGATAGAGGGTTTCGACCGGGGCGATCTTACCCAGATCGCAGTTCTGCCACATGTAAGTTGTTTTGTACTATAGGCGTTGTTATGGTCATTCTGTAACAATGATGATAATAGGTAAGAAACATGAGCGGTTTACTTGTGATTTCTTGCAATGCTTCGTTCCAACGAATAGTTGCAGGTTGTTGATCAATTGTCTTCACAGTTGTGACTACAAGCGCATGCATTTTTGCCTTATAATTGCCGTAGAAAGACAAAAGTTCTGCAAAAAAAAGTATAAAATGGAAGGTTTCCGATAAAAGTTTGTCCATTGAATCCAAAGGTTTAGGTTGATTCTGTGAACGGCCAACACTATGATGTGATTTATCTCGGCACGTCTGACGGTCGCGTATTGAAACTTATCGAAACCGTCGGTAATACAACAATAATCGAATCTGTCACCGTATTCGCCAGAACAGTACCAGTGGTAAATCTGTTGACGACCCCTCGAGAGTTGGTGGTACTGTCTTCTGATGAAGTGGCAACGATCGACGTACATCACTGTAACGAACCGGACTCCTGTAACCGCTGCGTGGCGTTGCAGGATCCACACTGTGCATGGGATCTGACCATAGCCAGGTTCGTTTCCGTGCCAACGTGGTTTCAGTCTTCATAAGCATCTTTAATATGGAACTGAACTAGAATACAAAGCATCTGTCTAAAATATTACAGATGCGTGAATAGGAACTCTTGGAGTGGCGGTCATTTCATACAAAATATTGTGTTCGGTCAATCAGAACAATGTCCAGAGGGAATTGTGATCTCTGAGGAACTTAGCGATGGTAAACACATGAATTAGCCCATTTTTATCAGATTCATTTTTTTAAGAGTTGTTCTGTAACTATATACAAAGAGCGATCCTGGTTTTTTTTTATCACCAGTGGAGTCATCTTTGCCCTGAAAATTTGCTTAAAGGGTTGGAAGAATGGTTGAACAGTTGTTAGTAATTGCGCAGGTGACTACATAAGACAGCAGTAATGAAATGAATTCACTATGGGGAAATAGTTAGTATTAAATAATAGTTAACCATTATAACTATTATTTCTATTGTAACTAGTATTAACTTTCCAATGAGCGTTTTACGATCCCTTCAGAAACAACTCCAGAGCTCAGTTTCCAAAGTACATTTTGTAGTACTTGTAAACACCGATTTTTTTATTCTACCGTATGCTGGCAAGTACTTTTCATACTAGTTGGTAGGTTTACGAGTGACTTTCAAGTAGAAATGCTCTATGATTGCGCAACTGGCAGTGGTCTGGTCTGACCTCATTTTTCTCAATTACCGAATGTTATCCACTTATTTTCAATGTCATAACGCCGTAAATGTGTACTTGATTTGGTAGTAACGACAATAGTTATTTGACGAGAGCAATTATCGATACATGTGAGCATGACGTCCATCACTCACGTTTCGTGACGGGACCCACCATCACCCGATGATTATATGAGACTTCCGGGCCAGATTGCGCCATTACGCATTAGCGGTGCGACCTTTGTGTGTACCCGAAGCGAAGGTCATGTACATTTAGCGAATGTTTGCTTACCGTTTTTAAATACTTCGGCTGGCTTCTGTAGTAAAAAAACGGGTGAATAAACGCAAGGGGAATGCTTGTGCTGGAATCGGTTAAAAATTTCTGGAATGTTATTTCTTGAAGCTTTAAATTCCGACTTTTTCTCGAAGATATATTCTTATGTCTTAACTTTCATTTACTGCCGATTCTTTTTTATGGCAGAGTATCGTATAAAATACAAACACAAGGATGCTGAGACATGAGCAAAACTAAGAACCTCAGTTGGGCTTCGAACCTGCAATTGCCTTTATTGGGAGATTGACACGCGCTATCCACCACACCAACCAAGACCCTTCCTTTGAATTTCTGTCGACCATCTTTTCATTCTCTCAGTTACTCTCAATATATTCTGTACGTTGCTTTTTACGAATTCCCTAAGATATGATAGAATGCCTCACAGAACAGTGAAAATCTAAGTCGACAGTATCGCGGTCTTCTTTGCGTTTGAAATGAAGAATGTTTCGTTCAGAGCCGAATTCTGAACGAATTGTTGCAAATCGACGAGGGACTCACTCACCTGAAAGTCTGTTCCTGGCCTGTAGTCTGTCCGCCCTTATCGCCTTGGTGATAGGATCATTTGTAAGTTTGAACTTGCCTTTATTTCTGTACACACTTTTTGAATGTTGTGGTAATGCTTGGTGGCAATGAGTTACTTTCTATGAATAATCACCACATAACGAGATTTCACTATTTTTAATGGGATTGAAACTAAAAGGATAAAGCTCTGGGTGTTGATCAATCCCTGAGGGGATGCGCCATGCGTCGACTTCATTAAGCATCGTTCGAGGTGATTGAATGCATATCTGGCCTTTACAATGACCGCGGTGGCCTACCGATGTGTCAAGTCAGTGCTGCTATCCTACCAGACAAGTCTGGTCCCAATTCGCCGATCCCGGAGGGATGGAAGGCTTGTTGGGCCATGTACGCGGGGATCGATTTCACGTGTGTGTTGCAGGGGAGCCTCCGACCACTGCGCTACACGCGCCATTTTAATTTGATTGGTCTCCAAAAATTACAGTACTGCAAACGTTTTGAGGTCGACAGTGAAGTATGGAAGTTATTTACTGCTTTAATTCAGGGAGTCATGAATAGGTTGTTACTATATAAGTGTCTCTTCATGGTGTGTTATTATATTGTTATGCCTTAGCTACATACTTGTAACTCAATTCATGGCCACAACCTAGTTTCTCGTCCCACTTCCACAAGTTGATCTCTATCATTCTAGGTCACGCATCGGATTACGAGAGCCAGGGTGTTGGCCGAGGTTCATCATACGGCTAGTTCTACCAGTGGCTCGGACTACGATAGCTTTGGGCGAGCGAGATTGACCAGACATGACTCGCTGACAACTGCTGCTAAAATAGAGCATGCTTATGGTGGACCACCGAAAACAGTATGTACTTTCTAAAGTTACGCAGCTTTTTTTTTGGAGTGAAATGTATGTACGACTAATCTTGACCATCAATTCGTTTTCCAAAGCGTAATTCTAACGATTCCATCTACGAATAGTGGTATTCAACAATGAACAGTAATTTACTGCCTACAGGACAAGCTAGATCAATTGGTCATGGTAGAAGTGTAGGAAGAATTATATGGAAATACGAAGAAAACTAATGTATGGTAATTTGAAAACTGCCAATCAAACACACAACGAAACTTTCAACTGGTTTATCCACCCCTCAGTGACGCATTGGTGGTAAGATACATGGGTTCGAAAGAGAAAAAGGGTTAAAAAGTCAGGAATGATTTAGCTGGGACGCCTTATGGAGAATGAAATTTGTGTGAGTGATTTGTGATATCAGTGTAAGAAATCAATTCTTCTATAGAAAGACGATGCCGGTTATTTACAGAGTACCAGCTTATAAATACATTCCGAATAATTGATGTGGAAGTGTTTTTATTTCATCTGCTGATACTTCTAGAGCGTGGACGCGTCGTCATTCGTGCTCACGATACCACCGACGATGACGACGAGTCAGCACGGTTCCGGTATCAATACTCCGTCCAGAGATAAGAACGCCATTATGACTTCGATCAATCAGAGCACGTTGCCACGTGATTACAAAGTGAAAAAAGTGTATTTGTAGCCGTTACCGATAGTTTCCTTAATACATGTAACTACTAATTCCTAGTTATTAATGCCAAAAACGCTCGACACGGCAACGACTTATGCAACAAATCGTCAGTTGTTGTAACCGCCTTTATACGATCATCAGAATTTGGTAATGACTAAAGTTCGACTTTTTTCTTGAGGGAATAGGCTAGTGTCAAAATGTTACACCACGTAGCCAGCTCATATTTAATAGACGAAAATAATTGTCTATGAATATAATGGAATATTCTTTTTCATCCATATTCAAATATCTAGGGTGTCGATTTTGAGTATGTCTTCAAATATCCGAGTAGGATTACGGTTATCACATAACTGCACTTCTAGTCCGGTTTTGGCTTTAAAAGCTGCAACTGTCCCGCGCGATATCGCGCCGAGAAATGTTGCGTCTCGCCGCGTAGAGCGTTTGCTTGGTGCCAATCGTCGACTTCGACGTTTGGCAGTTCGTTCGTGATACGTGTATTTGTGATGTTTCACTTCTGCGATTCGTCGTTCGTGGGTGACGTTGCCAGTCGCCATTGCTCGCGACGAATCGCCGCTCTTCTTCATCTTGACACCGGTGTCTGTGTCCGGTGTCCATCGCTCGTACTGTAATTTTCGTAGCCCCATTGTTCAACTTCGTCCATTATTTGGATTCATCATGTGATCTACTAAAAAGCAGAGTTTAGAAAAATTTCCTGAATTCCACTTGGAAGTTAAATAGTTATCGTTTCGATCTCATATTCAGCTGCTATCAATCCCTTTCTCCAGCATACTATATAACTGTGTGAGTTGTCCTGCTTGCTCTCTACACGCAGTTGGCTTGATCACAAGTATATTGTTAATTCATAGATTTCTTGTACAGATTTTGATCGATTATTGTTGGATGAATAATTAAAGAAAATGTGATGCTTTCTTCCACAAAGCTATGATGAATAAACAAGTCATCAATTGATACTGATCCTTAGTTTTACAATTTCTAATCTTTATCAGGGTGAATGAGGAAGAAATACTACTGGGTTTTTTCTATTGTCTGGGAAAAACAAGGTACTATCACCGGAAAATCACAGCTATCATACATCAGCACCCTGCATAAAAAGGGCAACACCGAGTGAGTATGCATTTTTCGAGAGATGGTCAGCTGAGGAAGACCCAACTCGATTCGAAGGCGAAGACGCCAGATCGAAACGAAGAAGAACGGTGGACTATCTACTCGGATCGTCGGCTCTGATGAAGAGGAAGACGTCGAAACGTTAGCCGAATAAAACTGCTTATCAACCTCGTGTAAGCTCATGAAAGAAAGAATACTACTGGCTTTGTTGTTCTATGTTTAGCATTTAATAAAATCGGGTTGACTTACTTAGAATGGAAAGAATCATGGAGTCGATGAGGTTCATATGAAGCTCCGTCCTCTTTTTCAGCACGTTCTCGACTCTTTCGAAACCGGCCATTTCTTTCTACTGAGCTCTAGTGTTTAGCTGTTTTGACTTCCCTAACAATTAAGGAAAACCTCGGAGATCATCGTTCCGTTGAGTGCCAGCAGGTCGTTAAGACAAGTTTAGTCTTTACGAACATCGTTTTCTTTAGATTCATATGAAGCTTGTTCCTTCCACATACAGTGTTAAAGTCTGAAGGTATTCAATTCGCTCAGCTGATGGTTGAAATCATGAATTTGGTATGATCAGTGAAGTGACTATGGTGTATCATCAAGCTTCATTTTCCACTTTATGAGGCAAGTCCCATTCCAGCGTGTGTGTGAATATTCCAGGAATGCTAGTAAAAGTTTATTATATTGCATCGCCTGTCGACCACACTTGTATGCCACTAATAAAATCGTTGTAGAATGCTGGAATTTTTGTCGTAAACCTACTGTAGCTCGTGAAAATCCCTTGAGCACTAAATCGGAAGGCCTTGTCCGGTCTGTCTCTTTACGATCGCGCCGTTCGATATCTTTCGAGTAAAGAGTTCGTAGATTATTTTTATACAACAACAGCAACATGCTAGACTTCCAGCACTAGGCGGTACGATGATATGTGCAGGGCTTGAGCACTGTGCTGATTAGATTTAGAATGTTCTTTTTCAGATAGTTCTCCAATCCTGTTAAAGCATTCAGACAATGAACGGAGAAACGCTGATACGACACATATCAATCTATCTAACATGATATGGAGCAGATGGACATGGTTATTTAAGAGATAAAAAGAAGACGTTGTGGACGACATTTTTCATTGCCCGTCTGTTTCAGTCACTATTCTGAGGCTAGTCATCTTGATCATATAGTTGGCGAAGATTCGACAAGCGTTGTGGATGGCCTTCAGTGATTGAGCGTACATCAATGTTATAAATTAATTGATTGATCGAAGCTAAGGCAGTCAGGTCATTTATGAATAAACCTGTGTGCCTTACCATGTGCAATGTCACTCTTGATTTTCGTCTAACCTCTGTGAACTCACCTAAGGGCTCTTACCCTCGAGATCTTTCATATTAGAGAAGTTTGTTAGGTGAGACAGCAATTCTTCCTTCTAATACGTGCGAAATCGCAACCCTTTTGGTTTTACATCAATGCAGCTTTGAAGATTCACATATCTGAAAAAATTAAGCGTCGTTTGATTGTCAGCCATAAAACCTTAAATGCGTTTGGCGTTGGTTGGTCACTGAAGAATTGCAGATGTAAATGAATGCATATTTGGTCTGTAAGACGGCTTATGAGTCTGATCTGTCAAGTCCGTGTTTTTTATCTTCCCAAACAAGTCTGATAGCAAATTGCTGATCCTAAAGGGATGAGGGCTTCAATTTTCACAGAGTATGGGATTGAACCACAACCATGTGTTTATTACTGGGCACCTCTACTCCTCGCACCGCACACGTTCCTAACCCATACCAAGGCCATTTCATCAATACGTGACTTATCACTAAGTCAGCGTTTAATAATTATACAACCACGGCTATTATGAGAATTATTACATGTCAGATGAAAGAAAATCTGCTAGAGGTTCTGGCTCGTCATCGACATGTAAACCAGTTGCGGACACCCAGAGAGCTATTATAGCGGCATTCGAATACTGCACAAAACGTTCTACATCTGTGTAGAAATTCTACATTGATAGTGAATTACTTGCTAGTTGACATTTGAGACCTGAATGGTCCGTCCTCGTCCCTCACAGTAGAAGTGAAGACGAGTCATATAAAAATAAAAAAAATATTTGTCAATTGTATTAGTGGAATTTATTTAAAATCATCATTATTTCACCTGGTTTTATTGCAAAGTCACCTCTGCGTCTGCCGTTTAGATCGGAAATCCCACTTCCACGGCCGGTTTCCGTGCAAGTGGAGGTCACCGTGCAGGACGTCATGGAGCTCTCTGTACGGAGCAACAGCTTCTCAGCTGATGTCTGGTTTAGGTAGGCTTATGTTTCTTGCTGTTCAGCACAGCTGCATTGAACTTTTTAGTAGTTTTTGTTCTCGAAAATTTGCAAGGAAAAGCACATTGTTCTTTTGCTGTCATCAATAAACAGCATTGCTTAATAGTTACTTATTATTAGTTTAGTTAATGGCGACGTATTTGGAAAAATGTCTTGAGTTTCTAAATAAAGGTGGTTTGGCCCGGTAATCCTCCACAATTGTTTGGTCATAACATTTCAACTAGATCAACATGAACAAAGTACCTGATACTTGACACTTGAATGGCCCATCCTCACTGGTCACGCGGGCCCCAGCATAATCTCCATTTCTCAGAGATCTGATGGTTAAGCCATTGCGGTTCTCTGGAACCCGTGGTCATCCTGGACAAAGTCTGCCTCAGCTCTTCACCACCACATGCAGTGGCAGCCTTTGTGTATCAGAGGGAGATTTGCCACTATGCGACTTTGATACCAGGATGGCGGTGGATCCTGGTATTGGTTTACCCTTAGCTGATGGGCTTTCTGATGGAAACGCCGGACCTCCTCAGCGTGGGAGATCCTGCCAGGCAATGAATCCGCCGCTGTACATCGCAGTTCGTTACCTAGGAACAACTTCCGACCACGACGAGGCGGTAAACTGTTGAGAGGAAAAAAAAGAAAATTTCATAAAAAATGGACTTACTTGTTAAAAAAAACCACAAATACCTTTCTTGCGTTTAGTTTTTATTTACTGCTTACTACAATTTTCATAGCAGGGTGTTACACGAAATCAACCGCAACGATACTGAGATATTCGCAAAACTTGGACCCTGGGCCATTGCACTGTTTGATAGGAAACCAGCTGAGAGAAACGCAGTGCTAGGGCCTCCGTGGCGCACTGTGTAATGCGCGAGGCCCGGAAAGGGAAGTCGTGGTTCGATCTGGCGCGAGATTTTGCGAATATCTTAGCCTCGTTGTGGTTGATTTCGCATAATACCCCTACCGTGAAAATTGTAGTAAGCAGTAAATAAAAAAGTAAATATTGTGGTTTCGACAGCGGCTTCAGCTTAACTGGGCTTATCTTTCTTGTACTAAGAAGTCGTAACGAAGCTGGTTTTTTTGGCGAAAAGTCTCGATAATTATTACTAGAGTAAATGAGAATGTCACAACTACTTCAGTCTTATAGAAGAGTCTATGGAGTATCGCTGTAAGGGCACAAGATTTTTTTAAAAGTTTTTTTAAAATTCGGACTTTGTTTAATAGTAAAATCGGTAAAAAGCAGTTGGAGATGAAAGCTGCATTTAGCTTTCGCTGATAACCGATCTGTAATTGCTGAGAACACCAACGATGCCTTACAGAACACCAATGTGTTCTGTTTTATGAAATCGCAAGTGTTCAACCTCTTCGCTGTCCGTAATACGAACGTCGACAAAACAAACCAAAGAACATGTTTAGTTGGATCTAGAAAACCAGAATTTCACTCTTTAGAAGTGACACAACTTGTTTCTGGTTGGAAACGATCTGCAGATTATCGTGGATTTTATAGGAGTGAGCACATATCACGAGGGGCGGATAGCACAGTGGTAGTGATGCCCATCATCACGAGCATGGTACTAGTTCGCTTCCACCAATTGCCAACCAAGCCTCTCATCTTTGTGGGATCGGGAAATTGGGTACCGGACTTGTTCGGGGAAAAAAATCATTCTCTGCAACCAAATTGGGAACGCTCCAGCTATGGTATCTCAGAATTCCAGGGGAAAAATGCTCCACCAGCATTCTACGACATGCAAGATGAAATGAAAATCCTCAAGCAGCAACCGAAGCGACACGTAAAGACTTGGAAGATCTTCATAGACAATGAATGCGAGGAAACGAATCGAATATCAGATATGTTGGGATGCGCACGGTAGACGTGAAGACTGGTTGTATAAAATAAAAAAGTGTGGAGCACTCTGAGCTGAGGTATAGTTATTTAAAATCGGGAAGCATCATTGTTTTTGACGACACATTTACTGAACTCGATGCATCTCGAAAATCGTTCTTCATGTGTTAGTCATTACGGATCATTCCATGTTTGGCGCTCCACCATGGCTTAATTAAATAGGAATTAAGGCTGAATTTTTTCCACAGCTGTAGAATTAAGAAAGTCATACATTATGGATAAACGCAATTGCGCGTTAAATAATTCGGAACCCACTTAAGGATCTCGTATGTACATAAACTCAATCAAAAATCAATGTGATTGCTTAAAATAACTCTTATAATCAGAGAGCTTCTACCACTGCTCTCTAAGACACCAACTAAATTGTGATGGATGTCCGAGCTTTTCTATTTTATAGTAGCCTGGAAAGGTTTCCAAGCTTTTTGCTGGTTTTTTCAGCAATTAATCCCATTAAAATGACTTGGACGTTTATTAAAAGTGCAAAATTTCTCTCTGGAGCAAGGTGAAACGTATAAGGACGGTTATGTAGTTTTCAACGTCCACTCATTGAGGTTCATGATGATCATCGGGAATGTGTGTAGAACTACATCATCTTGAAAGTAGAAAGCTATTAAAATTTACTTAATAGCTGTTGGGTACGTTTATACCACCTAGTTTCGTATTTATTATTTCTAGTCTATACGGGCTCATGTCGGCGTAGTGGTCGGAGGCGCCCTGCGCACTTGTGGAATCGATCCCTGCGACTATGGCCCAAGAAGCCTTCCATCCCTTCGTGGTCGGAAAATGGGTACCAGACTTGTCTGGAAGGATGGCAGCATTGACTCGACATAGCGGTAGGCCACGGGGAATCATTGTAAAGGCCAGATACGCATTCAATCACTTCCAGTGATGCTTAATGGAGTCGAATGCACTGCGCATACCTCAGGTGTTGATCAACGCCGAGAGCTTTATCCCTTTATCCTTTGGCTCTGACAATCAATTTTCTCCTCAGACTACATGTACGACCAAAATGGGGTTCTTAACGACAATAGAAAAAATTCTGTATGACCATTTTCAGCTGATATTAAGCCAGTGCCTCATAGTCTGATGAGCATGAGACAACGATAACTACTGGCAATATATAGGCAAAATAGTCCAGCTTTTGCTGTTGCAAATTTGTCAAGAGTAGGTAGTGGGAGTATCACTCTTACTAGAAATAAAAAAAAAGATAAAGGATAATGCTCTCGGCTTCAATCAACCAATAAAGGATGCAACATGTATTCGACTTCATTAAGAATCGTTTGTTGAATGCATATCTGGCCTTTACAATGATTCACGGTGGCCTATCGATGTATCAAGTCAGCGCTGCTATCCTCCCAGACAAGTCTGGTACCAATTTGCCGACCCCGGAGGGATGGAAGGCTTAGTGGGCCAGAGACGCGGGGGATCGATCCCATGTGTGTGTTGCAGGGCGCCTCCGACCACTGTGCCACACGCTCCACTGATCAATTTTTAGAGTACTATCTGGCAAATTTTTACCAGAGTTCTGTGATGAAAGCACTCTCTGATCCACAAAGGTCAACGGCTGCCTGTTGTTTTCAATACAACCGGCTCAGGATTCCAAGAAAAATTAACTCAGCCTCCATTCATTAATGTTCATGAAGACGAAGCCCTCAAATACCAAATGGATAGAAAAGGTAAAGGATAGTGCTTCGGGCGTCGATCAATCTCTGAAGGGTGCGCCATGCATTTGACTTCTTCGAGAGTTGTAAAGGTCAGTGAATGCATATCCGACCAATACATGGCTTGAGGTAGCCTACCCATGTATCTAGGCAATGCTTTTTTACAATCCTCTCGAGGAGGTCTGGTACCAATTTGCCGACGAGGGAGGGAAAGGTCTCGTGAGCCACAGATGTGGGATTGAACTAAAAAGCACGTGTGCAATACAGAAGGACCTCTTACCACTATGCTACACGTACTTTCGATTTACGTGTAGATTGAAAGAGCTTGGTGAGTGGTAGATGTGAGGTAACGAACGCAGTGAAAAGATTCCCGCGATCTACACAGTTCGTGAAATGTTATTATATAAATGAGAAGAAAAAATTAGTTGCTTAAACTACTAAGTGATCTCTTGAATTCTCGTGGAAATCTCGAAACGGCTTAGGAAATCGGAAACAGGGAACATGCGGCTGCAGTTCTTGTCTGTCGTCGCCTGAATGTTGCTGTAGCCTCTCTCTCTGTGCTGCAAGAAGAGCTGCCGTTGATCATCTACAGCACCTGGCTTGTTTCAAACCAACACTCAATATGAATGCGTCGTTTTCTTGTTCAGCAATCGCGAGGTTGTTAAACAGCATACATTTACTTCCATAGAAAAACACAATACAATACAACAGTAGCTGACGTTTCGGCAGTATCGCCTTCTTCAGAGCCTGGAAGGGTATAGCTGATATACAATTTACTAGGCGAAACGCTTCAATAACACTTACAAAAAAGACGAAAAACTCTATGGTAATTACATGGTCAACAGCTTCTCGAAAAAAACTCACCGCTTTTTTACGTGCCTTCCAATGAGGAAGATTAGAACAGCTGATTATAGTCGCATAAGGTTGATGACTGCAGGTTTTTTTTGTAAGTGTTATTGAAGCGTTTGGCCCTAGTAAATTGTATGTCAGTATACCCTTCCAGGCTCTGAAGAAGGCGATACTGCCGAAACGTCAGCTACTGTTGTATTGTATTGTGTTTTTCTATGGAAGTAAATGTATGCTGTTTAACAACCTCGCGATTGCTGAACAAGAAAACGACGCATTCATATTCCAATGCCGAGGTTAATAGAAAGTCGATCCTGGCAACACTCAATAATTAATAAATGAACAGAATACCGGTGTAGAATTCGTCAAAGCGTTAACCGTTGTGTTCAATGAACCCAATTAAAAGTAATGACTCATGCAAACTATGCAAACTCGTTTTCGTTTTTCGTCATTAAACAAAAAACGTGAAATAAAAATAATACATACGGTAGAGAATCCATTTTCGCCCTCCTCCCTCCCCCACCTCCGTTTTGCAACCATCTTACCAAAACTTACTCTAGACGGGAAAATACTTACTTACTTGATACTTGAACGGCCCGTCCTCACTGTTTGTGCGGACCCCAGCATAATCACCAGTTTTCGGAGATTTGCTGGTTAAGCCATTGTGGTTCTCTGGAACCCGTGGTCAGCCTGGCCAAAGTTTGCCCCCAGGTCTTCACCACCACTGGCAGCCTTTGTGTATCAGAGGGAGATTTGCCACTATGCGATTTTGATACCAGGGCGGTTGTGGATTCTGGTATTGGTTTACTCTTAGCTAGGCTTCCTGATGGAAACGCCGGACTTCTTAGACCCTGCCTGCAGGCGAATCCTCCGCTGTACATCGCTCTCCGACACCCAAGAACATTTCTCAGCCACGATGAGGTGGTGAAACCGTTGGGAGGAGACGGGAAAATAATTTTAAAAAAAGTTGAATAGAGATGGATCTGTTGTTGCTGACATTCCACGAATTTGTCCCATTGCGAAAGAAGCCGGGCGTTCCTCAAAACCCCCTATGTATTCTGTTCGTCAGTAAAACGAGTGGCGGCACCCTCCCTACATGTGGACTTCACTGTTGAGAAAGTGCTGTTCCACCTGGACTACCAGTTCTGCTTTTTGGATTCACTTTATTACATAATGTTTAGACAGAAGTCAGAAGAGCAACTGCAGGAATCACTGGTGTCCTTGAAGAATCATATTCACTGAGCGGAAAGCACCTTTATGAATGGCAAAATAAGATAGCGTGCCTGCCTGTAGTGAAAATCTGGCGTGTACTCCTACGGCTAAATCGGGAATCGGTGGAAAACCAAACTCCACGAGGGAAAATAGCGGATCTTCAAGTAGTAACCGAGCCAAAATCTGGGCGCAATTTCCTCTAATGACTGTTGTAAGGTAGTATAATGAATTGATGAAATATCGGGGTTCACTCAGCGAGAGGGGACAAGTCATCAAGTCATATAAGTATAATAATCACTCAGTTAAGTGGTACTATTTAGACGATAAATGGTTCTTTCAATTTCAGTTGTCTAAAGCATTTATTCCCTAGGAAGAATTTGTCAGATATATTTCTGCTTTCGTTCATGTTTGTACTACAAGACTTCACACATGGTGCGTATACGAGCACTTCCAAAAATTCAGTTCCTGCCTTACATCTGTCTTCCACGAAGGTCTTTTGATTTGGGTTTGGATTCGCTGTTATTTGATGATCTCGTCCTTTTCGAGAACTTCGTTGAATGCAGATAGAATTGATTCCTCGTTGAATCCTGGGATATTTCTATTAGATCGCTTCCAGATCTTCGCTACAGGCAGTCACCCGCTCTCGCGGAGCACGCCGAGCTTTCCCCCATCCAAATCTGTTGCGACTATACGTACATTGCACGGAAGCTCTCTAAGCACCGCGATTCTTGCACCCTTTAGATCTAGATATATTTATCACTATTGTTATATATTATTTATTATATTATCATTATTATATTTATTTCATTGCGGCGAATCACTATAACTCCCGAATTTGTCTCGCGATGGACTTTGCACATTCATCATTCTCTTGTTTCGTCTAAATTGAAGAGTTTTACTCAAATCCGAGTGCTTAAAAGAAGACGAAACTAGGGTTTCGATAATGCGTTTCGTATAACAGTGTATGAAAGATTGGTGGTATTATTTGCGACTACAATTGCTACCACTACTGATTCATCAAAAAGTGTCATGTTTCGGCTAGTGTTGCGTCATGAGACCTTGGGAAGAGGGCAGAGGGATAGACTGACGGACCGACGGACGGGCAGACGGACGGACAGGTATACGAGCAAATGGGGCAACGAACAGTGTGTACTCTCGACTCAGTGAAATACCGAAACTCGTTTTGATCACTGTTTTCGTTAGTGTAATTATACCTTTACGATTTTTTGCTCGGCTATAATCTGGCAGACGAATTGTGCCTGCCGTTCATCTGACTCAGTCATCCATTTAAAATCTCTTAAATTTCTGTAATGGCATGAATTATTTGTAGAAACTCTTTATCACATAAGTAGAAAGCTGTTGCTGGAAATTAGAATCTTTTCCCAGAGCCGCTAGCACGACTTATGGTGTTAAGGTTGCTCGAAGGTTTTTAAGTTGTAAATTGTGTTCATTATGGTGAAGAACCTGTTCCACGGTCAAGCAATAAACTATAAATGGAGATCTGAATGGGCTCTGAATAGAAATTCGACGACTATTCCTAAAATTCCTTCACATATTACACTAGGATTCTCAATGATAACACCCAGCGCTTTTTTACAGTTCGGCTAATTGTGATTTGAAAATGGTGAAGCTCCGACTCTTCATCTTAGTGTCGCGTCAGTGAACACCACTCCACATAGCAAGGCGGTAAATGCAAGCGGATCTTTCACAAATCTGAATAAGTTTTGTTTGATAGGGTATTTTTTACGAGCATACCCAATGTGACCCTCCATCAACGAGCCCTCAAACATTATCCTTTACAGAGAGCTGAGGAGTGCCTTCGAACTTTTATTAGGTGACCAGCCATCAAATGTTGTGCGAATTTTTCGTCAATTCGATTTCTTTCTTCACACCTACTATCCTTTTGAATCTTTGCATGTGAGTTCCACTGCTGCTTGAGAATTTTCGTCTTCTTCATGATTGTCATTGATTGCTGGTCGAACTGATTTGCCCTGGAATCCTGGGAGAGCAGTACTAACACGTACCAACTTTGATTAGAGGTAGTGTGTCACATGCGAGTCTGATTTTTAATTTACCGAAACCGAAGGGTTGGGAGCATAGGTGGGCCCGAAGCGAGGTTGAACCAGCGTTTTGCTCTTAATGAACGAAATCACTGCCACTACGATATTCGCTCCTTTTCTTAAATCGTTCGTCGAAAGCAACAGGAATTCTAATTGACCTTGGCAACCTGTTCTGATCGAGTTAACGTCGTCTCGTCGAAATATGGTAACTACGCGCATTTCACTCCAGTTGAGTCATCTCCTCAACAAACATAATGTTTTTTCGTCACATGTTTCGTTCATCGTCCCAATCAGACCTTCTTCCTTTATAGTACTACAGTGTTACTGCAGAAAATATGAATAAGTTCTCATCGTTGTAGTCAGTTTTCACCTTTTACTAATCGTACTGGTTATGACAATGCTGCTCGCCAATTTCTCGCTTGATACCAATTCGCCTTTTTTGTCCAACCAGTTAATCAATTGATTTTCGTCCTATTCATATTTACTCCTACGCTAACACTTTTATATTTTCGTGAGAAGTGCTGGGAAAAAGACCGTACTTGCGAGGCATGGACAATCAAGCTTGATAAACTTCACACCTTGCACCCGATATACTACGATTGTTTGGAATCGTAAGACTATATGCCTAATTGAATTACGTAGGAGTAGACCAGAAATAATTAAGTAAGGAAAAATGAAATTATGAATGCTACTACACTTGAATTACATACGTCTTTAAATAATGAAGTAGTTAATCTTTCGTTCGGGTAAATATACTAATGTGAACAGTAATACTTGTAGAAGAACTTCTAATAATAATATTACAATCCTTCCTACTTCATGGTAACCGAGGTCTGTTTCTATCGTGCTGCGTACTTCACAACTCAACGATGTCACGGGATCTGATTGGAGAGTTCAACGTTTTTTAACTAGAGCCCATCTCTTAGAAAAAGTATATCAAGGTAGAACCTAAGGAGCCACTTATGGCTAGTTCCTCCCCTAAAATGAACATAAATAGTGTGTCTCGTGCGGGAAGAGCGCTGTCACTCAAACGTGTTCCTCGAATACAGGATTTCAATGAGCGAGTTCGAGAGATCGAACTTTTCACCTTCCGTGCTTGAATTCATTAGAAATTGCATTAGAAAATACTTCGAAGACATAGTGGATATCATATGTTTGTTCATTGTATTCCATGAAAACTCAATAAGAAATATCGGTCTTTGCAATTCTTCCACACCTGTGAAAGAATTTCTCAACTCGTTTCGATAATGCAAGTCAATCTATGTTGAAAGTGTTGTGCTAGTGAAGTGAATACATAGTCGTCTCCCACGTTTATCCATTTCTTGTATGTTCGTATTCCTCTCACATTTATCACCTATTAACACATTCAGAGGCTTGTGTAGCGCAGTGGTTAGAGGCGCTGTGCAATGCACACAGGATTAATCCCGCACCCCAGGCTCACCATCCATGCCTCCTTCCGGAGTCGGTGAATTGGTACCAGACTTGTCTGAGAGGATAGCAGCACTGACTCGAAATATCGGTAGCCGCCAGGAGTCACTGTATAGGCCAGGTATGCATTTATTCACCTCTAACGATATCTAGTGAAATCGAATGCATGACGCATTCCTCAGAGATTGATCAACACCGAGAGCTCTATACCTTTTTTTATCGCATTTATCACCGAGGTCGTCCCACTAATAATCCGTTAGTTTCATTTAGCCTGCAATATTAGACAAACGAATTCCTGTCCTTTTAAAGAGACCCGTAAAGCCGTTATTCACGTCTCCGGCTTCTCTACGAAGATGCTTAAACGTCAGGTCGTTTAGTTGTTGAACTATTGTTCAGCCATAGATCACTTCAGTTAAGCAGTTGTCACCTAATTCAGTGAGGTCGGTTCACGTAAACTTTGTTTACTTAGCAATACGAGAGTATTCGAAGCTACGATTCTCCACTTATTTTAATTCATTGGCAGTTTCGTCATTTGTTTGAAAAGTACAAAGGCAGCGTTGTCTCTTCGATAGTCCTTCGCGGTATCGCATTGCTTGCATAGTGCTGAGGTCATTGGCTCGTAGTGCGAGAGGAAAACACGCGTGTTGAAAAAAGCGAGCCGGTGACCGGATGTCTCCCTTGTTTATATTATTATCGTTGTTAACCTGTTCTAATCTCCTGTTTCCTTCTACAGGTCTTTTTATATATTGTCTCACTTTCGAGCTTAGCATGTGACTATCCAGAAGCTTTGATGCATGAAATAATGTGGAAAATGCCTCTTCTCTTGAAAAACTAGGATATGTTGTTGGTTTAATGTTGATTACTTGAATATAGAGAGACAGGTGAAACGAAGGACCCGCATGGTGTGGTGGTGAACGCGTTACTCCCCGGAAAGGACAATAGCGCGTTCGTTCCCCACCATAGGCACCTGCGGTCCAGAGTTTTGCAAATGTCTCAGGATCACTGTGGTTGAGTCACGCATAATACTCTTCCCGTGAAAAATTGTAATAGACAGTAAATAAAAAGTTAACATTGTGATTAACTTGAATACTGTTAGTCATGAGAACTCGTGCCTTTGGTTGCAGCAGAGTTCTGTTAAACAGTTTTGTTTTCCCCATACAAATAGAGTTTCTTAATCGTATAGTCGTTCGCTCCCTATATCTAAACTGGCAATCGTCCCTATATCTGCATTGCTCGTTCACGTCCAGCAAAAAAAACGTTCCGATGTTATTGAAATATTTCAATTCATGATGCTGTTCTGCTTCTACACATTCTCTCATCACCACTAATGTCATATCCAAGTCATCTAGTAGATCTAGAGCTCAGGAAATAATATAACAAATGGAAAAAGTTTCCTTTTGCTCCAATCAACCTTTTCGTGAAGATCATGATAGTTGCAAAACTGTGGGCCGCAGGTGCCTATGGTGGGGGAACGAACGCGCTATTGTCCTTTCCGGGGAGTAACGCGTTCACCACCACACCATGCGGGTCCTTCGTTTCGCATGTCTCTCAGCTAGTTCTATCGATCTTTTTTGCCATCAGCAATCACCCGTCAGCGGGATTGATCTGGGGAGCCCAAATCGGCATTGAACCCAGTTAAGCTTAGGCTATAGTTATAATCACAATTTTAACCTTTTTTACTTACTGCGTACTCTTTTTGATGGCAGCGTATATTGCGAAATATAACTTCAACAAAGCTGAGATATTTTTGGAGTTATAGATATCGGTTATAAAAAGATCGATAGAACTAGCTGAGAGACATGGAAACGAAGGACCCGCATGGTGTGGTGGTGAACGCGTTACTTCCCGGAAAGGACAATAGCGCGTTCGTTCCCCACCATAGGCACCTGCGGTCCAGAGTTTTGCAAATATCTCAGCTTCGTTGAAGTTATATTTCGCAATATACCTTGCCATCAAAAAGAGTAGGCAGTAAGTAAAAGGTTAAAAGTTGTAGATCACGATAGTGTTCCTCTAGCTGCTAAGATGGAAAAGAACGTTGTTTTTTGGAAGTTCATACTTTCGTACACAAGGGAAAAAAATATGAAGCGTTCGCCACTGAGCACTTTCTTAAAATGTACCATACATCCGACTTCACTAAGCTTCTAACTTTTAGCTACTGAGCCACACGCGCCACCAAATACTGTGCGCAGTAGTAATAAGGGCGGGTAGAGCGCAGTAGTTAGAGGCGAGCTGCAACCACGCATAGTCTCTGGTTCAATCCTGCTCTCTTTGCTAGGCAAATCTCATCACCTTCCGTTTGTTCGAAATTTGCTATCAGACTTACTGAGAAGATAAAGACATATATATATATATATATATATATATATATATATATATATATATATATATATATATATATATATATATATATATATATATATATATATATATATATACTTTTCCTCCGACAAACTAACAGGGAATTGATAAGAAACTTTGTTCGTCGTTAGAAAAAAATGTTGATTAATCATACCAAGGTTAAAGGAAAATCGGCTTTTGAAATGCTAATTTTATAACAACAATGGTGCTGAGATGTTTGCAAAACTCCGGACCGCTGGGGTCTGCGGTGCGGAACGAACGGCTATTATTCTTTCCGTGGGCTAACGCGCTCACCGCCACACCATGCGTGTCCTTCGTTTCATTTTTTTAATTGTAGTAGACAGTAATTGGAAGGTTAACCTTGTGATTTCGACTACAGCCTCAGATTAACTGGTTTCATTGCCCATTTGGGCTCACCAGATCAATCACATTGACGAGCGATTGCTGATGGCACTCTTAGATAGAAAACTATCTGAGAGAAAGGCGAAACGAAGGACCGGTATGGTGTGGCGACGAGCACGTTGGCTCCCGGAAAGGGTAAAAACGAGTTCGGTCACAACTGCATGTACTTGCGGTCTGGAGTTTTGCAAATATGTCAGCATCAATGTGATTGCATTTCACATAACACTATGCCGTGAAAAATTGTTGTAGTAAGTAGTAAATAAAAGGTTAATATTGTAATAGCACGTCTATCTATCTGTTTAATGACTCGATTTCACATGTTGTGTGGATAGTATTCACGAAGAATGTTCTCTATGTTTTATTTTACCAAACATTTCCTATAGTGATTATGTTTTTAAGCCAGAAGTATTTACTGCTTTTATCAAATCTATTATGTTTCAAATCACTTGACACAAGATCAACGTGTTTGTCTTATATCCGTAATTATCCACAACCAGTGGGCAATGTAGGATTGCCTGATGGCAACATAACTAGCGCCACGCTATTTGCCCAAATATTGTTTGCACGGTACATCTCTATTTTTCCTTACCTTGTATAGTAGATTCCAATTGTTGAGGTCTATTCTCATAAACGGTATTTGTGTGGACCAATAAGCACTATCTAACTGAAAATAATATTATCTATATTAACTTTACTCTGTAAGTCGATAGAGACTGCATGTAGCCTATTGTATAGTAAATATTTGCCACAAAGCCGGCGTGTGTGGCTTACATTCGCATCTCATCATAACCATCGAGTACGCCACTAGACACGACAACTGTTAGCCATCAGACATACCACGACGCGTGCTTCCAGGCGCGACTCAACTTAGGGACTAGACCTTGCGACCCGTACCTTGACCCCTGCGACCCACGCCCCTTGCTTTGATCTAGCCACGCCTCTTAGCACGGCCATTTGCCTTCTGACGACTCCTGGAGTTCGCCATTACTCTTCCATCATCATCTTGCCCTCCCACTTAATCTTCTTCTGTCACCACTCATTTGCTTAGGTAGTAATATTGTTACACGAACAATATTTACTAATCATCTCCCATGTCCTTATAATCCTGCTATATATTGCTCTACATCATTGTTAGTGTATTGTATTTAGTTAGATTACTACTGAACCACCTTAGTTGCAACTTCTTGTACATACATTTCCAGTCTAATTGCGTCACCGTAAAAATATTACGTGTACAAACAGTTTAATTACCCAGGTTTGAGGCGTTGGACTCAGCGAATAGCACACAAAAGCCCCTCATGGAACTACAACGACTTGGTATTGAAGTCCAGGAGTCGTCAAGGCAAGTGGCCGTGCTAAGAGGCATGACTACATCCAAGCGAGTGGCGCGAGTCCCAGGGTTAAGGCACGGGTTGCAAGGTCTACCCCATAAGCAATGAGTCGTGCCTAGTAGCATGCCTGGTAGCGTGTCTGATGGCTAATAGTTGCCGTATCTAGTGGCGTGCCTGATTGGTAAGATGGGATGTGAATGCACGGTAGACATGAGGGCGTTGTAGCAAATATTTATTATACAATAGGTTACATGCAGCCTCCATTGACTTATAGAGTAAAGTTACTATTGAGAATATTATTTTCTATTAGATAATGTTTATTGGTTGACTTGTCGACATGGTGCATGCAACTACATTATTGCTGGTACAATTCCTTCTGTGCACTGAACCAATTTACTGTGTAATTCGCAATGTATATATTTTGAATTGCATTCCGTAATTTCGGTTTTAATATTATGTACGTAGAATTTCAAATATCTGAATTTGTGAGCTCTTACATAATGGCGTCTTAAAGAAACTCACCTGGTATAACCATCAAGATTCAATCAAGCTTCCCTATAGAGCTCAGCAATTACTTTATCCCGTTTGTTTCCTGGAATCTATGTTCGGATTTATGCGTGGGTTCGACTGCTGCGTAAGGACTCTGTGTTATATTTGAATGGCTTAGAATGGTGCCCAAACTATTTTTCCTTGGAATCCTGGGATTTCTGTCTTAGAGCGTCCTCAGGATTTTACCACGGGCAGTCGTCGACTTATTCCAAACAGTTGGGAGTTTTTTCACAGTCAGTGCCTTTTTTCCTTTGAAAGATGGATAAGTGGCTAGGTTCAACATCGCACCAGTCTAGAAGGTCTGACGAGTGGTGTTGCACCGCCTCTCTAAAAACTGCGCTTCATTCGCCCTAATAACTTAATAACATCTCTCTATCCTCCAGATTTTCTATTTTTTATAGTATTCATTTCCTACTTTGGCGCGTGTATCTTCATTTCGTACGATTTGTTTTTGCTTCGTTACGTTTCTTGTTGTCTCGTTGTGGTGCCAAGGAAATTGGAATTTTCCAGGGGCGAAGAAAACATAGAGGTAGAGGGGAAAGTTTTTTCTCTTGGTTTGTGCCAAGATCTGACTCATGTTCAATGAACGAATCTGTCCTTCTTTTGGACAAAAGAGAGCAGTTTGTCACTATTTATGAAAGAAGTATATTTTAGGTGACACATTAGCTACATAGAATGATTAATAACCTTGGAACGCGACTGTTTAAGTCAGTTACTGACAAAGCTGGCGATCTTGGCGAAAAATTCGAAGAAGAATTCTCTCGACTCTCGAATAATATTACAGGTGAGCTTGCGTGCCAGAGACATTCTAGAATGTCCACAAGATAACCATGAATTATAGAAGATAAATAAAGCGTTATCCATCCTTCCTCCGAACGGTTTACCGCCTCTTCGTGGATGGGAGGTGTTTCCGGCTGCGATATCCAACGGGGGATTTATCCCCCGGCAGGGTCTCCCAAGATGAGAAGGAGTCCGGACTTTTCAACAGAAAATCCAGCTAAGAGTAAACCAATACCAGGACCCGCCACCGTTCTGGTATCAAACTAGTGGCATGGTGGCAAATCTCCTTCTGATCCACAAGGTTGACGACTGCCTGTGGTGGTGACTACTTGGGCTAAGCTGACCTCGGGACTCCAGGGAAACACAACAGCTAAACCAGCTAAACTCCTGAAGTGGAGAATATGCTGGGGTTCGCACTACCAGTGAGGACTGGCCGTCCAAGTATTCAAGTAAGTAAGTATCAATCATTAAGGCGTGCATCATGCATTCGATTCCCTTAAACTTCATAGAGATGCTCAACTGTATATCTGACGTATACGAAAATTTGCGGTGGTCTGCGGATGTATCAAACCATTGTTTCTACTCTATCAAACAAGTTTGGTAACAATTTGTTGGCGCTATAGGGGTGGAAGTCCTGGTCAGTGGTTACCAGCGACTGAACTAGTGTGAATTGGAGTGCATCTCTAGCTACTGCACTACACACTCCCTAACTCATGTCTGCATTTATTTTTTAAATGGCCAACATTCGTGGAACGCTAAGGTTAGAGAGCGAATGCTTTGAAAATCCACCGCTATTCACTAGTTTTACGTCCGTGCAACAATTACCTACTTCAGAACCCTACATAATCACATCCATGATGAATAACTGTTCTGATGGATGTTAAATGATTTTTTCTATCAACAAAGTGGAGTCTAGCTGTTATCGAAAACTACCCAAATATTAGGAAGTAATGAAATGACTACGAGTAGCGCAGTAGTCAGAGTCATACAAGGTCGTTGAGTAGATCTCGCTCCCCCTAACAAAGCACTACTCACATCCTTTCATCGTCAGTAGTTCGGTCCCAGGCTTAAGCAGGGATGATAGGCACATTGGCGTAATCCATTAGTTGCCCTTCATAAGTCATTATATTGGCGACATATGTATTCAATCATCCCAGCGATGTTTAGTGAAGATGAGTGCGCATGGCGCTTCCCTCAGTGTTTGACCGACTGCCAACGAATTATCCCTTATCTCTCGATGAAATCCCTATTCTTCACCAGTATAAACCTGTCGGTCTCATTCTATTTCATGATAGTCGATTGATTTCAGCTGAAGTCGATGCCATCGTCTCTGAGGCGATTTCTCTCTCCGGCTTCATCAAAGTAACGCTAGTGATTCTGTGTGTTCTACTTGTGAGTGCAATTACGGTGGATCATATCGATTTTACGCGTTTCATCAGTATCAATTTAAGGTGCTCGGCATCATTCGACTGAGTGCTTTCGGCTTTCGGTGTATGGTATTCAAGGCGTGGGATTGGCTTCGAGCTAACGAAAACAAGCCACCTCCACAAGTAGATGTTGAATATCGCTTTATAAACATATATGGCGGGTCGTATCTACTTTTCGCTTATTAAGGCTTCAAAAAATTAGACACTGTCTAGCAATATTACTATTTTATTGTGAAGCGTAATAGAATAGTGCAGTTTAGTCTATTAGTAGTCTATGGAACTGTTCTTGAATTGCGGAAGAGGTGGTGAAGAACTGCGTCTCTCCTAGAATTAGAATGGTTCTGTTACATTCTTGTATTCGTGTCCTCTCACCTACTTGAAGCCATCTGGAAAACACCTAGTAGAAGAAGACATCTAACTAGCACCTGAAACTGTATGATTTGGTTGAATTTTAGGCGACGAAGCGAATAAGTAAGATTTTTAGAAACCCCCTAAGAATTAAGCGTTAAATAACAGCCTCTGTCACTGATTGAACAAACAGAAAACCAGTAAATGACATTCTTTTTCGATCAGGTCATCCTACTAATGCCAATCGGTAACGGTAAATATCGTCCTACAGCTACGATTTACGCCGATCCACAGACGAAATCCGTTATCGACCGTATCCAGCGCGACTCCTTTGAGCTCTTCAATGAATGCGATGAACCGGCACCGATAGTACCACGAATGAAGGCGCCGAAACTTAATGAATTGCGAGCTATATCGTGACTATCGTTATGTTTGTCACTGAGCTTTTTCTTTGGGCCGCTTTAAATATTTCATTCTAAGTGTTCCTTTTCCATTACTACTGTTTTGTATACATTATTATTGCATATGGGTACATACTACTACTATATAAAAATATTGACCGCTTAGTGTCCAAATAGTTATAGGAATATCGCACATTGTGAAGAATCATAGCGACACCATCTAGAACTTTTCGTTAATTCAGTAAAAGGATAAAGCTTGAGGCGTTGATCAATCCATGAGGAATGCGCCATCCATTCGACTTCATTAAGCATCTTATGAAGGTGATTGAATGATATCTGGACTTTATGATTTATGAATGACTCGCGGTGGCTACCGATGTATCGAGCCAGTGATGCTAATCTCCAGACAAGTCTGGTACCAATTTGCCGACCCTGGAGGGACGGAAGGCTTAGTGAGCCACGGGCGCGGGAATCGTTCCCATGTGTGTGTTGCTCTCCCAACGGTTTTCACCACCTCATCGTGGCTGGGAGGTGTTCCTGGATGTCGGACTGCGATGTACAGCGAGGGATTCATCCCCTGGCAAGGTCTCCCAAGCTGAGAAGGAGCCCGGCGTTTCCATCAGGAAACCTAGCTAAGAGTAAACCAATGCCAGAATCCACCACTGTCTTGGTGTCAAAGTCGCATGGTGGTAAATCTCTCTCTGATCCACAAGGGTTGCGACTGCCTGTTGTAGTGAAGACCTGGGGCAGACTTTGGCCAGGCTGACCTCGGGCCTCTAGGGATCCATAATGGCTTAACCAGCAAATCTTCGAAAAATGGAGATTATGCTCGGACCCACACACCCAGTGAGGACGGGCCATTCAAGTATCAAGTATCAAGTGTGTGTTGCAGGGCCCCTCCAACCACTGCGCCACATGCGCTCCAATTCAGTAGGATCGGTAACATCCACACTTTCACATTCCTGGTGCATTTGTCTTTCAGTGTCCTAAAATCTTCGTCAAAAGAATGTATTATGCTAAAAAAATGACAAGAGTGTAAGTTTCACATCGACGACGTCGTGACTGCTTAAGCGGAAAACATTAACTTATTTAACAGTGAAAACTAGTTATAGTTGGTTAATAGAAAATCGCTCCTAGTAAGTACTGCAGTGTGTATATCTACGTGAGGCCTTTTACAGCAGCCTGGAACTTTTTTCCCGGTGGTAACCTCTTGGTACCATCAAAGAAGGATCAATACCTGCATTTTTGTATTTTTACGTATTATGCTTTAGTTATGGACATGGTCGTCATCGTTCATTACCTAATTTTACTGTTCCGCATACTATGTCACAGCTGGTCCATTACGGTGTCTGCGTGTTGTTCTAATGTGTACCGTATCCGTGCACTCCGTTTCATTGTCTTACTTCGATTAATCCTTTTAATGGTGCTTTAAACTGTCCAACTTTCCATAAGAGGCAATATTTACTTCAGCCGTTAGCTTATGCCCAACATTTGGTTCGAATGATTGTTTTTATTAGTGGTGAAACTTCCACAATTTCAGTTCCATCACTGTGCTATCGATGTCGAACAGTCTCTCTCTATGCTTTCATGTCGATCTATTCGGTTTTAGAAGAGAAAAAATCTATTGTTAGACATGAGAATCGATTAGAAGCCTACAGTCAAATGACCCGGAGCATATGAGAAGTTCTCGATTTACCTCCACTGAATGTCCTCTGAAAAAACCCTGCCTGCCATCTGTAAACGTATCCAGCGGAGGGGTTGGTGTATCAAACGTGTATGCGTTTTGAAAATAGTAGAAAACATAGAAACAAGAAATTTCATCCTCACAATCCTGAAATGGCAGCCACGCGAGAGACTGGTATCCGAGAGATCGACAGAACCTCAGGGCTCCGTCAGTTATAGATCTGGATCAAATTTGGAAGCGCTGTGGTCACGATTAGTAGTTACAACGCTAGCATCGAAGGCTTTCTTTCCGGACTCCATAGGGTTAATAGCATCATGAACGACACTTCAATATAGAGCGAGACCATAAAATACCACTTGCCACATTCTTTTCATGAAACTGAAGAAATATTACTTCAACGAAGCTGAGATATTTGCAAAACTCTGGACCGCAGGTGCCTATGGTGAGGGAACGAACGCGCTATTGTCCTTTCCAGGGATTAACGCGTTCACCACCACACCATGCGGGTCCTTCGTTTCGCATGTCTCTCAGCTAGTTCTATCGATCTTTTCGTTTTTCGTTCGTTCCCCACCATAGGTACCTGCGGTCCAGAGTTTTGCAAATATCTCAACTTCGTTGAAGTTATATTTCGCAATACACCCTGCCATCAAAAAAGAGTAGGCAGTAAGTAAAAAAGATTAAAAATGAAGAAATATTGTTTATCTGACATGCAGGAGTAGTTCTGACGTAGATGGTTATCAGCCTTGTCAACAAGACCTCGGTCATGAAGACCTGTTCACTTGCACAACTAGTGAAGTGAATAGAACATGGGCTGAAAACAACTGAATCAATCCAGCAATGTGGTTTTTTCTTGAAAATATCATACCTAAAATACCATTAGTCTTTTCTACCAGATCATTTGGAAAGGAAAACAATATAGATAATTTTGACTTATTATTTACTGCCTTGTTTTTAACGGCAGGGTATGCGTTGCGAAATATAACTTTAATGATGCTGAGATATTTGCAAAACTCTGGACCGCTGGTGTCTATGGTGGGGAACGAACGCGCTATTGTCCTTTCCGGGGAGTAGCGCGCTCACCACCTCACCATGCGGGTCCTTCGTTTCGCCTGTCTCTCAGCTAGTTCTACTGATCTTTTGCCATCAGCAAATATCTCAGCATCATTAAAGTTATATTTCGCAACGCATACCCTGCCACTAAAAAAGAGTAGGCAGTAAATAATAAGTCAAAAATTGTGATTATAACTGCAGCCTCAGCTTAACTGGGTTCGTTGCCGATTCGGGCCCCCCAGATCAATCCCGCTGACGGGTGATTGCTGATGGCAAAAGATCAATAGAACTAGCTGAGAGACAGGCGAAACGAAAGACCCGCATGGTGTGGTGGTGAGCGCGCTACTCCCCCGGAAAGGACAATAGCGCGTTCGTTCCCCACCATCGGCACCAACAATATAGATAGTTCACATTTTCTAATTCTATAATTATGTCTTCAATTCTCTTCACGATTTCCTCGATTCTTGTAGGTTTTTCATTTGCTGTTTCCGTTTATCAAACCAATTTCATCTCAAAAGTTCAAGTAAAGCATGCGAAAAAATGAGCAGCTAAAAAATAAAAAATAGGATCTTGCGAGATTCTACAGCAGTTAAGCGAACGGTGTAAAAATGAGTTCAGAGATCTCCAGTTAGAGATGATCCAGGCAATGATTGGAAATGAAAACAAGGATAGATGAACTCGTTGTGAGGACTAAAATGTTTCAAAGAAAAAAACCGCGAAAAACAAGGTTTGGTAAACTCTCGAAAACTTCCTTCCTCAAACTGTTGAGAAAAGTCGGAAATTCTGTGATATAAGGGAGCGAATGGGCGCGTTACATCAGTAAGGCAAAAAAGAAAAAAGGATAAAGCGCTCAGCGTTGACCAATCCCTGAGGGATGCGGCATTCTTTCGACGACTTCATTAAGCATTGTTGGAGGTGACTGAATGCGTATTTAGCCTGTACAATGAATTACGGTGGTCTACTGATGTATTGAGTCAGTGCTGATATCCTTCTATGCAAGTCTGGTACCAGTTTACCGACCCTGAAGGGATTGGAAGGCTTGGTGAACTTGACGCCTGGTATCGAACCTAAATGTATTGCAGAGCACACCTCTAATCATAGCGCTACGCGTGCTGCTTACAACATTAGGGAACAGATGCTAATGTGACTTGAAGATGCCAATTCATCTGGATCGAATTGACCCGTTCACATTAGAATTAATGGCGATGAAGAATGAATACGTTTAATCAACAGGAAAGTTCTGTACGATGACTGTCCGCAGATGAGAAACCAAACGTTGTATACACGAAAGAATGGCATTTGCCTCGTCGTATACTGCAAGAATAACTTCCTTTTCGACTTCGTGAATACATGAAAGTGGGCAGCAGATTACTACTTTCATTAAGTATAGGAAAAAAAACAAAACTTAATAAAATGGAGTTAAAGAGAAACCATTTAATTCTTCCTATTGTTGTTGAGCAAACACGAGGTGTTATTATTATTCTTTATTCACGAACAAGCTGACGTTTTCGGCGGGATTTCGCCTTTCCTCAGAGCCTGGAAAGGTCAAGTTGACAGCAATCTATTCGGCCAAACACCTCCATAACCAAACAGAGAAAACGCTGAACCAAGATTTCAATCACATTGAACACAGCTTTGCACACTCACCGCTTTCTATGAGGCTTCCACTGAGTATGTCGCGTGGAGACCAACCGCACAGAGTTCACATGGAAGCGTAATGTGCCCCTCCCGTTAGAATAATAAGCTTGTACACTGCGCAATATCACGTGTGATAATGAGGCATTCTTCCCTGCGGTTCATTTTCGGATTTCTGGAATTAATCCAGAACGCCTCGAGAGTTTTGCGCGCTTGTGTTCTCGATTCCTGCGCGAGGATCGTGACACGTACTTCAAAGTCCTCCCCGCTATGTCTCTGGGTCCTATGCGTGCCTAGTGGGGTATTTGGTTTACGTTTGCCGACTAGGTGTTCTTTTATGCGGACACAAAGGGGTCTGCCCGTTTCGCCAATGTATTCGTCTCCGCACGTCTTACAGGAGATCAGATAAACTGTACCCGAGCTCAAGCAATCACCGTCTCTACGGCAAACTATGCAATTTTGCGTTGCACAGAGACGGTCATAAGGCGGTTACGAAGTAGTTGGCGCCTAAGATTACTCGGTGGCATTTCAACTACGTTTACCGAATTCTCTAGACCCGCCCTTCTAAAGCAGTGTTTTATAGCTGCACTTACATCATTTGAGATGAAAGGTAGGATAAACGGGACCATTTTATCGCTAGAGTTGTCGTTTGGAGGCCTAGGATTTCCTCTACACCTGTCCCGAGCTACAGTTTCGTAGCCATTAGAAATGGCTATTTGCCGCGACAAGTTCCGGGACTCCTCTCTCTCTGCTCTCTTCCCGTGCACACGTTGGTTGCTGTTCGAAACATGTTTCTTACCAGCGCCCTTTTCGTGTAAGAGGGGTGAGAGGAGAGGTAATGAACCAAGATGTTTTTTATTACTTGGCTTTCGGTACCACTTTCGTAATGTAGCCATTTTCTGACAGGCTAATTTGGACGTCCAGGAATGGAAGCCAGTTTCTCTCGGGTGAACTTAATATACTGTGACTGTTCATTCAACAACTCGAAACATTTGTCCATTTCCTCTTGTGTTGAGCAAAGGACAAAACAGTCATCTATATATCTACAGTAGAGTAGCGGCCCGAGATCGATCACCGGTGCTTCCATCTTAGACATAAACGCAATGGCCAGGCTTGGTGCCAGTCGTTGTCCCATTGCCAACCCTCTTATTTGAGCGTAGTACTTTCCGGACCATCTGAAGATTGAGCAGCTCAAGCATTCTTTTAAGAGTGCCATCAACTGCTCTATCTTGAAGCCATACATGTTTATTTCTCCTTCGTGTCGCATCAGGAGTTCGAATATGGCTTGCATTGCGGAGTCATTCGACACGTTTGTATAGAGGGCGCTAACGTCGAACGACTCCATCACGTGACGCGCTGCTGGGCTGCGCAGTACGTAGACGATCCAGAAACATCTGGGTATTCGTAAGATGGGCTGGAATGTGTTTGAACAACTGGTTAAATATTAGGGGTTAAAACCATGTTATCCTATCCGTTGGCCCGTCTACACAGCTAATGATTGGTCTAACCTTAAACAATGATGGATCGTAGACGCAATATCATCGCTGGATACTAGCTTATGAGTTTTTATAAGCAAGTACAAGACGGGACATGTTGGTAACTCAACTTTTTAGTTGAGAGATAACTGATGGTTTTAAACCAGCAGCCCTTGCCATTTTGGCCCATTCGTGGTTCAATTTTCGGTATTTACTTTTAAACTCCTTCTCAGATGATGGACGATAAAGCGAAGCATCTTCAAGATGCTTTTTCGTTATTTCAACATCTAACTGATGGGGAATTACGACAAACTTTCCACCCTTATCACAAACGGATAGATTGAAATCTTGGTTCAGCGTTTTCTCTGTTTGGTTATGGAGGTGTTTGGCCGAATAGATTGCTGTCAACTTGACCTTTCCAGGCTCTGAGGAAGGCGAAATCCGCCGAAACGTCAGCTTGTTCGTGAATAAAGAATAAAAATAACACCTCGTGTTTGCTCAACAAGAATACGAAGAACTACTCGATCAATGCCGAGGTTAATGAAAGTCGGACGTGGGAGAAACCATTTAATTTAAACGCAGCAAGCTAAAATCGTGGTAAGTGCAAGTGTCCTCTTCTATTATAACAACGTCCATCTACACTCTTTGTCATACTCTTCGTGACGCAGAAACTTAACCGTTGAAAGTTAAAAAATTGTCCCTCGTTCATCGTATTCATCGAACTATACCTGAAAACGCTTGCGTTTTTCTACATGTAAATCATTTTTAACGGAGAAATTATTAAGAAGTGAAGATGAGCCTTCTTCCTATGTTCTATCAAATAGAGATCCTCACACGTTTACCGATGATATCTTCCGCACCTATTAATCATCTGGTAACTGAAGCAAGTATCAGTAAACTCAGTGGGTCCCGCGCTGGTTATCGGACTGAACTTGCTCGAGAAAAAATGGAGGCTGTAATCTCTGCATACTGCCCTCTTTGAACCGTTTTTGATGAAAGGATATCCAAACTGTGTGGGTGAACGAACACTTGACTTTACTTAGTAAGGCTGTGGAAATGATGATGTCCGATATCGCTCAAATATCACCTGCGGTAAGCAAAAAATTCCAATCTTGGTGCAATGTAATCAATAACCCGAGACAATGATCAAATGCAGTTGAGCTGCTGACCTCTGTCGGGGTATAGGTTCATTCTTACCTCTTCAGAGCGAGCTTTTTCTGAAGCCAGGTAACGCTATTGTGTGATTAGACCTCATCGGCACATTGCAAATTTGACACCCGGCAGTACTGTCGTCAAAGGCGGTAATGAGGTGATACCGTTCTGGAAGTGTTCATATGCAGTGGGATTATAAAGAGCCCATAACGTAGAAAAAATGTCTTATTGTAACGCCGTCCACATCAAACAAATTTATTTTGATCTGATTGTGTGGGGCGCTTGTAGCGCAGTGGTTAGAGGTGCACTGCAATGCATATGTTTTCGATCCCACGCCCCCAGGCTCGCTATAGTCTTCCATTCCCCTTCGGTCAGCAAATCGGTACCAGACTCGTTGGAAGGGTAGCACCACTGGCTCGATACATCGCGAGGCAAGTGCGAGTCCTTGTATAGGCCAGATATGCATCTAATAGTCTCTGACGATGCTTAATGAAGCCGAACGCATGACGATCGCTCATGGATTGATCAACGCCAAGAGCTTTGGAGTTTCTTTTGTCTGACTGCGTTTGTCGAAAGATAGTTTGTCAGTTCCGTCATCTTTTTCTAAGTCACATATTCTCGTTGACGTTTTTCGTTGCTCGGTTGTTACTATCGTTTTTTTATTGCTCGGCAGTTATTAGCTTCTCTACGTCTACACCTTATTAATATTTTTAAATTCAAAGCGAACTATCTTTTAGACGTGTGCTGATTCCTCCCCCTCCTGACCGAACTAACGGAATGGACTGAGTATTTCAAAAGACCAACATTCCATTAACCTGAAAATGGTTGACCAATATGCATTTTTTCATTTTTCCTTTCTGAAACATTGCTACTCTCTGGGCCAGCGGATAATGATGCTGACTGCTGCAGGATGAATTATCCGAAGAAAAACAAACGATTATCAACGAACAATCATCACCAACAACCGTTTTGTGTAAAAGGGCATCGCCGAGTGAGTTTCATTTCCGACTTTGTATAACCTGGGCATTATGATTGATATATCTATGTATATGCCCCCTGCGAACTATCCATATTTAATTGACGCGAGGTTGGTATAGATCTTCTTATCGTTTTTGTTGTTGTCGTTGTTGAATGGCTGACGTTTCGCGACTTCACCTTTCTCAGAGCCTGGTCGTACCATATGTAATAGTAGCCCTATAATCCAGCGAACTCCATAGCATTAATGAAGATCCAGCACATGAATAGACCCCCAATTTTCAAAAAACTACCCACCGTGGTGTCGGATTACCGCTTGTTGTTCATGAAGGATGATAGCTGAGACCCACCCATGGGGATGTGCATCGGAAAATCATTCTGAAATAAGGTGCCACATCACTTGTGATAGTAAGGCATTCGCCTTTCCACTTCATCTTTGGGCTTTTGAAATTTATCCAAAACGCCTCAACATTATTACGCGTTGATGTTTTAGATTCCAGCGCTAGGATCCGGCCATTCACTTTAAAATCGTCACCATTATGCTTTTGTGCCCTATGTGTACCCAGAGGGAGTAGACTGTCGAATTTCAGCTTTTCCATCTAGATGTTCTTTTATACCTTTCTTTCTTTTATGGAAACAAAGTGGTCTACCCGCTCTCCCTATATAATTCTCATGCCTTATATGAGATCGAGGATATTGTATCTGAACTCATGCAATCACCGCCCCTTCCCTTTAGGACAGATTAATCCGTTCCTCTGGACCATTGATTTGAGTCGATGGTCTGGAGTCGTTCATCCTTTCGATGCTGTGTCTTCGTCGTCGTTTCGAGTCGAATCTTATCCATTATAGCATCGTTCGAGTGGATGGAGCTCACGAACTGCCCTTATTTAGGTGAGGCAAGGTCGGTATAGATCTTCACAGTGTTGTTGTCGTTGTTCAACGGCTGCCCCACAATTCTGTGTACTCCATACTATGTAGTATAGGGAAAACGAAGATGTCGAAAAGTTCGCCGAATAGACCTTTTTATCAACCTCATGTTGGCTTGTCAATAAGTGAATACATATGGAACCCACTAATGCTGTTCACCTAAGTACAAATCAGATCTGAATATACATATACTAGCATTGAGCTGTTCTTACTAATCACCTACATAAGATATAATCTATCGTCGGTGACCCAAACATAAGGTCACCCATTGTCAATAGCCTGTGTGATGACTGAGAACGGGCAACTAGGACCGGCATTTTTCCGAGTGTAGGATCAGAACTGCTAAAGATAATAATCCAGATCTGAGTGCACATATATAAGCAAAAATGATAACAAGAAACCGCTCCGGTGTAGATCTTTTGCAGCAATTCATTCGACTTCACTAAGCATAGTATTGACTGGACGAATATCTGGCCCATGCAGTGACCCCAGAGGCCTGCCGATTTGTGATTTCAGTGCATTTTTATTCTCCCGAACAAATCTATAACACGAAGAGGTGGAAACGTTGATGGCTCAGGGCGCAAGATCGAACAAGTTGACGAACCAGTATGTGTTGCAGTGATCCTCTGACCACTGCATACGCCCGTCCTCGTTCATTTGATTTCGGGTCCTGAAATAGTGCTCAGAATATCAGAAGGAAAAGTAGGTGGGAACAGTAGAATTGTCAAGCAGAGGAAAACAAACAATCGGCCTGGCAACGAAACAAGGGAATAAGGGATAAAAGGATAATGCTCTCGTCGTTGATCAATCGCTGAGGAATATACCATGGATTCGACTTCATTAACCATCGTTGGAAGTGACTGAATGCACATCTGGTCTTTACAATGACTCGCAGTGGCGTACCAATGTATCGAGCTGGTGCTGCTTTCCTCTCAGACAAGTCTGGCAGCAATGTGCCGAACCCAAATGGCTGAAAGCTTTGGTGAGCCTGAAGCCTGAACCGATCCCATATGTATTGCAGGGCGCCCCCCGAACACTGGGCTATACACGTCCTTCGAAACATGAGACCCTGTGTATTATACGTTTCCACTGAAGCAAAATTGACTTTATCGTTCTACATTTTACGAAGTGGAAAGCACTGTCTTTTTCCAGCTGCATTCATTTTGTGAGAGAGTGAGAGATGTATGTGTTTAGAATATGGAGAATAGCGGTACTCGAACAGAAAAAGGAGTAGAACAGGTTCTAGGCACACCCGTATTGTAATGTTCGTATCACACTCGATAACCATGTTATATCGAAGCCTGTCGCCTTTGGTATGTAATTTTGAATACATCCGAATTCGTATACGTTCTATTCATTTTAAGAATGTTACAGATACACCTGTTACAGATGAATACTGCAATGTACTACAGCATCCTAAGCGTCTTCATTTTCACGGGTATTATATTCTGCAGTGTATTTTTAATAATTCTAGACGTACTAGATGAAATAGGCGAGTTTCGCTCAATGGTTGAAGAGGATCTCGATCAGTTCAAGGTGGATTTCAGTTCTAGACTTTTTTTTATCATAAGGGATGTTTTCGAGTGGTGATGTTTTAACATATCAAGGACTTTTGCAGGACTATGCCGACAACGCTTTGAAGATGATGATGGAGATGAAACACGTGCACGTGCCAAAAACCCACATATTTTATAAGTTTAATATTCCTGTCACGAGAGTCGAAGCGTATTCTAGTAATGGTTTCGAAGGCACAGTGGTTGAAGATAGTGACTGTGATAATTCTGCTATGTGCCAATGTGAGGAATGTCGAGTGGGACCGCCTGGACCTCCTGGAGATCCGGGATTACCTGGTGAAGATGGTATGCCCGGTCAACCAGGGCACCCTGGATCACCAGCTAGCGTCAATTCTGAGACGTTTGGAAGAGGATGTGTCATTAACACTTTAGAACCGCCGTATTCACTTGAATCAGACAGTTCATTAAGACTAGGAGATCCGGCAGGATATTCTGACATTTGTTGGAACAGTGGAGGTGGACCCGGGCCACCTCAACCAAGTTTATCAGGACTCACTGGCAACATTGGAGCACGTAGAGCAGACGGACAATCAGACACGCTACAGTGTAATCACCAAAGATATGTCAACTTAGTTGAACTTTTCGGCTCAGCTGGACAACCAGACTGGAATAGCACGGTTAAGGAAACCGGTGTACCAAGACCGATAGGACCACCAGGACTGACGGACAGTCCTGAAAATCAAGGAGAATCGGGAGGATTTACACAAACCATATCAGACGAGGCAGTGAACTTGGGTGGTGACTGCTGCCCTCATCTGGTCAGAGATTGCTCTTCTGATGGCATTGCTTCTACTGCTGGAAGAGGTCATTCAGCTGATTGTGAAGGTAAGAAATTGGGAAACAATAGTGTGTATGTATTTTAGAACTCGCGGACGTTGTTAACGCCTGTAATAAACATTGTGTACAGCATTTCCGAATAGAAATTTATAATCCTAAGAGTAATTTGAAGGATGAAGATCTAGATAGCCCAATAGACGATGACTTGGCCAATTTCAGTTAGTTACACTTATAATGTAAGTGTCGAAGCCCTATAAAATCACAAATTACGTTCTCCAATGAACATTGCTATTTAGGAATCAATAAAATTGATCGGATGGGCAATATTCCTTAGACTTGATGCAACGTCATTGTAAACGTTTCGCACGTTATTTTTTCGACCACATTTGGCAAACAGGCAGTTCTCACGCCCTTGAACAAGAAGAACCAGATTACCTCTGGTCTATTTAAGGAGGAAATGTCATTTGCCATTTATGAATTAATGTGATCAACACTACAGAATCACTAAATGGATGCTAAAGCACTTTGGCTTAGTGAACTGATTAGATTGGTAATGTATACCGAAACGTGAGCCTGCTGCTGAATTAGGAGATTAACATCACAGTAAAGGTCATAAGAACGTTTTCTGATCCATACGAAATGACCATCATATAGACCTTCTTCCGAATTATTGACATACCGATGGATTTATTTCGTTCATATCAATCCCGTTGACGAGTATTTGCTGATGGTAGTGATCGATAAAAAACTAGATGAGAGAGAGTCGAAACGAAAGACCCGCATGGTGTGGTGGTGAACACGTTACCCCGGAAAGGGTAATAACGCGTTCGTTCTCCATCGCAGACACCTACGGTCCGCAGTTTTGCAAATATCTCAGCACCACTGTGGTTATTTTTTTTAATAGTTTCAAAATTTCAAAAAAGCAACCTCTCAAATTAGCTGTGAAACGAGTGCTTATACAATTTCCGTAAGAAGTTTCTGCTGTAGTGATAAAAATCGAAAGTAGGGATTCTTCCATATTTTTGAAGGTTTTCAAAGTCGGTTTTGAAAAACTTTGATTCTCAACTAGATAGCTAGTATATGACCGTTAGCTGCAGGATGCACTGCTACCGTGAAAACAGATCCAAACGGATGGCAAGGGACCAACAGCCGTCCTGTACAAAAGCTCTCCCCTAAATGAGGAAATTTGATTGGAGCGGTACCCCACTCAAGAAGATTCGCCTCGGCTGTGACTACGAAGATGCAGGAGTACGAACAACTGTGCACCATCGACTCGGATCATCACCGCTCTGAAGAAAAAAGCGTCGAAGTTTAAGGCGAATAAAACTTGAATATCCTAGTGTCAACTGTTAATCTGACAAAAAACTTTAAGAGTCCTTCCCACAGCGGTTTTTTCTCGGCCACATAATTAGTCTTGTGTAAGTAGACTTCCGAGTAGTATGTAAACACCAATTTCTATGCATTATATGATGCTTCTTTTTTGTTTAGATCGAATAATATTCCTCGGATTTGTTTCAATGATTATTAAGGAATAATTAGAGCGACGATTAATCATTTGTCACTTTTGTTGCCTCACAAAGTAATTCGTAAAAAATGGTCTGATTCATGCGCTGAATGAGCTGTAGTTTCTGAGTCTGTTTGCTTCTTTCCTCAGTGACATGCCATTTGCTGATTGAACGTGGTTTCCGTCGCATCTCCTAGTCAGCCGTGCTAGGGCGTTTCCAGGTTTCACTGTGGACAGGTACTGGAGGTTGTTGATCGGAAGGTTGGGTGCTAGTTTGCAAGTGGAACTGTTTCAAGATGGCACCAGTTATTACGACATCAATTTTTTTCCACTCACTCCGATGATTACAAGATTCAATAGGGGAGTTGCTGGCATCTAGCAATTTCTAAGTCGTTCTGATATCCATTCAATCACAATCTTTCCAAGACAATTATTTTGATGTATGCTTCTACGACATTGCGGTTCTGCCAAGTGTTTACGAAACATTTCTGTGTTCTAGACTTCCATTAGAAAGCAGTGAGTACGAAGTGATTTGGAAGTTCTTCTACGCTAACCCTTCTGAATTATGAAAACTGCATGAACAAGTTTTATGCTTTTTCTTCCGTTTCCACACTACTTAGGAATGATGCGTACAATTTCTATTCGCCTTTCATTCTAACAAATCGTTAACACTCCCAAGATCTGCCAAGTATTACGAAAAACAAGCACTTACAATACACATATGTCTATACATATATACATATCAATATGACATATGTATATAAACAAAAGAGCGTGTGTGGCGCAGTGGTCGGAGGTGCCCTGCGACACACACATGGAATCGATCCCCGCGCCCGTGGTTCACCAAGCTTTCCATCCCTACGGGATCGCCAAATTGGTACCAGACTTGTCTAGGAGGATAGCAGCACTGGCTCGATACATGGGTAGGCCACAGTGAGTCATTGTAAAGGCCAGATATGCATTCAATCACCTCCGACGATGCTTAATGAAATTGAATGCATGACGCATTCCTCAGGGGATTGATCGAAGCCGAGAGCTTTTAGCTTTAACTTTGTGTATACAAAGAAACAAAATTTCGAAAGAAAATGCGAAATATTCCTTATTCCTTCTGGATATGACTATCATGATAAGTACAACAATTTAGAAAAAGCACCATAGTCAAATTCTTCTCACGTAGTCGCTGGTTGGAAATTATCACTCCAGGTTCGACCTTACTTAATCAACAGACACTGTAAATCTTGATACAGTAAAAAAAATCTGGAAGAGTCCAGTACAGTCAAATACTTGTTGAAATTTTAAATATCCAAAGGAAACAATCCCATCCTCACAATAAACAGCAGCATCTGTAACACAACGTTAACGACACATAAGTCCACCGATGACAGACCGATTAAAGATGCAAAAATTATTGTAAGTAAATAGACATCATGAGCTGCAACTACCAGTTTTGTATTTAAGTTAGTCGATCCAAGGAGAATGGAGCGAGGTTTAACAATTCATTATGAAACGCACATGATTCATTCAGTGACATTTTCTAAAATAAGCCCTAAAGGATAAAGGATGAAGCTCTCGGCGTTGGTCAATCTCTGAGGGATGCGCCATGCATTCGACTTCATTAAACATCGTTTGGAGGTGAATGAATGCATATCTGGTCTTTACAATGGCTCATGGTGGCCTACCGATATATCGAGCCAGTGCTGCTCTCCTCCTAGACAAGTCTGGTACCAATCTGTCGACCCCTGAGAGATGTAAGGCTTGGTGAGCAATGGGCGCAGGGGATCGATCATCCCATTTGTATTGCAGAGTTCCTCCGACCACTGCGCCACACGCGCTCTCTCCGAATTAGCAAATGTTATCAATGAGGGCATCTCTGCGAAATCCGTTTTCGTAAAAGTTTGGAGACAAACAGCTAGTGAAATTTTGACAGGTATTTTTTGAAGTTTTGTTCGCTATGAAACGCATCATCTTCAACATGTTTCATATCGAAGAGACTTTGTCCTACAATGAGAGCAGGCATAATCCTTCTAAAACATTCTTTAAAATTTGAATATGTTTTAAACTGATTTCTACAAAATAGTCGAGAACGAAATTTAAAAAGCATAAAGTTTCAAATATACACGCGGCTTCCACGAGAAGTAGTGATACATTTGAAAATACCACAGTATTCTACTGAACGAAATTCCACTTGATCAACTGCTTTGCTCCTCGAAACACACGCCCTGACGGAGAAGAAGTGAAAACGCAATCAGTTTCGCTTTGTGCACATTAAAAGATAAAGGATAAAGCTCTTGGCGTTGAACAATACTTGAGGGATGCGCCATGCATCCGACTAGCATCGTTTGGAGGTGATTGAATGCATATCTGGCCTTTACAATGAATCGCGGTGGCCTGCCGATCTATAGAGTCAGTGCTGCATCCTCCCAGGCAAGTCTGGTACTAATTTGTCGACCCCGGAGGGTTGGAAGGCTTGGTGGGTCATGGGTGCGGAGATCGACTCCACGTGTGTGTTGCAGGGAGGCTCCGACCACTGCTCCACTCGCGCCGCTTGTGCACATTAGAGCTTGAGGAACAGCTTTCTAAACCGTTGAAATTCGTAATGGAAGACTTTTGATAATGTGATAAGGAGTTCAATATTCCAAAGTACAATCCATTCCAAAAAAATGGAATGCTTTGATGGAGTTCTGTCAGAAGAATGAATTGTCAATCACTAATCACCGCTATTTCATCACCACCTGGAAAGAAAAGGGCTCCCAACTTTCAAGTTCCTCGTCGCTCTGTGACCTTTTCATCAATTCAAAAGCGAAAGACACTAAAATGGTCTTATTTCAAGCCGTTTCCTCAACACTACTCGGAAATCTACTTCTATCATATTTCTCAAAAACGTTACGAAGCACTGTCGAAGGTACTAAAGTTGTTCTTTATCTCATTACACTTGTTGTCGCTGAGGGGCGAAGCTGAAAGTAGATCTAGCCAAAAAATCAACTTTGTCTAAAGTGGTTCCGATCAAATGAAATGCCATATAAGCACTAAACGCCATCATTACGTACAGGATAGAGGTCTAATAAACTGGGACAAATATCTGAAGAGCTGAGGGCTCAGTCATTGAAAAAAAACTTTAGGATAAAGGAGGAGAAATCCAAATCAACGAACCAAAGAAAGTTCGTGTTAGTTTTTCGCATGTATAAAGGATCGATGTCCAAACTTTAAACAGCAAGATAGAGTCAATGGGTTAGCAGTGTCGCCATTGCCTAACAGTTAACATCACCTGTTTAAGAAATACTTGTTTGTGTTTCCTACAAAGGGTAATTGCAGTGGTGACTGTAGAAAGGCTGCTGTTTTGAACTTTTGCAAATAAATCGACGAGGTGGCCGACCAATACGATAACAACAACAACAAGACGAATGCTTCTAATAAACAATGAGGGAACCATCACTGTCATTGTGATCCCGTTTCTTGATGGCACTAAACTGTTGTGAATGCCCTGTAAAAAACTGGATTTTCGGTTCCAACTCGAGAAGACAACACTACAAGGTCCATCACCATTTCACAGGCGAACATCATGCCTTGTGTACGCAAACAAACTAGGTCAGGTGTTTGACTGCATTATAAAAAGGCCTCCATTTACTGCACTAGACACCTACACTGCTCTTGGCAACGGTGAGAGTCATTTTCTAACTCGTTTCCTCATTGAATTTTCCAACAAATTTGTTTTTGAAGTTGCAGATGGGAGAAATAATGCACTACGTTGTAACCGGCATATTCGTCAGCACGGCTGTACTGCTCTGTACGGCATTTGTCATCATTTTTGACGTTGTCAACGGAATTAAGGACTTTCATAGTGAGATCGACAGGGATCTTGACCAATTCAAGGTACTTATTTGATTTAACGAAGTACTGCTCCTTACTAGGATCTATAAGCTCTTTCTGAAAATACCTGTTTCCTATTTATAATTGATTATCGCTGCAGCATATCTCTAACGACGCATGGAAGATGATGATGGCAGTCGCACAAAAAGCACAGGGCCCCATACCTCTCTCGGTGTTCAGCTCGACGGCTAGATTTCGAAGAGGAGGGGCATATTCTACTGGTGGAGTTGGTGTTAATGCTTATAGAGGTCCAATTCGAGGTCCCACATACGCACCTACTGGAGGTTGTCAGTGTGCTGCACAAGCTTCCCGATGTCCATCTGGTCCACCTGGTCGGTAATAAATTTTCGTTGTTAGCTAAGATACTCTTTGCCGAACTGTGCACCAACGTGTTTCCAGGACCTCCAGGTCGGCCGGGTTTACCAGGAGAGAGTGGTCAACCTGGAAATGTAGGGATTACAGGGCGGTATCGGCAAAACCTACGAGGCGCAACGTGGAGGAACGGGATGCATCACGTGTCCAGCAGGCCCTCCTGGGCCACCTGGACCAGATGGGCCTCCAGGACCTGCTGGACCCCCTGGAAATCCAGGAATTCAGACAATTAGCGGAGGAGGCGGTAAGAGCAAACAAAAAATAGTTTTGTAGTATCGATCAAGTGACTCTTCGATATATATATGTATATATATAACTTTCTAGGGCCACCCGGACCTCCAGGACCGCCAGGAGCTCCAGGACCAAGTGGAAATCCAGGTCAACAGGGAAACAGTGGACAACCTGGACAGCCAGGTCAGAAACTCTCAGCCGTACTGGTGATAAAGGATACAAGATAATTGGTAGCAAAGGGCAACATACTGGTGATATTCTAAGAAGTCTACTTTTAGGATCGCGCACTGTAAACCAACCAGGGCCAGCTGGACCACCTGGACCACCTGGCCCACCGGGCCAGCCTGGGCAGGTTGGTTATGCCACAGGAAATGCCGGACCGCCTGGACCACCTGGTCCACCTGGAAATGATGGCGCTCCAGGAAGTCCAGGAAGTCCTGGTCCGCCAGGGATTGGTGGAGTACCAGGGTCAGACGCAGCATACTGTCCCTGCCCTCCACGTATTGCTGGAGGTGGAGCTCCTGTTGAAGAACCAAGCATTGGTGTTGTGGCACCTGGGGCAGCCAGTCGTTATCAACCAAAATCGGTTGGAGGCGATGGTGTACCTTACTCTGGAAACCGCTATGGGAAAAGAGCTAGTGCTTGAAATTGATTATGTGGAAGTGGGGAAGTGGCAGTTGGAGGAGGCGGAGGCAGTAACAAAAAGTTCTGTAGATCAATGAACACATTTGTTTCATAAAAATTTGAATAAAGGGTTAATGCAGTGATTGTGAAAATACGAGGAAATGACTAGACGTCAAATAAAAGCCACGAAATATGGCGAAAATGTCGCCATAGAAAGTTGGTGCAGATAAGTGCACAATATATAAAGACGGCGCCTTAAGTACAAAGCAAGCGAGACCAAAACAACCTTAGTTGGCAGATCATACCTGCTTCTTCAGTAACAACCCAGAATAAAACGTTGCTAGGATGGGCAGTTCGAGTGCAGTGTATACCAAAATTTTTAGGTCATCTATTACCTCATTAACCCAGCGACCTGCACATTAACCCTTCTAAGACCATACGCATTGATTTCAATATGTACGCTCCTATACGTTTTGGACCATACATCGTGATTTTAATGCATATCTCAATTGTGTTCCGATGAATGATACATGGGCTACCATGCGGAAGTAGCCGCAGTCCTGAAAGTGCGGAACTTTTGTAGAGTAATAAATATTCTCGATATTCCTGTTCAGTAAACACGAGGTGTTACTCTGTTCATTATCCCGGTAAAGCTGACGTTTTGTCAGTATAGCCTTTTTCAAAGCCTGGAATGGCATATTGATATGCAATTTCTTACACCGAACGCTTTCATAATACAAATAGAAAGATGAAAATCCGAGAGTGGTAATCACATGATCTACAACTCAAAAAAACCCACCGTTTTTTTTTACGTGTCTTCCACTATGAAAGAAAAGACCAGCTAAAAACAATTCTGAGATACGGGACTAGACCACGTGTTATCTTTGGGCATGGTTCCCTACTATTCATTCTCAGATTCTTCACATTTATCCAAAAAGCCTCGAGGAGTTTGCCCGCTGGTGTTTTGGCATCCTTTGCGAGGATAGCGAGATTTATATCAAAAAACGTATCCGCTCTGCTCTTCTATCCTTTGCGTCCCTAGTGATGAATTTTTGTGCTGCTTTTCGTCTGCCATCTAGGTGTCCTTCTATGCGGATACATAAAGGTCTGCCCGTTTCGCCAATATATTCATCTTTACAAGTATTAGAAGAGGTCACGTATATCGTTCGTACCCGAACTCATTAAATCATCGTCGCTGTCATTAGCGCAAATTGCGCAATCCTCTGTTTCACATAGACAGTCGTATAAGCGCTCACAAACTAACTGACGACGAAGAGTATCCGGTGCTATTTTAATTATCGCTACCGATTCCTCTAAACCTGCCCTTCTTGAACATCGCTTTATAGGTATACTTACTTGATCGTTAATAAAGGGCAACACAAACGGGAATTTGTTTTAAGAAACGGAAGACAAGTCTACTGTTTTGGGGTGTTGCCTTCTAAACTTATCTCGTGGGGTTACTATTTCGTAGCTATTGGAGATGGCTATTTGCCAAGCCAAGTCGCGCGATTCCTCTTTTAGCTCCCAGCTTGGACACGCAGAGATGGATGTTCGAAATACGCTTATCACAACCATCCTCGTAGATGCGTGCTAATTTATAGTATTCCGGTGTTCCGGATATTTAGAGCTCCTCTACAGCTAGGCTGAGCAGGCCGAGAATAAACAGTGGAGGATGTATCTCCTGTATATCCTTGATCATCTTTGATATATCTCTTCGGACACTTTTCAAGTGCCTTTATGAGCAATGATTGCAAAAGTTGCTGTCTGCAATAATTCCAAACACTACTGAAATATGAACTGGCTAAAATTTCAGCGATCTTTCCACTTGCAAATCATTTCGCCACACATCTTTATTGGGTGGTTTGAATAACTTTACGAGGCTGGCCTCTATGTCGACCAGTTTATAATAGTATGAGAAAAGACATCTATGACCTCGAAGTTTTTTCCTTATCAATCTCACTCAGCCCTCACGCAGTTCAAAATATCTACAACGCAGCGGTGCTACCTATAAGTGTGTTGCTTTCAGAACTTATCTGTAAAACTGGGCAGAACTAGCCACTAGATTAACTATCAGATCCGTTATTTCGGTAAAGCTACTTAGTGTCAATGCCAAGAAGAATCGTGCGAAAACTCTGAGACAGAGGAGAACCAATAAACCATTTTTGCTACCAAAAAACACTAATGAATGCACAAAAGCCTTTCATAGCAACATGAAGTAACTTTGTGGCCAGAATTTTTCTATTTTAAAGACAGATTTTTTATTAAGGGGAATATTTTTCGTGGAATATTCTCTACCTTTCGTTGTGAGATCTCTTGTGCTAACCGTGTATTTGTGTTTGTTGCTTCTGTCATGTTGTAATTTTATTTCAAGTTACATGACACAACGCCCACGCGTCTGCTCTACATTGGTACTCCCTAACCATCGAGCACGCCACTGGGCATGCTACCGTGCACAATAACATTACTTGGTGACTTGACACTACGACCTTCGGCACTCGCTTCGACGGTAGTCACGCCCCTAGGAGTGCCACTTGCCTTCAGAAGACGGGTGAAGATCGCGGTTGCTCTACTCATCACTTTCTCTCCCGCATAACCTCCTCCATACACAACTCCTTCGCTTTGCTTAGAGCCAGAATAGTATTAAATAAAGCTTCCTGCTTTCGTCTCACCATCATAGTGCTGTTAGGGCTCAATCCTTATCTAATCACTATGCGTTGTTAATCTAACGACTATATCAAATTATTCCACTTTTTATATAAGTGTGAAACAAAAGTCACTGTTGCCACATCAAGCCATTCACTTGCATTTCCACTACGTACAAATACGTCGATAACTTTCGATGGATGTGTGTGTGTGTGTTGTGTGCGTATGTATGTATGTATGTATGTATGTATGTATGTATGTATGTATGTATGTATGTATGTATGTATGTATGTATGTATGTATGTATGTATGTATGTATGTATGTATGTATGTATGTATGTATGTATGTGTGTGTGTGTTTATGTATATATCACCATGTTTAATGCTTTGTCGCTCACTAAAATCTTCTTCTTGGTTGCTAGTGTAACTTAGTCATCGCTGCCTCAATCCTCCATTGTGATTACATAATTACTTACACTGTTGTAACTATACCACTATTGTTTCATGACCAGTATTTCTGATTACATCTCATATTCTCACAAACTTGCTGCATAACGCTTTTCATCACTGTTAGTCCAAATTGTTCCGTATACTACTTCTACTACTACTACCCACTGAACCAATTTCCTTGTGATCTACTTTTCTGTTATCACCACTATCACTATTTTCTATCTTACTCTCGAGTGTATGTTGTGTGTGTACAAACGCCTAATTACTCAAGTTTGAGTTTGGTTAACAAGCGGGTACAAGTCTCGCATGCCAGTTACGAAAAGACGAGAAATCAACTCTGCTGACCAACCAATACATTCATCGACTTGAAGTAGAATGTACCATGAATACGAATACGAGTAGAATGCACGACCAGACACACCATGAAAATATATGATTTTGATTCTGTTAACGAACATTGAAGAAGTGGTCAGAAAACAAAGTGGCATTTCCATTAATGCCTTGCCAACCGACTGTATGGTTATCCCTCCTTTAGCATATACCTTCAATTCTCAGAATTAATATTCCATTGGCATTATAAACTACTGTGTCAAGAAATGATGCTCGGAAGTATATAAAGAATATTCCACATAAAGCGAAGAATATTCTATATCTCCCAATTCACTTCACTTGCATTATCTTTAAACTGAGTCCTAACAGCCAGCTCACACACTTGTTTCGCAACTGGAGGCGGATTACAAGTGCTGCGTGATGTTTTCGTATGCTAGCAGCCACACGGCTTTAAAAACCAGTGTTTGAGTAGGTTTTGCAATCTCTTATATGTCTTCGTACTAAACACCAGCACACATAAGAATACTAGATGAAAAAGATTCGCAACCCTTACAGTAGTTTATGCCTACTCCAAATCCTATGCTGGAATAGCAACTACCTGAATGCTCTGCGGTTTGATCCTACCCGCATAGTCCTTTTTATTATCTCATTAAATCTCCATTGAGCTATTCATTGTTCTATACGTTTGCTGTACTGAAGTGTTTCTTTAACCTCCACGTAACCTCCTTGCACTTTCTAACTTCGTCGTGTTTGTAGTGGTGGATTTGATTGATGCATCAATGTTGTAGTGACCGTTGCTCCACTCACTACTTTGTAGTAGTTCAGTGGTGGAATGCTCAGTTGTAGTATTGTAGAGACTGTCAGTTAGTTGTTCCTGCCTCTGCTTGACTCTCAAAGGTGAATCTGTGTCGTGATTTTTACTATTTGATAGTTCTGCAATATGTAGGTATTTACCCCTTGACGTCTGAGAGGCTGTGAATTGAGAGTCAAGAAATAGAAATTGTAGTTTTGTGGTACTTGATCTACAGGTTATAGCTGCAATTGATCTGTAGGATATAGTTGCCAAGTGAACTCGCGACTTGGGTTCTCCGTGAGGATGCTGGAAACCGGCTTGCTCTTTTGAATCTAGCACCATAAGATGTTGAATGTTTCCAAGGGCAAACTTGTATCTCCTCATTCCTTGTCACGCTGGTCTTGTGATTGCTGTCTTCACAACATAAATCTTACACTTTGGTAATTAAACCGTTTGTAACAATAATACTACAATAATAACTACAAGACGATACTGAAAGAGTAGAAGCCGCGAGATGATAATAGCATTAATAAATAAGGAGAAGACCATGGGAAAGAAGTCACGTTGAGGTAAAAGGGTAGATATATCATGGGCTATTGGGTTAATGTGAGAAAGAGATTTTAAATGAAATACCATTTGACTCAGAAAGGTAAGGATTAAGTGGCAGCGCGGGCAGCAATGAGACCAAATGGTTGGTAGCGCGTGTGCGTTACTGTAATAGGCTGCGGTACTAAAAGTGAGGAATGCTGCCGAATAAAATACAACAGTGACAATGCAATAAGATTAATATGGTAGTAGAACGCGCATAAATGAAATAGGTTCAATGTACGTGCTATTCTTACGACGGCAATATATATATATATATATATATATATATATATATATATATATATATATATATATATATATATATATATATATATATATATATATATATATATCACTGCAATCATTGTTTCCATCGGTCGCCACCATGGCGTGTAGCATTTCACGTAAGTGAAAGGCGCACCCAAAAAACAGGACTTTGGAGATAAGGATCACCGTCGAATACGCCAAAATGAGGAAAACAGGGTGACGCCAAACACTTAGTGCACCTGCAGTGCTCCATATAGCGCAAGGAGAATTGCGATACAATAATCGTCACGATTACTAAATTTCGTTAAGGCACTAATGTGATTTTCCTTGGTCCTTCCAGCTGGTAAACTCGTCGAGACTAATTCGGAACGTTAAGGGAACAAATGTAGAGCTTAATGGCGTCGCTGGAATCTGTTTTTTATCAATACGAAGGCAGTAATACAGGTGAATTTATTATAGGAACGTTTAATAACGTACAATGAGACATTCTTTATCTATGATCGGTGGTTCCACCGCCGTTTAGGTCAGTCAAACCTTTTCCATTTTCCACTCGAATTACTGGTTAGTAAACTGACCTGCGAAAGAGAGAGTACACAGACTTGTCCGTGAACTGATCTAAAGGAAATAAATCTGCAGAATGAGCCGACAAAAACGGATCCGAAAAAAATAAATGAGACAAAATCAATGGCGCTACAGTCTCTACAAGCTTGAGAATGAAAACATTTTTCGGCTTTTCATCACTATTCTTCACTGGAAGTGAATTCTTCAAAAACGCTTGGCAAGAGATCTGATGATTCGAATAGAACCACTGTTTCTTCCGCTTGGTACATAGCCTCGCTTTGTCCCTGGTTTTTGGGAAGGCCAAGATGATGATCGGGTGGCACCTAAACTCATAACGGGTTGACTTTTCGACCTTTTTTAATAAAAGCATTTAGAAAACCGAAATTTAGCGGACTTGTTCAGGGAGGTTGGCGAGTAACATCGCATGTGCGTCACGTTCATGCAACTGTACAACTATTTCACGGCGACCTATAAATCGCATTACAGTATTTTGCTTCGAACTTGCTCATTGTTATTTGAACACATAAACATATATGTTCCACATTCAATTTCTGTGTGGTCCAATTCAATACAAAAAAGTTTGTATTCCGTATCACTAAGTTGTGGGGAGTCAGCAAAATTTTCGTCTTTTCGGGGTTTTTCTGGTCTAGCCACTGTGGTTCCCTGTAGATCTGTGGTCAGCTAGGTAAAAGTCTGCACCAGGTCGTCATCACCACAGGCACTAGTCGCCCTTGTGGATCAGCGGGAGATTTGCCACTATGCGACCAGGTTGATATCAGGACGGTGGTGGGTCCTGGTATTGGTTTACTCTTAGATGGGCTTCTTGATGGGAACGCCGAACTCCTTCTCAGCTTGGGAGACCCTGCCGGTTGGAAGATTCCCCCGCTGTACATCGCAGCCCGACACTCAGGAACACCTCCCAGACAAGATGAGGCGGTAAACCGTTAGGAGGATTGTGAAAACGCTGATATTAAAACCGTTGACATTACATAACTTACCATGTGCAAAAAACAGGAACAGAAGTACTGAAGTAACACAGAATGCAGCCAGTAAATAGAAAACTGCTTGCCATCGCACTCCCTGCGAAGAGGAAAACGTATTCGTGAGAACAACTAAATAACAAGCTTGAATTTTATGTTATTCCTTTGTTAAGTACTTTAACTGTAAGTGATCCAACTAGAATCGGTGATAGAATGCAGCCCATGTGTTTGTACAAATGTGCATAGGTATTGACGAATTGAGTGAACTGCAATAGTCATGCTTCATATGACACACAGTCAGAATGTCGTCCAAAGCATTTAAACCCATTGGTGCCCCCAACGAGATGCAGGTATATGATGGACGTGATGCCCGAAAAAAGTAGTGAAGATGACTCATGTATGATGCATTTTTTTCGATCATTATTCTGCAGTACAGATCTTTTTGCACCTTCTGTAATCATTAGATTCCTATCTAACAGTGATGTGTGGTGACCACTGGCCTGGAAAAGCTGTTTTGTTCTTAGAAATGTACAGAAACTCTTATCAAAAAAAGACAATGGTCGGCAATTTGATGGTAATCAAAGGCAATAATAATATTCCCTACATCATTTAAAAGAGCGCGTGTAGCACAGTGGTCAGAGGGCCTTGCAATACACATGGGATCGATCGCCGCGCCCGTTGATCACCAAGTCATCCATTCCTGCGGCGTTGGAAAATTGGTACCAAACTTGTCTAGAAGGAGAGCAGCACTGACTCGATACATCGGTAGGTCACCGCGAGTCATGAAGTCGAACGCATGGCGCATCCCTTATGAATTAACCAACGCTGAGAGCTTAATGCTTTATTTTTAAGCCTCCGACACCGTTGTAGTTTGCTGTACGAAAAGTGTGTTGTTACATGCACACTGCTGTCATCTAACGTACTATGAAATCAATTCACTTGCAGCTCCTACCATAGGTTCTCCTCGATCGCTCATTTCTGATGGCTACCCTGAATCCCTATCAACCAATAATCGCCGTGGGCATTGTAAAATCACATGCTATATCGATCTTGGCGACTGTCTCCATCTCTGCACATTCCATCAGCATTATATAAAGATTGCTTTTGATTACTATCTAACTAATTCACCCGACACGCTTCATAACACTTCATGGATTTATTGCAGCATCATACCTGTTTTTAATAGTCCTATCACTTCTTAAATCGTTTTGCTCTGTTGATAAGTCATCTGTGTTGTCGTGTATGCACTTCCTAATATCGTAGCACTACCATGTTGTGTAAATATGAGTTACACAAAGGTTTAACTACCCAAGTTCGTTGTTTTGACTGCGCCATCAAAAAAGGCGTTATGCGACAGGTCGTTAAAAGAGGACTATAGTAACATAGAAAAAAAAGTAGCAGCATGCATGCGATGCATGCAACTTGACCAATAGAGCAAGATTTCTTCTGCAATACTGTCATTTTCTCAACCACTCCTATATACTCTAGTTATCGATGAACTAACGTCTATATTCGAAGAACTACCAAGTCCAAAGCCACGAGAAATCGGACGTCGTCTCATTTGTCTCCCGCACAAAATTAGGCACTGGCACCAATGGGTCAGAGAGATATTGCACTAATGAAAAGAACGTAGCTCACTTGTGGTGCAATAGTGATAAGAACTGTGTTGCATGCCACCGACGACGCCGCTAGAAAGCCCAACGTGAGTGCGAGGAGAATGGTAGGCACGGCGTTATTTGTTTGACCCACTATGCTAAGTGATATAATGCATGGAACGGCGCCGAATAGTGCTGAAACATAATTTGTTACTTGTTGTATATATATATATATATATATATATATATATATATATATATATATTCTGGGTATTAGCCGAACGTTATAGGGATAGTAATAGAAACTTTACGCTGTATTCACAAATATGTCATACACACCTATTACGGAAAAAAGTTTAATGGTCGTTGTTGCAGTGATACCCTGCCGTTTCATGATTCCTTCACAGAACGAAAACGATATCTCAGAAAAAGCTTCCATGAAGAAGGGCATAGCTGAAGTGATTCCGTTCTGAAATCCTGCATATCGAGCGGCAGAGATGTTAGCTATTTCTATTGTTTGAAGAAGTAGTGTGGTTTCAGTCTATATGATAGTTTCTCCTGCAAAACGAATCAAGGACTGCTACTTGCACAATTGCGGCTTTTTATGTTGCCGTTCCGTTACATTCGTATTAGGTCTTTTCGAAATCAACTGCCTATTTCAACCTGTACTTTTTGAAGTGGCATATCTCAGCTTAGAATAAACTTTATTAGTTTAAATAGAAAGCCTTGGCGCCTACACATTTTTGCAAATCACGAGCAATTTTATTTACACCAGTTATAAGAAATTCTCGACTCCTGGAAACGAAAGGCAGTTTTGGCTTGAGCTTGGTTTTTGAAGCATTTTACTCACAGGAATTTATCGAGTTGCTTAAAGAAGTATTAGTTGACAGATTACAGGTTGCGAGCATGGTAGACGAGACAAAGTCTAGTAGCCTAATTCATGCAGGTTTTGCAGCGTTGGTTGTCCTAAATGCACCTACGCGCGTTATCATACAGAAATTTTGGTCTCTTTCTGCTGACCAAAGAAGGGAGCACCCATTTATATTTGTGCTATGATTTGCAGACTTGCTCGAAGTACTTCACCGCTGTAGCCGCTTCACCTGGATTCAGGAAGATGTGTCGGATTAAGCCAACAGCAAACCACGAAGCACCCAGCGTGACTTCCCTTTTGGTGCAATTCCGCACTGGAAAGTGTTGCGGAGATTCGGCGCCGTCCAACCACTGAGCCGATCGTCGCCAGTTTTCACAGTGGATCCACTTACCGTTGCACGTAAGAATAAGGTCCGATTCGAGTCATTCTCGTTGCCCAGAAGAAGCGCCAAGGATTACTCAGAATGGCAACTTCTTTGATCGTTGTTCGATTAGTGCGACATCCACTCCTCGAGTCTCTTCAACTTTCCAACTAGTTCAAATATTTCAAAACATAACTTCAATGAAGCTGAGATATTTGCAAAACTCTGGACCGCAGGTGCCTATGGTGGGGAACGAACGCGCTATTGTCCTTTCCGGGTAGTAACGCGTTCACCACCACACCATACGGTTCCTTCGTTTCGCCTGTCTCTCAGCTAGTTCTATCGATCTTTTTGCCATCAGCAATCACCCGTCAACGGGATTGGTGAACGCGTTACTCCCCGAAAAGGACAATAGCGCGTTCGTTCCCCACCATAGGCACCTGCGGTCCATAGTTTTGCAAATATCTCAGCTTCATTGAAGTTATATTTCGCAATATACCCTGCCACTAAAAAGAGTAGGTAGTATACAAAAAAAAGGTTAAAATTGTGATTATTTCAAAACAGCTGACATGCCTAAATTGAGATCTGCAAATTCTCAAACAGTTGTGAAAGCGCTTGCTTGCAGGGAAATCTTCTATTCAGCATTGTCACTAGCAGAAGTATGTCTGTGACCTTCTCTCATCTTGAAGATCGGCCTCGCCAAGACGAAATTTTTCAAACAGACCTTGCAGAGTGCGTTGGTTAATAGTTCTTTTGCCCTGTATTCCACTAATGCCACTAATTTCTAGAGCCGTTTGCGCTGCCTACGTTCGAGTTCGGGTTTGCAGAAGTAGATTTGTCAAAATTGTTGTTTTAGCATCTGAAATTCGAACCTTTGACTTTTGTGAAAAACACAATCCCTATCATAATTTAATTGTACGAATTACGAAGGGGCGGGCCGCATAGTGGTAGTAATGTCCGTCATCACGACCATGGTACTGTTTCGATTTCGCTCTGCGCCAACCAAGCCTCTCATCCCCCCGGGATCGGGGAATTGGTAGCGGACTTGTCTGGAGAAAAAATCACTCCTTGCAACCCATTTGAGAACGTTCTAGCCCGGTTATCTCAAGACTGCAGCGAGAATTGCTAGTCCAATATTCTACGACATTCAAGACGAAATGAAAATCCTCAAAAAAGCAACCGAAGCCACACGTTAAGGTCGGAAGATTTTCATAGACAATGGATGCGAGGAGATGAATCGAATGTGCGAAGTACTGGCATCCGCACAGTAGACGTGAAGACGGATCAAGTAAAATAAAATAGTTTTTTGAATAAAAAAATATACGAATGTAAATGCATAGAATGAGCTTTGCCGTGTAATAGTGCAAAAATAAAATCACAAATCGGGCATTAATTTCGAAAAACCTAATAGATACTGCACAGCTCGCTTGATCCAATCAACACATTACACACAGTTTCATCCTTCCTTCGCAAAATGACACCGAACTTCTGAGGAGTGCCGCTTACGAACCTGTAGAAGTCCCATTTTCAGGACAGCGTGATTGAACATTGGTATGTATGTTATGAAAGTGGTAACAATGAACGATTGTGCATAGAAGCTGACCCCCATCACTATTACACAAGGCGAGAGAAGAATCTGAAAAGAAGAGATCTATTATTTCAGTTGAATAATATAAAATTCTTTTGCAGATGATCCACGCAGCATGATATCATAACGACAGTGGATTTCGTCTTTACAATGACTAGCGGCTTGCAAAAGTTGAGGTGTCTCACATGCCTTAAACATGTGATACTGTCACCTCTATTTCTTGCCTACAACATTTATTCAACATATTTCATCTTACTGATCACGTCTGTATTTGAAATATCGCTGCAGCGAGAAAGAAGCTGAGTTCATTTGCGCATTACGAGGTTAATTTCAAACCACCTTCTTCACTGGGATCGGTGGGACCGCGTTGTATGCGCTCTTTGTCAATCGCTTTTCTCGTATATGTGCCAGTTCGGTCGCTGTTACGTAACTGGAATGCCGAGGCTTGTATGCACCGTGCATCTGCCACACAATCAGGAACGCCAATCCAGCAATCCCTGTAATGTGATAGGCATGATTCCCGGCTAGCATCGTTTTCGATGACTCCTCCACGTTGGCGAGGACCCACCCGAGTACACGACAAATGCAGATAAATAGAATGATTCTACATAAGCCTATGTTTCTTTTTTATTTTTCTTATACTAGGGTTGGTCATTTGGCATTCTGCGATATGCATGATTCTTTAACAAATGGTATGAGTTATATATTAGACAATTTCGCTCACGAGTCACGCAAACTGTCTCAAATAGAAAAGGAAGACGCGATGAACCAGAGGACTACTCACTCTGAAGATGAGATGTACCATCAGTGAAACCTCATTGTTAAAATATTGTTCTCTTCTCTATCCTTACCATACGCTTCCATTGCAATTGGCCATCCACCGAGTACTTTAATATGACTGATTGAAGATGTAATCACCATCGAACACATAACACCGAGATGGTTTCCTAAATCACTGAAGTACATAGGATAATAATGGTAGTGGTCACAACAATGACCAAAAGATGAGTATTAAATGTAGGAAGTGAGAACTTTTTTTTTACTGGTGACCTCAGATATGGAGAGTTAAGCCGAGTGGTGCTCCTATCACTGCACATTTCACAAGGAGTCCGGAAGGGGTTGCAATGGCAGACTGCTAGCGCGGATACGACCCATATTCTAACACGGAGTTAAAGGGATCATAGTTGTGTGTAAGAAATCGTATCAACATAACTGGCATGTATACTAATTGACCCTTTCCCATTATTTTATCCTTACTACTTTTCATAGTGCAACGAATTCCACACGGTTGCCACTATTCTGAAAAAAAACAGTGGCACTCGCTAAGTTGAAAGAACCCAACTGCCAACGCTGATAGGTGAGAGGAAGTAAACAGGGGCTGGCAGCTAGCATTTGATTGGCGAGATTGCCAAGTTTTTGTAAGAAGTAACAAAAGACCTTGGATTTACAAAGAACAAAATGACGATTGTTTAAAAGAGACTGTTTAAGTGCGATTGGAAACTGAATACAAAGCTTTGTCTGCTGAGATAATGAAAGTGTTTGATTGAGTAATATATTGCTTGTCAACTTTACATTTCCAAACTCTGAAGAAGGCGAAGTGTCCGAAACGTCGTCCAGTATAGAATAAATCTTGTTGTGACAGCCTTGTTTCTGCTCAAGATGAAAACACTGTCTTACTAAAATCATGAAACCAATGAAGAGAAAAGTTAAGACGTATCAATTAAAGTTAGCAGCTTGATCACTCGGCTTTCGCCATTTCCGTTTGGCTAAGAAAATCGGAGTTTAGCCTTCGAAGCAAAAGGCCACTATTACCAGAACGGCGACTTTGGAGGGTCAATCATGACTTGTTCTCCACAATTGCTTATACCTGTCTCAAAAAAGTATCGAGTATGGTAGATAAGCCGATATAGCGGTCCTTTCTTTTTAGTTGGTAAGTTAGCTTGTCGTTGAAGAATCATTGTTGTTGGTGCTGGTGTTGACAAGGAGATGAGATTCGAATCGAACGAAGATTCGCACCCGGCGGCAAGCTACTATGCTGGACTGGTGTTGGCCGATTCCCATCTCCAGTATGATCTATTTTGGACGGAAGATGCGTCCAGTAGCAGTCCGCACTTCATTTGCTGGCAAATAGCTTGACAATTAGTGTCTCAAAAACCGACTTTCATTAGACCTCGATAACAATAGTCAGTAATTTTCTGTATGAAAGGGCTCCGCTGAATGAAGTTCTCAATACGAGCGGTCCTCCTTCCAATAGATTCGACTCGATGCGAGAACAATCAGCTGTGGATTCATGAGTCGGATCAACGAGGCGTTGGGGAAGGTGAAGTCGCAAGTCGCCGAAACATTAGCTGAATAAAAGTTTTCGTACCAACCTTGTGTCAACTCCATCGTAACGAAAAATACTTTCACCGTTGTATACGCGCCAACCTGTAGAATTCCAAAGTATTCAAACAATAGAAGAACAACATGAAATTGTAGTTATCGAAAAACAACACATGTACGATGCCGATATATAATGCCAAATGGCCACGTCATGCTTAAAATTCATGACGTTGAACAAACTTCGATTATATTACGAAGTAGACCGTCATAAAGTCGCTGGTGTTAATGAGTATTAGATCTGTTCTCGATGTTTAATTCGTATTCGACGGAAAACTACCTCAAAGCGTCTTAATGACAAACTCGGATCGGGAAGTGAATGTGAAACGACTTGGTTTTAAGGATCAGCAGAATGAAGTGATAGACGTGACCAGCTTCCAAGAGTGTCGAAAAAATCAACGCAGGAGCGAAGAAGATGCATTCATTCCACATTACACATGTCAAAGAGGGAATTCGGTAATATTAAAAATTTACTAAAGGAAAACGGCATAGATGATACAGAGAATCCAAGAAATAAGCCTTTGTACAGGAAGAGCACAATCCCTGGCATAGGTAGTGCAGAATCCTCGATGAAAGAAAACAGTATTTTTTCAAACCCACTGTCATTTACCCTAAGGAGTAATGATCAATGCCTCCTTGGATTGTTAAGCTAACACGGAGCTGATAACGTTCTTTATTCGGCTAACGTTTCAACGCCTTTTTCTTCATTAGTGCCGATGATCCGAGTCTATGGTCCACAGTTGGTCGCATTCTCGACGTGGTGTCTTCGTCGTCGAATCGAGTCCGATCTTCCTCAGTGGAGACAAGACAACCTCACACAACAGTGCTCCTTTATATAGGGATTGTTCGAGAACTTGTGGAAGAACTCAGCGTAAGCGTCAACTATTTCAGAGCTTCCAAAAAAATTGGAAACGAAGAAACTCGACGAATGGTTGCCGGACAAACTGGATGGCCTTTTTCCAAGGTGACGCGTGCCAACTGTTCGCACAACAATGGTTATACGAGCTGGGTTACGAAACACTGCCTCATTTGTCATACTTCGCCAGAACTGTTAGCTGCCAACCACATCTTCTTTAATCATCTGCATAATCCCATGCGAAAAAATGGAAGAAAAAAACTCCAGAAACTAAGCCGAGGCCAAAATTGCCTTCATCGGCTTCATCGTCTCCAGAACTCCAGAGTATTGTACGACCCAAATAAACAAACTTGTTTCATGTTGGCAATAACGTAAACACTTAGCGGTTTCTATGTCAATAAATCAAGTACTTTATGAGCCGGGATATTCCATGCTAAAAGTACAGATCCAAAATTTGCATTAATTATCGAGAAATTTGGTAATTACCAACTGTCATGGTTAGGCCAGAGCTCATGGATCTTATTTTCCACCTTTTGGGTTTCTTCCACAAAAGCGAAGACCACACGGCTTACATTTGGTTGAGATTTCTGGTAAAAACATTGTTCTCAGCTTGAGTGGTCTGCTCACAGTAAGCAGATAGAGCATTAAGAAGAGATCACAAACACGGAATTTGTGATTATTGGATACATTTTTGGGGGAGAATTTTTGTAAAACGTTGATAATGTTTTACCTCTGTGGTGAAATGGTTGGCTGACCGTTTAAGAGCACAGTATGTAGAGTCATTAAAAACGTTCTATCATCACCGCAATTATCGGAAAAGTAAGTGATGGCAAAAAACAACTATACAGGCATTACAATGATGTTAAGGTATTTGCAAAACCCCGGACCGCAGGTGTCTGCGGTGGGGAACGAACGCGCTATCACCCTTTCCGCTGGCTAACGCGTTCACAACCACACCATGCGGGTTCTTCGTTTAGCCTGTCTCTCAGATAGTTCAGGCACTTTATACAGGCATTCTTCATATAGCTTTGTCACTTTTTTAAAGTGTAGTTAATGCAACACAATGTAGTCATCTGGGAGGAATTTAATGAAGGCAAATCAACCTGTCTCGTAAAAGGCAGCCTTTGCCAACAACGCTTGCAGGATAACAAAGCAGTAATTTTGCAGAGATCGGATCTAGTCTCTAGCTTTGATAAAAAACTATCACAAAATGTAAAATAAAAAGAACAAAAGAAAATTCTGCTGACCAAGAGTGAAAATCAACAAGGGCGTGCTCTTCTCCTCTGCTGGAAACCATTTAGCCACGATTGCATGGCCACATGGCCCAACGAGCCCTTAAAGAAAGCAGATATGTCTCGTCTTGTCCTAGTTTCTACCGTTTTTGGTTAAAGGTCGGAAGTGATCTAGTCATAGAAATTTGTTATTGCTTCTCTATCAGGTTGGTCTTGGACGCCTTTGCGACCTTTTTAAACTAGAACTTTCCAATCGTATGCCTTTGATCATGAACTTTGACGAATTTAAATAGCCAACGACAGTTCTAGAAAATGAACTCACCATTACCGAAGCCTACTATGGCTTGAAGTACGGCGACTGACCAGTATGGTAGCGAAACCGCTAGAAATGGTGTAAGGAGGGTACCGATGGAACTCAAGAAAAGGCTGCATGTCAGGATTCGCTTCGCACGGTACCTTCAATGCTGCGAGCGTTTTACATGTAGTTGATTTCGTCCAATTCTTGCAACTTATGAAAAAAATTATCTCGTTTACTCCAGAGTAAATTTGGAATTACATGCTTCCAGATTTGGAAAACAGGCAAAACTGTTTCATTTCCATCGCAAACAGGGCTGAAGCACACAGTCATGTGACTTGTGTCTTACCATTCGCCTTATTTACTTTATTCCAATTCCATATGTCGCTCATGCTCACTGTGGCCAGTGTGGCTAAAACTAGCATAAGTAATATTTCGAGACCGACTTTCCTTTAACCTCGGTGTAACTAATCAATATGCATTTTTTCTTTGATGAGCTTACACAAGGTTGATAGATATATTTATTTTCTGTTAACGTTTCGATCGTCTTCGAGGCGACCTGTCTCCTAAAGAAGGCGAAGCCGCCACATTGAGACGAATAACTAGCGTGGACCATCGACTCGGATCACCGCCTCTGATGAAAGACGAAGACGTCGAAACGTTAGCCAAAAATAAATACATCTATCAACCTCGTGTAAGCTCACCAAGGAAAGAATACACATTGAATAGTCACACCGAGGTTGGAAGGAAAGTCGGTTTCGCAATATTACTATGCATCTTACTAATTGAAAATAACACCGATTTTTTGCAGGATGATTGTCCAGATGGAAAACAAGTTGTTACCACCGGACATTATCATTATATCCACCATCAGCACCGTGCATAGAAGGTCTTCGCCCGGTGAGTATGCCTCATTCGAGGGGATGGCCCACTCAGGAAGACCTGACTCGACGCGAAGGCGAAGCCGCCACATTGAGACGAATAACTAGCGTGGACCATCGACTCGGATCACCGCCTCTGATGAAAGACGAAAACGTCGAAACGTTAGCCAAAAAATAAATACATCTATCAACCTCGTGTAAGCTCACCAAGGAAAGAATACACATTGAATAGTCACACCGAGGTTGGAAGGAAAGTCGGTTTCGCAATATTACTATGCTTCTTACTAATTGAAAATAACACCGATTTTTTGCAGGATGATTGTCCAGATGGAAAACAAGTTGTTACCACCGGACATTATCATTATATCCACCATCAGCACCGTGCATAAAAGGTCTTCGCCCGGTGAGTATGCCCCATTCGAGGGGATGGCCCACTCAGGAAGACCTGACTCGACGCGAAGGCGAAGCCGCCACATCGAGACGAATTACCAGCGTGGGCCATCGACTCGGATCATCGCCTCTGACGAAAGACGAAGACGTCGAAACGTTAGCCGAAAATAAATATATCTACGAATCTCGTGTAAGCTCGTTAACGAACGAATACATATTGACTAGCATAAGTGTTTGTAGACGCAATAAAGAAGCAAGGTGATAAATTGTGGGGTCTAAAAGCCACTACCAACATGTTCTTCCATTATCCTTCTATTCGTCAATCTTTTGCGAAAGAATTATTACCTTGTTATGAGAATATTTGAAGGAAACAAGCTCATTGATGCTCCAACGTAGAAACCAGAGTGGACACAAGATTGTTGATAGGCCGTCCATGAATACTCGTACGGATCCTTAACCGAAGGTAATGTTATACAACGTTTGGTGGGCATGGAAATCGATAATAGTATTTTCGTTGCAGAAATATTAGTAATATTTAAACCAAACCAAGTTTAAGTTTGTTTCAGAAAATATTACTTAAGAAGGAGTTTGGTAAAGTAGGATTGAAAAGTGGCAGAAAATGAATACATCGTTAAGGACTAGTGTGGGTGTTGACCACTCGCTTCCGTTCCGTCGTGTCACTCGATGTGTCTGAGCTATGGATACCATGCAGACAATTGCCATACTCATGCTGGCGCGGATTAGTCCATGGATGAACGTCATTCCACCAACAAGCAGCATTGTGTGACATCTCACCGAATGGATGGACCATAATGCTGAATCAACGCAATACAGAGTTTAATGTTAACCTTTTTCATTTGTTGTCAACTGTTTTTCAACAGTAAGGTGTTACATGAAAAACAACCACAGTGAAGCTGAAATATTTGCAAAACTTGAATTCCACGTTAGATCGAATCGCGATTAGCCTTTCAGGGGCATACGTATTACCCACGGTACTGCTGAAACCCTCGTTCTGCCTTTCTGTCAGCCAGTCTTTTAACTCTAACGATGCTATCAGCAATCACCCATCAATGGAAATAATCCAGAAATACAAATCGGCATTGAACCCAGTTAAGCTGAGGCTGTGGTCGAAATCACAATGTATAACATTTTATCTACTGCCCATTATTTTTTCTTTCATGGGATTGTATTATGTGAAATACAACCACAACGATGCTGAGATATTTGGAAAACTCGGACTCTAGGCCAGATGGAACTGTGATTACTTTTTCCCGCAGGCTGCGTGATCTTGCGACAACAGCAAGGCCCTTACATTGCATTTCTCGCAGTCAGTTCTTTCACTCTAACGCTGCCATCAGCAAGTATCCGTCAACGGGAACTATCTGAGAAGTACAAATCGGCATTAAACCCAGTTAAGCCAAGATTGTCGTCGAAACCACAATGTATAACTTCTATGTGCTGTCCAGAGTTTAATGTTTCTAGCCGTTCATTTCATATACTTTCTGTCATAGCTCTCTTAATACTTGCTCGCATTCTCTTCTGTCGTTGCAATTCCTTACCGATTTCGTCAAAAGACTGCCGTTTACTCTCTTGTACACATTGTATCTTCTTTCATTTACACAGTCTTTCTTCAGTTATTTCTTATTTTTGCTTTCTTTCTCTGCCGTTTTCAACTTTTCATAGGAGTGATGTGAAGTGGTCAGAGATGCTGCGTAATAGATGTATGGTCACCGGTTCGACTACGCCGTTGGGTAACCATTCCTGCTATCCCTCCAATTTTTTGCAGAATAGATGTGAGACCTGTCCCGGGAAGAACCCTGATAAACAAACAAAAGATAAAAGTAAAGTCTGAACTTGGATAACTGGTGACTCAGATGTCGTTGAATAACTATTTGAGTGGACTATATTCGCGCAGCAAATAAGAGGGTCAAATTTCTATTAATCTTGGCGTTGATAAAAAATTTTCGGTTTTCTTGATGAGCAGAGAAGAGATCTCACTGAACTATTTATCAAAAGCTCAGGCTGATTTTAGACCCTAAGCCAGGGGCGTTCCTCACCCATGTAAGACTCTGTGCGGCTGCTCTTCGGCAATAACTAAAAGACTTCTGAAGAACAAGTCGGTGAATGTTTAAAAGAGGTTTTTTTTTCATTCGGTTAAAATTCAGGTGCAAAGTTTTATCCGCTGAAGGTATGAAAGTGTTTGAGTGAGCAGAATGCGTGTCACATTGACCTTCCTAGGCTGTGAAGAAGGGAAAACCAACGAAAGCTCAGCAACTGTGAGGGAATAAATAGTGTAATGTGTCTACCTCGTGTCTGCTCACTAAGAAAACACTGATCTATTATGTATTCATTTCCCTTTCACCATTTCATCTCATACCAATAACTGAACTATTTCCAGTCTTCATTTGAGCATTCTTCCACACCGTTGTCAACGAATGCTTAAGACCGACCAACAGTCAACTCAAATACATTGTTGGCTCTTCCCACCACATTTTCTTTCAGAGAGGAGGTTTGCTGGTTGGGCAAAATTTTCTTTCTCTGATCCCTCCAAACAATTGAAAGCGGTGCTAGGGCTTTTCCACGTCGTCACCATTTACCACCTAGTCTCCATGTCCTTGGCAGAATATCGGTGTTTCCTTGCAGCAACTTTACTCTTAGTTAGCTTTCGATGGAAGTGTTGAACTGCTACTCAACTTAGGATACAGCCTGGGGGATGAATCCCACAGTGTACTCACCCAAAAAACATCGTGTAGACATCCAGTCACACTCCCTAGCCACGATGGGGCAATAAACCATCTATCTCAAGCAATGTGGTAAGTGTAATCTCCCCTTATAGTTTCCACTCATTTTCTCCAAGTCATTCCGGGTGAAGCGCCATAGATTTTCGCTATCAGATCACTGCGGCTATTACAAGCGGAATATATGAAACTGAAGCCTTACCGGGAGCCGACAGTGGTTGTTCAAAGGAGTGGGAACTCGACATATGTGTAGGTTGTGATTTTCTCTACAAAAATGACTATTAAAAAAATGAAATTCTGTAACCTTAGGCAGGCTTATGGCACGTCGAATGCGAAAATGAGGACATAAATAGCAATCACCTGAAATCAATGCAAGCACGACTTTTTGAGAGCAATTAGTGCTTCCTTTGCGTATATGAATCATTTCACTCAATTTCTTAATCTGACTTGCTTGGATACTTGGACGGTCCGTCTTCACTAGTTGTGCGGCCGCCAGCATAATCTCCATTTTTTTCGAAATTTTGCTGGCTTAGCCATTGTGGTTCCTTTGGAATCCCCAGGACAGCCTGGCCAAAGTCTGCCCCAGGTCATCACCACGACAGGCAGTGGCAGACCTTGTGGATCAAAGTGAGATTTGCCACCATGCGACTTTGATACCAGGACGGTGGTGGATCCTGCTATTGGCTTACTCTTAGCTAGGCTTCCTGATGGAAACGCCGCACTCCTTCTCAGCTTGGGAGACCCTATCAGGGAGATGAATCTTCCAGCTGTACATCGCAGCCCGACACCCAGAACATATCCCAGCCACGATGAGGCGGTAAACCGTTGGGAGGAAATTCTTAATCATCGTTTTTAAAATAGAACTTGGACTAGGTTTTCAAATGAACATTGATAGAGGTCACTAAGTGTGCTCCACAAAGGCTATTAAGTATAAATCGAATGTCTTCGTAATCATGAATCCAGCCACCGATCTGTTTTGCGCAAACAGTTTGTCATTGATCGCTAGATTTTCTTTCCTTTAATACTTGTTCTGCTGAGGCTGTCTTTAATGACGGATTTGCTGAGTTCTTAATTTTCTTAAAAATTTTCATTATTTAAAGGACCTGTACTTCATATCTATGTACGGGTCCCTAACAGCTTTGCATCAAATTCATTTCTTGGCCCACGAGAATCTTCCAACCTCTGCGCGTAGATTGGGCCACTGCTGGAGGGTATCCCTATAGTCATGAATGCCGTACGAAATGTCATAATGTCATATGAAACGCATACTGGTCAAGTCGATTTTCCCTGGACTCTTGAGATTGGCGGCCGAGAGCGTTCCCACTTGGATTGAAGGAAGTGGTCTTTTCACTCACAAGTCTGGTATCAATTTCCCAACCTCGCAGGGATGAGAGGTTTGGTGAGCTCGGGGCGCAGTCAAACCATCTTCCGAATTATTTGTGACAAATTGAGATTTTCTCATCGCCTGTGGGCTTCGTACAGATTCGTTCATTCGTCTCACTCGTTAAAAAGATGAATGACACACAAAAGACTCCGGAAAGAAATAAGTCTCAGTTCATCAAGAACTGTTCAAAAGAAGACAAGAACTTATTAAACAATGTCGAAGTTTTTTTCGAGACGGTGACGAAGACACCAACTCGAGAAAACAAACAACTGTGGACCATCGACTCGGATCATCGTCTCTGAGGAAGACGAAACTGTTGAAACGTTAGCCGAATAGAGATCATATATCATCTTCGTGCAAGTTTATCAAAGAAACAATACATAATGTCGAAAGTTATTTTAAAGTCAGTCTTCGAAATTACTTTGAACATCGTCTGTTCCTTAAATTTACTCCTCGAAAAGATATTTATGTCGAGAACAAAACGTGGGTTCACTATTCATTTTAAGCACCTTCACTTTTCACTACTTAAGTGCCTTAATGAACAATATTGACGATAGGGTGTCAGACTCTACTTTCTAGGATATAAGGTCCATGCAAGAATTGTGTCCTTGTTACGCAAGTGCGATAACAGTCGCTTAGAGTTGCAATATAGGGTGGACCCTCACCGTGGTTGAAAGCAACTCGAAGAATAGCATTGATTCCGATGGAGTTGAACGCTTTCCTGCATTGAAAAGGTAAGGAGAACCAGCAGACATTATTTTAACACGATTTAATGCCTCAAGTCACAAATTATATGTGATCTGTGCAACAGAAGCCCTCGAGAGAACTAAGCAAATTGAACGATAATGGCGAACTTCTCATCGGTCGTCCATTCCCGAATGAGGTAGGACCTTTCCGTCTTGAAGCTATACTGTCACTTCGATTGCGAAAAATGCCTGCAATTGACGTCTTTGACTTCTGAAGAAGTGATGTTATCCAGTCCTAAATCTGCTTTTTGCTTGAGATAATTGCTAATTTTATTAAGAAGAGAATTTCCAGAGAAGGGATATGTTACGGACAGGAGCGCAGGAAAGCAATCTTTACTCATTAAATTTCATGTTCCCAAAACAGACTTTCTATTTACCTTGGCACTAATCAATAATTCTCTGTATTCTTGATATGCACACACAAGGTTGTTTCTATACTCCTTATTCACAAAAGCTGACGTTTTGGCAGATTTCGCTTTCTTCAGAGCTTGGAAGGGTCAAGTTAACCGCAATCTAGTCAGCCGAAAGCCTCCATAACCCTTAAGGAAAAAATAACGAAATCTAAATTTCAATCACATTGAAAACAAAATAGCTTCTATCCACAATGACCGTTCTGTATGAGTCTTCCACTGAGTATCACGTGGTCCACTGAGTATCATGTGGTCACCGAACCGCACCAAATTCACAAGGATGAGCAATGCGTTTCTGTGCCTCTCTCACATTACAATATCAGTCTGATATCAGTCGTTTGAAAGCTAGGTCTCGTAATTTTCTATCGTCGTTATGGAGGTATTCGACTGCAGTTGCAGTCAACCTGACTTTTCAGGCTTTGAAGAAGGCGAAATGCGCCGGAAAGTCAGCTTATGTGAAAAAAGAGTGTAGCAACAAACTTGTATCTGTTTGCCGAGAAGAGAGTGAACTGGATGAACTGGACGAAGTGGTGAGCAATAATGGGCAGTGGCCAATGAGCAGACCACGGATGGAGAACGGAGCGAGACAGATGTACAGAACACATGTAGGTAAGAGATGATCCTTCCTCTACGAAAAAAAGGCTTCATCATTGGCACGTGTCAGTATTCCACCATATGGTCACCTGAATAGCAACCCTTCAGCATATGAGAAGTTTTTATGTCACATTTATGATCCTGAATCAGTTCTTGCTATTCTCTCACAGAGCGCTGAATATGCGGAATTTTACTATAAAATGCTCAACTGTTAGTTTTGCTTATAGCCATCTCTGTTGACCAACCGAGAAACACTGCTTTTTTTTCTAAAACAGTGTACCACACAGAATGAGTTGCAATGAGGAAAATTGAAGCGCGAAAAAGAGAACACGACATCTTCAATGAACTGCGTATGTGAACGAAGAGAAAGGATAAGAAAGCGATGGAGGAAAGCAATCAACTATCTGTCGCACCTCGTAGTTGATGTAAGGAATTCATCTTTTATACATAACTAACTTGCAACTATCGTTTGTCTTACCAAAAATGTCGAGTTCTTGTCACATAGGAAAGGCCCATTAGTTGGATGAGTACCCCAGCAACGACTAAGTACTATGTCAGTGAAGGAACTATCTATGAGCAAATTTAAACAAAGAAAGGTTTGTACCATTTTAAAACTGTGGATGGATGCTATATGAACTAACACTCTCACGAGAATTGATTTGTCAATTAGGAAGAAATCTGACGAGTCTCTTCATATTTTTGAACATTTCTAAACGACCTTAAAATAAGAGTATGACAAAATAACACGAAAAGCTTGAAATAAACGACAACTTGGGATTCATCATTATTTACTGATTTTATGCGGAAAATAGAAGTGGTCTAGTGATGGTCGTTTCACTTCTTATCTCTTGCTTGCATAGGAAGAGACAGGAAGACAAAAGCCGAGAAAGGCAAGCCGAAAAAAGAGAGGAAAAACGGTGATAAAGATTTATCGCCCTTTCAGGGCGAAATGACAGGCAGCTAGTAAGGCTTGGATGTAATAAAAAAGTAAACTGGAGAAAGAAAACAACTTCATATTCCAAGGGAGTTGCGATTCACAGTGTTTGTGGTGTACACATCGACCGGTGGCCAGCACTCGGCTAATTCATCTTCTCCAGCGGATTCGCCAGTTCATATCCGTTGTGTCGATCCTGTTGCCACTGTGGTTACGCTTCCAAGTGGTGCCTCGCAGAGTTAGAGGTTGATAGGAATAAGAGTACTCATTAAAGTATCTAGTCGCAGAAGAGCTATACTATCTGGCAATGTCTTTACCACGAAGACAATTACGCAATTCGAACCCTTCCGTATTCGTTGAGGCTTTTTGACATTTGTTAAATAGTTATGTAATACATCAGCTCTATAAAAGTTTGGTATCAAAGAAGCGTGAAAGCAGGTAGATTGGCATTGACAAAGTTCAAGAGGCGGAGCAGATGTTTTCAATCGTGCCGTTTGTTGAAATAAGTGCTGTGTGTGCCTCTTTTTAGTGGGTAAATAACCAATATATCGACAATCTTAACAGTAAGACGACATGTTGAGTAGTGGTTTGTATAGTCGTGGCGTTAGTCAAAGATGTTTTGCTGACAAAAACTTGTTTGGTGATGAACATTACTGCCTCGAAGAAATGAATCGATAGGTGAGCTGATAAACTGGTAACGTACCCCTTTAAAGACGCATTACTTAACCAGTTCTATTAAGACTTTTTCCTATCCCAGTGAGGACAACAACATTCGAAACGGAACTTCATGGCCGAAAAAATTGACGTTGGAAGTGGTCACAATACTTGGAACAGCAACATTCTGGTACTTTTTAAATTTTGTTTCACATGAGAAGTCTTCACGTCTGTTGTGCGGATCCCAGCACTTCTCACATTCAATTCGTTTCCTTGCATCGATTATCGGCGAAGAGCTTCAACCTTTACGCGTGGCTTCGATTATTGCTTGGGGATTTTCATTTCATCTTGAATGTTATAGAATGCTGGTCGAGCTGTACTCCCTGGAGTCCTGACATAGCCGGGCTGGAGCGTCCCCAACTAGATTTCAGAGAGATTTTTTCCCAGACAAGTCCGGTGCCAATTATTCAACCTCGGAGGGTTGAGAGGCTTGGTTGCCCCGGAGCGGAATCAAACTGGAACCATGCTCGTGATTCGATGACGAACAAGACTACCGCTTTGCTTTTTCCGACAAGTAGGACGCTGTTTACTCTCGTCACTATAGATGGGTAGAAGAATTTAAGATTTTCTTAAACGGTAGTATGCTAATCCAAATTTTTTGTGTTCTCTAACACAGCTCTGAGCAGGGAATCTCGGTACGACGAAAATGACCACTATTAATTCTGATCACCGCGATTAGAATGACGAATTGAAAATATAAAGGTACTTTACTAAGCCCACCTTTACAAAACTTCGCCGTGAATAATCAATATATTCCTTTAGCTTAAAGAAGACGAAAACACTGAAACGTTAGCCGCATAAAAAAATTTGTGCCAACTTCGTATGAGTTGAACAATCCAAAGAAGGGTAGAGGTGTTCTTATCACATCATCAGTAAACGGAGAGCCGATGCGATTTTCTCGAAGGATTTGTAACTATCCGTGATGAATTAGTTTTGCAAATATCTCAGCATCATGGTGGTTATATTTCACATCACACCCCGTCGTGAAAAAAATAACAGGCAATAAGTAAAAGGGAGACATTATGACCTTGACTGTAGCCTCAACTTAACTGGGTTTAATGTGGATTTGTACTTCCCAGACAACTCCCGTTGACTGATGATCACTGATTGCACCGCTAGGGTAAGAAAAGAAAAAAGCTGGCAGACAAAAAGGTAAAGCAAGGGGATTAGTGGTGTAGCGGTAAACACGTGAGCCCCCCGAAAAAGGTAGTCGCGGGTTCGAATGTGGCAGGGATCCGAGTTTTGCAAATATCTCAGCATCATGGTGGTCGTACTTCACATTATATTATGCCCTACCACGAAAGAAATAATAGCTAGTAAATGAAAGATTAAGCGTAAAGAATAAACCCCTCGGCGTTGATCAATCCTTGGATGACGCGCTATGCATTCGATTTCATCGAGCATCGTTTGGAGGTGATTGAATGCATATCTGGCTTTTTACAATGACTCGTAGTGGCCTACCGATGCATTGAACCAGTGCTGCTATCTTCCCAGACAAGCCTGGTACCAATTCGACGACCCCGGAGGGATAGAGGGTTTGGTGGACCATAGGCGCGGGGATCGATTCCACGTATGTGTTGCAGGGCGCCTCCCACCACTACGCACACGCCCCCCTTGAATGAAAGGTTAGACATTGGCAAATGCCAAGACCAGCTTTCTTTTAACCTCAGGATTACAAATAGTTCGTTGTATCTGTTGATGAATGGACACAAGGTTTGCACTGCAACATTTATTGACAAAGAATAGCTGTTTCGGTGGATTCACCTTCTTCAGAACAGGGAAAGGTCAAATTGACGTGTTATTTATTCAACTAAACACTTTCATAACCTCAGCAGACAAAACTTAGCACATAAATTTTCTTCCATTCGCATAACAAACAGTTTCCTTTCAACACCCACCGTTTTAAGTCTTTCAGTTCATTGGTGGAGAGCAGCCTCAAAGAGAATGGACGAGGAATGTGCCTGGCTCAGGTCACAGAATTTGTCTGAGGAATGGTGCTAGATCACGAGTGGGCACAAAGCACTCCTACCTGGAGTTCATTTTTTTAATTTCTTGAATTTATCCATAACCATGTCCATATCCAATTTATCCATAACGAGAAAGGATTCAAGAGTTTTACACGCTGATGTTTTGAATTCCTATACGAGTTGAGTGACTTTTGCCTCAAAATCTTCTCCGTTACGTTTCTGTTCCTATGCGCGCCTTGTGGAGTACTTGGTTTCAATTTAAATTTACGGACTGGGTATCCTTTTATACGGATGCAAAGCGGTCTACCTGTTTCGCCCACGTATTCGCCCGAACATGCTTCAGAACAGATTAGGTCCACCGCACCCGAACTCATGCAATCACCGTCTCTACCCTCAAAGCAAATTACGCAATTTTGCGTTTGTATAGCCGGTCATATCTGCGGTTAGTGAACTAACTAGCGTATTAGAGTGTCCGGTGGTATTTCGAACACTGTTACCGAATTCTCTAGACCGGCCCTCCCTTACGTAAGTTTTTATAGCTGCATCCATTTCGTTGGAAATAAAGGGCAGGATAAACGGGACCTAGAATTTCTCCTCGCTAGAACCATCGTATAAAGGCACGGATATGATAGCTATTTGCCGTGCCAATTTCAATGATTCTTCTTTCTTCTCTCTTCCTGTCAGCACACTGGTGGCTGTTCGAAATATGTTTCTTACAAGCGCGCTTTTGGTGTGTGAGGGGGTAAGAAAGGAATTAGTGAACCAGTATATTTTTATCACTTGGTTTTCAGTACCATTTCGTGATGTAGCTCTTACAGACAGGTCCATTTGAGCGCTAACAAACGGAAACCTGTTTTCTTTCAGTTTCTCTCGAGCAAACCTAGTGTACCGTGACTGTTCGTCCAATAATTCTAAGCATTTATCCATCTCCTCTTGTGTGGCAGATGACAAAGCAATCATCTGTACATCTACAGTGAAGTAATGGCAGGAGATCGATTCCTAGTACTTCTACTGTAGAAGTGAAGGCAGTGGTAAGGGTTGGTGCCACTCACTTCCCCACCGTTAACTCTCTAATTTGTGCGTAATATTCCCTGGACCATTTAAGGATCGAGCAGCTTAGGCACACCTTTAGGAGGACCATGAGCTGCTGAATCGAGAAGCCTTACATGTTTATTACTCGTTAATGTTGCACAGGAAGGTAGCGGATGGCTTGCATTGCGATGTTATTAGACACGCCAGTGTAAAGGGAGGTAATGTCGAAGGACTCCATCACGTACGTGCTGTTAGGACGTGCGTTGGGAGAGGATGCAGGAACATTTGGGTAATCATGAAATGGGCTGGTATGTGCTTCAGCAACTGGATGAGAATTAGGTTTATAAATCAAACTGTTCAACGAGCGAGCCCGCCTTCTCAACTGATGATGGATCTAAACTTGAACGTTCAGAAGTAACCATAAGACCAGACATGTTGGTAATTCAATCTTAAGTTGCAGAACAACTGTTGTTTCAAGCGTGTCGAGCCTGCCACTTTGACTCATTCGTTGTTCAATTTTCGATGTTGACCTTTGAATTCCTTTGACTTTTTGAAGAGGTTAAACATTATCCGTGACAAATTTTCCTGTAGTAAGAAATGCTAGAGCACAAAAAATGAGCGAGAACCAAGCTACTACTCGGTCGTTTTCTTTCTCAGCAATCGTGAGGTTGTCAAACAGCCTACGTTTACTTCCATACAATAACACACATACAACACAACCGTAGCTAACGTTTCGGCAGAATCGCCCTCTTCAGAGCCTGGAAGGGTACCCTAATACGCAACTTACTAGGGTCAGATGCTTCAACAGCACAAAGAGAAATATGAAAATCAGAACGATAATTACAGGATCAACGGCCTGTCGAAAAAACCCACCACTTTTTTTCACCTGTCTTCCACCGAGGAAGAACAGCCGCTCAGAGTCGCACATGGTTGGCGACTGCACCTCCCCACATCAACGATCGACACGAAGGTACGGGGCAAGATCACGTGCGATCTCAGGGCATTCCTTCTGCTATTCATTGTAGGGTTCTTGGCATTTATCCAGAAAGCCTCGAAGAGTTTGTGCGTTGGTGTTTTGGGATCCCGTGCGAGGATAGCGACTTTTATATCAAAAATCGTCTCCGCTATTCTTTCATATCCTATGCGTTCCTAGTGGGGTGGTTTGCCTTAGTTTTTGTTTACCATCTAGGTGCTCTTTTTGTACGGGTACATAAGGAACTGCCCTTTTCGCTAAGGTATTCATCTCCGCAAGTATCATTATTATCATTGATTTTGTTTTGTTGTCTTCTCTATGCAGGAGGAGATGAATAAATGCCTTGAATTATTGAACGAGCCGTCTGAGTGAATTAAGTTCACGCGGGAAAACCGAAAGAAACCTACTGGCTTCCGTTTCTAAACGTTCAAATTAATTTATCAAGTAACGGTTACATGACAAAGTGATACCGAAGACCAAGTAATAAAAATATCCTGGTTCATTTCCTTTCTTCCCTCCCTTTACGCACAAAGAGGGCGCTTGTGAGAAACATGTTTCAAACGGCCACTTCTGTGTGCACAAGTAGGGAACTAAAGGAAGAATCGCGCTACTTGGCTCGGCAAATAGCTACCTCCAATGGCTACAAAATAGTAACTTTACGAGAAAAGTTTAGAAGGAGAGCGACGCCCCAAATTGAAGGGTTTGGCCGAGACAAAATCCCGTTTATGTTGCCCTTTATTAACGATGGAAGATGGAATAAGTGTAGCGATAAGGCGATGCGAAAGAAGGGCAGATCTAGAGGAATAAGTAGCGATAATTGAAGTCCCACCGAATACTCTTCGTCGCCAGTTAGTGTGTAACCGCCTATACGACCATCTATGTGAAACATAGAACTGCGTAATTTGCCCTTATGGCAGGAACGGTGACTAAGCTCAGGTGCGATATAGTTGACCTCTTGTAACACTTGTGGAGACGAATATCTAGGCGAAATGGGCAGACCTTTATGTACCCGCATAAAAGAATACCTAGATGGCAAATGAAAAGCAAGACAAGGCAAGCCACTAGGGACGCATAGGATACAAAAGCATAGCGGAGACGGTTTCGTTATACAAGTCGCTATCTTCGCACGGGATCCCAAAACACCAACGCACAAACTCTTCGAGGCTTTCTGGATAAATGCCAAGAACCCTACAATGAATAGCAGGGAGGAATGCTTCGAGATCACGCGTGATCTTGCCCCGTACCTTCGTGTCGATCGTTGATGTGGGGAGTGCAGTCGCCAACCATATGCGACTCTGAGCGGCTGTTCTTCCTCGGTGGAAGACAGGTGAAAAAAGTGGTGGGTTTTTCGAGAGGCCTTTGATCCTGTAATTATCGTTCTGATTTTCATCTTTCTCTTTGTGCTGTTGAAGCATCTGACCTAGTAAGTTGCGTATTAGGGTACCCTTCCAGGCTCTGAAGAGGGCGATTCTGCCGAAACGTTAGCTACGGTTGTGTTGTATGTGTGTTATTGTATGGAAGCAAACGTATGCTGTTTAACAACCTCGCGACTGCTGAGAGAGAAAACGACGAATTCATAATCCAATGCCGAGGTTAATAGAAAGTCGATCTTGGGTACAAGCTACTAGTCCTAGTTGAAAGTTCACGACGTGTGTAATGCAGTGCTTGGTGTTTTCCCTCTTCAAAGTTGAAAGATTAGTATCAGACTTGTCTAGAAGGATAGCAACACTGAGATAATGCATTGGTCGGTCACCGCAAGTCGGTGTATGCATTCTTCGGTACTAGATTGACGCGAATGCACGCGCGTACCTCATGGATTGATCAACACGGAGAGCTACATCTTCCTTATGCTTTTCCTTTCCAAATGATAAAAATGTAGAATACAAGTTGGCCTTTATGCACAAATATGGTTTGTTCTTTCGTTCTACATGTGTTTTATGACGAAACAAGATATTTTTTTCAACTACTCATCTTCTCACTTTTAAACACTTTTTTTTCCCCGATGTGTGTAAACACGTAACACAATTAACAGGTGGAAACAGATAAATAGACGAAAAGGTAGGAAGAAATACAATGATATTTAGATAGGTAGGCATTTGAATTGCTAAACGAGCGGATAGACAGGTAATGGTGCCGTGGTCGGCAACGGAGTGCGCGCACTGAAGATGGTGTGTGCCAATCACTACGCCTGAATAGATCTTCTAAGGATAGCATCCATTTTTTCGACTTCGGAAGAATTTGTTTAAAAAATAACAAAACGAGACGCTGAGTGATGAAACACTGCGGAGCTGATGAAATTTAGTCCATTCTTTATAGCAACAGTGCGGCCGTGCACAGAAGTGCGCGAGTTTTACAAATTAGCACGTGTTCATTGTATTACGTCACTCGGAAAGTAATGTAAAAAAGGAATGAGCACAAAGGATAAACCTCTCGGCGTTGATCAATCCCTGAAGGATGAGCCATGCATTAGAGTTCATTAAGCATCGTTTGAAGGTGATTGAATGCATATTTGATCTTTATAATAGCCTACCGCCGTGAGCTACCGATGCATCAAGCCAGTTCTGCTGTCCCCCCTCAGACAAGTCTGGTAGCAATTTGGCGACCCCGGAGGGGTGGAAGGCTTGGTGGGCCATGGGCGGTGGTCGGTTCCACGTGTGTGTTGCATGGCGCCTCTGACCACTGCGCCACACTTGCCCTAGTCGGAAAGTAATGTAGGGTTTGCAATTTCGCACGTCTTGTATATGTATCAGCAATAAATTTTCCTTCGAATGCTGTACAGTCAGATATCACTTCAAAAATCGTTTTGTGAACTTTTGCGCTGTATAATTGGTTTTCTAAAGTAAATTTTATTCAACATGTATCCTTTCATAGATAAGCTAACACGAAGTTGATACACGATCTTTATTCGGCCAACGTTTCCACGTCTTCGTCTTCATCAGAGCCGTTGATCCGAGTCGGTGGTCCGCAATTGTTCTTCCCGATGTCTTCGTCTTCGCCTTTTTATCAAGTCGGATTTTCTTCAGTGGAGCATCTTTCGAAAGAAGCAATCTCACCCTTTGATACTCTTTTACACAGGATGTTAGCTGTTGATGACTCTCCGTGATAACAGCTAGCTTGTTTCTTCCGGACAATCATCCTTCAGAAGTGGATATCATTATCAGCTAGCATAGGGCATAACAATAATTCAAAACCGATTTCCCATGGACCATCGTCTCGGCTCATCGGCTCTCATGAAGACGAAAACGTCTACATATTAGCCGAATAAAGCTGTTTACCGACCTTGTGTAAGCTTACCAATGAGAAAACACATGTTGATTACTCATACCGAGGTTAAATGAAAATCGATTTTAAGTCAAATTTTTTTTCGGCAAATTTTTAAAGTTAGCATTTTGGATGTCAAAACAGCAATTTGGACAAATCTAGTTCTACAAATCCAAACCCGGGCATGCACACCACAAACGCCTTAAAACATTAATGAGGTGTGAGGCCAAGGAGACGTTAGCGAGTACACAATGCAACGTTGGTTCGGCAAATTTCGTCTTCACGTGATCGACTTTGAAGTGAGGTATGTAGCAGACGTGCTTCTGCCATTGACGTCGATGAATCAAAGGCATCATTGTAAGCAAAGACATGGTAGACTACTCGAAATCTGTAGAAGTACTCAATATAAAAACCTCAACTGTTTCAGAGCGTCTAAAAAATTAGAACGTCGAAAAAAGGCCTACAAATGGATGCTGCACCACTTGAATGACAATTAAAGAAATAGCCAATTTGTGATATCATCTGCGCCTTATCTGCATAACAAGGAGGATTCGTTACTCGACCGAACTATGAAGATCGACGCGAAGTAGATCTTCCGCAACAACCGGACAACCGTCGACGATCGGCTCGTTGGTTGCACTGCGACGAAGTTCTGCGGCACTTCGCAAAGCAACAATTACACTAAGGCAAAGTCACGCTGACTAATTCATAGTTTGCTAGTGGATTGATCCCTCACAGCTTCCTGAATCCGGGTGAACCGAGTACGGTGGAGAAGTACGTCCAAGAAATCTGCAAAGTATACCAGAAACATAAATGGCTGCGGTCCGCATTGGCCAGCAGAAAGGGATCAATCCTTCTCCACTACAACGTGCAGCGTCGCTTCATACAACCAGTGCTGCAAAAGGTGGATGAGCAAAGCTACGAAGTCTCCTCCAAACTTTTGACCTATCGTCTACCGACTAACACTCCTTTGAGCAACTCAATAACTTTCTTTGCGAAAAGCGCCTCGAAACCGGAGTCGAAAGTGCCTTTACACTTGCTCCTCATTCGCGAAGATCTGTACAATCCAGTGGTTTTCATTCAAATTAGAAGGCTTAGCTTTTTATTTACTACCTATTCCTTTTTCATCGCAGGGTATTAAGCGAAATACGACCACAATAATGCTGAGATATTTATAAAACTTAGACTCCAGTCCAGCTTCGAACTCGTGATTACCCCTTCCCTCGGGCTGCGTGTTACCCACGACACCACGCCCTTGACTTGCCTTCCTCTCAGCCAGTTCTTTTACCCTCACGATGCTATCAGCAATCACCCGTCAATAGAATTGATCTGGAGGGCGCAATTCGGCATTGGACTTAGTTAGTCTGAGGTTGTTGTCGAAACCACAATGTTTGACTTCTTACTTCCCAGCTTCAACAGATTGAAATCTTGGTTTAGTATATTCTCTGCTTTGGTGATAGAGGTGGTTGTCTGTATTAACTGCAGTCAACTTAACATTTCCAGGCACTAAAGAAGGTGAAATCCGCCTAAGCTTCAACTTTTCCGTCAATAAAGAATAAAATAACACCTCATATTTTGCACGTCAAGAATAAAGTGAATTATTATCAGTGCCGAAGCTAACAGGGAAGTCGGTACTGGAATAAGGCTTCCTGGTTTGAAGTGCTTTGTCTGAAACATCAACAAGCATAATTTAAGTCATGAGACGAAGTGCAGGCATGAAAGACAGCTTTGTTTTCTTGAATTCGCTTACATTTAAGCAGTAACAATGTCTATTGATAATTGGACCACCATTTTTCACAACGGAGAAAGTTTTTTTGCTCTTCGGGACTTCGGCCAAAAAACAACTGTTTAGTAATTAAATGAGAGAGACGAGGATTTGTTGTACACTACCCACCACTGCCACATATTGCAGCACAACACGGTTGGTTGTTTACTCTGCCAGAAGATAAATAAAAAAATTATTGCGACGACAACGATGAGGGACGACGAGAAGGAAAAGAAAAAAGAAGTAGAAGAATATGGTGGATCATCCGATTAAATTATGAAGGCGATGAAAGAAGCCCTTGGAAATACGGTCTGATGCATTTCTAGGTCCATTTTCTGGCATAAATCCTGACAAAATCGATGACTTCCAAATACTGGCTGGGTGCAGATTCGTCACGTCCTTCACTCTGACTTCGAAGAAAAGAACCTCCTTGGTTGAAATACCTCATTAGAAAATCCAATCGCAGCCAGAGTTGTTCACAGGAGTAACATTTAGGCACAATTGACTTCTGGAGCTCGCAAAAAAAAGAACTAAAGAACACATTATTTTTAAAGGATATACGGCTAAAGGAGCAAAAACGGAAATATTTCCATTGGTCGTTGATATGGATGATGGCTAAACAAATCTGACTCGCACAATTCTGTAGGCGGGCTTTCCATTAACTCTGGTCCATATGTGCAAATGAGCTGGACCAATCGATACTCGTCATCCGATGTCATGGGATAGTCGTATTACGAACAGGTACGATTTATTTTACTACTGCGATCATCGGCAAACAAGGGCATCAAATGTCCAAGGACGTCCACGGAGGGACTTGTCACTTAGAATCACAGTAGTACTGTTTCAAGTTGAATGACCGGTTTTTTTACTACGTCATGCCAATGCTCGTAGTGTTACAGCTGCTAAGGTTGATCATGTCATTCTGTGACACTCTAGGCAACGTTACGTGTTCAATGGTACGTTTTTTTTTGTTTAAAGGAGGCTTCTCGCTCAAATTTCCACATTATATGAAAGATATATTAATCTCTTGTAGGCAATAATTCTGACCCTTCAGGTGAAAATCTACCCTCAGTGCTTCGTCGCTTCATCGATGCGGGAACATGTTAAGCTACCTAAGAAGGGTGAAGAATCATTACCTCGGGATTTTGGAGAACGAGCTTATCCAGGAAGTAAAATGCCAGTTACATGGAAATTTCGCCGCAGCTCACACTACTTTTGTTCAGAAGGACCATCCAGTTATCCAAACAACGAGACACGAATTGTCGGGTTCGTTCGTTGACGGCAGCGCTCTGAAGTACGTTTTCGTACGGAAGAAACACTACATTTCTCTGCCTTTTGAATAACAGCGTGACCTGTCATCTATCTCTTTTACTACTCTTGTTGAAGAAGGTAATTCATCACAGTTGGAAACAAGCGAAATGGTAGGTAGAATACAAAAAAGAGTTTTGTTCTTTTGTTCACTTAATTTTTTTCTTCTCATGCGTTATCCAGGGTGCGTGTGACGCAGTGGTTGGAGGAGCCCTGCAACACACGTGGAATCGATCCCTGCGACCATGGCTCACCAAGCGTTCCATCCCTCTGGGGTCGGCAAATTGGTACCAGATTTGTCTGGGAGGATAGCAGAGCTGGCTCGATACATCAGTAGGCCACTGCGAGTCAATGTAAAGGCCTGATATGTAATCAATCACCTCCAACGATGCTTAATGAAGTCGAATGCACGGCGCATCCATCAGGGATTGATCAACGCCGAGAGCTTTATGCTTTTTATTTTTTTCATGCGATATCCATTTCTGCTCCAACATTAAAAACATGAAAAAAATTGCGCCTGACTAAGTAAGAGGAAAATACCACTTTAGTTGCCGTTTGGTGCGAATAACACGTAGTGCGAGAACTAAGTAAACATTGTGATCCTTCTGTTGTGTTCGCCAGCGTGAAGAGAACTGTATTTTACACAGTTGATTGGGCGTTTTATAATATAGCATTATTGTTCATATAAAATGGACTCCACACCAGTAGCTCAGCCCTGGAATGATGAGACATCACCTAACGACGTGGTAGATCGGCTCGAGATTCCTCGCTTGAGAAAGATGATGAAGCTTTGATGAAGTTTTCGGCTTTTATCATTCTTTGAGGGATGCGCCATGCATTCGACTTCACAAGGTTTCGTTGGAGGTGAATAAATACATATCTGGCCTTTATAATGACTCGCCGTGGCCTATCGATGCATCGAGACAGTGCTGCTATCCTCCCAGATAAGTCTGGTACTAATTTGCCGACTCCGGAGGAAAGGATGGTTTGATGAGCCACGCGCACGGGGACCGATTCCAAGCGTGTGTTACACGACGTCTCCGACCGCTGCACCACACGCGCCCTTGCTTGAAAAAAGAGCCGTTTATCAAACATATTGTTACTAATAATTATTAGTTTATCTACTTTTTTTGTTTATTTATCAATGCATATGACTTGACTTCATGTATTTAGCAGATCCCAGCACTTCCTTAATTCCGTTCGTGCTTTCGCATCCACTATTCACAAAGTCTTCGAATTTGTGTGTTTGATCGACGACCTTTTTCTTCTTCACGATGCCAAAAATCATTGAATTGTGTTCGAACTGAGTTTTCTTAAAATCATGGGTAGCTCTACTACAACGTTCCCATATCTTCACCACGAGCAGTCGCCACCTTTTGTGGATGGATCAAAAGAGATCTTTCCCTAGATACGTTTGGCGCTATGTTCCCAATCTTGGAGTAACGGGTGTACCTTTGCCCGCGATGGGCCAAAGCTACGATAATTCGTGTATTCACTTCTGTCGAGTCGAAGACGTTCATGTGGTAAATGAAGCAGGAAGAACTCCACTTCGAACTCTGGCCATTGGCTTTTGCACCTAATGGCATAAACCATTGCAACGAACTGTTTCGGAAGCATTTTTAGGTCGCATGGCATTCACTCTGTCCGACATTGTACGATTTATGTTATGAAAAACTCGAATAAGGAGCTCGCGAACGATAGGCAGCTTATACATTGAGTTAATAAGGAGGCATTTGTGCATTTGCTTAGACTGCAAAATCTGTTTTCTATTGCAATACTTAAAGCGGGGGAGAAGAGTTAAACTAACGTGTTGATGAGAAGTTTCGGTTGACGCATAGATTAGAAGTACCGGAAGGATTATGAGCTCAACGGTTTCCGCACAACGTGGAAAACGTGGTAATATGTCAAACTTCGGAACGAGGAACCATTAGCAGGGTGTACCTATCCGCCCAAATTAGAATACGGCGGCTGGTTAAAGTCATGAACAGGTCGGTACAGCTGTAACGTGTGGTCTCCCTTCCTCCTATACAATTCTTCTACATGCTTGAAAATTTAACACACTATCTGAAAAGTTCTCTCCCTACTCTTCCTCCGTGCCTTATTATTTACATTCGTTTATTTGATCATTCAAATATTTATCAACGTATTATTACAAATTCTGTAAACTCTACCCTTATGATGAGAGACATGAGAACAGTGCTGCAGTAAAGGCCATGAAAACTAAGACTGCCCTTGACAAAGACTCAGCTGGCAATTGTACCATTCAGTTTTCAACAAACAGTCAAAGTCAAACAGCTGTACTCGCAGCTGCAATTGTTTTACAGATCACGGTGTGAGACTCATACCTGCTACCATGCTCGAGTCAAACCACCAACATGGACGACGATTGCGAGGCAAGGAAAAAAAATGGGAAAGGCGCTTCGGCCTCCACTACGCGTGAACGCGGGCCGTCCAGGCATCCAACTAAGTAAGTAAGTAAGCTTCCAGCAAAATAAACTGTCATACTTATCAACTTCAGTAAATTCGTTAGCACTCACGTAACAAATTGCTTCTGGAAATTCTCATGCGAAAAACTATCTTTAGGATTTCGATTTTAGAGAATCGGTTTGTTCAACTCGACGTTGTAATATTGTACAATTGGCAAGGAAAGCTCCCGTGCGTTTTGAACGAAATGTTGTTACGTAAAGAATCAGAACTGATTCGCACAGCCTTGCAATGTATCTTTTCTAACACTGCAGAGAATTTTAACCTTATTTGTATTTGTTATTTTAACCTTATATTTGCAAAACTCCGGACCGCAGGTGCCTATGGTGGGGAACGAACGCGCTATTGTCCTTTCCGGGGAGTAACGCGTTCACCACCACACCATGCGGGTCCTTCTGTTTCGCCTTTCTCTCAGCTAGTTGAAGTTATATTTCGCAATATACCCTGCCATTAAAAAGAGTAGGCAGTAAATAAAAGAGGTTAAAATTGTGATTATAACTATAGCCTCAGCTTAACTGGGTTCAATGCCGATTTGGGCTCCCCAGATTAATCCCGTTGACGGGTGATTACTGATGGCAAAAGATCAACAGAACTAACTGATGTCGCTGTTGTCCCGAAGTTTTTCATGGAAAGATAGCATCGCCACCTTCAAAGAGGATTCCTTTTTTCGCGAAAGACAGGAAGCCACAAAATTGGAGAAACGTGATTGCTAAACTACCACGAACTGAGATTTATTCAGATCACTAGTAAACTTTTAGGGAAGGCGCTGTTGTCGAGAACAACAATGAAGAATACGACGACTTTTTCAAGACTTTCACATTAGCGCTATGAAAGCTAAGAGTTTGAAAATCGCCAAGAGACGTCTATCTCCAGAAACATTCCAACTGATTCCCCATCGTGGAATCACACGAGATGCAGGCAATCGCCACCTAACCTCTGCAGTTGCAGAATACTGCAGTAAGGCGATAAAAACACGATTTCAAAGAGAGCAGAGTAGTAGTTATGGTTGAAGCTGGAAAGGATGAAAAAGCATTCGTAACACCGATCGAAATACCGCGAATTACAACACCAAGGTGTTCGCACTCCGACTCCCGGGCGTTACATTTGTGGCTTAGGAAAAGGCAATGCAAAAAATTACCCACGACCTCTAGTCTGCTCTCTTTAAAAGACTCGCCCTCTTTTCTCTATAGGAAATTAAGAAGGATGCCTATATCATCTCACTACTCGTTTTGGAAATCTGGAGTGCTACCGTGAGCACATCTCGTTTACGAACCATGCAACCAACCGCTCCAGATAGAATAGTTCTTAAACATCTAGGAAGCCTTTCATCTGTCCTCACCAATACACTTGATTAGTTCAGCACACTTTACCTTTCAGAACGTAAGGTTCACACACGATGCACACATAGCGAGACTCATCTAAGTATCGCGACAGTAAAGAAAATCGCTCTCTAACTTTCGACATTAAAAAGGCTTCTGACTCATTTGAGATAAAAGCGATTATGGTAGATCCGGACAGCTGGAAGGGTTATTCAATTCATGTCTTTAGTGAGATATATAACAGTTTTTTCACAAATTGAATGGAAACATTGTACTGAAGTTGGATTGCGGTCGGAGTAAAATCAGTGGTAATCATTGTAAATCACCCTTTGTTTCGCTGATGATATGGTTCTTGTAACATCAAGCATCATCACACAAACGAATCGGATGCTGATCGACTTCAAAAACTATCAATAAAGACGATATTCATGCAATGCGGATTTGTTCCTGATGTCCCATTTACGCTCAATGGAAAGAACATCTCCGAATGTTCCAGTTACGTTTCCCTCGGTTGACAAGTCAGCAAGATAAAGAATTCAGCTCCAGAGCTGCAAAAAAAGCAGCCAAACGATTTCTCAAAAGCATTGGAGTTCTGGTGAAGAAGACTAGGACTCCTCAACTCTGTGCCCGCCTCTCCAAGTGCACGATTATTCCTTTCTTAACGTACACGTTGGAAAGTTGATCGCTACGTAGGCACGATGAAAGATCACTCAGCATTATCGAAAGTGCAGTCCAGAGGACGATGCTGGGAGGATCTCGTATCATGGAAATGAGAGAGAGAGATCCGATGCTCCGAATTATGTCAGCGTTCGAAAATCACAGACGCCTTTTTTACGCGACCCGTCTTTCACACCTACTCGTCTGGGTTCCACCATTTTTTGCATTCGATTTGTTTCCTTTCATGCATCATCCCCGAAGGATTTTCAAGGGTTTGCGCATGGGTTCGGCTGCTACTTGACGATCTACCCTTCGTCATGGATGCCGTTGAATGATGATCGAGTCGATTCTCCACGAGTCCTGAGATAGCCGGTCTTCAGCGTTTCCACTTGGATTGCAGAAAGTGAACTTTTCCCAGACAGGTTCGGTGCCAATTTCCCGAGTCTGGAGAGATGACAGGCTTGATGAGCCTGAAGTGAGATCGAGCGAGAACCGTGCTCGTGATGATCAGCATCACTACCACTGCGTGTCCGCTCCTTGAAGACGTCTTTTAAAGCCCAAAGTGTCGAAAATCAGGTAAACCGTACACGGAATGCGCGTGAACGACAGCTGATGGACAGGAGTCCATTAGTGACTGGATTACTCGGGATGTCAAACGTACTGCAGGAAGACCAGCGACCCGATGGTCAGAGTTTTTCACGAAGAGCCTAGAAGAAAGATATGATGCTCGACGAGTCCCTACAGCGAGCAGAACCCACCGAGCTACTCTTTACTCTTGCGCGCTAAAGGTACAAATGGAAGAACTCGACGATTAACAGACCGACAGCTGATATTCGTTTGCAAATAAATGTACAAGCAATAATTATCTTGTTGTTTATTCAGTATTTTCGTCTGTCAATAAGCCTTTTCTTTATGGTGATCAGGTGCCTGAATATTTATTTATTAGAAATCACTTTTTTGCTGCTGAGCAATCGTCGTCACCGATTTTGATGTGAGTGCGTGTCTCCGTGAAGATAGTAACCCCAATAGAGGATGTTGAACGCCAGAAAAGACTGAAAAAACATTCTTTACGCTCCTTTTCGTGTTCATGACTACTTTTGAGAGACACTATTAACAAATTTCCTCTTAAAGGCGAAGTGGGGTAAATATCGATATGATGATAATGTAACTGAAAAAAGTAAAAAGGATAAAAAGCTCTCGGCGTTGATCAATGCCTGAAGGATGCGCCATGCATCCGACTTCATGTGAATCGTTTGAAGGTCAGTGAATTCACATCTGGCCTTTACAATGACTCGCCGTGGCCTACTAATGTATCAAACGAGTGCTGCTATCCTCCCAGACAAGTCTGGTACCAATTTGCCGACCCCGGCTGGAGCGATGGAATGCTCCGTGAGCCACCGGCGCGGACATCGATCCCATGTGTGTGTTCCAAGGCGCCTCCGACCACTGCACCAGACGCGCCGCTATTGGAAAAAGTAGGTAGCTACTATTAAAATTAATGACAATTTGGTTGAATTCGGGGATGACATGATGAATTTGTAGATTTTTTGAAAATCGTTGTGAAATGGTAGACTTTTGTGCCTCCAGACTACTTGAACTATGAAAAATATTGTTAAAAAAACAAAAGAAATTAAAGAAAACAGTTTTTTAATTATAGAAGAAATCTCTACTTCACATAATAGTCAGCTTTCAAGTCCATCGTAATCTACGTTCTTTTATCCTTGTTGATATACAAAATAAGTAAAGGCCTACAAAACTTGGAGAAACTAACCTATGCAACGAAAACAATGCTGAAGCATTTGCAAAAGTCAGAGCGTAGCCCTGCCCAGAACCGGACACGCTGCTACCCTTTCTAGTTCTCACGTGTTACCCACTACATCGCTAGGGCACTTGCTTTGCGTTTGCAAGGGTAGGTTATAATTACAAAATCGAAAAGTAGCAAAAATAGTAGAGAAAAAGGTAGTTCACAAAGAACAAATCGATAGAAGATCTGACCATGGGAAAGGCAAAGAACGAGATGCGGTCGACGCGGTTACCGAACTCGAACAGGCGCTGCCTCTTCTTCAGATAGTTGTTGCGCCGCCGGGACGCCATCTCGCGCTCGAATGACGTCTGTTCCGTTGAGAACTTATCCGAATTCGACGACATCGTCTGCAACGGACGGTTTGTGCGCCTGTTACCTCTTCGCGTTTCGTAATAGGAAGTAAATAGATAGATTATCGATGCAAAGGATTTAGAAGACAAATGAGGGTTGTCCGAGTGATTTCAACCCTTGTAACTAACGACTACATTACATAATGCTGATATAACATTTCAACACTCAAGGTCTGACGCAAAGATTTCCTTTGGACGTTCTATGAATTCCACGTTAGCCGATCTAACCCCTACGCTCCATGTACGAACCACATTCAATAGCAACAGCCACTTCGTCGGTACAATAGACAGACAAGTGCTGCCAGAGTTATACGGGACGCTGAGACATCTTAGTATTTTCCACATCTGTTGTGTTCCTACTATCCCTACACCCTTATCCCCGACAACAATGTCTCTGACGAACACACTCGTTTGAAAAAACGGTTTTTTCTAAATATAAAAGAATAGATTTTGGACCAAAGTATGCTACAATAACCCTGTAGGATATAGCTTTTGTCCCTTCTTTCCCATGCACAAACCGTTTAGAGCTTCCTCAGTGATATCAGCTGCATATAAAAAGTATAAGAAGTAACTCTGTGTAACAAAATAAATGGCGGGAAAGCAAACGAGCAGATATTAATTCATTGTGGCTGGTGGTCAAAGCCTCGCTTTCGGATCGAAATCAACTAACGTCGGACCTTAAGTGTTAACTTTGAATAGTGAACAGCGTAGAAAGGGAAAGCAAAAAGTAAAAAGTCAAAAGAAAATACCAAAATAGTAAATTTCCATAATCTTCTTGAGAAAGACACTATGTTAACAGTGGTTGTACTTCACATAACACCCTGCCGTAAAAAAAATAGTAGGCAGTAGATAAAAGTCATACATTGTACTAACAATGTTAAGAATGGCGATGATGATCACTGAAATCCACACTGATTCAACAACAACAATGATAATGAAAACAGACTGCACTGGATATAGAACCATCTAGAAAACCGTACGTCGTCATCATCATTCGCTCCGTCGGGTCGTTGCTGCCACTGCGCTTCGACCACCTCAACACCGCGTTCGGCAAACGGCATCATGTTCCGCATAAAAGAGGCGACAACATGCATCGTGTTACTCGACCGGCTCGTCTTCAGCAGTAATTTTTGTCCTAAAACAGTACGGCAAAATTTTAATGTTGTGCCAACACTGGTCTTCACGTCGTCTTTTAGAACACCATTTAGAGGATGTAATAATCGCGTTCCCCTGCCTACTGTATATTCAGTAAGTTCCAATTTTTCTTCCGCTACTTCAATTTATATTTATTTATTCCGTAATACTGGTTTAAGTGGATCCCCGCGCCCATGGCCCACCAAACTTTCCATCCCTCTGGGGTCGGTAAATTGGTACCAGACTTATCTGGGAGGATAGCAGCACTGGCTCGATACATCGGTACGCCACCAGCAGTCATTGTAAAAGCCAGATATGCAATCAGTCACCTCCAACGACACTTAATGAAATCAAATTCATGGCGTATCCTTCAGGGGATCGATCAACGCCGAGGGCTCTACCCTTCATCTTTCATTGGTTTGAGAAAAGGAAAGTTTTTTTCGCATCTAAACCAAACATCACCATCTACTTAACTACAGTGAACATTTTCGTTGATACCATTCCGTAATAGAGAGAAATCTAAGTAACAAAATAAAAAAACCGAAGAACGCGCATAAATATGATTTCGTAGCAGATAATTCGACACCTCCCAGCCGTTTACCGCTTCATCGTCGCTGGGAGGTGTTCTTGGGTGTCGGACTGCTATGTAAAGCGGGAGGAATCGTCCTCCCGGCAAGGTCTCCCAAGCTGAGAAGAGTCCGGCGTTTCCATCAAGAAGCCTAGCTAAGAGTAAACCAATATCAGGATCCGCCACCGTCCTGGTATCAAAGTCGCATGGTGGCAAGTCTCCCTCTCATCCACAAAGGCTGCGACTGCTCGTGGTGGTGAAGACCTGGAGCAGACTTTGGCCAGGCTGACCTCGGGATTCCAGGGAACCACAATGGCTTAAACAGTAAGCCTCCGAAAAGTGGTGATTATGCTAGGGATTGCACAACCAGTGAGCACGGGCCATTCAAGTATCAAGTATCAAGCAATTCGACAACGAATTTGTTGACTTGTATAATAAGTGAAGTACCGGATTCGACTTCCGCGAGTTGAGACATTTCCAGGCAAAAAACACAAACTCGGTTGTAAACACAAGAAAAAAACAGCTACACAAAGTTAGCATTCCTACCTGGTAGGCAACGAAGGCCAATTCGAGCAGTGATGCGAATATGAAGGCAACGCAAGTGAACATCCAGATGTCGATCGCTTTGATGTAGGAAACCGGCGGAAGTGAGCGAATAATATTGCCAAACTGAAGAGAATAAGATAAAGAAAGCAGGAACGATATCTTCGAATGTGCAGAAAACGCTTTCCAAATAATGACCTGTCACCTGTATCACCTGTAGTCTTGTTGATCGTCGAGTGACTCGAGCGGACGCCAGCAAATCTTTCATTTTTCCCTGTCGCGTGCAAGAGTAGCCTAGTGGGTTCCGCTCGCCCTGGGGACTCGTTGAGCATCATATCTTTCTTCTAGGCTTTTTCGCCCATCGGTTGTCGTCCATAAGCATAAAACGTGCTCGGCCCACCTTACCTTCGTCTGTTAAGCGCATGGAATAGCACCTTCGACTTACGATCGTTGACGCGGGTCAGAGCTTCAGATCCCTTCCCCTTACTTGTGTGACAGAGGATACTCCTAGCATTGTCCCTTCGATTGCTCCTTCAACAATGCTAGGTGATATTTCATCCTGTTTACGCAGCAACCAGGTTTCTGACGCATACGTTAGGGGCTGGGAGTACCGTTGAGTCGAAAAGGTGGGACGGAGTCGGGTGTTCTTTCTTCTCTTCACTACATCCTCGGTGCTCTTGAAAGCCCCCCAAGCCGCTCGTTTCCTTCTGCTCAGCTCTGGAGCTAAGTCGTTCATCATATTGATTTCCCGACCTAGATAGACATAACTGGAGCATTCGGAGATATTCTTCCCGTTTAGCGTGAATGGGGCATAAGAAACCAATCCGTTCCTAATGCACATCGTTTTTACGAGATTTAGTCGAAGACGAATACTTTGTCAAAGCCGACAAAGCATTTGTTTCGCTTGGCTAATGTTTGCTGTTATAAGAACGATGTAATCAGCAAAGCGAAGATGTTGTAATTGTCTACCATCGATTTTCACACCTATGTTATCCCATTTTAAAGTTCGGATGGCATTCTCGATGGCGGCGGTAAATAATTTTGTCGAGATGGTATCGCCTTGCCTAACCGCTCTTTAGACGTCGATGTTAAGATCGTTGAAAAATGGTGATATGTTAGCTGTGAAATTTTTGTACAGCTCACGAAGAATCTTTACGTACTGAGTTGGGAATACTTGACTATCAAGGGCTTCATTGACTGCTTCTATCTCATTTGAGTCAACAGCCTTCTTTAAATCGGTGAAAGTGAGACTGAGCGGTCATTTTGTACCCTCTCGATACTCTAGTAATCCTTGCTATCCTCTGGATGTGGTCCTTGTGGTCCATCATACCGAATCCATTTCGAAACTCGGCTTGCTCACATGGCTGTCCTTCGTGGAGTGTTCTGTGAGCGCTGTTTAGGAAGATTTGAGTGAAGAGTTCGTAGGCGGTAGACAGTAAGCAGATTACGCGATAGTTGCGGATATGGTTGAGGTTCTCGTTCTTGAACAACAACAAACTCTTGCTGGTCTCTCACTGAATACGAACATTAGATTCTGACAGGTGACGTGTGAAGACCCAAGCACGTGTGTTTATGAGGACTAGCGGAAGGTTCTTCAGGTGTTCAGATCACCACATCTCAGCGGACCTGCTGTTATTCAATTCCTCAGCAACGTACAACATATCCATCGTCCTTTATTTCATAAGTGGTAAGGGGACGTGGTTATTGAAGAAATATTAGTGGGTGATTTTCTCCATCGCCTTTCTGGACACTGTAACTGTTCCGTCTGGGCGTCGGAGTGCAATCATCTCATGTAATTGCGAAGTTTCGGTGGGCTTTGCGAATGCTTTTCCCAGCCTCTCCACATACGACCGTAATTGCTGCTCTTCTCTCTTTAAGATCCTCTTTTATCGCCCGTCTGCATTATTTTGCAAGCCCGGACGTTAGTTTCCGGTTGCCTGCAGCTCGTGCGATTCCACGCTGGCGTATCAGTTCGAGTGTTTCTAAGAACAGATGTCTCTTGGTGATTTTCGACCTCCCAGCTTTCATAGCGCTAACGTGAAGATGTTGAATGACCCGATCATACTCCTCGTCGCTGTTATCGACAACGGCATCTTCCCAACAGCCGACTAGTGAAATGAATAAGTCCTAGTTTACGGTGGTGTTGGGACTTCGTTTTTTGTATTTAGCGGCTTTTTTCTCCTTTCCGCAAGAAATGGATTCTTGCACGAAGGAGGCGGTGGTCTGAAATTTTTGGAATAATAGCGACATCGGTAAGGCAGAACCTTCTATTTACCATGATATGGTCTATTTCGTTATGGTACTCTCCAGTGGGAGACTCCCACGTCCAGCGTTGAAGGTGGGGCTTCTGTAATTGCGAGTTACCATGGATGGTCTTGGTCGTCATGATAAACTCAGAGAGCCCTTCAACCTGCTTATTCAATTCTAATCCGTGGGCCCCAATGTGACGTTCATCAAAAGTTCTTCTTCGTCCAGTCTTGGAGTTGAAATCTCCATTGATGACCTTGATGAATGTATGGTCTTCTCTGTAATACTTCTCCAAGTCCATAGAGAATGCTTCGACTTCTTCTTCTTCATAGTTTGAAGTCTGCCCGCAAACGACTAAGATTGTCAAAGCCGGTAATGATCCACATCTTTTTTAACCGTAAACGTCCAATTCGAGTTGTGAGCTATTCGAATGAATCGATGTTCATGGACAAACTCGTGTTGACGACAACGCCGACGCCGCCGACTCCTCTACTGTCTCATGTTCCGAGGAACACTTCTTCTCCGGTGTCAGAGACGGCGTTGAATGGGCGTCGTCTCGTCTCGGACAGACCGATGACGTCGTACCTTATCCTTCTCACTTGCATGAGCAAGTCTTCTATCGAGGACTCGAATGCAAATGTACGTGCACTGTAGGTACAAATCGTCACCATAGTTCTTTGTAATCCAGGCAGCTTTTATTGGCCCTGAGATTTTAGCAGCCTCTCCGTACTCGTCCTTCCCAACGCTGCCGAATCGGGGGGCTCTTTCAGGGTCAGGAGAATGAGCCCCCGTTTCTTATACTGTGGTTAGCCTCCTTGGTATCCGCGTATGGCTTGCTGGGTCCTGAGCGTGGGGGGCTGGGTATACTCACAAGTTGCTTGCCGGTCTCTCTCAGAGTGGACATGGAGCTTATTTGTTGGAGGCGACTCTTAAACGCCTCCCATATACTTTCCTGTCGATTGATTGCAGGGTTTTTGGCCAAATTGGCCAGTAGAATACAATCCGCAGAAGCGAGAACGCACCCACACACTCATGGATGAGTGCGCCTGGTAAATATAGAAAGTGTTTGTCAAATCGGCGCAGCAGAAACGCCCTGGATCCACCTGCGTCCCAGGGAATAATCCCAAATAATGAAAATAATTATTCTGCGTTTGAGTGGACGCATTTAATGCAGTGGATGTTTGTGTGTGTACACAATCCTGTTTGAATACAAGTACATCTTAACACCTAACAAGTCCTTTGCACTTCCAGAATCGGCTAACGGATCAAACTCTTCAGCAGCAGCAGCAGCAGCGACCTGTGGTCACGGTGAGAGAACGCCGTAGAACGGCTGGCCCGGAATTCCAGACAGAATTTATTCGATGAACATTCAACGAAATCCATGAAAAAAACGAAGTCATCAAATGGCAGCCGTACTCATACGCCAATCGGAACACCGTAAATAACGAATTCAAGGCACAAAAACAAATTTAATATGCGTTGGAGAGCTGCACATGTGATATCGCATCAAATAAGTGAAAAAATAAAGTCAAATAAACACTGCATGCTTCAGAAAAGACCAAAGAATGCTTGAGCAACCTTACTTGGAACGTTAGCGACATTAGCGAGTTTACTCCTAATACGATTCGAGCCGGTAATGCTTTAGTGTCAATGCAGAACGCAAACCAAGAAATGAAGACCGAGATATATGTGGGGAAGTACATCTAAACATTATGAGTGAATAACTGAACACAGTCGACCAGATAACCATGCTAATTTCTTAATATACCAACAAATTTTGCCTGTATTAGGTAGAAAAAAAGGAAAACAACTGGATTGTTGTGTACAAGCTTGAAGCATCAGGTTTAGCTTTATGCCAGACAATATGGCAACCACGCTTATGAGCTGAGAGCCTTGCATGATGAACTGTTAAAAGTTTTAGTTGCAGCTGTAAACTCTGTACAGATCAGATCACAGTACAATACTCGCATACGTCAGCATGGTCGAAGTAAGCAATCACCGTGGAAGACGATTGCGAAGTTAAGGAAAAAAGCGCTCGACCTCGCACCACTCCTGACGACGATCTGTCCCATCATCCAAGTAAGCGATTAGCGGAAATCATGTATTAAAACGAGATTGAAAATTATATGTAACTTCAGGCTGCTAATGTAGCTTAGGTGGGAAGGAGAAGATAGAACAAGCAAGAAACAAAGAAAAAAAACGAAGACAAAGACGTACATAATGAAAAAACCTAATACATACGAGATAAACAAAATAAACACCTGCAAAATGTAGAACTCATATCTGCGTTTGAATTTGAATTCGACTGTAAGCCGATACCATTCGCCGGCCTTGTATGCCTTAAACTCTACTGTAGAACGTATAGTAGAAAGTGAAAAATATAAATGTTCCAGTAAGGAAATAAGCAAACGAAAATTGACGACGACGTTGTGATTTGTACCATAGCTTCAGCTTAACGAGGTTCATGCCAAATTGTGCTCCCCAGATCAATCCCGTTGATGAGTGATTGCTGTAGGTCTATAGTGCCTATAGGTCAATAACAGTGCTGAGAGACCGGCGAAACGAAGGACTCGCATGGTGTGGTGGTGAGCGCGTTAGGCCCGGAAAAGGTAATAGCGCGTTCTACTCTCAACCGCGCACACCAGCGGTTCAATGTTCTGCAAATATCTCAGCAACATTATGGTTACAAATGTTCTTTTATTAAGTATATCCCCATAGAAACGAGTAAGAACAAGCAATATTTAGAAAATGTACAGTGTTTTAGACTTTTTCTACTCGTAATTTCATAGAAACGAAAGGATTTTTAGTGAAAAAAGTAATTTCCAATTTACGTCCGCCTGGAGAGTGAAGCTGTTACGGGTTGAAACTACAATGTATTGTGGGGGGAGTCATAATCCCCACTTCCAATCGGATCATAGTACCTTAGGAGTTCAAGATCACAGCGAACGCCATTGTTAATCAGTTAGAAAAAAGCGGCATATAGGACTAGGTTCAGTAATATGAAGAAAAACCTCGAAGAATTTACTGATGCTTTAACGGTCATCGATATGACACACCCGGACATTATGACCCGATTCAGCCATGCTGTAGTCTTGCATGGAACAATTGACTGTAGGAAAAAAACCTATGAAATGGCAAATCAAAATAGTTTTTCGTAAGAAAATATCGATTCTGTGCCGGAATAACGAGCACTTAGTTGAGTTGAATTCAGCACCTCGTCAATACCTTAGAGCTAACCTCAATATGCTTGTATGTGCGGAAGCCGGACAAGTCAAAGTCGGGCAAACTGATGTCGTCGAGTATCGTGATTGGAGTCGGCATCCAATTTATGCTGACCGTTGCCGTGTTGTACGAATAACTCTCGAACACCTTGAGTAATCAATTTCTGATTATCACTGTATTTCTGGGTACGAATCGATTATTGGAGGCTTCACAAGTATGGAACATTGGGAGAGAAAATTTCCACAAAATGTTTAAACCGCGCGTTCCCATACGCCGTGCTGACCCCAGCACCTCTTCCATATCGCATCGTTGTCTTACCATCATCTTCTATGGAGACGACCCTAGCTTTTTGGTTGGCCCAGCCTCGGTTCGATAATCTACCGTCTGCTGTTCCTAATTAACGGTTGTAATTATGGCTTAACATCGAATCTGAAAAGCGTAGTAAGACGCTGTCTGGGTGACCATAGTCATACGGGTCGAAGTGGGGTTCGCTGCCTTGGAACTACGACCCTTTCAGGACAACAGCGATTGCAGTGGGTTGGTCATATGCTCGAATGCAATTTTGTAGTCAATCAGCGAAATTCAAAAAAATGCATGTCGAAGCTGATATATTCCACTGAAATAAAAATGTTCAAAAACAAAGCCCACATGTTTTTTACCTATTCCCTTTCAGAGTTTAGAAGTTCAGCACTCAGTTTTGCTTTTTTCGATCCATTTTACGTGCTCCGTATTTACATTTGCTGTGCTGATCCTAACACTCGATTAGTTAGTTTCTTTGCATCCATCGTCGCTAGAGGTCTTCGAACTTCTTGCGTGTGGGTTAAGCTGCTGTTTAAGGAATTTTCTCATTTTTGCTAGGAATGCTGTTTAGTGCTGGTCAAGTCGATTTTTCGTGAAGTCTTGGGATAGTCGTGCAAAGGTGTTTCCCATGCAGATTGGAGACAATTAGCTGGTCTCAGACAAGCCTGGTCCGGATCTCCCTAACCCAAAGGGATGGGAGACATGGTAAGCCCATGACAGAGACAAACCTGCACCGTGTTTATGGCGAAATGCGTATAAACGCAAATCGAACTACGTAACGGTCGTTGGAAAAATCGACACCAGAAAAGTGTTATGCAATAGATATGAACGATAATATTTAACGAAAGGTATGGGTAGTAATAGCTCTAATAATGAGATATAATCGGACAATATATGTGTTTGCTTACCAGTGAGCAGAACTGTTCGTCGATCGGAAATCGCTCGAGATTCATCGAACAAGGCGACTCCACTTTCACCTGTAAACCGTTTTCTTTCGAAACCGATGAGGTCATCTCCTGCTAATTGATAGCAAATGTAAAGTGTTTTATTCCGTAAGAGTGTGAAATTTGACCTAACGATGACTTTTGGCTAACAGTGGATTGAAAACGTAGTTCTATTCTCTTAAGCCGAATCTGAACTGGTCTGTGTTGGTGACGACGAATTTTTGCTGTAATTTGCTTACATTATACCTTATAATAACTAGGTTCTTTGAAGGAAATGGTGTATTACTGGATGAAGTCAGCAATATGTCAGATTTCAAAAGAAAAAGAGCCGTTTACACGAGAGCTCCTTCACTGTTCAAACGGACCCTGTAGTTGAGCCAAATTGTCCCGTTTGGCATCAACATGAGCAACACGTTCGGCTTCGGTGAATTGTGGACCGTTGTCGATTTCGTGTTGATAATGCACACATTAGGAGACCATAACATCTGAATTTCTATTACAGTAGAAATAATCACACACAGTAAGATATCACATCTACGTAAATGTGACAGATCATTATCATGCTTACGACGATGCTGAATTTTCAATCGTGGTCGGGAGAGGCGCCAAATACTTCGTGATGGAACGTATGGCACCCAGATCTGCACATCTCGCCCAGTCAGCTACCAGTATTGATGTATTGAAATCAATGCACAAACTAGCGAATGTGTTAACGATTTCATTTCCGTGAAGATGGGCTGTAGAAAACTGGAGAGCTATTAATCTAAGAAGAGCTGGTCGTGCAGATAAGATTTGAAGTACGTGCTAACGTTGATCAGGGTAATCCATCTCGTCACCACCATATGAGGGATGATATCCAAGCCCCTTGCAGCGCAGATCAACAGAACAGCCCAGTAACTGAATGAACGAATTTAAAGCTGAACACACTGAGTGAGAGAAGCTCAGCCTAAGCATATTTGTTGGCAGTTGAGTAAGGGATAAATGGTTGAAAACCTCATTTTTTAATGTATATGCCGTTTAGGAGCCAAAGTTTGGATGTCTTGAAAAATGGAACTTGATTGCTTCACAAAAGTAGTTTGTTTAGGAATACTTTTGCGTTTCACTTGTAGACATCATGAATAGGAACAAATAGAAAGGTTCCGTTCTGATCAATATGGATGGTGCGCCATGAATTCGATTTTACTAAGCACTGCAAAAGTGGCTGAGTGCATATCTGACCTATGCAATGACTTACGGTGGTGCACCGATGTGTCAGTTCAGTGCTTTAACGTTTCCAGAAGAGTCTGATACGAATCTCCCGACCTTGGAGAGATGGACGGTTTGATTTGCTGCTGCGCGAGATCGAACGAACCACCGTGTGTGTTGCAGAGCACTTTTAAGCATTGTGCTTCAAACTCCCAATATATATATATATATAATACAATAATATAATATATATAATACATATATATACAATGAAACTAATGGGTCTCTTAAAAAAAGTGTCTTAGTTGTTCAATTTTTTAGGTAGTCGGGAAGATATTTCGCACAAATTCTAGGGTTGGCCACGGGAAAGCGATCAGCACCAAACCTTGCCATCGCCTTTATGTCTAAGCTGGAAGCTCCTGTTCTCGATCGCCGACTCTGTTGTCGATACATAGACGACTACTTCGTCGTGTGTTCCACACAAGAAGAAATGGATTTACGCGAGAGAAAGCAACTGAGAACTGGCCTCCATTCTTAAACATAAACAACCTAAACAAATAATGCTTCCAGAGGTTGGCTATATAACAAACAAAGCGGTAAAAAATATACTAGTGCACCACTTCTCCTCTCATCCTTCAAAAAAAGCGATCGTCAAAAAATATGCACCGAACGACTAAAGATGTATGCACATGAGAATAGGAAAGGAAGGAATCGCTAAACATGGCGCGAAAAAATAGTCATTCCTACGGCTACGAAGTAGTAGCCACTCGGTTCAAACCAAGAGGAAGGGTTGTTTCAAAAGGTAAAGTGAAACAATTTTGTAAGATTCCTTTCAAGTCACCCTCCATATCAAACGAAATAACTTACAACATTAAGAGGTGCTTTAGAAAAAGTGGTCTTGAAGGTTATGTGACGATTATTGACTTTCCACCCAATACCACACGCTTAGTTCGCAACCGGTCTCTATGACCATTTGCGCAGCTTAGGAAATTGTATGATCTGTCCTAACGACAGAGAAGGGGGATTTCATGAGTTCAGGTACAATACACTTGATCTCATGTACGGCATATGTATGGTGAAGAATGCATTTGGGAAACAGGTGGACCACTTTGTGCCCGCCTAAAAGAACGTGGATGGAAAGCATAAAATTCCCTAATGTACTCCTATAGGTACAACTAGGGCACAAAAACATAGTGGTAATAATTTCGAAGTGACCGCGTGGATCCTAGAGCAGGAATGAAAAACATCAACGTGCAATACTCTTCAGGCGTTTCGGATAAATTTCAAAAGCCCAAAGATGGACCGGAAAGACGAATACCTCACTATCACACGTGACATGGCACCTTATATCGGAATGATTTTTTTGATTCACATCCCCATGGGTGAGTCTCACTTATCATCCCCTGTGAATAAAAGAAGGTATGTAAAAGGATAAAGGATAAAGCTCTCGGCGATGACCAATCTCTAAGGGAAGCGCCATGCATTCGACTTCATTAAGCGTCGTTTGGAGGTGATTGAATGCATATCTTTACAGTGGCCTACTGAGTATTGAGTCAGTGCTGCCATCCTCCTAGACAAGTCTGGTACCAATTCGCCGACCCCGTAGGAATGGAAGGCTTGGTGAGCCATGGATGCAGGGGATCGATTCCATGTGTGTATTGCAGAGCACCTCCGACCATTGCGCCACACGCGCCCACGTACGGTGAGCAGTTTTTGAAAAAATTAATGATTATTTATATGCTGGATTTTCATTAACGTTATAGATTTCGCTGAATTATGGGGCTATTTTTTAAATACAACACGTCCAGGGCTCTGAGGAAGGCAAAGTTGCTGAAACGTCAGCCATCGAACAACAACAACAGTAAGAACATACCACGCGTCAGGTAAGCAAAGGCAGTTCGTAAGAACATATATACATAGATATGTCGATTATTTATGTTGGGGTTTATATAAAGTTGATCTTTTAAGTGAAGTATATATACATATATATATATATATATATATATATATATATGTATATTTTATATATATACACATGTGTATGTACATATACATGCATATATATGTGTGTGTAATGCATGCATATATGCTGATAATTTACAAACTACCGTTTCAAATTTGTCGTCGAACGACAAGTTTGCCCTGCAACTATCAAGATGGTCAAATGCCAGACGCTCGTCGTGCCATATTGAACTGCAATTGAATTTCCGTGGTGATTAAATTCAATGAGATCTCGGAAAGAAAAAAGAACAAAAAAAAGGGTAAAATAAAAAACATGGCATGCCAACGTCACTTCGTAATTTTATCTTTGTTTCTCCAATTTTTTTCTTGTTGCTTTCTTCAGCTAATTTTTCTTAAACAAGCCGCTGCTCAACACTTCGTGAACTGTCACGTGTGATTTTAAATCGAAAAAAATTGTCCAGTTTTGCACTGTAAAGTGAATAATCTGCCGAAAATAAGGCAAGTAATGAAATACAACGATGGGAATGATGAAGGGAAAGAAGGACAAAAAAGAGAGACAGAGAGAGAGAAAGAGAGAGGTAGAAAGGCGACAGAGTGGGACGCAGGAATGGTGAGAATAGATAGAGAACAAAATGGGACGGAAAGAGGAAGAAAGAAAGACATAAAGACGAAGAAAAAAGAATGAGGGCGAAGGGACGACGAGAGAAAGAGAGAGGAAGAGCGAAAGATAAAAACAAATAAAAAGAACCATCAAAAAAGATTGGAGACAGCTAGAGGTAAGGAAAACCTACAAGCAACGGCTATGTGAAAAAGTTCGTTCCTTATCAGGTACATCTTGCCAACGGTTTACCACCTCATCGTGGTTGGGAGATGATCCTGGGTGTCGTACTGCGATGTACAGCGGGGATTCATCCCCTGGCAGGGTCTCCCAAGCTGAGAAGGAGACCGGCTATCAGAAGGGCTAGCTAAGGGTAAACCAATACCAGGATCAACCACCGTCCTGGTATCAAAGTCCCATGATGGCAAATCTCCCTCTGATTCACAAGGACTGCGACTGCCTGTGGTGGCGAAGACCTGGGGCAGACTTTGGCCAGGCTGACCTCGAGATTCCAGGAAACCACAATGGCCTAACCAGCAAATCTCCGAAAACTGGAGATTATGCTGGGGCCCGCACAACCAGTGAGAACGGACCATTCAAGTGTCAAGTACGAGGTACTCTGCTCTTTAGGACTAGTTGAAATGTATGAAATGTAATGGCCAAACAATGGTGGACTATCGGGGCCAAAAAAAATACATCGCCATTAAGTAAACAAATAATAAGTAACTATTAAGCAATGCTGTTTATTGGTGAAAGCAGAAAGAACAATGTGTTTTTTCTTTGCAGATTTTCGAGAACAAAAAACAACTAAAGAGTTCAATGCAGCTGTGTTGAACAACAAGAAACATAGGCCTACCTAAACCAGACATCAGCTGAAAAGCTGTTGCTCAGTACAGAGAGCTCCATGACGTCCTGCACGGTGACCTCCACTTGCACGGAAACCGGCTGTGGAAGTGGGATTTCCGATCTAAATGGCGGACGCAGAAGTGACTTTGCAATAAAACCAAATGAAATAATGATGATTTTAAATGAATTCCACTAATGCTACTGATAAATATTTTTTTATTTTATATGACCCGTCTTCACGTCTACTGTGCGGATCCCGGCACTTCCCACATTCGATTTGTTTCCTTCCATCCATTATCCACAAAGATATTCCAACTTTTACGTGTGGACTTCGGTAGCTGCTTGAGTGATTTCCATTTCATCTTTGAATGCCGTAGAATGCTGGTCGAGCCGATTCTCCCTGGAGTCCTGAGATAGCCAGGGCCGGAGCGATCGCAATTGGATTGCAGAGAGTGATTTTTTTTCCCAGACAAGGCCGGTACCAATTTCGAGACCTCGGAGGGATGAGAGGCTTGGTTGGCCCGGAGCGGAATCGAACTAGCACCATGCTCGTGATTACGGACATCACTAGCACTGTGCTATCCGCCCTCTCTGATAAACATTAATACACAATTTTAATTGCAGTGACAGCACTCACTGCTCTGTGAAAATGTTTACCATGTGTGAAAAGTTCAGTGGCTAGAGATGTCGTGTAAAATATGTACATACGCCACCGGCCTCCTCTCACTCCATACCAACCAAGCGTATTATGCCTCCGAGATCGGCAAATTATTACCAGACTTGGTTGGTAAAACCTCCCCCAATCCGCAAAGAGGAGGAAGATGCCTGTCGTGAAGATCTTTCAACACTAAGTAGAGCTTTTCCAGGACATTAGGCTTTCAATAACATTCATGTGGAATATCAAATCCATATGCATGAGCAAAACCAATGCGAAAACCTGAGAACCTTCATGAATGAGTGATGGATGCAAGGCCGCGGTCAGAATGAACGAAGCCTTTGGATTTGCACAATATGTAAAAAACTGCTTATATGAAAATAGAAATTGGAGAACGAAGTTCGCCAGGATCTTACTTGATGGAAAATTAAACATAAAGTTTTGCAATTCATATGAACAGCATATGGTCCCAAGTATTCTTAATCGTCGAGTAAGTCAAGCAGGCACCACTAAATTGCATTCGTTTTGCTGTTTTTTGAGAAAATGCAGCCACTGGTAGTCTGTTGGGCTCTTCTGCGACGTGGACTAACTGGTCTTCCGGATGGAAATGTCAAACGTTCGAGGTTGGAAGACCTCACTGAAGAGATGAACGCCAAGTTGCATATCGCAATTCAAAATGTAGAAATACGAGCCAGCCATGGTGAGGTGCTAATTCACTAGAACAGGGCTTACAACTGTAAGCAAAACAAGATGTATAAAAGTGCATGAATAAAGAATTTAAAACTGAAAATAAATCTCTTAGTTGCGAAGTGGGATCTCACAGAGAAAATGATTCGCAAGCCTTTGCGATACCAAATAAAAAAAGTTCAAGGAGTCTCCAAATCAGAATTTTTAAGAAGAAAAGCTCTAGAATTTGTTCAATATTCAATGAAATTCGTGCCACCAGATAGAAGGTGGTTTTCGAAGCCATACCAAGCGCATACCAGCATTTTGGGACTTGTTTTATTTTTATGGTTGGAAAAAAAAGGGGAAAGGATGGCGCGTTGAACGTTGCTCAACCCTAGAAGGATGAGCTATGCATTCGACTCCATTCGTAATGTCATAGAAGTGACTCAATGCATATTTTTTTTATCTTATACGACCCAACTTCATATCTGCTATGCGTATTCCAGCATTTCCCACATTCGATTCGTTTTCTCGCCCTCATCGTCCACCGAGGTCTTTCCACTAAGTATTACGTGTGGCTTCGACTGTTGCTTGAGGATTTTCATTTCATTTTGAATGTCATAGAATGCTGGTCAAGTCGATTCTCACTGCTATCCTAAGATAGTGGGACTAGAGCGTTTCCAGTTGGACTGCAGAGAGTAGCTTTTCCCGAGCAGATCCGACACCACTTTTCAGACCACGTGAGATTGAGAGGCTCGGTGAGCTCGGAGCGGGATCGAACCAACACCGTGTTCGTCATGACCGGCATCGTTATCATCGTACTATCCGCTTCTTTAATTCATATTTGGCCAGTACAATAACTCACGGTGGACTGTCGACGTGTCAAGTCAGTGCTGCTACTCTTCAAGACAAATATGATAAGACAAGAACAATTCGTTGACTTCGGGAAGATGGGGTACCTGCATTGAGCGTGGGATCGAGCCAAGGACTCTGTGTAAATTGCAGAGCATCTCTAACCTTAACAACACATCCGATGCATGTTCCCATTCTAAGGTTACATTATTTCTAGTCTTTCAAGAAAACCATATAAAAGGAAACAGAAGAATGGGAAACCTGCTATAATTCGCCATTAAAGTCTCGACTATTTCAGTTGTACTTAGGCCAGATTTTGAGCATTCATTTGAAGATGAGGTCATCACTATCACAGAAAAAACAACTGTCAAAGACAGCATCGTTGAGAAACTGAAAAAAGAAGCTTGATAAAAATACTGTGCTTCTTGTTTCCTTTTACGACACAAGACTTCCAACGAAAAAATCTAACGACTCAGGAAAAGATCTGATAATCTTTGAAGTCATCAAAGCGTTGTGTGCTTTCTTGAAGTATTCAATAACAGCACAGTCGCCTTTACTGAGTAGGAAATTACCGACCACGATGGTTTTTCGAAAATTGTTGACAAATTTTATGAAAAGTAGAGCACATGAGGAACCTAGAACTTAAAGGACTCACTGAGAGACTTTGTTCTGTCACCTAAAGCTGTTAAGAAGCTGATAGAAAGATTCAGACTGTCTGAAGTGTTAGCACAGTTGTAGCAGCAGCATCAATGATGTATTCGAAACCAATCGTTTCCTGTTAGACGAAATGCAGCATTTCAAATAATCAAAACTTCACATTAGTGGGGTTAGAAAGCTTGCAACTTGGTGGCAAAGATTTTTAGACTCCACTGAATTTCCTTTCAAGTAAGAAAGTCCGTTGTGAGTTCATATAGCTCCGCTTAAATGCGAAAGAGGTAATTATTTCGGGACAAGTATGCATCGAAATCGATGCATGTGGTTGCAAAATGTGTTAAAGTGCTGATGAATGGTACATTGGACCTAATATTTTTTATATAGGCTATAGAACTTGCTCTCTATCGTAATTACCCTGACATTTGTCTTGTATATTTTTACTTGATAAGAGATGGGACGTTATTTAGCATTCATCTAGTTGATATTTCGGTGAGCTCTTCCTTTCTCAACAATAAGGGATCTTATTTATTCACATCCCACTCGTCGTCCAAGTGTTGCTGTCGCCTTACGGTCTAACTCTAGTCTTAAGTTGCGGTCGAATATGACGCGATAGAAACCTAAAGTCGGCCTTCAGTGCGAAGTTTAGGAATCATTTCAGAAAAATAAGCTGCAGCTCTGTGTGACTCACTTAGAAATTGAAGAGGGTTAAATCCGACAAAGAGCGTGAGCCAAAGCCGAATCAATATTGCACAAAAACCTCGGCTCGATACACGGTGAATTACAAGGAATATGCATATTTCTAAATGTCTTATGAGGATTCAAGCAGAGCATTTCGATTCGACAAGATGAAGAAAACTGGCTTAGAAACAATTTTCTCAGCACAGATGTTCGAGTGGATTATGGGAAGAAAACAAAACAGAAACGTGACTGGTCAAGAGTGAATTCTTGTCCAGAAATTTAGGAAAGAAATAGAAATTAGAAAAATTGTATTTATTTTGTGGACTTTAAACTTTCCGTGAACGCACGTGAAGAACGATGGAGGTAAGCAATCTAAGCTTCCAATACGTGAAAATGAGTCCGATATTTCAGAATAAAACTTAAACCTTTCGGTTCTTCAGGCTTTCATAAACCTTCCATACAGTTATTGTTCTCGTGCTTGATTGACATTCTTCAAACATATTTTTTTAACAAACGACATTGGACTGTCTCCATTAAAAAGACTTTTACCGTTACTGGTTAGCTCTCTAGAAACATTTCGTAGTATCGCACGCGAAAGAAAGTCCTAGTAGGGCATGGAATTACAGTTGTTCGATAATGAACATTTCGGATGAACAACATTAATGGTGTGAAGATATATTCACATGGATAGATGCTTGAGTGTTTTAATAAACCACTTTAGTTGCAATCAAAATATGAACACCAGCATTTCCGCCTTGGAGAAAAAACATCGGAAGCAAGTATGCGGTTTTGGTTACACTAACGCTTCAAAGGAAGCTAAGGTTCTTGTGAAACACTGGGAACTTTCCCTGACTCCAACCGATCTCGACAACTGGAAAGTCTAAGAGAGTGTCGTGCTTGCTAGGGAAGTTGCTAACGTGTGCATGAACAAATAGCAGCTACGGATTTTGTGGTATTAAAAGGTGCGGCTTTAAATAAAAGATGAAGAGGAACCAATGATAGCTTAAAGGTTTACAACCAGAAAGAATATTCTCGCTAAAAAAGTGACTCGAGAAAAAGATGACATTTTCGCAAGATATAAAAAGGCCAGTTATGTCGTCAATGACTTCATGATGATTTCACAAATTCGAGGCAAAAGCATCAAAGGGTAATTGAATTGACTGCGTCGATTGAGGCCGTTTGGGAGTGTGAGTGCGCCCGAATGCATTACTTATGCTACTAGGTTGACTTTGCATCCTCGGAACGTCATCAGGTGAGCAGCAGTAACCTTCCCCACAAGTTTACTGTGTATGTGTGTAGATATGTGTGTGTCTGTGTCTGTGTCTGTATATATATATATATATATATATATATATATATATATATATATATAGTAACCAAGTATGTGGGTGTGTGTCTGTCTCTAGATGGTTGTTTGTGTATGTGTGTGTGTGCATGCACGTATCCATATTTAGGTGTATAAGTGTATAAATACATACATATACACATATATATACAGATGTATTTTCCCAAAACCAAGTTCCATTTAACCTTGCCATAAATAACCAATATTTCGTTTGATATACATATACTTCAGCACAATGGCTCAACACGGGATTGGTAAAAGGTTTCATTCGGCTAAGGTATCAAAACGCTTTACCAAGCCCCTGTTAGAGTAATAACCGAACGAAATTATATACTATATATATGCGTGTGTATTTGTGTAAGTTTGTGAAAAAGACGAGAAACTGCAAGTGACAGAAGGTGTTTGTGCGAAAAGACGAGGAACTGCAAATGACGGAAGGTGTTTGAGCGAAAAGACTCCCCGCCTCATCATCCATCTCGGGTTGTGTGCACTGAGCATCACAAATCATAATCAAGCATTCTTCCATACTAAGTAGATCCATGTGAAATTATCTCGCCAATTAGTGGCTCCCTATTAATGGAAAAACTACTCTAACAGACGACACACGTTTTTTGTGAAAATGCAGTTCAGTAGAAGGAAACTGTGAGTGGAGGAGGGTAACGAGAAGGTATGAAACGGAGGACAGCGAAGAAATGTACGCAGCAGTCAGCACCATTCAGGTACTCGTTTTTCAGATCTTCGAAGAACATCCCGTCTTCAAGACTCATCAGAATACTTCTCAAGACATAAGCAACAATGAGCCTATCGCATAATAAGAATTGAGACGATAGGTGGACGAAATGAGCATCTAAGTGGATATCGAAAAAAAATCAGATGACGTCGACGGATTCCACCACAAAGATGGTGGTCGACGTGTTCATTAGATGGGTCAACCAGCTATATTCACAGCTGGAATCAACTTTCAGAATCCGATTTTGTAGCCCAAATGAGAATGCAACCACTTTTTGCAGATGACTTTAAGAATCCATGAAACCAATGGAGGAAATGTTGGGATCCACAAGACACATGAATATGACCTGTCCAAAACATCTAAATAAGAAAGGAATACCGATAATGCTACCTTTTACAGAAACATGAATACAGAAAATATGAGCGCGTGTGGCGCAGTGGTTGGAGGCGCCCTGCAACACACACGTGATATCGATCCCCACGCCCATGGCCCACCAAGCCTTCCATCCCTCCGGGGTCGGAAAATTGGTACCAGTAGTTGCCTGGGGAGAATAGCAGCAGTGACTTGATACTTCGCCAGGCCACCGCGAGTCATTGTAAAGGGCACTTATGCATTCAATCACTTCCAAACGATGCTTAATGAAGTCGAATGCATTGCGCATCCCTCAGGGATTGATCAACGCTGGGAGCTTTATCCTTTATTATTATCTCTAGAAAAATTGGTAACTTTACCCAATTAACTGAAAGTTTTTTAGGAATATTATCGTTAAACAGTGCCCATTCGTAAACAAATGATGGCGTCAACGTTTCAACCCACTCAGCCGTTCGGCGATTCCCTAGCACAGATCAAATCATGACGTTTTAACTCATTGAAGAAGTTTTAGATATGATATTAACATGTGGGAGTTTAAGTACAGAAACTGATGTGATGAAGATTTGACCAATTCGGCTAGCAGGACGTGCTCCCAGACGCTCTGTACATCTGGGACTATCAATGTTCGTTTTGTATTCTAAGAGATTATAACGTAGGACCATCATCAAGCAATCCTGCCTCCACTGCTTTCGATGAAGTACATCTACACTAGCGTAGCTAATTTTTCCCGCTTTACTTTTTGCGGTAGGACACTTCGTCCCTTGAAAGGATGCTTCAGCTGGACTTCGCCATGCTCTTGGATCAACGACAGTGGTAATCGTAGAAACACGAAAGCTTTCGAACCTCCGTAAAATGAACCTTCAACATACTTTCGACAAAAAACGCTACTTTAGAATAATCGACCCATTGACCGTATGCGATGTTGAACAGTCTAATTCCAACAATATCTTCAGAAATTTGTATATAAAAGGAAATTCTCTAGACAATTTGAACAAGTCTCGACAACTGAGATAAAACGATGCTTGACTTTTTATTTATTGCCTATTATTTCTTCATGGTAAGACAAAATAGGAAGCAAATAAAGTTAAACATTGTGACTTCGACTGCAGTTCCAGCCTAACTAGGTGGGATGCCAAGTTGTGCCCTCCAGATTATTCCTATGGACAGGTGATTGCCGATATGCAACGTTGGAGCAAGAAAAAACTGACCGAGAGAAAGCCGAAGCAACGACCTCGATGATGCCGTGGATAACACATGTGACCCTGGAAAAGGCAATGACGGGTTCGAAGCGCAACTGAGTTTCCGGGTTTTGCTCATATCTCAGCATCAATGTGGTTGAACAAAAACGGCGAAAACCTCGCTAGAAAGAAGAGGAGAGACAGTAGGTTTGTTTATATATCTTGTTAAACAGCTAATACTCTGACTAACAATCATTGCAAGTAGTTTTAACATAATTCATATTAGGTGCATATATTGATAAATTCAAAGTCTTATAGACTAAAACACTCTGCTCTGTATTCTATTCCTGCCTTCAAGATCCGAACACTGGCCTCCCCTCTTGCAAGGAAAATTAGTCCGAAAGCCTGAGGTTGCACAGATAGGAGACTTTACTCGGAACACAGAACGATCACGAGACAGTTAGGAAACTAACACGGCATCGCTAATCCAACTACGGTCAGTCTGTTCTCTGTCACCTATGGGTAGTTCAGCACTGAACCAATCCACAATCTAGAACGACATGGGACACCTGCGTGAGCTGCAGGATTTCGAGAGCGCTCCATAAGGCCGATGCCTATGCGATTATAAATTTTTAGCGAACGAATGATTGAAAAGGCCCAACGCTTTACTATACTCCAACAACCGTCTAGTTAAAGCGCGCTTCAGATCTGTCAATGTAGAAGTAACCATTAAATTCTTGAACAATCCGCAATGTTTTTTCGCAAAGTTGTATGGATAACTATACATCGAGAAGTTGAAGATTACCATACAATGCCGTGAAAACTACTCATCGTCACTCCTAAAGCGTGACGCAAAATCGCGAGCAAGATTACACGATACTATACGTCTGTATCACTATGCGTAGAGAACTTCCCGTTATCCAGCAATTTCCATCAACTAAGTATGCATTTCTAAGCGTTGCCATTTTAAGTATTTGAGTCAGGAAATCAAAAAATGGAGAGCAATGGTATTCACCTTGCTTTGTGCAAACCGACCAACTAGGTAAAATAACGGTGTTCGCTTGAATCCGAGAAAAAAATCGTGTTCATGTTGGAGCAGTCTCAAATTTTCACAAAATGTTTGCAACCCGATTTTTCAGGATCCATTTTATTGTTGCCAAACATGTGTGTTAGCCTCAATTCGTAGGTCTCTGCCCCTGCATTTCCGTGTTAATGGCAATGTTTTATATATGGCATGAACTTCATAGCAACTATTGCTTGAATAGTTACTATTTCTTCTTGTTATCGCCTATTCCTGTGGTAATGATAATATCCACTGTTTCTGAAGTCGCTGGCAGTGTCGTAGCAAATGCACTTTCATCCCATCCTAAGGAACTTTGATCGCCATAAACAGTCTGGTTATGCAAACCTATTTGTGCAGTCGGAGCTTGTTGTTTGTTACTAGTGTCCAAAAGTTGTCATGCGTACAATAACACAAAGGGCATGAGGATGTTTACGAGAGCCGTCTTCCGCCAGCTGATCTCTGGTTTTGAGGGATCTGGTAACGGTACCCCATGAATGTTTTCGGTAAAGGTACTGGACCTGCGTCAAGTACGCCTTCTCCAGAATCATGTAAGTAGCCTCGTGAATTACCGTCTCGGTTCGAGGTTGTGTATTTCATGTGTTGTTCATGTGGGTTTATCGTACGTACTTGTTAACTGACTATGCACTTGGTCTTTACTGTACATCAACCTTACTTTACCGTTATTACGTCACAGTTCCGAGCTGTATATTAACTTTGCATTACTGTTACTACGTCACGCTTCCGATCGGACCGATTTATCCTCATCCTCATCCTCGTGTCAATTTTCATCGTTTATTAATTGATCTGCGCTGCGTTGTCAGTAGCGGCGGGTATCCTCAAATGCTCTCTGTCTGCAATGCCATCGGTAGCGTGTACCATTCCTCCCACAATGTATTTGTCTACATTGTCTACAACCCGCTGGCGAACCAACATATGCTGTGTATCTGTTATACCATTATAGTCGGCTTATCAGTTCCGAGTCGCTCTATATTAGAGCCCAAGTTATTTCTTAGGAAATGCTAACACCCATCGATGCTCATACTTTTACGCTACAGATATTGCGTTATCCAAGACTGGCCGCCTGACATCAGTCGTGGTCCATGGCACCATCAATGCTCACGTAACTTACTATCGTTATCGATCAGGCTAAATAACACCACACCGCTATAAAGATGATCCCTAGCTCAGCCTAATGCACGGCTCGTATGCATCTGTCTTTGTTCTTCTAGCCCTGGGAATCTTGGCCACTGTACGCGCCAGTGTTGGCGTCGTCATCCGCACCCTCATACTCGTCACTGTTATCAGGTTGTTATTGGTATTGTATTAATGAGGTAATAGTATCCTAACGCTCTTCTGCCCTTATTAGCCTCACTTAATTAGTAGTTATAGAGCCTCATAATCTTAAACTTGCCTTATTCTTATGCCAGTATTTTTTCTATCGTTATTTCTGTTGTATTGGTGTTGCACTCACGTATATAAACGGCTTAGTTACCCACGTTTGAAGTATCGCTCTGCGACAAGTGCGAGGAGCCCCGCGTGGTGTCTTTACTATGAAGTCGAACATTCTCCTTAAAGCTAGTGATTATTCGGTCCCGAGAACTGACTCGAAGTCCTAATTTTGCACTATTAACTGCGATAAACTTTGACTTCTTGAGCGAAAGTTAAAGATAAACATTTTGAGCAATTTTCACGGTAAACTGATGGAAAACTTCACAATATCATTGTTCCATGCAGCTAGGGAACTGTCGTCATAGTGCTCACGGTAGAAACATGCTTTCTGAAACTCCATAATGACGAAGGCAATTTTGAAGCTGAGTAAGGTTAACGGTGATTTGGAACAAAGGTATCCGGTGATAGTCAGTCTGTGAGGGATGGGCGAAATATTCGGCTTCATCAGACATGTTGTGGGGTTTACCGCTGTTTGAAATTAGAAAATCCCAAGACCGACATTCTGCCAACTTGGCATTGACCAATAACTCGCTGTTTTCTTCTTAAGCACACACAAGTTTGTTATTATGTATTATTTATTTACAACAGCTGACGTTTCGGCGGTTGTCATCTTCTCCAGAGCTTGAGATGATTAAACTATCTGCAATTTAGTCACTTTCTACTTACTGTCTGTTCTTTTTTCATGGGAGGGTACGCTGTAAAATATAACTCCAGTGTTTACCGTTTTATTTACTGCCTGCTATTTTTTAATGGCAGGGTACAATGCGAAATATAACTACAACGATGCTGAGATATTTGCAAAACTCCGGACCGCAGGTGTCATTAAAAATAGCAGGCAGTAAATAAAACGGTATACATTGTGATTATAATTGAAAAAAGCCTCAGCTTAACTGGGTTTAATGCCGATGTGGGCTCCCCAGATCAGTCCCGGTGACGGGTGATTGCTGACTGCACAGATCGATAAGAACTAGCTGAGAGACAGGCGAAACAGAAGTACCCGCATGGTGTGGTGGTGAACGCGCTACTCCCAGGAAAGGACAATAGCGCGTTTGTTTCCCACCGCAGACACCTGCGGTCCGGAGTTTTGCAAATATCTCAGCATCGTTGTAGTTATAACTCCAGTGTTAACCTTTTCATTTGCTACCTACTACAATTTTTCACGGCTTAATATTATGTGAAATTAAACCATAGTGGTGCTGAGATATTTGCAAAACTTCGGACCGCAGGTGTCTGCAGTGGGGATCTAACTCGCTATTAGCCTTTCCGGGAGCTAACGCGTTCATCACCACACCATGTGCGTCCATTATTTCGCCTATCTCTATAGCGACTGTTTTTGACGTAACTTCTTGAAGCTTGAAGAAATCGCTGAATGTCGAAAACGTTATCAAGAAATCCTAGTCATTAGTCGACACAGGTTTTTTGGGTTTGTGAATTTTGCCTTGATAAAATTTAAAATCACATTTTGCCATAATTATTCCGTCTTTATATGCTATTCTAAAGCACATTTCTTGCACATCAATCTGCCATGTAGTATTTTTTCCAAAGTTTACGTTAAAAGGATGCTTTCAAAGCACGAAAATCTTATAATTTTGTTCCTTGGGCTTAAACATGGGTACGAAGCAGTGCCAATTCAAAATGTTAACACTCATACATACACCTGGGATGTGCTTGTGAACATGTACTGCTCTGATGATTCTTAACGTTTCGCGCCGGTGATAGGAGTCTTCGTGACGAAGATTCGGTGAGCATTTCCTATGTGGCAACTGATGAAACGCAGTACAGTGATTGCATCAAGATGGAGCTTCTCGGCGTTCTCCAAAGTCTAATTCACACCAAAAAGATTGTTACGACATTTCTGTTTTCAGCACAAGAGGGTTTCATCTAAAATGACGTCCTGAGTCTTTCAAGAATTACCAGAACGAAGAACTGTCGTCACGAAATCGATGAACTCTACAGAGAACTGTGGAGGATTCATCTAAAACTGATGAAAAGAAAAAAAACGTTCACTATTTTTTTCGTGGAAACATTGTTCCACAAGCACGCTCTGCAAGTAACACTGCAAACTTTGTTGGACAGACTATCATTTCAACTCGGCGTTAATAATCAGTTTACTTTTCTAGCCGACCAGGTCACACAAGATTGCACAATTTTTTAATCTGGCTGATGTTTCGACGTCTTCATTTTCTTCAGAGATTGCAGCAGTGCTCCACTTCAAAACATTCGACTCGATGCAAATGCGAAGAACCATAGTGTAGAAGATCGACTCGAATCATAGCGGCTCCGGAGAAGAGAAGTACGCTGAAAGGCTAGCTAAATAGAAATTTTTTGGCAACCTTGTGTAAGCTGAACAATATGAAGAATTACAAAGCTGCAGCAGTTTAACGAGTTAAACTACTAAACCTTTCCTAACCTACTAAACTCAGCAAATCTTCCGCTAACCATCTACTACCTCTTGAAGCATCGTGACAACAATTACTTGGAAAATCGTCAATAATCAAACCGCCGCAAGAATACTTAGAAGGATTCACCGCCTCTTGAACTTTGACACCCTGTGCTAATGGGAAACACAAACGTGTCTCTTGTTGGCAAAAATTTGTAGATCTAAGTAATTCACTTAATGATTAATTTGGTCGCATTGAATCCTAATTACAATCTAGTCACTTTATATTTACTGTCCATTCTGTTTACATGGCAGAGTATGATATGAAATATAATCACAATAATGCTGAGATATTTGCAGAACTCTGGACAACAGGTGTCTGCGTTGGGAATCGAAACCGCTGTTAACCTTTCCGGGGTCTAACGCGTTCACTACCACGCCATGCCGGTCCTTCGTTTCGCCTTTCTCCCAGCCGTGTTTTAACTTAGTTACAGTGCTTTAAAATTCATGGTCCGAAACCACAATTATTCTTACACCAAGCTATACTTTGCAGGTCTTTTCTACATTTGTAGTTTTTAGTTCATAGAATTTTCAGAGCAGATGATCATGTGGCTGAAATGGTTCTGTGTTGACATAGGACAAAAGAGCGCGCTGTAACACACGAAATCCGGAAGGCATCAACCTTTTTTTCCCAACCACCTTTCTTACGTTATCTCTCAGTAACAAGTTTATGTGGGCTTTCAATATATTCGACTACGTAAAACGTGTTTTACCCTATAACGTCTGCATACTTTTCCAGTTCATTGTTTTATACTTTAGGCATGACTTCTGCAATATCTGCGAGCCTTTTTTGCTCTTCGTTCTATCAAGTCTAAATCTTGCCAAATTTGTTTTTCATCGCTCATTGCCTTTATCGTTGCATTGAACCATTCCACTGCCTTTTCGTTTTTCTATCTGGTGGAGGTGGTTTTTCTGTGTAGGGTTCTTCCAATCATCGCTGACTGCTTACAAGTGTGCGAGCTCATGCTGCCATGGTTTTCACTTCAAATATTCATTCGGTCAGCTTTTGATATCAACACAGCCAGGGTTGGTTACAATGTTTTCATTAATAAGACTTCACTGGTTAATAAACAGAGTGGTAGCCCCGAATGAACATCCCAAGCACTGTTATCGTCTTCACTGACTTACTTTCCTTACCATTCTTACCTCCCTGCCGTATTTCATTGTAATTCCACCCTTATCCGTATATCGTCAATGTCCTACTTTTGGTAGTTTATTCGACCTTTTCCACTTCAATAGAACTAATTCTGATTGGAGGCATGATTTCCCGACTTCATGGACACTGGAACTACAGCAGCACTTGAAAACATGCATGAACTGCTCATAAACTATGCCGTCACAAGCTTTTCCGAGATTTCGGATCGCATCTTCAATACTACCACGGAGTTGTTTGTGAAGAGAACAATGCTATGACTACATCCGGTACCGAAATTTAACGGTATACGTCAGCAGTGCAAAGTCACAACAAGGATTTCTGAGGAAACAGCTCAAAAAAAGCTGATGTAAAAGGATGCGGTAAATAGTTTGGCTATATGTTCTACTACTGCTGTTGGAATGAGATCATCTTTAATACTTAGAGAACTTTTGGTTGAATTTAGCTTCTTCCATAGAAGTCGTTCTTCCATGCGTTTATGTACAAAGCGAACCGCGTTGCACCAATGTCGTTGTCATGGTATGCCACAGAAGAATTTAGTGACGGCTACCTTCACTTACTGAAACCTACCATCAACTACCTAACCTCCATTTCTCCCAGTATTCATTCACCCGTTGCAGAGCAGCGTTTTATGTTCCATGGTGTTTCTGTTAGAGATAATTGAATTATAGCCACTGGTTTTTCTAAACCTCTTTACCGCCAATGTCGAATAGGCAATGCTAACATTATTGCAGCTGTAGGGTAAAGTTCGAGATCACATCAGAGCCAATTTGGTCTTTATAGAGAATTCCTCTATCAGATAGAGAATTCTATGACCGCGTGCTTGCCCTTGCATCCACATCCCATTCTTGCCACCGGGCAGGCCACTAGACACAGCATTTTGTAGCCATCAGTCACACCACCAGGCATGCTATTGAGCACGTCTCATTGCTTGGGGACTAGACCCCGCGACCGCCCACTAGCACCGTCATTCCCGCTTCTGACGATGCCTTGGAGGTCGCCGTTGTCAAAAAAAATCCTGGGATGCTCAGACTCATTCACCATACTTGATAGTGGGTTAACTCCATCAAGAACACTGCCATCAGGATTGAAATTAATCCCATCCAAACTTGGATATCTCGTGACAGTAACACCCCACGACCGAATCGATACATCGGACAAGACTGCGTCTCTCATGACGGATGCCACATGCATGTCAGCACATAACTGAACAGCAGTCATGGGAAAATATTGGTCACTAGAATCATCAGGGAATCCATGAATACACAGGACGAAGCGTACAAGAACGACAGCAACAGAACGACAGTATCTGGAAAGAGTTTCAGAGAACAATAGGACAACGAGAACACGGCTATTATGTCCGCCTCCCTTGGAAAAATGATGCAGGCACATTACCAGATAACAAAACCATTGCAGTAAAACGATTGCAGGCGACAATAGCGAAGGGTAAAGCATGATAAAATTATGTTCCAAAATTATCATTAAACCATCAAGGAACGACTGGACCAAAACATCGTCGAAGAAGTTGGCGAATCAATACGAACAAAGGGAACGATAATACATTACCCTCCACACCAAGCAGTCCTCACTCCGAACAAAGAAACTACAAAGTTGAGAATTGTTTACGATGCATCTGCTCACCTCAAGAAGGCCCCCCTCATTAAACGATGTCCTTCATCAAGGTCCACTATTCCTACCACAAATATACGACATTTTACTTCGGTTTCGCATCGGAAATGTCGCAATGATTAGCGACGTCGAAAAGGCTTTCCTACAAATACGGCTGCACGAAATAGACAGAGACGCTACACGATTTCTATGGATCCGAGATATCTCACAACCTCTGGAGCCAAGAAACATAACCGTGTACAGATTTACACGAGTTACGTTTGGACTCAATTGTTTACTATTCCTTCTAGCAGGAACAATTAAACACCATTTAAATAACTGTCAAAATGATCCTAATTTCGTCAAACACCTCATCAATAACATTTATGTGGATAACGTGATTCTAACAGCCGCCTCAATACAGTAAGCAGTGTCGACATACAGAGAAACAAAGCAGACCTGCCACGTGAAATCTCAACAACCCATTCTAATCAGCTCTAAAACAGCACTAGCAAAATTAATAGTTGTTGAGGCACATCTCCCATTCCATAATGCAACAAGCCAAACCATAGCCAAGGCATATGAAAGATTCTGGATGACAAGCATAAGGCAAATTGCTAAGAAAGTTATAGGACAATGCGTACCCTGTTAAAAGATGAACAGTCTCCCCTACAAATATCCACCGATGGACAGATATCCTTCCAGAAAGGAGAGTGAGAAGATCGCGACCGTTCGAGCATGTAGGTGTAGACTATTTCCGACCACTAACAGCGAGAAATAATGAAAGACCGACAAAGGTCTACGGCATCATCATCATGTGTGCATCGACCAGACTACTTCATTTAGAACTCGTACACAACGTAACGACGGATGATTTCCTGCTAGCTTTATGACGATTTTTGCCAGATGATGAGTGCCCAAAACTATCACCTTTGACAATAGATCCAATTTCCTACTGAGCGAACAAATTCTATAAGATGCAATTCATCCCGTTATTAATGACGCGTCACTAGCAAATACAATATGGCAACGGCGATCTCCAAGGCGTCGTTAGAAGCCAAATGACGGTGCTAGTAGGCGTAGCTACGTCCAAGCGAGTGGCGTTGGTCGTAGGGTCAAGGCTTGGGTCGCGGGGTCCAATCCTCAAGCAATGAGACGTGCCCAATAGCATGCCTGATGGTGTGACTGATAGCTACAAGATGCTGTGTCTAGTGGCGTGCACTGCTCTTAATCTTGTACGTAGCACTACTTACTCACATTATTATACACTTCTTCTATTAGTTGAATATTGCACATTATTACACATTACTCTCATGCAATGTATCACGAAATAACTCCTCTTCCGGCATTGGTTCGGCTCGATTGCTGACGTGTCGATTTTGTAACGCCCAGAGGACTCCCTAATCCTCGGCTAGGATGTGAAAGTCTCATTCGTACCACGTGAGGAGCGATGATTCTCTATGGTACGCCTGTACTGTCCTCCTGCTTGCCATTGTACTTTGTATTGACGATGTGGTCTCGACAAACAATTGCGAAACTGCCGTAGGGTCCGCCTATTCCAAACGTTATGTAACGATTGTTGCTAACCTGTGTAACCATGACCATTCCTTCCAACGTTCTGTTACGATTACACTTGGTGATAGTATTCAGTGTACTAACTACTTCATCACTCCATTAAAGAAATTGCGCTCTGCTATTAGTTTAACTCATTACTTATATTTCATAGTTCTTTTGATCGGATGTAACAATTTTTTATTATACGGATAAGTAGCACGTTTAGTTCTACTCATTTTCTTTGCGTCCATCGTCTGCAAAGGTCTTCCGGATTTGCCTGTGTTCTCGGCTAACGTTTGTGCGTTTTTGGTTACCTTTATGAATGTCATTGAAGAATGGTGCAGGGTGGATGGAAGGCACTGTCTCATCGGGCGGTTCGAAACAGGATCCATCATTTCAAAGTGTTAGGATTTTAATCTTTGGGTAATCAAGTAAATATATGCTCCCGCAAGGCTCTAGATGACGCTGCCCAGGGCTAGCTAAAGCCTCCATTGCGAGATCGGGAAATTTGAACCATACTTTTCGGTGAAGAGCTCTACAATGTCCACAAAATTCCGACGGTTATTCTGGCGAAGGATGCTTTAGCACAATATTTCAAGGTTTTAGAGAAATCTACTGGGCCAACATTCAGGGACATTCACAAGGAACACCAAAGATCTGCAATAACCGCCGAACGTATGCATTGAGACGTTACCGTATTGAAGTGGAAAGAACTGGGATCGTTACCGTCTTCATGCCTTTCATTTACCGCTTATATTTCTCAGTAGATTGTTTTTCTTGGAAATTCGCGTGTATTTTTGTGAAATCAGCCATTGTTGCTTCTCATGATCAAATTATTCTTCGCTACTCTCGATAAGTTGCAGAGTGGGCTGGCTTTGGTCGATGGTGGGAAAAAGTGATGCGTATCCCTAGAAGTCGACCACAAGTACCCTCCATTTCTTAATAATTTGGTTAAAACTGTTCAGTCCATTCGGTAAACGAAACGAGTTTGGTGGACATAAGCGTCACAGCGAGCTTGCATGAGTTCTTATTGGGATTCAGAGAAGAGTTGCGGCTGCAAGCCGTGGTGGTGAGCCTAGGCAGGTAATTTTCCAATACATGTAATTCATAAAGAAGCTTGCTCAGATTTCGCTTAGATTTCCTCCAGCAAGCCAAGAATTATAACCATAGGTTTATTCTTTGACAAATGTGGACTCTCTTTCGACTTTAGCGCGGCCTCTGGGAGTTCAGCGTGAATTGTACAAAGGCGAGTCGACAGCAGAGGCGGCCAAGACACCATGGTAAGACGATAGACTTTTGAGCTGGAGTTGACCACTGTAAATGATAAGCGAAATTTTTGGATTAAATAATATGATCTGTTATATAACCACAATGGTGCTTAGGTGTTTGCAAAGCTCCGGGCCGCAGGTGTCTGCGGTGGGGTTCGATCACGCGGTTACTATTTCCAGGGCTAACGCGTTCACCACCACACCATGCTGCTCCTTCGACATGAGAAAGGCGCTACTTCAGAAAAAGTCGATGCTATGATCGCATGTCATTCTGAACTAGTCTGATTGAATAGTCTAATTTCAACAATATCTTAAGAATTTGAATATAAAACGAAATTTTGTGGACGGTTGAACAAACCTCGGCAACTGTACTAGAACGATGCTTGACTTTTATCCAGTGCCTGTTTTCTTTATGGCAAAAAATAGGCAGTAAGTGAAGTTGAACATTGTGATTTCGATTACAAACTCATTTTAACTGGATTCAATGCCGGTTTGATCTCCCAGATCAATCCTTTTGACATGTAATTGCTAATGTCACTGCTGGGTAGAAAACGAGCTGAGAGAGAAGAAACGAAGGACCCGCATGGGTGGTGGTGAACGCGTTAGTCCCCGGAAAGGATAATAGCGTGTTCGGTCCCCACCGCAGATATTTGCTGTCGTAAGTTTTGGTAACATCATACCCTGCCATGGAGAAAGAATAGGCAGCACATAAAAAATGGTCACAAAATCTGTTATATTCACTAACCGTATGATCAGCTGTGGTGCTTGTGCTGCTCGGAGTTTACTAATTCAAATTAATATGTATGTATACACATATATGTATATATATAGGGCGCGTGTGGCGCAGTTGTTGGAGGCGCCACTGCGACACACACGTGGAGTCGATCCCCGCGCCCATGGCTCGCCAAGCGTTCCATCCCTCCGGGGTGGGCAAATTGGTACCAGACTTGTCTGCGAGGATAACAGCGCCATCTTGATACATCAGTAGGCCACCGCGAGTCATTGTAAAGGCCAGATATGCATTCAATCACCTGCAACGATCCTTAATGAACTCGAGTGCATGGCGCCTCCCTCAGGGATTGATCAAATATATATATATATATATATATATATATATACATATATATATATATAATATATATAAGATATATGTGCTATTTTTTCTACAACATTTGTTGTTAATTTTCCCACACTCCCGTTTCCATTGAATCAATGATGGATGCAGCGCAATGGTTACAGAGGGTGTCATAGGTAACATACACATGGTTATTGGTTCGATCTCACACCCGTTTGAGAAGTATACCTTCTACCGCCTTGGGTGAGAACATTGCTACAGAAGTGGAAGATGAAGGCATGATTTGGTATATATATATATATATATATATATATATATATATATATATATATATATATATATATATATATATACATATATATATATATATATATGTTCATTTTATGGTTGTGTCCAAATATTTATCTACCAGGCTGTTCAAAAAATAGTCTGGAACTTCAAACTGTATCGTCAAAGTATCACAAGTGTCAGCTCAAAGCGAAAATTGTTAGTCGAAAGAAAAAGAACAACTAGGATCTGTCCATTTTTTGCCAACAAGAAGCAGTTTTATGTATTCCGGCCGCATAGAACTCCGGAATTCTGGGAGCGATGACGTTGAAGACTTGGTTCCAGAAGCATTCCTCGCTCAGGAAAGTTTTCGAGATGCTTGGTGAAACGGCGGTGGATAGGCGACGGTTTCGGCAAGTATAGTGGACGAGTCAGAGTTTCTTGACATTTTGCTTTGACGCATAATAGTATAGCTTTCAAAAAAACTTTGCTAATATGCTAAAATTTATGCAAGGAGAACAGAGTCAAATATACTGTGCTCATTTCCGATCAACCTAATGTATATTCGGACCTGATTCAAGATTATCCTGCCTCGAGGGTTCCATCCCATCATCGTTTCATGTCTAATCGAAAGCGTGGTTTTTTCTTCTTGTGGAGGGCTTCACTTAATCACATTTGCGAAATGAGTAAAATTTGTAAAAATTACAAGTTGCCTTAAATCCAGGTTAGTTTTTTAAAATTTGTTTTCCTTCTCATTTTATGTAGTCGAAAGATCTCCAGAAGGAGCATCTTTTTATGCATATTTTTAAAAAATCCGTCACTAAGTCAACAGAGGTTTGTAACCGACTAGGAATAAATTGAGCAATAAGTGACATTTATAGTTTGAAGCTAGGACAAAGTACACCGGTCAGAGCATGATACATCCATGCATTTATAGCACGACACCTCTATCACAGCATTTGCTACTTTCTGTTAGGGTCATTGGTCTTTCCGATTAAGCTCTCGACAACATCTGGGGACCAGTAGCCACCCACCCTTTTCCAATGGTGTTCGTGAAGGCGCATTATCTGTGAGGTTCACATGATCGTCGGCATCTTGCTAGATAAGACAGTGTCGCTAGCAAGTGTCGCTAGCATTTTATCGTGGACCGGCTAGGAAGTACATTTTGTTCCTCATTGAGGCGTACTTCCAACGTTATTCTCTCGACACGATAATGCTGACCGTACATGCCATTCCGCCTTAGTAGCATCCTAGATCTTAGTGAATACGTTAGAGTAGGAAGAACTGTTGAATAGGAAAAGAGTAGCCTAACGTTGTTTGTCATATTCACTATTATCCACAACTTTCTTCTAAGCTTTTCAATCTGTCTTCTAAGCTTTCCAATCTGTCCGTCCTTCTAGGTTTTTCTTCGTAAATCATTATTATGGAAAAAGCTACCTATAAGATCGCAATTAAACAGTCATTGTTCCGTTTCTCTGTTGTGATCGCAGAACTGCTTTTCTCTATTTGGGGAACAGTCGAATGATCTCTGAGAGATTAAAATAGTCGGATCCATCGTGGTAGCATGACACTTAAATTACGCTTGCTGATATACACGAGGATCTCTCCATAAATCATTCATAGGGCCAACTTTTTGAGCCAACGTGTTTTCTGGCCATAACGTCTTTATTGTTTACAGAAACGTATTCATTGCATAGAAGAAGATGCTTTCTGCAGAGTCCTTATGGAAAGTAGCTGGTCACATTAGTGGGTTAACCTGACTTGTTCGAGGGATTCCAGGCTATCGGTTTCTACGCGCCCAGTTTTTCATTCGCCAGTTGCCGAACATTTATGAACTGATTTCCACAATCCTCGTGAGCTTCAGTGCTGCAAAAAATTCTCTGTCATGAATCTGAAGCCAAGGTTGCATCGTAGACTTTTCTACGGTTTCCTCGCTAAAAACATGCTTAGGGAGAACAATTTCAAGGGTGTTATACTAATGTTTGATTCAACATAAGAAAAAAATATCGAGTTTGCTTTTTTCACTATTATATTGATATCCTCGATTGCACATAAACGAAAGCTACAGTCAAGAAAAAACGTGAAAGCTGACAGCGGGGTCCCACGCTTTAGGGTATGAACGCTTATTTTTCGAGAAGAGAGAAAGTCAACAGAAGTTTTGCGAGAACATAACATAGTAATGTGCCTATTTTAATAGTAAAACAAGTCTAAAGCCTGTTGTAAAACCTTTAATGCTTCTTTCTGAACGATTGATTGAATGTGAAACACACATTGTATTCAATCTCGATTTCTCTTGGATACCTGTAATGACGTGTCTCTTGGGCACCTTTAAGGACGTCTCTTGGATACCTTTGAGGAAGTGTCTATTGGGTATCTTTAAGGACCTGTCGTTTGAATACCTTTAAAGATGTGATGTTATTTTTTTCCAATTCTGAACATTCGATTGAACAGAAAATAGACGAACGTGATCACAAGTTAAACGCGTACAAGAGGTGCTCTCTATTGGAAGTTGCCAAGAGCAACAAGGTAAGTTCGGAGTGTTGATTTTTTTAATAGTAACTACATCTGTTATCGTCCTTCTCTACTCAATCATTGTTTCGCCTAGAATAATTCTAGGGGATTTGGACGAATAAGCTATCAAATTGCTAAACACATTCCGTAAGGCTATGCATTTACACACTTTTCCGAATCGTACTTGTTTACACTTACATGCAGTGATCGTAACTGTGGCGTTTTACATCTCTTGAGCTCAGTGTTCTTTTTTCTCACACTTTTTTGCACATACTGGATAAATCTTCCTTTGAAGAAAAAAGCATCTCTTCACTGCGTTCTCCCTTCTTGGATTCCTAGTGGCGATGCAACCATTCAGGGCATAATGTTAATCTTTTATTTTCTTCGTACCATAATTTTTCACAGCAGGGTATGGTATGAAATTCAACCATAGTGATGCTGAGATATACGCAACACTTTGCGGGCCTCCGTGGCGCAGTGTGTAATGCGCGAGCCCCCGTAAAGAGGAATCGTGGTTCGATCTGGCCCGGGGGTCCAAGTTTTGCGAATATCTCAGCATCTTTGTGGTTGAATATAACATTCAAGGCTTAGTTTCTTCCATCAGAAACATTGATCAGAGATATTTTAGCGCTGAATGAAGATACCACCTAGAAGTCGCGTTACAAATGTTGTTTCCGAAGTGCTCAAAGAAAAACAGTTCAGATCAGGCGCTCACTTCTGTGTAATACTTAACACAACGTGGGGTTGCTTTAGACTGAAAAATGATGAGAAAAAACATACTCACATGTGCTGAAATGGAGCCATAACTCAGTATTCTGCTTTTCGTAAGTTGAAGGTCTGATTTCAAGAGCTGAATCAGCACAATCTTCTTGTAATCTTCGATCGACTTGAATCACTACGGCTTTGAAGCAGGCGAAGGCTTTAGCCTAATAAATGTGTTGTAACAACGTAGTGTAAGCTAGACAATCAAAAACGATTGTGCTGATTCTTGTTAAGTGGAAATCGGTTTACAAAAATGTGTTGACACTTTATTTCAAAACCGACTTTTATTTAACCTCTGTATTACTAATCAACATGTATTCTTTCTTTGATAGACTTACATGCACAACTATCAACCAACAGCATCCTGCAATAAGAGGGCATCACCGAATGGGTGTCCCTCATTCGAGAGATGGTCCGGTGAGGAAGACACAACTCGATTCGATGGTGAAGACACCACATCGAGACGAAGAAGAACCGTGGACTATCAACTGGGATCGTCGGCTCTGATGAAGACGAAGACTTCGAAACGTTAAAGGGACAAGTACCATATGTCAACATCGTGAAAGCTTATCAAAGAAGGAATACATGCGTTGAAACTGTCTAACGTTTATTAGCCGCCTGTTCTTTTTTTTTATGGCAGAGTATTGTATGAGAGACAAATCCAACGATACTGAGATGTTGGCAAAACTCGGAACCTCAGATGAGCTTCAAACCATGATTACCTCTTCCGGAAGGTCACGTGCTAGCCACCACGCCAACCGAGGTCTTTGCTTTACCTTACCCTCAACAATGTATTTACTCTGTGTTTCGTCTTTTACTCATTCCCCGTTGACGAAGATCATCACTGATAGCATCGATAGAGCAAAAAGATTGCTGCTAGAAAGGCAAAGCTAGGACCGTGGTTGGTGCTGTGGATACCACGTGAGCCCCCCGGAAAAGATAATCACAGGTTTGAAGCTCACATGAGCTTCTGAGTTTTGCTCATATCTTAGCATATTTATAGTTTGTCGTCATAGTAGTGTTAACGAAGGTGCTTGAATGATATCTATAGCTGTGATTAGAGAAATCGGTATCGAAAGGGAGCACGGGTATAAACACAGCATCATCAATTTGCACGATGGATTTGAGGACATTTGAACGTTACTTGCGACATTGGAGGGCTACATTTTTCGCTTATCGTACTAATCTCACATATGCTACTGATGAGTTAAGAGAACAAACCGCGCTGCGCTACCCTCCCGTTAGTGATATTCTGATGCTAAAGGCTGTTTTTTAGAAGAACATATTGCAAGAAGATAGGGCTACCCTATTTTCTGTTGAAAGATGATAGTGGCGCAACTTTTAATGAGCTGAGTTGAAATCGTGAGCACTGAAATTTACGTGGGGTTTACAATCAAACGATTTCAGCTTTTGCACCAAGACAGTGTTTCTGTTGTATCAGCATTTGAGATTCTTCAACTTGGACATTTTTTTTCAGCCAAAAGTGGCATTATCGCTTCATCTACCTGCCGGTCCAGATGCACGTGCAGATCCAGATGCATGTGAAGATGCATACAGGCGTTTCTGCGACAATCTGAAACTTTTCAATGAATTTTCCAAGTTGTATGGAAACACCACATTCGTTTTCGGTCTGTTTAATATTACTATCATTAATTGCCAACTACAAGTAGGTGATCTTTGATCACTAAATATGAACTGCCTTAAGTTGGTGAAAGCCAACACTCAGACAGCAGCTCATCCTTGCAAGTTTGCCACTCCATTTCATCGGCGTCTCTACTACAGCTCATAAAACGTCATCTGAGTTGTTCTCTTGCGAACTAGGGTAGGGATGAGGATGAGAGTCATTACCTCTCATGTTGAGCGCTGCGCATCCTGATTATTGCCACACCCAACTTTCAAAAAACTAAGAGGGATGTGAGGAACATACGAAAAAAAGACACCTATATTTTTAGTTTAATTCTTAAACATACATGCTAAACGATATATCTCCACATGTCGTTGGTGTTCCAGAACTTCATGTAGAAGGTTTTGACTTTACCTTCGTCATAGTTCGATGTTGGTGAATAGGTGACAAAGATTGTTAAAGCCGCAGTTGATCCACATCTCTTCAACCGTAAGCGTCCAATTCTGGTTGTTATTTGTTGGAATAAATCGACTTTCATCGAAATCGTGTTGTATCGAGAAGAGCGCCGACTCTGCCGAACCCTTTATTGTCGCATGTTCCGCTGAAAAGTTCTCCGGTGTCATAGACGGCGTTGAGTGCGTGGCATCTTCTCGTCTCAGCCAGTCCGATGATGTCGTACTTTATCTCTCTTGCCTGCATGATGAAGTCCTCTGTCCTGGATTCAGGTGCAAGTTAGCGTGCAGAGTCATAGAGGTACGAGTCGTCATCTTAGTCCTTCGCTATTTAAAAAGCCTGGAATGGCTTTAAGATTTTAGCAGCCTCTCCGCACTCGTCCTATTCAACGCTGTCGTATCGGGGGCTTTTTCGGAGTCAAGGGAACAAGGGCCATTTTTCTTTATTTTGCTGTGTTTAGCATTTGATACTCACGTACAGCCAGTCTGCATCGACTTATAGAATGAGTTTGTTAGGTAGATAGAGAATTCACTATTTGATAGAGGACTGTCGCCTGATGACTAACCGGAATGAGATCTGTCTATGGGGAAGATCCGTGGCTTGGTGCATTTACACCTGTAATTGACGATAGTAGGTTCTTTGCTTTTGTTTACTCTCACATGCACCTTGGAGAGCGCTTTTCGAATTATAATTTTTCCAACGATGGCCTTCGTCGTCACAGTGAATTCAAGCACCTTCACACTTAATTTATGCTATTTCATTCTGGGCAGGTACCCACGTTAAGTTCTCCAAATGTTCTTTCGCAACGAACCTTGGTCTTGGCGTCATCTAAACGACTTACTTGACGATAATTTGTGTAGAATGTCCCAGATAGTAAGTCCAAAATCCACGAATACTGTGCATTTTTCGACTTCTTTTCAAATATCATGAACGCGATTTAACTGGCTCTGCCTTTTTCTTTTTTGGCCATTTCGTCCTTATGTCGTATTTGATTTTCTTCGCTTGCATGAGACTGCCACTAGAACCTTCCGATAACAGCATACGTGAGCTGTAAGCGCAGATACTCACCGTAGTCCTTCCAGGTTTAGGTAGTGAATACTGGATTTAGTATAAAGAGAGGAGGAAAGAATGTGCCCTAAGATTTTAGCACCCTGCTGTTTATTTCTTTGTACACTACGATTACGGTGAGGTAAAAAGAAGAGCGAGACCATTCTCTTTACTGCTTTTTGGAAGGAGAGAAATCCATGGCTAGCGTGTTGCCCCCCCCCCAGGCCGAGTTTTACAGTCCTGAAGCATTTTCCGCGCATCGATAATAACAGTGTCACCTGTGTCATATCTGTAGTCCCGCTGTTCGTCGAGTGACTCGAGCGGGCGCCAGTAAATCTTCCACTTTTCCCCGTGGCGTGCGAGAGTAGCCCAGTGGGTTCTGCTGGTTCTAGATACTCATTGAGCACCATAGCTTTCTTCTAGGCTTTTTCGTGAAGAACTCTGACCAGCGGGTCAGTGGTCTCCCTGCAGAGCGTTTAACATCACGAGGAATCCAGTCACTAACGGCTCTTGTCCATCGATTGCTATTCATACGCACTACGTCTTCTGCCAAACTTATCATTTTTTGATCGTTGACGCAGATCGGAGCTTCAGATTCCTTCCCTTATTTGCGTGGGACACTCCCTAGCATCGTCCCTTCGACAGCGCATTCAATAAGGCTGAGTGATTTTTCATCCTGTTTACGCAGCGACCAGATTTTTGACGCATACGTTAACGCAGGAAGTACCGTTGAGTCGAAAAGATGGGCTTCGAGTCGGGTGTTCTTCGTTTTCCTCATTACATCCTCGATGCTCTTGAAAGCCCTCCAAGCCGCTCGTTTCATTCTGCTCAGCTGTGGAGCCAAGTCGTTCAACATGTTGCTTTCATGATCCAAGTTAGACATAACTGGAGCATTTGGAGATGTCGTGGCTGGGAAATTTTTGTACCGCTCACGACGAATCTTCATGTACTGAGTAGGGATTACTTGACTGTCAAGGGCTTCCGTGACTGCTTCTGTCTTAATTGAGTCTAAGGCCTTCTTTAAATCGATGGAATTGAGACAGATCGGACTTTTGTACTCTCGTAATACGTCAACGAATCATGTTATCGTGTGGATGTGGTCCATCATACTGAATCCTTTTCGAAACTCAGATTGCTCACATGGCTGCCCTTCGTGTAGTCTTCTGTCAACCTCGTTTGGGATAACTCGAGTGAAATGTTTGTAGAAGACAGACATCAAGCAGAATGGATAATAGTTGCCACTATCGTGGAAGCTTCCTGAACATGCACGGTCTTGCTGGTCTTCCACTGAGTAGGGACCTTGCATTCAGACAGGTAACGTGTGAAGAGCCGAGCCAATGTGTTTACGAGGACGAACCTGGTGCTGTTCGATTTTTCACCGACGAAATGGCGTGTCGAATTTCGCAAGGGAGAACCGGTGGTACAACATATCCATCTTCCGTTATTTCATATGACGGAAGGTGGGTGGATACCTTTCTGGACGCTGTAGCTGCTACGTCTGGGCGTCGGAGTCCAATCATCTTGGTTGTAATTGACGAAGCTTCGGTGGGCTTTACGAATGCTTTTCGCAGCCTGTGCAGCTTCGACCATTGCTGCTGCTCAGATCTTCATTTGTCGTCTGTCTCCATTGTTTTGCAAGTTCGGATGTTAGTTTCCGGTTGCCTGCAGCTCATGTGGTTCCACGCTGGCGTATCAGTTCGAGTGTTTCTGGAGACATACGTTTCTTGGTGACTTTCGAACTCTCAGCTTTCATAACGCTAAAGTGAAGATGTTGAATGAGGCGATCGTATTCCTCGTCGGTGTTATCGACAACGGCATCTTCCCAGAAGCCGACTAACGAATTGAATAAGTCACAGTTTATGGTGGTTCTGGGACTTCGGTTTTCGAACGTAGCGGCTTTTTTCTCCTTTCCGCGAGAAATAGGATTTTGCACCGAGGCGATGGAGGACATCGGTTAGGCAAAACCTTCGATTTACTATGATGGGTTCTATTTCGTTATGGTACTCTCCACTGGGAGACTCCTACCACCAGCGTTGAGGGTGGGGCTTCTGTAACTGTATGTTACCATGGATGGTTTTGGTCATCATGGTAAACTCAGAAAGCCGCCCACCCTGTTCGTTCCATTTTAATCTGTGGGTTCCAATGTGACGTTCTTCGGACGTTCTTCTTGGTCCAATCTTGGCGTTAAAATCTCCAATGATGACCTTGAAGAATGTATGGTATTCTCTGTACAACTTCTCCAAGTCCATACAGAACGCTTCGACTTCTTCTTCGTCATTGTTTGATATCGGTGCAAAATTGTCAAAACCGCTATTGATCCACATCTTTTTAATCGTAAGCGTCCGATTCTCGTTGTAAGTTGTTCGAATGAATCGATGTTCATGGACAAGCTCGTGTTGACGAGAACTCCGACGCCGCCGACTCCTCTGCTGTTGCATGTTCCTAGGAACAGTTCTTCGCCAGTGTCATGACGGCGTTGAATGGGAAGCGTCGTCTCGTCGCGGCCAGGCCGATGATGTACCTGATCATTCTCCTTTGCATGATCAAGTCTTCTATCGAGAACTCGGATGCAAGTGTACGTGCATTGTAGGTGCAGATCGTCACCTTAGTTCTTTGCGATTCAGACAGCTTCCATTGGCCCTGAGATTTTAGCAGCCTCTCCGTACTCGTCATACCCAACGCTACGAAATTGGGGGGCTCTTTCGGGGTGAGGGGAATGAGACCCGTTTTTTTTACTGTGTTTAGCATTTTTGATACCCACGTATACCTTGCTGGGCTCTGAACGTGGGGGGCGGGGTGTACTCACGGCTAGCTTCCATGGCTACCCCGGAGTGGACATGGAGCTTATTTGTTGGAGGTCTCCCATACTCTTCCCTTTCACTTGACTGCAGGGTTTTGGCCGAATTGATTCGTAGAATGCAGTCCGCAAACCAGAACGTACCCACACATGCGTGCATGGATACGCCTCGTAAAAAAATAAAGTATGTGCCAAATCGGCTCAGCAGAAACAGGGAGTCTATCCCCTGGATGCACCTGCGTCTCAGGGAAGCAAAGGTCGCTTTTGGTCCGCGATTAACCCCTCTATCAGCCACCTGGGGACGCGCCACGTAGCCTCGCGACTAACCTGCTCGAGATTCCTCATATGAGAGAGATCCGTAGGAAACGGTAGATCGTTTAATACATAGAAGACAGCAAAGAACACTTGTATTTCATAGGTCCGAGAACATTTTTTGAAACAATGTTGTACCATTCATTCAGCACGCTACGTTACAGATCCACTTTGTCACATGCTTCATGAGAACGAGAAAGAAGAGGCAAAGTGGATTTTAACTAACAGTACCAGACGAGTAGTTTGTAAGGAAGTGAACACTGATGTATGTTTTAGGCCGGGTTGTTTTTTTCTGGTTTCTTGCATATTTCTGTCGCGCTTTTGGATAGTTAACTGTTGAGTGCAGTGTATGTCCTGTGTGAAGGCTGAACGATTGACGATTATCGGTTTTCGTTTGCTTTTTTCCAGTATTGAACCGCAAAAGATACAGTCCACCCTGCGGTTTCAGTTGTTTCCTAAGTGGTCAATATGTTTCTCTGGAAGGTCGTTCTCTCTCACATCTCACACACTTGTTCGACCCCAACTATTTGAGCAATAATTCTGACTGTTTTGACTTATTATTTACTGCCTACTCTTTTTAGCGGCAGGGGTATGCGTTGCGAAATATAACTTTAATGATGCTGAGATATTTGCAAAACTCCCGACCGCAGGTGTCTGCGGTGGGGAACGAACGCGCTATTGTCCTTTCCGGGGAGTAGCGCGCTCACCACCACACCATGCGGGTCCTTCGTTTCGCCTGTCTCTCAGCTAGTTCTATTGATCTACGCGTTACTCCCCGGAAAGGACAATAACGCGTTCGTTCCTCACCGCAGACACCTGCGGTCCGGAGTTTTGCAAATATCTCAGCATCATTAAAATTCTGACTGTGTTCTGTTAGTTACGCCTAAACTACTCATCTAGGTTTGGTGGACCCATCCTACAAGTTTGGAGTACTGATGCATAATGGGCATAGCTGTTCCTACGATCGACTTTTTGCTAACCCCGGCATTGGATTATAAATGATTATAAAATAAATATAAATTTTTTTTCTCAGCGATCGCGAGGTTGTTATACAGCATACATTTACTTCCATACAAGAAACACATGCAATACAGCAGTAGCTGACGCTTCGGCATTAACCTTCTTCAGGAGCGTTTTTACGTGCCTTCCACTGAGGAAGAACGGCTGATTGAAGTAGCATATGGTTGATGACTGTGAGCATAGTCCTTCAAATCTTCCACAGGGAACTTGTATTCGTTTAGTCTTCTCTAACACTTCTGTCATATCTAAAGACACTTTTTGTTAAGGGTGGTCTAGAATAGGATAGATAAATATAAGTAATAAATAGTAGAATAGATAATAAATAGAAGGTAAGGGTGAGTGTAGCGCAGTGGTCGGAGGCGCCCTGCTTCACATACGCGGGATCGATCCCCGCGCCCATGGCTCGCCAAGCCTTTCATCGCTCCGGGTTGGGCAAATTGGTACCAGACTTGTCTGCGAGGATAGCAGCGCCATCTTGATACATCGGTAGGCCACCGCGAGTCATTGCAAAGGCTAGTTATGCATTCAGTCACCTCCAACGATAATTAATGAAGTTGAATGCATGGAACATCCCTCAGGGATTGATCAACGCCGAGAGCTTCATCTTTTGTTTTGATTTATGGTCTAGAATAAAAAGGGTAAGCGACAAATCATCGGTTAATCTCTGAGAGGTATGCCATCCATTCGACTCTATTTGTAGCACTGTTGAGGTTACTGAATATCTAACCTATGCAGTGATATGCATTGGCCTACTGATGCATCAAGCCTGGGAAGTTTGGTACCACCTTTCCTACTGCGGAACGACGAAAGGTTTGGTGAGAGAGGTGAGCGGGATCGAACCAGGAATTGATCCTGTTTGCACTCTACTTATGTTCACCAGTTACAGGAACCAGCTCTACAAATACATGATTGATTTTTTACTCTCAGATGATGTCTTTCTGAAACAAAGCTGAGACGACAGACTTCTTGGATGAGACCATTTAATAGCAGAACGACCGTAATACAGGGTTGTCCAGTGATGTTCCTCTCTTTACATAGTGATTCTGGAGTGGTCGTACTCAATGGAAATTCTTCTCCATTGAAGATTTTCGCCTTTTATGAAAGTAGAATTTGCATGACAGTGATGCGATCTGTACAGGAACCAAAGATGACTATTTTGATCCTCGTCTCTGCCTCCACTATCGAGCTTTCTTGCCCAGTATTATACATTAGTGATGTTTGATGACTTTTATCTAATATATCGTTATCGATTCTAAAATTCCCTTCGAGGTAAAGCTGTATTGAGGCTGGACTCGAACTAACTGGTATATCACAGTACTGTTTTCCAAAGGAAGCTATTTACGAGAAAATGATGGAATTTCTCACAGAAAATGCCTGCGCTGAAAGGTATATGATCTCCTTTGTCTTCTGTTTTCGTGAGCATCTGAGACTTTCAGGATTATAATTTCTCCATTTCTTTCTCGTAGCACAAAAAAAAGTAACGATCGATTAGTCAGATCGTTTCAGGTCCTCGTGTTCTGTTGCAGTAGATGAATCAAAAGGAAACAGAAGTTAGTCGCTCAAATGTTTTTGTGTTCAACAATGGGCCTCAGTGGGAAAGCCACACTGGCGAACTGAGTGCAGATTGTCATCTGTTGCTGCCGAGATCAGTCTTTGTATCTGTTTAATTACTGTACTTGTTCCAATGAACAGTGTTTCCACTACAGAACAGTGATGATTATGACAGTTATGACTTTCTTCACACAAAGTTTCTGAAGCAGTTGCCCGTCAGACTATGTGTGAAGCGTTCGAATGTATGTGTATACTAAAGAATATCGCTGTTTATGTGAAATATCATGAGAACATGAAAATGGTCATGGAAAAAATTGAATGGGTGAAAAAAGTTGAAGTATACAACACGCTATGCAGTAGGAGTTAGTCATAATAATTTCAGGGCGACGGTAATCTTATCAATGCGATTACGAACTTCTGAAGAATGGGCGTCTGGTGGCAAGCTTTCACGAAGAGTGGTGAGTAGGTCCAACACGCACTTTCTAAAAAAGTTTATTGATGGCGCAGTCAGTTTACTAAAATTCACCTGAAGAACCACAGAAAAAGTGTGAAGAGTGGCTAAAAAAAGATGTTTCCAGTGCAGGTGGAATTTAGGTTTCAAGTTTTTTAATTACGGAAATATTTGGCCCACTAGGCTAAACATCAGATTGACTTTTCGAGGCTTTGAAAAAGGTGAAATCCGTGGAAACGATAGCTTGTGTGAAATACATTGCAAGAACAACCTCGTATAAGCTCATCAAGAAAACGGTGAGTTGCAGATGTTTGCGTCCAAAGGGAAATACCCAACGGAACGCAGTGGTAATACCCGAACTCGTTGTTGATATTTGGGGGACTCTTGGCTTCTGAAATATTATTGTATAGTTTTTCTTTTGCCTGTTTCTCTTAAAACGTTAGAGCAATGCATCTTTTGTAGGGGCTAACATGTTCTGGGATTTTCGAATACTCATCTAAAAAAATTTTTGGTTGTTAAAAAAGTAAGCGCATAGGTGTACATGTCAAATAAGAAATGATGTTAACCACAACTATGCTGAGGTATTCGCAAAACATGCACCTTGGGACAGATCGAACCATGGTTTTCCTCTTCGGAGGCTCGTGCATTACACATCACAGGCCTAAGGGCCTCGGCGCAGTTTCCGCATAATGCCCTGCCGTATAAATTGTAATAGGCGGTAAGTAAAAAAGTAAAACATAGATGATATTTGTTTATATTGTTGAGCTTACACGGGGTTGGTACGAGATGTTTATTCGGCTGTTTCGACGTCTTCGTCTTCAACAGAGCCGACGAACGTCGTCGATAATCCACAGTTGTTCCTCTTCTCGATGTGGCGTCTCTATGTCGCATCGAACCGGATCCTCCACATTTGAGCATCTCGAATGAGCCGAGCACACTCGCGACGCTCTTTCATATTCAGTTCGATGATATTCATCAGTGTATAGTATTAAGTTCTACGACATGTTCTCAAATCTGAATTGACAAGAACAAACGAGTTGTAGTTAACACTTGCTTGTAGATATCGACGAAGGTGCAAAAATGTCCTAAGTATTGTCTACGTTCTTTGCCTTGGATTTCCGTTGTTATTCATTCATACCAGCATTTTTGTAGTGTTTTTTACAGTAGTATTTCTGTTTATGTGATTTTATTTACAGACCCTCTTCTAACTATGTTCAATGACGACGATGATGAATCGCATGAAGGAAAATGGTTCTTTAAGTGCGAAACGTCTCGGGAAGTGACTATCTATATCAGCAGCCATTATGAAGTAATGTCACTGCTTTTCCTCTTTTCTCAATTCCATAGAAGAGGTTCTTCGGAGAGAAAAAATATGCACCACATAGTAGGTGTATGCCTTCGGCTGATTCCACGTCATAAGTTACCATTGATCGATAGAAGATAAACATTTTTTACACATAAACATAAACAAACACACCGTCTATGTGCAACGCAAAATCGTATAGTTTGCCCCAGTGGTAGAGACGGTGACTGCATGAGTTCAGGTACAGTTCATCTGATCTCTTCTAAAGCGTGCGGGGACGAATACGTTGGCGAAACGGGTAGACCACTCTGCGTTCGTATAAAAGAACACCTAGTCGGCATACGTAAACCAAATACTCCACTAGGCACGCATAGGACGCAGAGACATAACGAAGAAGATTTTTGAAGTACGGGTTACGATCCTCGCGCAGGAATCGAGAACACAAGCGCGCAAAATTTTCGAAGCGTTCTGGATCAATTCCAAGAATCCGAAAATGAACCGCATGGAGGAATGCCTCGTCATCACGCGTGATATTGGGCAGTATATAAGCCTGTTATTCTGATGAGATGGGTTCATTACGATTCCATGTGAACTCTGTGCGGTTGGTCTCCACGTGAAATATTTAGTGGAAGACTCATAGAAAGCGGTGAGTGTGCAAAGGCTCTGTGTTCAATGTGATTGAAGTTTTGGTTCAACAATTTCTCTGTTTGGTTATGGAGGCGTCTGACCGTGTAGATCGCAGTCAACTTGACCTTTCCAGGCTCTGAGGAAGGCGAAATCCGCCGAAACGTCAGCTTGTACGTAAATAAAGAAATAAAATAACACCTCGTGTTTGCTAAACAGAAGCAGAAAGAATTATTCAATCCATGCCGAGGTTAATAGAAAGTCGGACGTGGGAGTTACTGCAAGATGTACCAGCAAGATACTTCCGACTTGTAAAAGAAGCACTGTCTCTAAGACAAAAGATCGTCTTAGCTGGACAGGCGATACACTTTCTCCGCCGCTGCCTGAAACACCAAGTCGTTCCAAAATTCATAGAACGAAAACGACTACACGAAATATGCGCACTGCCAGAGGATAGCCACCGAGCACTGGACATTGAATTGAGAGTACTACGCACCTGTCTACGCAGCAAACAAAATCAGATGTTCGCCAAGTGGAAGAAGTGCGAGAAGAAGGAAAACTATTGTGCTCAGTATCTGGAGGACCGCCTCTGGAGGAGAATAGTGGGTGGGTCAGTGTTGATTTGCAATTCTGTTAGGTCTAATGCTAAAATAACTTTGCGGAGAAAGTTCGAAGACCTTTGAGTAAATCGCATAACACGGCTTCAAGAGCATACAGAAACACCGCCAACGAACATCAAACGAGTCACAGTAGGATAAGTAATGTACAAAGAAATTCAAGGCTAACCGTGTTAGGAGGCATGACTCTCCCTGACGGTGCGCGCTCGTTATTAGAATTGAGACCGAGTTTCTCACCAAATGAACCCATTTCTAAGGTAACCTTGCGTAGGGTCGCATGTAGTTTGCATGAGCTTCGAAGTAGACGCAGTAAAGAAACTACGGATAAAGCGCTAAATATGCGTGAACAACAATAAGTAGGGGCACTAGCAGTACCACCATTTCCTCAACCGTTCTTTAGACAACACGAGCCCAATAATGAAGTTGACGTTAAATTTCGGACGTTTTCGAATGAAACTTGCAAGGCCCTTAATCATTATCGGGCAAAGAGGTACTACTCCAACCTCATTGAAATGCAAAAACGTGATATGCGAGAGGTACGAGTGCTGAAAAGGTCGAAAAACATAAGACTGTCGGTTAATGATAAAGGTGGAGAGTTCGTTGTAATTCCCCATCAGTTAGATGTTGAGATAACGGAAAAGCACCTTGAAGATGCTTCCCTTTATCGTCCATCGTCTGAGAAGGAGTTTTAAAGTCAATACCGAAAGCTAAACAACGAATGGGTTAAAATGGCAAGAGCGGCTGGGTTAAAACCATCAGTTATCTTTGAACTCAAAAGTTGAGTTACCAACATGTCCCGTCTTGTACTTGCTTATAAAAACTCATAAGCTAGTATCCAGCGATGATATTTGCGTCTACCGATCCATCATTGTTTAAGGTTAGACCAATCATTAGCTGTGTAGACGGGCCAACGGATAGGATAACATGGTTTTTAACCCTAATATTTAACCAGTTGTTGAAACACATTCCAGCCCATCTTACGAATACCCAGATGTTTCTGGATCGTCTACGTACAGCGCAGCCCAGCAGCGCGTACGTGATGGAGTCGTTCGACGTTAGCGCCCTCTATACAAACGTGTCGAATGACTCCGCAATGCAAGCCATATTCGAACTCCTGATGCGACACGAAGGAGAAATAAACATGTGTGGCTTCAAGATAGAGCAGTTGATAGCACTCTTAAAAGAATGCTTGAGCTGCTCAATCTTCAGATGGTCCGGAAAGTACTACGCTCAAATAAGAGGGTTGGCAATGGGACAACGACTGGCACCAAGCCTGGCCATTGCGTTTATGTCTAAGATGGAAGCACCAGTGATCGATCTCGGGCCGCTACTCTACTGTAGATATATAGATGACTGTTTTGTCCTTTGCTCAACACAAGAGGAAATGGACAAATGTTTCGAGTTGTTGAATGAACAGTCACAGTATATTAAGTTCACCCGAGAGAAACTGGCTTCCATTCCTGGACGTCCAAATTAGCCTGTCAGAAAATGGCTACATTACGAAGTGGTACCGAAAGCCAAGTAATAAAAACATCTTGGTTCATTACCTCTCCTGTCACCGCTCTCACACGAAAAGGGCGCTGGTAAGAAACATGTTTCGAACAGCAACCAACGTGTGCACGGGAAGAGAGCAGAGAGGAGTCCCGGACTTGGCGCGGCAAATAGCCATTTCTAATGGCTACGAAACTGTAGCTCGGGACAGGTGTAGAGGAAATCCTAGGCCTCCAAACGACAACTCTAGCGATAAAATGGTCCCGTTTATCCTATCTTTCATCTCAAATGAAGTAAGTGCAGCTATAAAACGCTGTTTAAGTAGGGCCGGTCTAGAGAATTCGGTAACGATAACTGAAATGCCACCGAGTAATCTAAGACGCCAACTAGTTCGTAACCGCCCATACGACCGTCTATGTGCAACGCAAAATTGCATAGTTTGCCTTAATGGTAGAGACGGTGATTGCTTGAGCTCGGGTACAGTTTATCTGATCTCTTGTAAAGCGTGTGGGGACGAATACGTTGGCGAAACGGGTAGACCACTCTGCGTTCGTATAAAAGAACACCTAGTCGGCATACGTAAACCAAATACTCCACTAGGCACGCATAGGACGCAGAGACATAACGAAGAAGATTTTGAAGTACGGGTTACGATCCTCGCGCAGGAATCGAGAACACAAGCGCGCAAAAATTTTCGAAGCGTTCTGGATCAATTCCAAGAATCCGAAAATGAACCGCATGGAGGAATGCCTCATTATCACGCGTGATATTGGGCAGTATATAAGCCTGTTATTTTGATGAGATGGGTACATTACGATTCCATGTGAACTCTGTGCGGTTGATCTCCACGTGACATACTCAGTGGGAGATTCATAGAAAGCGGTGAGTGTGCAAAGAAGCTGTTCTGTGTTCAATGTGATTGAAATTTTGGTTCAACAATTACTCTGTTTGGTTATGGAGGCGTTTGACCGTGTAGATCGCAGTCAACGTGACCTTTCCAGGCTCTGAGAAAGGCGAAATCCCCCGAAACGTCAGCTTGTACGTAAATAAATAGAATGACATCTCGTGTTTGCTAAACAGAAGCAGAAAGAATAAACATTTTTCTTCTTCCTTACAAACTACATTACACCTACCTCCGCTTGTAGGAGAAAAACTTGTGAACTTCTCTTTCCTAAAAAAACTTTTTGACGTGTTACGCCAACCAGTAATGAATAAAGGAGCTAAGTGAATTCCTAGGCTGTAGACCAAATGAAGAGTGCGCTATCTTCATTCGTGCCATCGAATCCCACTTTCCAAAAAACAGGAGTTCTTAAGATGATTAAAGGATAAAGGCGCCAATATGTAGCAAAGCAAAAAAGTGATTGCCCGATGTTAAAGCAATTCAGTGATCATCTGTGCAGTTGGTCATTCCAGTGCAGTTTCTCAGACGAATTCACGTTGTCGGTGGTGTCTAGGGTTTTACCAATCATTGTGAAGTAATTGAATGCAATTAATACGGTATAAGAGTCACGTTACTTAAGAGTATTTGAGGAAAATGTACTCAGGGTCAATCCGTCAAATATGCACCTATGTCTGTCGCAAGTGGATACGAAGCACTTGGTGTTCTCAGTCTTTTTGCAATGAGGAATGAAGATGGAAGATACTCAGGCGAAGTAACGCGATCTTATTGACGTGTTGGGAAACAGTTGAGTATAAAACACTTGCGGTTTCAACGTGAAGATATTAATCAAATTGTAAGCAATCAATGGGTTTCCTCTTGAACCAGCATTCCACCCCGCAGTACAGCATTTTTTACCCAAGCATATACTCCTATACAACTTTTTGTACCATACAGGGAAACAAGCTTTTTTGGATTCTTCTATGGTATCGATTGTAGGTTCTATGCGCTTCACACTGATACAACAGCTAAGTAATTTTTTTCTTTAGAACACTTTTCCAGAGGAGGAGATTTACATGTGTTCAATGGCTGTACTCGATGAGCAGTCTTCGTGTCAGAGGTAAAGTGTTGTAACTTTCGCCTAAGATTTTAGTAAAAGTTGACAAACAGCTATAGTGATTGGGAATGTCTCACTTTGAAGAAAACCCAACTTTAAAACAGAGCTCGCCACTGAGTTCCCTTACCTTTTTTCTTAACGTTGGAGACTGTGACCATTTTGGTATGGGTAAATGGAAGATGGTATGATTGCTTGTCATTTCAGAGATTCACCAACAAGTGAATTACAGTCGGCATAGAGATGTCTTCAAATTGAGGAGCGTCTCCATCCACCAATGAAATGTCCTGTTAAATTAATGTCGAAGTTTACTCTGCTGTTTCTTTAAAATATGAAGTATTTTCTCTTATTGTGTTATTCGCCGTAGCAAGAAGTACTTACCTTTCATGCGTCGTCCCATCGTAGCACAAGTATTTTCTGTTATTGCCTTGTTCCTCGTACCTCGGAATGTTTTCTTTTCTATGATATCAATAAACATTTAGAGTATGTTGCAGAGAACAGAGGTCAAAAAAAGGGCAGCCAAATGAATTACATCAACGAAGGCAACGATTCCGATTAAGGAGATGTGCATGATGCTACCAAACTAGTTCCCAATACGCATACAAACGCTGACCTGGCGACTGTACACTTGTGATCAAGAGGAGAAAAAAAGATGGACGTCTTGGGTTGGACTATCAAGATTTAGGGTAGAAGTATGTGTTAGAGTGGGGATGACAGTGTTGAAGGAAAACGGAGATTGAGAATTGTGAGAAGTTCAGTAAAAGGATGAAGGATAAAGTTCCAAACGTCGATCAATTTCTGAGGTGTGCGCGATGGATTTGATATCATCGGTAATCGTCGTTAGAAGTGATTGAATGCATGATATATCGAGTGCTGTTGTCCCTCCGAAGAAGTTTGGCACCAATTTGCCCGCAGAGAAGGTTGGACGGCTTGGTGAGAAAAGGGCACGGGATTGAACCGAGAACCACGTATGTGTTGTAGGGCATTTCTAACCATGGCAGTACAGTCGTACCTAGAAGAAGTTCAAGAGAAGGCGGCAAACAATACACACCGATCTCGAACCTCAATCTCAATTCCTTTACGGCTCATTGAACCAAAGCGTACCATAGTCGGCAATGCTTGCAATACCATCGGGCACGAGTCTGCTCTTTGAGCACTTGGCGCGTTCAAATAAGAAGCAAAATCCGGGCAGGGTATCCAGCAGAAGTTGAGGACAAGTCAGTTGAAGGGCCGAATAGATTGTAAGTTGGAAACTTGCAGAATTGTGGTAGCTGCAAGTGTATGTAAATTGTGTGCAATAAGTGTAAATTGGAAGTACTTCAAGTTTTGATGACATAAATTATTAAAAATGCCAAATGTGAGAACTATAGATTGTAAACTAAATGTGTCTGTATGCCATGTTAACAACATCAGTGAAAGGTTGTAAGAATGAGAATCGAGAATCTGTGGTGTGTACCGCGATGCCACCGTACATATTGATGAACGCGCACTCGGAGAACTTTTGTTCTTTTTCCATATCACAAAACGCCTACCCACGTCTCCTCGGTGACTTACCATTTTCTTGCGACGATAGATTGCTCTAAGTTTCGAACTTTAAAGCGTAAGTGGAGCACCTGATCCGATGAATGTTTTTGTAAACTGTTAAGTGAAAAGAATTGCTTCTTACGGGCCACGCTTGGGACAACATCTATGTTGGACAAAATATCAGTTGAATATGAAATATATAGAGGAAGAAACTACTCGTGGCAAAAGAAGCAGCAGTAAGCAATATGCATCGAAATTGATCCGTAGGTCGTGTGTTACCTACTTGGATACTTTTACTGCCCGTCCTCACTGGTGCGGACCGCAGCGTATTCTCCACTTTTTTGGAGTTGTGCTGGTTTAGCCATTGTGTTTCCCTGGAGTCCTGAGGTCAGCGTGGCCAAAGTTTGCCCCAAGTCGTCACTACCATAGGCAGTCGCCGCCCTGGTGGATCAGAGGGGAATTTGCCACCATGTGGCTAGTTTGATAGCAGAACGGTGGCGGTATTGGTATTGGTTTACTCTTAGCTGTACTTCCTGACGGGAACGCCAGACTCCTTCTTAGCATGGGAGACCCTGCAGGGGGGAACGAACCATCCGCTTTACGTCGCAATCCGACACACAGGACCACCTCCCAGCCACGATGAGGCGATAAACTGTTGGGAGGGTTCATGTGTTATAGTCGTTAAAAAAAAGTGCACACGTGATAAAGTGTACCGCTTCTTAGTATACTGTTTCTGAAGCTGTTGTAAATCCGTTACGATATAAAGGTCCGGTTAAAAAAACTATCTCCAGAATCCAGTCTACGAAGAAACTGTGTGTTGTAGTAAGAAATGCGAAGTCGTTGAGCATCATTCAGGAAGGCGTTCCGGGATAAGTTACGTTAGCTTTTATTTTGCCCTCAGAGGGTAATCAACCACCTCTGACTGACTAATCAGTACAGAGACATGGCAAATTCACTTCCACCAAGTGTTGTTCTACTCTTGGTTGAATTTGGACTGCCTATGGAGAATATCCTTCATCTATCCATATTATTCTGCAATTCCTATCTTGATTGTGTACGGCTGTCGTTCCCTCCAATGCACTAGAAAATTGTCCATCCACTGTCCTTTGGACCGTACAGGACTATGGACGGCAGTGATTCTATATCTACCTGATATCCCAAAATCCACACACGGCCTCAAAATGTAACATGATCCGCCCATTCCGAAACAATACGTAACCAGCACTTTTCATCTGCGAAACCACTGATTCTGTTCTCTTCTGGAGCATCCAGTTAGCCTTGACTCCTCATGGTTGAGCTGTTTTGCATATGTTATTTGTAGTATATCATCCAATTTAATCAGTTCAGTAGAGAAGCTATTCGCGCTCATGCTTGATATCAGTCATGTCCTTTAGGTTGTCTGTGCACGTGTTGATTTAATTATTGGTTCATTTTTATACAAAGGGTTTACTCAATCAACTTTCAAGTCCTAGTGTAACGGCAACACGTATCGAGGCCAGCGTCGTAGGCACAACACACCTCATACCTTGTTTAGCACTATCTCCTCTAAACCGGTACACCCATCATCGTGATTTTTTAGAAAGCTGAAAAGCTATCAATCATGGTTTTGCGAAACTAATGTATAATTATATTAACTTTTTATTCACTGCCTATTGCAATTCTTCATGCCAAGGTATTATGTGTAATATAACCACAGAAAACTAGCTCAGAGACAGGCGAAACGAAGGACCCGCATGGTCGTGGTGGTGAACGCGTCAGCCCACGGAAATTGTAATGGCGCGTTCGTTCCCCCATCGCAGACACCTGCGGTCCGGAGTTTTGCAAATATCTCAGCATCATTGTGGTTGTACCGCACATAATACCCTACCCTAAAAAAATTGTAAGAGGGAGTAAATAAAAGTTAACTTCAACGAAGCTGAGATATTTGCAAAACTCTGGACCGCAGGTGCCTATGGTGGGGAACGAACGCGCTATTGTCCTTTCCGGGGAGTAACGCGTTCACCACCACACCATGCGGGTCCTTCGTTTCGCCTGTCTCTCAGCTAGTTCTATCGATCTTTTTGCCATCAGCAATCACCCGTCAACAGGGATTGGTGAACGCGTTGCTCCCCGGAAAGGACAATAGCGCGTTCGTTCCCCACCATAGGCACCTGCGGTCAGAGTTTTGCAAATATCTCACCTTCGTTGAAGTTATATTTCGCAATATACCCTGCCATCAAAAAGAGTAGGCAGTAAGTAAAAAGGTTAAAATTGTGATTATAACTATAGCCTCAGCTTAACTGGGTTCAATGCCGATTTGGGCTCCCCCAGATCAATCCCGTTGACGGGTGATTGCTGATGGCAAAAGATCGATAGAATTAGCTGAGAGACAGGCGAAACAGAAGGACCCGCATGGTGTGGTGGTGAACGCGTTACTCCCCGGAAAGGACAATGGCGCGTTCGTTCCCCACCATAGGCACCTGCGGTCAGAGTTTTGCAAATATCTCAGCTTCGTTGAAGTTATATTTCGCAATATACCCTGCCATCAAAAAGAGTAGGCAGTAAGTAAAAGGTTAAAATTAAAAAGTTAACATTGTGATTTCGACTACAGCCTCGCCTTAACTGGGTTCATTTCCGATTTGGGCTCCCCAGATCAAACCCGTTGACGGGTGATTGTTGATGGCACTGATCAATAGAAAACTAGCTCAGAGACAGGCGAGACGAAGTACTCACATGATGTGGTGGTGAAAACTCCTGGTAAGGGTAACAGTGTGTTCAATCCCCACCGACACCTGCGATCCGGCGTTTTGCCAATACCTCAGCATCATCGTAGTTGTTTCACACGTAATACCCTGCCAAGAAAAAATTATAGTAGGCAGCAAATAAAAAAAGTTGACATTATCTCAGCATCATTGTAATGTATTACTAATACAACGATGTAAATAAATACAGTGGTGAGAATACTTGCAAAGACTAAAGGCTAAAGTGGAATGACTAAGGGCTAGGTCAGCAGAAAACTGCGATGCAGGTCTAGGCGCGTCCATTATCTTCCATTCTTTATCTCTCTCTGGCTTAACTGTCTCGATTTGTTCTCATTCTTCACTATGAGAGAGTACCTTTGCCGCCTATCGACGATAACACCCAGTGCCACCCGGTCACTGCTGTCATTCGCTTGGCACTTGCCGTCTCCGTCAGGAATCGGTTGTTTGTTTGCAATCGATTTTCCCATCCGATCGTTTTTCCGATGACTTTCACTTTCCTTTCTCTTTACTCTCATTCTATCGCCTGCTGAAGTCGTTTTGATATCGAGATTTTCTTTGGTGCACGGATCACTGTCATGTCCTTCATTGATTGTTATCTTTTTGCATACTTATGGAATAACCCTTGGACTACGACATTGCCTTTTCACAAACTGCTGGTAATTTTCCCAATAACTACCAAACTTGAAGAGTTGAAAACGTGAGCGGCTTACAGAATAGGTTTTGCTATATCTAGTTAAGAGCAAAGGGCGCGTGCGGCGAAGTGGTCGGAGGCGCCCTGCAACACACACGTGGAATCGATCCCGGCGTTCATGGCCCACCAACCCTTCCATCCCTCCGGGGTTGGCAAAGTGGTACCAGCCTTGTCTGGCAGGATAGTAGCACTGGCTCGATACATCAGTAGGCCACCGTGAGTCATTGTAAAGGCAAGATATGCATTCAATCACCTCTAAACGATGCTCAATGAAGTCGAATGCATGGCGCATCCCTCAGGGGATTGATCAACGTCGAGAGCTATAGAGCTTTTATGCTCCATTGAAGCTGTTACTTGGTTTTCGAAACTGTTTAGAATTAAAGTTTTCAAATGAAACGAACATGAAATCAGAATTTTTAATATCCGAAACGAAACGAAATCCCGATAGCCACAAACGTCACCACCGCATTTGGGAACATCCTTGTATTGTAACGGACATCTATGACCCTCGACAAGAAAAGTGCCAAAGCACGAATTATGAACTCTGTAAAGTCAGGATTCTATTAGGAAGCCTTGCTAAGAGTAAACCAATACCAGGATCGACCACCGTTCTGGTATCAAACTAGTCGCATATTGGTAAGCCTCCCTGTGATCCACGATGCCTGTGACTGCCTGTGGTGGTGACGACCTGAGGCGGGCTTTGGCTAAGCTGAACTCGGGACTTCAGGAAAACAATAGCTAAACCAGCAAAACTCCGAAACATGGAGATTATACTGGGGCCGCACAATTAGTGAAGACGTGCCGTCCAAGTATCCAACTATAAAGTCAGGATTCCTTACTAGAATAAGAGGTCATACATGCCATTGGTGAAGATCTGAAGATTCTTACAGTTCACAATCAATAAGATACAATCAATAAAATTCGCTTTGAGCTGAGATATGTTGGATTGAATTTGGAAGCGGTCGCTATTCTAGCACCGCACCGTATGAGTTGAAATCAATTCACGTTGGGAACTAAGTGTTAATGGTGACTAAGTAATTGCTTTAATGTTATGAATAATCGCCTAGATAATGAGGACCTTAGCTCTTCCGCAGTGTGTTTTGTACCTTTACAACAATCACAGTTGTAGGTCGTCGCCGTCGTAAGTGGGTTCGGCTGCAGCTTGAAGACCCATCCTTTCTCCTTAGTGACTTAAACTTTGGAAAAATCATTCATTGACTCAACTTCAGTAAAAACGTTACGACAGCTAAATATGCAGAGAGGCTCTGTATAAATTTCGGAACAAATCTAGCATGAACACGGTAGTTCACCATCGGGATAAAATAAACGTCAGTGTAATTCATTCAAAGGACTGCGAACGAAAGCCAAAGTTGTTTTAAAGCGCGTCAACTGAAGTGGTGGAAAGGCAAAAAATTAATTCGATGACGTTATCGTTACTTCTAACAGCAATTTTGCTTGTTCTACTCATCTAGTTATTAGGTCCACATGCTTTTACTTCCATGGGATTTTTTTTGGCTTTTGAATGCGAGTAACTGATCCGAAAATAAGATGTATACTATCGAGAGCCTCCTATGATACCAATTTGGATGGCCCGTCCTCAATGATTCTACGGACCGCAACGTAATCTCTATTTGCTCGAAGTTTTGCTGGTTTAGACAATGTGTTCCCAAGACTCCCGAGATCAGCCTAACCAAAGTCTGCCCCCCGTCGTCACCACCACAGCAGTCGCTACCCTTATGGATCAGACGGAGATTGGCCACCATGTGACTATTTTGATGCCAGGATGGTGGTGGATCCTAGTATTGGTTTACTCTTAGTTGGGCTTTCTTATAGAAACGCCGGACTCCTTCTCAGCTTGGGTGACCCTGCTAGATGGGTTAAATCCCCCCGCTGTACGTCGCAGTCCTACACTAGGAACACTTCCCAACCACGATGAGACCCTTGGTAGGATAAAACTTATATATCTTAAAAATATATATAAAATAAACGAAAATGTCGCCGCTTGTGCAGTTTTTACGTTTATTTCACACTGTTTATGCTACGTAATTTTTAGGTTTAGTTTTTGAAATGTTTTATAATCTCTTCTTTTATTAAAGGGAACAGTTGAAATGCAAGTTGTTTCTGTAAAATGAAAGATAAGACTCTCGACGTTGATCAATCCCCTGAGGGATGCGCCATGCATTCGACTTCATTAAGCATCGTTTGGAGGTGATTGAATGCATAAGTGCCCTTTACAATGACTCGTGGTGGCTTGCCGATTTATCGATCCAGTGCTGCTGTCCTCCTAGACAAGTCTGGCACCAATTTGCCGACGTCGTGGCCAGGGAAGGCTTGGTCGGCCAAAGGCACGGGCATCGATTCCACGTGTGTGTTGCATGGGCGCCTCCAACCATTGCACCACACGCGCCCTATTTTTTTCTGTATTCATATTTCTGTAAAAGGTAGCATTATCGGTATTCCTTTCTTATTTAGATGTTTGGACAGGTCATTTTCATGTGTCTTGTGGATCCCAACACTTCGCCCATTGGTTTCATGGATTCTTAAAGTCATCTGCAAAAGTGGTTGCATTCTCATTTGGGCTACAAAATCGGAGTCTGAAAGTTGATTCCAGCTGTGAATATAGCTGGTTGACCCATCTAATGAACACGTCGACCACCATCTTTTTGGTGGACTCCGTCGATGTCATTGATTTTTTCGATATCCACTTAGGTGCTCATTTCGTCCACCTGTCGTCTCAATTCTTATTATGCGATAGGCTCATTGTTGTTTATGTCTTGAGAAGCATTCTGCTGAGTCTTGAAGACGGGATGTTCTTCGAAGATCTGGAAAACGAATACCTGATTGGTGCTGAGTGCTACAATCCATCTTCAGAATACGTTACTCGAGTCCAATGTCCTACGTGTTATACACGACTTCGTCGATGTGGCTCAAATATTAGCTTATAACCACAACGATGCTGAGATGTTCGCAAAAACTTAGAACCCAGGCCAAATCGAACCACGATTTCCCTTTCTGGGGGCTCGCGCACTACACAGTGCTCCACGCAGGCCCTCGCTCAGCGTTTCTCTCAACTGCCGCCGACGGGTGATTGCTAATGGGAGCGTTAGGTAGAAAACTAGCTGAGAGGAACGCAGAGAAAAGGATTTCGTGGCGCAGTGTGTAGTGCACGAGCCCCCCAGAAAGGGAAATTGTGGTTCGACCGGATCCGAAGTCCAAGTTTCGCAAATATCTCAGCGTCGTTTTGGTTGTAATTCACACAATACCATGCCGTCAAAAATCATAGTAGGCAGAAAAATAAAGGTTTAACATTACCAGCTCATATTTCTCCTGCAAAGCACTGAGCTGTAAGAACTGTTGAGTTAAACAATTGGGGATGTAGCTCAGTAAGTTAAACCGACCTTTGTCAGAAGCCGTCTTAGAGCAGCTCACGCTGCTGGTCCTCTTCTACTGAGTTCTCATCTCACGTCATTATTCAATGAACGGCCCAGGTATACGTACCATATGGTCTCTTCAATTGGTGATTCATTCAGGATAATCCATTCTCATTGACATCAGGCATTCTGTATGAACTAAGTTTTAACCTTATCGATTCATAGATCACTTTCCTCCCTGTTTTATTCATCTCAATAAAAATTGTCTTTGCTTTTGCGTAACTGCTCTGAAAGAGGGCAGTATGATTTCCTATTCGAGAAGCTGCTTAGACCACTGACTGTAGCGTGACAGTAAACAGCATCGTCGATATTCTTTGATTACTATTCAGTATTTTTTGTGATAATATTGCTGGTATTCCATTCTATATGTTGTCTACGATTTCCTAAAGCTACATTTTTACTTCTGTGCTCATCGTTTTTTAATTCAGATTGGATTCAGCTCCCCTACTTTTGTTTGTTTTTACTACTACCAAACCTAGGCCGTTCCTTCGTACCAGACATATTTACTGACTTCGCCCGTTCATTTTTCGTGTCAATAAGTTGTCTGTTTTGTTAGCAGATGGGTGCTTTCGATTCCGTGCTTCGCGTTGTCCTCTTCAAACTGCAACAGATTTTCTGGACCGCCGTAACCCTAGTAGGTTTGGCGAGGGATCGTCTGCTATACGGAGCCGAATGCTTTCAACTGAAACCTCATCCCAAACCGAAATGTCTGGAAGGATGGGATGAGCATTACATTCAACTTAAGGTGGTTTTAAAAGTTATGTATATATATATATATATATATATACAGTTATGTATATATATATATATATTGTGGTGCTATCTTGTGTTGCAATTATCTCCTTATTTTTTTCTCCTTATTTTGGTTGTTCTCTTCGTAGTTTCTTAAACATTGGTAGTTAAACCCCATTGAAATTTGCTTTTGGTCCTGAAGTAGAGGAAACCCTATTGGTTCCAACTCCTATTTTAATTTTATGGAACTGGAATTTCATATTCGTTTTTGTTTTTTTTAAATTTAAAGCTGGTTTTTCTCTCATACAAACAGCGGTTAGATGCCGGCTGTTCACTGTTTGCTACTTTGCAGAGCATTCGCCTTCACTACGTCCAGACTGGATTGAACGATAAGCCGTTACTCCTAATGCTTCATGGTTTTCCGGAGTTCTGGTACTCATGGAGGTTCCAACTAAAGCATTTCTGCGATCGGTACAGGTATGAGCGCGCTATGACATTCTTTTGCCGACTACTGTACAATTTAAATCCTCACATTGAGAGCCATTGAGTATTGCTGAATAGGGAAGTTTCTGTTTACATGAATGCCTAGAGAAGCATTCTAGATCTTTCCGACGTCGGGTCGCCTACTGTCTGAGAGGGATACTTAACATATTGTGTATACAAGTTTCCCACAAAACTAATTGTAATTTCTGACTTTTTTGTGTTTTCATCTTGTCGGGGATTTCGAATGGGAATGTGGAGTCTGCGAAGAGAATGGGCGACTCGTTTTGGGGGAATGGACGGACGCCTGCTAGACAAAAGATTTTGGCAACAAAGAACAGTTAACGAATAAAGATCTAGGTGCCGTTTAGGCCGATCGAAATGTCCTTATATATCAACAAATGACTTTCCTTTAACCTCGGTATGACTACGCAACATGTATTCCTTCATTGATAAGCTAACATGAAGTCGATAAAAACTCGTATTCGATAAGCGAACATGGTTTATTATCAACCTCGTGTTAACTTGCCGATAAAGGACAACATGTCCTTATATAGAGGTAAAGTCATAAAGAACAAAAGGTTAAAGCTTTCGGCGTTGATCAATTCCTGAGTGAGGCGCCGTGCATTCGACTTCATCAAGCATCGTTAGAGGTGATTGAATGCATATCTGGCTTATACAGTGACTCGCGCGGGGCCCTAGCGGCGTATCGAGTTAGTGATGCTATCCTCTCAGACGGGTCTGATAACAGTTTCCGACCCCAGAGGGATGGAAGACTTTGTAATCCTGGGGGCGGGATCGAACCCATGTGTTTTGCAAGGCCCCTCTAACCACTACGCTACACGTGCCTCCTTGACGTAAAGTCATAGCCAAAATAATCAAGAGGACAAGTAGTGGAAAATAACGAAAGCACTAGTGTCGACATGGAAAGTTCTGAAAAACTGTTCAATGCATTCGTCACAGTATAAAACATATATGGCTCATTTGTAGCCGGAAACAGTTTATTCCTTCAACATTAACCCCCTACTTAAATTCATACTGAAATTTGTTAATGTAAATAAAAACATGGACTTCAACACACACTGGATTGGTCTACGGTTCAATCCCAATCCATGGGCTCATTGAGCCTTCCATCCCAAGGTCGGTAAATTGGTACCAGACCTGTTTGGAAGGATAACAACACTGATTTCATATATCGTTTGACCATCACAAGTCATTGTATAGGCAAGCTTTGAATTCAACGACATCTACGATGCTTGACGAATTCGAATGCTTAGCGTTTCTGTGAGGGAATGATCAACACCGAAAGCGTCACCTTTTTTCTTTTCTTTTGTCGCGAATGTGTTAAGAAACTTTTTTAACATTGATAGCTTCGAAACCTTTGAACAACTAGTTTGAAAGTCATTTCGAAACCACAGGCAGTCATAATAGTAATCATTATGACAACATACACATTCGTGATGATGATGATTTTTTGATAAAAGGAAGGCTTGTGAACCTTTACACTGTACGAATCTATAGGCGAGATTTCGTTTTAGGAGTAAGTGATGACTTCGCTAGGGTCTGGTTTTAATTCTTAATCTTCATTCAAGCAGACCAACTATGTTGTGAACTCAGATATATGTCCTCAATGATGAAAGGCTAAACAGTTCCAAACCACTTATGCATTGAAACCAGTGCGTACCGCCATGAATGCGCCAACAGAATCTATTCCGTCAGAGATATTTAGTGGGAAAAGTTAGCAGAAATATCGAATTTAGGTGTGTGGCAGTCGATCAAAGAGGTTACAATCTGTCCGAAAAGCCAAAGGACGTCGGGGCTTACCATATCAGTTTTCTAGTGAATGACATTAAAGAGCTTGTCGAGCAGCTCGGTAAACATTTCACATGGCCACGTTCATTTCCGTTCCTTGTTCCTTTCCGTTTCTTTTTTTATTTTGCATATTTTATAACTTTTGTTTTTACACATTTTTTTTTGAATTTCTTCTAACTCTGCTAATCACCGATGGGACAATTGGAACAAAAAACCTAAAAAAAAGAAATTTTTGAAAAAAAAGAAAAAAAAGAAACCTAGTTGTAGGAAATTGGGATTGCATTGCGAAAGGGATGACTCAGAAAATGATCCAAAAACAAGGAGACTCTTGTATGTAGTAGTTTGGGCTTAGCTTTTAATCACTTGAGACTTCGTTGTGGTTGACTTCTTTTAGAACATTTCGACACGCTCGAACTGTTCAATAATCTTGTAACTTTAAACTGTGGGTGAGGAAGAATTTTAGTTTCGAGATGTCACGAACTCGTGACGAAAAAAATAGTTTTAAAAAGGAAAAAAGTAACTTAACCGAACACGCAAAGCGAAACAGAGTTGACAGAATTGGTTTCTTTCCTGTTTCAAAATGATCAGTAGACGTAACTGATAAAAGTATACCCACTATCGACTAGCATTTTTTTCCATCAGAGTCATCCCAGCTGGGAAGAGTTTTCCGCGAACCTCCGGCTTCTTGTGTGCGACGGAATCAATCGAATACATTACTTTTTCGTTCAAAAAAAAACCTTCAGTAACGCCTTTTTTTTTCTTGACCAGTGAGAGTTAATAAACAGCGAATAAGAAAATCAGGTCTTCTTACAAGGTTCATTATGCTGTCTTAACCATCAGCGAAGGTTTACATTGAAGATTAGATGGTAATGAGCGATGTTTTGGATTTTAAAGACTCTTGATGAAACGCGTCTCTCTAATTGTTTTCATACAGAAATTACTTAGTGAGCTTAGTTTTGCCTTTCAGAATATCTGTCGCTACCCAATTTCCCTCCGTCCATGGGTCCACTGCTGCCAATTTTCCATAGTGTTATATTGTAGACTAATTCTTCTTTGAATTCAGTAGCACCAAACGTCGTATGTGCGCGATACCTTATAGAGCGTAGTTAACCAGCTTTGGATGGATAGATAATTTATGGTTGAAGCTGTTGTTTGTTCCACCAGTAATCAGCTGAACCACTCTACTACTTGTACTCTCAATGGTGGTCAACGAGGAAGAATTGCCCATTGGGTTGTGTTTGCTCTAGGAGCTTGAAGAACGTGGTGTTGTTCTTGGATCGTGGAGAAGTCGTGCCACTTGGTCGTTTTTCCTACTGTATGCGTGACATTCACTATGACCCAGATGTCAATGGCTCTCGCCTACCACTTGTCGTTAGGACGGACTAAGTGCACAGCACACCTGGTTTTCAACATCTTGGCGGCCCCGCATCTGTGGTTGTCGTCGTCAGTGAGAAAACTGAATTCTCCTGTTACTTACGCCGTAAGGTACCCGTACTATTCACTTTCGATACCGCTTCCCGTCACGGTAAGTGACTCTCTTCCTGTTTGGTAATCTCCAGGCTCCCTCTATTGTACATTAAGTTTAGCAGAATCGTTTACTCCGCTCAGCTGAGGAAGTAAATCGTTGATCATGTTCACTTCTCAACTTACGTGCATATAGCTGAGCAGGTATTCATTTCGTTGATCCCGAATCTGGGTGGTGGTCATCAGAAACAAATCATTTTTCCGTGAAAATCGACTTCTTTAGATTTAGCGAAAGACCGATCCTTTGAGCAAAATTAGTGTAGATTCCGGCCATTGACTTCCACTTCCATGTGATCTCATTTCAGTGTTTTGGAGACTGCCTGCATGTAATTTTGGAGAAATGGTATCGCAGTGTCGAATTTTCCCCTTCATCTTGGCGTTATGTCATTTTAAACTGCTCAATCTATCATCAATAACTTACTGTATAATGTTTGTCGTTTGGCATACGTTTTATTTTATCGTAGTTAAAAATGTAAAAGTCAAAAGTATTAAGAAAGCACTTGCTGCAAATATTAGCTGAGCATCAGTTACTCTTAACGCCAGTGATAATCTATCAAAGGCAAAATTTAGGCTACAAGAAATTCGTTCTAATGGGTCACGACTGGGGAGCAGCCATTGCGTGGAAAGTGAGTGATATGCTATTTTCAGTATAAAAATTGTAATAAACAATCGATAACTATTTAATATGATTAACTAGCTCTCTAACTGAACGTTGAAGATTATACACCCCTTTTAAGTTTTGTTTTGCTTCTCTTTCAGCGTTTTTGCTTTTCAAAATTCAATAAACTATGAGTCGCATCCACAACGATGCTGAGATATTTGCAAAACTCCGAATCGCAGGTGTATGCGGTGGAGAACGAACGCGCCATTACCCCATTCCGGGGGCTAAGGTGTTCACCACCACACCATGTGGATCCTTAGTTTCGCCAGTCTGTCAGCTAGCTTTTCTATCGATAAAGTGCCATCAGCAATCACTCGTCAACGAGATTGATCTGGAGAGCCCACATCGGCATTGAACCCAGTTAAGCTGTGGCTGTAGTTGAAATCGCAACGTTTTATATGCTACCTATTACTATTCTTCAAGGCAGATTATTATGTGAAATACAACCACTAATAGGCGGCAAATAAATAATATAACATTGTGATTTCAACTGCAGCCACAGCTGAACTGATTTCAATGCTGACTGGGCTCCCCAGGTCAATCCAGTTGATGGGTGATTGCTGATGGCACTGATCGATAGAAAAAACTACCTGAGAGACAGGCGAAACGAAGGACCCGCATGGTGTGGTGATGAACGCGTTAGCCGCCTGAAAAGGTAGTAGCGCGTTCGTTCCCCACCACAGAGACCTGCCATCCGAAGTTTTGCAAATGTCTCAGTATCGTAGTGGTTGTATGTCGCATAATACTCTGCCGTGAAAAATTGTAGTAGGTAGCAAATAGAAAAGAAAAACATTGTGAAACTATGACTCAGTTTAATGCGATTTAAAGATCTCGTTTTAAGTTTGCTCTCACCTACCCGGAACTCGTCGAAAAGCTGATCATCCTGAACGTACCGCATCCGAGTGTTATGCCGATTTTGTTGAAGACAAGCGCAGAGCAGAGACGCAAAAGCTGGTTTGCATGCTTGAAGAAAATAATGACTTAAAACATTTTTTACTACTTGGATGGTCCATTCGTTACGGATCATTCAATTTCCGGCAGGAACACTTTTGTTTCACTTTCTTGCACGAGTCCTATATGGACCTATTTTATTGCACTTTCCTTCCTTGTCTTTCTGTCGCCCATTCAAGAGTAGGACTTCTTTGCACAATTTTTCCATAGTGCGATAATTTTTTGGCTGAGCCTTTTGAAAATCGTCTTTCCTTCAGTGGCGCTTCACAAGTGTTGATGAAATAGGGGATTTCTCATTAATGTGTGCGCTTTTTTCTTCCCAATCGAGGGCTCTCTGTCTGGGATATTGTGAATGTTACTGGTTTCCCCTCTCTTTTTTTTTCGATGAGCAACTTCGTTTTCGAGTTGAAGGACCACGAGATACCGAAGTTGTCATCGCAAATAGTCGACATCCACTGTGGTCTAAGTGGGAATTTGTTGATGTTTTCCGAACACTTTGTACCACCTCTTTACTATTAAGTGACTTTTTTTTGTATCCGAGGGAAATACGAACATCAACATGAATATTTCTCACATTCAAACCATTCTAATGTAGTATTCACCAATAGGTCTCTCCGTGTATGGAGGACGCAGGTCAATCTAATACGGCAAGGATAGGAGTCCATTCTATGAGTGTACTTCCTTCTGTGATAAATAGGTACGCATTCCCATACACCGTGGGTTGGTCGTTGGCTTGATCCCACGCCTCAACTTTACAAACTCTTCGATCCCTTGCAGGTAGGTATTTTGCTATCACGTAGGATAAAATACACTGAATTGATGCATGGGTAGGTTATCGGCAGTTACTATATAGGCCAGATGTGGATTCAATCACCTCCAACTATGCCTAATGAAGTCGGATGCGTGGTGCATTCCTCAGAGATTAATCAACACCGAGAGCGTTATCCTATTATCCATTACATCCTTTTCTCTCTTCTTCCTTTTCGATTACCAAATCTATTGACATTCATTCCAAGTTTACGCTACATCATATCGCAGTTTGTGCTAAAATCGAAAAGATAGTTGTCCTCAACTTTTGTGCTAAAATCGAAAGGATAGTTGTCCTTAACTTTTGTGCTAAAATCGAAAGGATAGTTGTCCTCAACTTTTGTGCTAAAATCGAAAGGATAGTTGTCCTCAACTTTCCTATCTTTTTATTTTCCATATGAATTAGACGATTTTTATCATAATAAAATGTTGTGTGCAGATTGTGGTCTCCATTTTGCAGGTACGTATTCATGTTTCAAACGCCAGTGGTGCCAGAGTTGTTTGCCAGAAGTCGTGATTTTCATATGTTCGACGTAATGATCCGAGGAAAGAAAGCCGGTATAAGACATAGTGAAAACTTCACCGATGAAGATCTGGAAGCGTGGAAACACGTATTCAGCCAACCTGGTATGTTATTCCACTCTTTCCTAGTTTCCTTTTTATCCCCGACACATTACAGGGTCTTTCCACGTAAAAGGACTGTAAATGGCAAATACTTAGATACTTAGATGGCATCTCTTCATGTCTTTAGGTGGTCATTCCTTCTTTCATTCATTTCGTTGTGTTGTAATGGTCATCCATACAAAAGTTTAGAATTTGTCTTCTTTCTCTGCTGAGCTGTAGGTCCTGCCTGAGTATTTTTTTTACCTGGAATGTCGAGTAAGCAGTATTAAGGGAGGTCCCAAGTCTGTTCTTACCATTTTGTTCAACGGCTTTTCTGGGTCACAAGGAGGTTTGCTGCCGCAGAACTAAGATGCACAGAAGTCGGGAACCATCTCAATGTCTATTTCTGAGACATTCTTATCGACATACCGGGTGACCAACCATAAATGAAGTAATATGCTTAGTCAAAGACGTCAAAGCCATAATCAGATATGAAAATTAATCAAATTTTGGTTACATTCACTGAAAATTGGCAGATGAAGTTTGTTCTTCATAGAACAAACCTGGTTGAAGGGTAATTCCCAAGACGGACTCTCTGTTAACCTTGGCATTGTTCGATAACTCACTGTTTTCTTAATAAGCGCAGATGAGTTTGTTGCTACACTCTTTTTTCACAAAAGCTGACGTTTCGGCAGATTTCGCCTTCTTCCTAGAAAGGCCAAGTTAACAGCAACCTTGTCAGGCAAATACCTCTCTAACTTCAACGGAAATACCACAAAAGCTAGAATCCAATCACATATAAATCGCAGAACGATGTGAAGAAAACAAGGATTAATTGGAGAGGTTAATGGTCAGATAAATAAACTTTTCTTATCTGTGGATGATAGACCTTGGGACTCAAACGTCCTTTTAAACGGAGAATGCCATGGATTTTGGTAAACGTTTTAAAAATTGGTTATTGGAAACTGATAAGCGGAAACTAATCTCTCACTCACATTTTGTGATCTCGCCAACATTTCTTCTCATTTTGACCTTCGAGTTTTCATATGAGTTTGTATTCTATTTAGGGATTTTGTTGTCTACATAAATGTTGTTGAGTGCTGGTCGAGCTGAACGTCACTGAAACAACGGGGTGGCTTTGCTACAGTCAACTCAAGTCCTTGCCACTAGTCGGCTTTTTGTGGACAGTAGAGAACTCCAGACAATTTGACGATTTTAAAAGATTGAATGTTGCTTGGCTCGGAGCGGCGTTGAACCTGTGGGTATGGTGCGTGTATTTCGTAGTATCTCTAACCATTACGCTTAATGTGCCCTACCGATATTTTTTTTATTTTATATGACCCGTCTTCACGTCTACTGTGCGGATCCCAGAACTTCTCACATTCGATTCGTTTCCTCGCATCCATTGTCCACGAAGATCTTCCAACTTTTACCTGTGGCTTCGGTTGCTGTTTGAGCATTTTCATTTCATCGTGAATGTCGTAGAATGCTGGTTGAGCAATTCTCACTCTAGTCCTGAGATAGCCCAGCTGAAGCGTCCCCAGTTGGATTACTGAGAGTGTTTATTCTCCCAAACAAGTCCTGTACCAATTTCCCGACCCCGGAGGGATGAGAGGCTTGGTTCACCGGGAGCGAAATCGAACTAGCAACATGCTCGTGATGACGTACATCACCACCACTGCGCCATCCGTCCCTTCTGCCGATGTATGGGCGTTTATGTTTTAGAAGTGCAAAAACATTTTAGTTGTCTTTCGCTGTCTAGCAATTATGAAGATATATACTAGGACATCCAAAAAGTTTTACGCTGTTTTAAAAATAACATCAAGAAAACTTTAGAGCTATACAATAATTTATAACCAAGGTATGAAAACAAGGTATTAAAACTATGTTAGACCTTGCCATTTGACCTTTCTAAAGATCTCTTGGGTACTTGAGAAATGCTAAGGAAATGCTCTCTCGTAGAGTGTTTGAGATTCAGTAGCAAAGAAGTTTTCCAGAGGTGTTTCGACACTCTAAAGGAACGAGCCACTGAATGTGTTTTGTTGCGATCAGAACAGATGACAGTTGGGTGACCCAAGGGGTGGGAGTACAATGGCGATAGACTTAAACAGATTGCCGTTCTGGTCTTAATATTCATTGCTAGTATTCATACGTGGAAGCAGTCTCTTCTTTGTCACTCTCAGATGTGCTATTTGAGGGCTGTATAGCTGTAATCTTTCTCTCCGACTGTGCGGCTATCGTAATGGTAAACTCTCTTCTTCATTCTAACTAATTCTATGGTACAAATAGCGTATTTTTTCAATTTGTAGAACAGGATAGAATTCATCTCTGGAGACGTTCGGTGGAGCACCAAATGGCTCCAGGATCATTGCTTGGCGCAGTTCTGATAGAGGACCCTTTTCTCTCCCGTCGTTGATTATCTGTCCGGTGTAGACGTCATCCTTGATATTCAAATTACTGAGTTAGGATTTTATAAATTACCTCGAATTATGTCATCGGAATCGTTGCCTTCTCAGAAGACTATTTCAGTTTCATTCTTGTTCTTAAAATATCCCTACATAATTCACTGCTTTCCTTCAACCAGTAAACAGGCTGGTATTGTAGCATTTATTGGCACACAATAGCTGACCTTTCGGCGGCTTCGCCTTCTTCAGAGCTCGGAAAGGTCATATTGACATGCAGTCTTCTCGGCCAAAAACTTTCGCAACCTTAGCATATAAGACTTAACACATAAAGTGGCATTCGCATAATGGACAGCTTCTCTTAAACACCCACCGTTTTGTCCGTTGTAAATGTTCCAGTTAACTGGTGGAGTGTAGCCGCACAGGGTAATACGTGGGTGAGGGATGTGCCTGGGTTAGATCGTACAATCAGCCTGGAGTATGGCACAAGGTCACACCTGATGGCAATACACTCCTCCTTAAAGGATAAAGGATAAAGCTCTCGGCGTTGATCAATCCCTGAGGGATATGCTCTGTATTCGACTTCATTAATTATCGTTGGAGGTGACTGAATGCATATCTGGCCTTTACAATGACTTGCAGTGGCCTACCGATATATCGAGCCAGTGCTACTATCCTCCCAGACAAGTGTGGTGGCAATTTTCTGACCCTGGAGGGATGGAAGGCTTGGTGGGCCAGGGGCGCGGGGATCAATTCCACGTGTGTGTCACAGTGGCGCCTCTCCTCTTTACGGTTCATTTTTGGATTTTTGGAACTAATCTGAAAGGCTTCAAGAGTTTTACGCGCCGATGTTTTGGATTCCTGTGCGAGGATGGTGACTTTTAGTTCAAAATTTTCTCCGTTATATTCCTATGTCCTATATACGTCTAGTGGGATGTTTGATTTCAATTTAAATTTACCGACTGGTTGTTCTTTTAAATGGACGCAGAGTGGTCTACCCATTTCGCCAATGTGTTCGTCCCTACGTCCTTTACTAGGGACTAGGTATACCGTACCCGAGCTTACTCAATCATCTTTTCTACCGTTAGGTATGCTATTTTTCGTTGTACATAGACGGTAATAGGCGGTTACGAACTTGCTGACGTTATAGAGGATCCGGTGGGATTTCTATCACTGTTACCGTATTCTCTAGACCTGCCATTCTTAAGCAACGCCCTATAGATGCATTTATTTCGTTGGAAATAAATGGCAGGATAAACAGGACTTTATCATAGGTAGAGTTATCGTTTGGGAGAGCGGTTTTTCGTCTGTGCTTATCCCGAAGTGTTACAGTTTCGAAGCCAGTTTCAATGATTCTTGCTTCTGCTTCCTTCCTGCGCACACACTGGTGGCTGTTCGAAACATAATTTGAACGTCCAGGAATGGAAGCCAGTTTTCTTTCGGTTTCTTTCGAGTAAACTTAGTGTACCGTGACTGTTCGTTCAATAATTCTAGGAGGTGAGAGGAGAGGTAATGAACTAAGATGTTTTTTATTACTTGGCTTTCTGTACCACTTCGTAATGTAGCCATTTTCTGGCAGGCTAATTTGGACGTTCAGGAATGGAAGCCGGTTTTCTTTCGGTTTCTCTCGGGTGAACCTGATATACTCTGACTGTTCATTCAACAACTCGAAACATTTGTCCATCACCTCTTATGTGGAACGGATGACAAAACAATCATTTATATACCTACAGTAGAGTAACGGCAAGAGATCGACTGCCAGTGCTTCCACCTATGACATAAAGGCAATGGCAAGCCTAAGGGCCAGTCACTGTCCCATTGCTAACCCTCTAATTTGTGGGTAATACTTCCCGAATCATCTGAAGATGGAGCAGTTTAAGCGCACCTTTAGAAAAGCTATGAGCTGCTGGATCGATAGGCAATGCATGTTTGAAGCTTTAGCTCTTCATAATAAGTGCAGAGAAAAAACCACACCCGATAATTTCAGCGGAAATAAGGTCCTGTTTATATTTTCCCAACGAAATAAGTGCAGGTACTAAGTGCTGCTTAAAAAGGAAGTCTAGAAAAATCGGTAACAGTGGTTAAAATACCACCGAAAACTCAGGCGTCAGTTAGTTCGTAACCGCCTGTACAACCATCTATGCACAACGCAAATTTGCATAATATGTCCTGAAGGTATGGTGATTTTATGAGCTCGAGTGTATTGTACCTACTCTCTTATAAAGCGTTTGGGAACGAATGCATTGATGGAACGGGTAGACCACTATTCTTCCATATAAAAGAACACCAAATCTTTAAATTAAATTGGGATCAAACATTCCACTAGGCGCGCATAGGAAACAGAGACATAACGAAGAAGATTTGAAGTAAAAGTCGCTATCCTACACATTCGCACAAGAATAGAAAACATCAGTGCGGATGCATGGCACATCCCTAAGGGATTGATCAAAGCCGAGAGCTTTATCCTTTATACTTTATGGAAGTGGAATTTCTGGAGAGCTAATCGAAAATTCATACCGGAACGTTAGTGAGGTGAAAAACCTAGTGCCTTTAGACTAACCTATACTAAACAATCCAAAGAGGTTTCCGCAAGTCGTTAAACAACGTCGGATTTATCTTGTCATGTTTGTCTTTGAAATTGATTTTGGATCATGTGTTAAAACAGGAAAAAACGGAAGAAATAGAAGTGATGAGTTCACTGACAGTGGTAGTTAACGAATGGACAAATACACCATTCTATAAATGCAGATGCGCTTTCGGGACCGATCAACTACTACCGTAATATCACTGCTTCACGTTCATTTGAAGGAGATCCGATCTGTAAGGTAAGATCAATGACTAGCTGTTTTATCTTAGCACAAAACGTCTAATATGTATTGTACCGAATGCATATGATGCCAAAGTAACGACCACTGTCAAATTCATAACAATATATCTCAGTTCATATCGAACCACTTCGAGTTGAGTTAAAATCCATTAGAATTCACAGATCTTCCCGTATAAGGTGCATGTTTTCTTACTACATCGAGGTAAAATTCTGTTTACTGCAGATCGCAGGACTTATTTTCTTTTTTTTTTTAAATCGACGCTGCCATTTGGAAGATCGAAATAATGGACGAGCCGAATTTTGTCCAGCAGGACCCGATAGTGTTGCACAGTATACTCTTGCTGTTTGTAACTACGCGCTTTAGTTAGAACTTTTGAAAGTTCTAATTTTACTTTTATTTTTGTAAAGTTTAGTTCTAAACGGTTTTGGAAGTAAGAAACAAATAGGATATGAAAAAGTATTTATACTTTTGAGTCGATAGCGTTAAGCCTCGCCTCTAAGTGTTTGAAGTTCCAAACTCCTCAACTGCTCTAGTTATCAGTAAAGTATTGACAGTTGTCGAAAAAGCAAACACCGAGCTTTACGTGTTAATCAGGCTGGAGTTCATTTAACAGAGACTTTTTTCAGCCACCTACCATAATAATCTGGGGTGATGAAGATCAATTTCTTACCAAAGAAGCAGCAACAGCGAGCTTACAGTTCTGTCAAAATGTTCAGTTGAAATTCATCGAAGGTGCTTCGCACTGGGTGATGCAGGACGTGCCATCACGTGTAAATGAACTCGTGGACGAGTTTCTCGCTACGCCAGTTTCGGAAGAAAATTCCTAATTTGAATCTACTGCTTTATAGATTTTGTAAAAAGTTCGCTAACTAACGATTTCTGTTTGTGAATTAACGTCACCTTAGCTCCTTCGATGTTGAAGGGAAATGCAGACCTCCAGCTTTTCGTTCTTTAACTGCGACCAGTTTTATAAGTCTTGATTACGCCGAATAGATTTTGTATACGTATTTAGATGAATATACGATCAATAAGTAAATATTGAATACATTTCCAAATACATATATAATCACACTTTTCACGATATTATGTGCTTTGCACGACCCGTCTTCACATCTACTGTGCGGGTCTCAGCACTTCTCGCATTCCATTTGTTTCCTGACATGTATCGTCCACGAAGTCTTGTTAGAATGTTCCCGCGTAGAGTTGAGGGAGTGATTTGTGCCCAAATCACTCCGGCATCAATTTTCCGAGTCTCAAGGGATGAGAGGCTTAGCGAAGCTGGTGCGGAATCGAATCAGTGTTGTGTTTGTGATGGAGGGCATCGCTACCATTGCGCTACTCCCTGCCTTTTTGTGATTGGACCACTCTTTTTGGAATTAGATTTGTGGCCGTAGCACATAGCTGGCTAACTGGATCACCAGTAATCTTAAACCTCTCAATGATTTCTCTTTCTGTCATTCCCTTACTATCGTTGTCGAAGTAGTGGTAGGTTTAATGCTTCACAACATTTGGGAATGTTATTTCCTGAGTCAGCTATGTGAGAGCTGCAGGGCACAACTGACTGATCAGCACTGGAAACAAACTCCTCAGCCAATATCGAAGACCACCCTCCTTGCTGCATCTTGGTTAGATGATGACTTGAATGAATAAATATCTATGCAGCCGCTTCAGTAAACCAACAGATAGGAACGAAATTTTCAAGATTCGAAAACCGTTTAGTGGACGTGGTGTTTCGAAAATATTCATTTAACAAGAGCAATTTGCAATCAGTGGATCTTCTCGACTTAGGAAGCAGCGGTGTCCACATTGTCCTTCTCCGCTCGTATCATTGGCGCGAACGTTTGTGTATAGAATATCTGAAAGGTTATGGCTGAAGATCTAACGGCCTGGTTAATGAACGTGGCTACGTACGTCCCATAGTTGAGTCCACGACCAAAGCCCGGCGTCTCTTGACACTTTAATCAGATGGAATGTTGTGCTAACGAGATCCTGGAAGACTAGTGAAGTGTTCTGTGCAAAGAACAAACGACGTTTCTGTTCAGTTTAAACCAGCCCCCCGGCTGGCTGTTTAACTCACCCATGCAATGTCCGGCTTCTCCCATATAAATCTCAGCACGAGATACAAATGATAAAAAGAAGTTCTTGATGGCCTAGATATCAAATAATAAAGCATGCATATACTTCGATCATAGTTTATTTTCAAAAAAGTCGTATGTCGAGAAATGGTACTGTCTGAGCTTCATTTTGCAAAGGAAAGCAAAATAGTAGAATTCTGTCGACATAGGTCGTGAGAACTGGTAAAAGGTAGAGGACATAGATGTCTCTTGTTTTTTTACATTAAAAGGATCTTTGCATACTTACTACGAGAACACGAATACTTAATTCGATGAAAACGGCAAAGTGGTCGACATCTGTGCTTAACAGTGATTTCAACTCTGCTTTGCTGGATTAGCTTAGTGACTTGGTTACCTCTGTTATTGTGGAGATTGGGGTTACGGACTGTCTACTAATCGCAGAATTTACTGCGGTCCGATGAATTGCCACCGTCTTGAAGGATAAGGTTGTGAGGCAGCAAACCTCGTTGAACGCTACGAGATCCGATGCCTGCTTATGGTAGTGAAGAGCTCGAAGCCCTTTCAGACGGTTATCTCGGGACACCGCTAACGATGAAGCGATCGACTGCTATTCATAATGTAAAAACGAGATGAAAGATTCTCAAATAGGAACCGAATCTACAAACGAATTTTACAAACTCCGTATTTGACGGTTGCAAGGGAACGAAATAGATGGAAGAAGTGCTAGGGCTTTGGCGTTGAATGTTGAAAGGGGTCAACTAAGCAAGTGACTACGTAGGAGCGTTATATAACATTGTATCGTTGAAATAATACATGCTGCTGTATCCAACTATTCAGAAGTGTAACAACGACTTTTTTTGCCAAAATATGTTCTCAGTGGAAGTGCTGCTAGTGGGAGCCCTATCTTTAGCCACCTTAATGTTCGCTTTTGCATTTTTCTCGATAAAATGGTATGTGGTTGTTGGCACAAGACGTCAATCACCATTCCGTAGATCGTTTGGTTTTCTTTTGTCGTTTGAAATTATTCAATAATTTGTACTGCTGGTCAGCAAAATGGACGAGAGAAAGGAGCTCTAAATAAGTTGTAGTTTTTCGAAAAGGTGCGCAACGGGATTAAACACGCGATACTATCCTCCCTGTCGAGGTAGTTCAGACAGTTCTTGGATAACTTACCCGAACACTACAACAACTTACTGCTCAATGCCGAGAAGAATCGAAAGTGCTATGTGAAGTTATTTTCGTAATTTATTGTCGCTACACTTAGTATCCAATTATTTCCCTTATCTCACTCTGATTAGTCGCGAGGCAAAGTGGCTCGTCCCCAAGTGACAGATAAAGGGGATAATTGCGAACCAAAAGTGCCGTTGCTTCCCTGAGACGCAAGGGATCCAGGGGATGGACTTCTCGTTTCTACTTCGCCAATTTGGAACATGCCACCTATTTTTACGAAGTCGTATTCATGCATGCGTGTGTGGATGTATTTAAGTTTATGCCGAGTCTATTCTACGAGTCAATTCAGCCAGAAGCCTGCAATCAAGTGAAAGGCAAGAGTATGGGAAGCGGTTAGAAGTCACCTGCAACAACTAAGCTTCCACTTCTATTTTAGGAGAAACTGGCAAGCTACATGTGAGTATGCCCATCCTTCGTGTTCGGAGCTGAGCAAACTACACATGAGTATTACACGCTGAACACACTAATATAAAAAAGTGGCACTCATTCCTTTCACTCCGAACGAACCCACGATATGGCAATGTTGGGTAGAACGAGCACGGAGAGGTTGTGAAAATCTCAGCGCCACTCTACGCTACCTAAATAACGAAGGACCAAGGTGACGATTCGCACTTACAACGCAAGCTAACTTGAATATGAGCCCTCGATAGAAGACTTCAACATGCTGCCAAGAAGGGTAAGGTACGACGGCACTGGACTGGCCGAGACAAGCAGACACCGCCCATTCAACGCCGTCTACGAAACCAGCGGAGGAGAACTGTTTCCCTGAACATGCGACAGTAAAGGAGTCGGCGGAGTCGGCGTTCTCGTCAACACGAGTTTGTCCATGAACATCGATTTATTCGAACAACCAACAACCCGAATCGGACGTTTACGATTGAAAATATGTGGATCATTACCGGCTTTGACAATCTTCCTCGTCTACGCGCCGAATCAATTTATGACCAAGAAGAAGTAGAAGCGTCTATATGGACTTGAAAAACTTCTACGGAGGAGACCCTACAATATTCAAGGTGATCACTGGAGACCTTAAGCCTAAGATTTAACGCAGAAGGACGTCTGATGGACGTCATATTGGGACCCATGGATTAGAATGGAACGAGCAGGGTGAGTGGCTCTGAGTTTATCATGAGTGCCAAGACCATGCATAGTAACTTGCAATTCCGGAAACTACACTCTCAACGCTGGACACGAAAGTATATCAGAGGAGAGTACATGACGAAATAGACTAGATCATAGTACCGAAGGTTTTGTCTAACCGATGTCGCTATTGTCCCAAAATTTCAGGGGGGATCAGACCACCGTCTCCTTCGTGCAAGATTCTATTTCTCGCGGAAAGGAGAAAAGCCGCTAAATTCGAAAACCGATCTCCCAGAACCACCACAAACTGGGAATTATTCAATCCACTAGTCGGCTGTTGGGAAGATGCCGTTGTCAACAACATCAACGAAGAATAGGATCGGCTCACTCAACATCTTCACGTTAGCGCTATGAAAGCTGAGAGTTCGAAAGTCATTAAGAGACGTCTGTCTCCAAAAAACACTCGAGCTGATACGCCAGCATGAATCCCACAAGCTGCAGGCAGGCAACCGTGAACTAACGTTCATGCAAAAGAGTGAAGACAGGCGATAAAAGAAGATCTTAAAGAGAGAAGAGCAGCAGTAATGGTCGAAGCTGCACAGGCTGGGGAAAGCATTCGAAAAGCCCATCGAAACTTCGCAATTACAAGGCCAAGATTATTGCATTCCAACGCCCAGGCGGAGCAGTTACAGCGTCCAGAAAGGCAATGGAGAAAATCATTTGCGATTACTACTCAGATCTCTTGAATGGCCACGTTCTCCTTCCCTCATGTGAAATAAGGGAAGATGGATATGTTGTACCACCGGTTCTCCCTTCCGCAATCCGACATGCCATTCCGTCGGTGAAAAAATCGAACGGCACCAAGTGATAAAGGTGATGACAATGACAACAGCAACAACAGCACGGACTCCTTTACTGTCGCATGTTCCGAGGAACATTTCTTCTCTGGTGTCACAGACGGCGTTGAATGGGTGGCGTCGTCCCATCTCGGCCAGGCAGATGACGTCGTACCTTATCCTTCTTGCTTGTATGATCAAATCTTCTACCAAGGACTCGGACGCAAGTGTGCGTGCATTGTAGGTATAGATCACCACCTTAGTTCTGGTTACAGTCGAACACCACCACAGCACAGATAAGATCTGAACACCTGAAGAACTCTCCGCACGTCCTAGTAAACACACTGGCTCGACTCTTCACACGTTACCTGTCCGAATGCAAGGTCCCTACTGAGTGGAAGAACAGGACGACCGTGTTATTGCTCAAGAAGGGTGACCTACACAATATCGGCAACTATCGTCCAATCTGCTTGCTGTCTGTCGTCTACAAACTTTCTACTCGAGTCATCTTGAACAAGACTCGCAGAACACTGGACCGAGGGCAGCCATGTGAGCAAGCAGGGGTTTCGGAAAGGATATAGTACGATGGACCAAATCCACACGACGTGACTCAATGAAGTATCGCAAGAGTACAAAGGACCGCTCTGTCTCACTTCCATCGATCTGAAGAGTTCCTTTGACCCAAGTGAGATAGAAGCAGTCATGGAAGCCCTTGATAGTCAGAGAGTCCCTACTCAGTACATAAAGATTCTTCGTGAGCTCCACAAAGATTTCACATCTAAGACATCACCATTCTACAACGATATTAACATCGACATCAAAAGAGGGGGTTAGGCAAGGCGATACCATCTCGCCAAAATTACTTTACCGCCGCCATCGAGAATGCCATCCGAACTTTAGAATGGGATAACATGGGTGTGAAAATCGATGGGTAGAGCAATTACAACATCTTCGCTTTGCTTGTGACATCGTCCTTATAACACCAAACATTAAACATTAGCCAAGCGGAACGTATGCTTGCCCACTTTGATAAAACCTGTGGAAAGATTGGCCTTCGGCTAAATCTCACAAGAACGATGTTCATGAAGAACGAATTAGTTTCGCATGCCCCATTCACACTCAACGGGCAGGAAATCTTCGAACGCCAGCTACGCCTATCTAGGTCGAGTTGTCAACAAGTTGAACGACGTAGTTCCAGAGGTAACTAGAAGGAAGTGAGCGGATTGGGAGATTTCAAGAGCATCGAGGCTGTTGTGAAGAAAACAAAGAACACTCAACTCCATCCTCAATTTTCGACTTCACGATTATTTCAGCCTTAACGTGTGCGTCACAACTCCGGTCGCTACGTAAGGAGAATGAAAGACCACTCAGCGTTATGAAACGCTCGGTTAAAATGGATGATAAGAGGGTCCGTTATCTCGCGAGTGAGGCAGGAAACCCAAAGTTCCGATCTACGTCAACGAACAAGAGTCAAAGATGCCGTTCTATACGCTTATCTGCCGAAGATAAGGTGGACTAGATACGAAATGTGTGTGGACGGCAACCGATAGAAAATAGTCGTTAGTGCCTGGATTCCTTGATGTGCAAACGTACAGCAAGAAGACCACCGACCCGATGGTCAGAGTTCTTCGCAAGAACCCTAAATGAAAGACATGATTCTCAATAAGTTCCTAGAGCAAGCAAAACTCACTGGGATATTCTTGCACGAGACAGGGAGAAATGAAAGATTTACTGACGCTTGCTCGAGTCAATTGACGTTCACCAGTTGGGCAGGTGATACAGGTAGTACACTTACTATCAGTATTCCTTGAATTGTCGAAAGAATTTTGATCACTGTGTCGCTAATTTTGTCGCCCATCGGCTTATCCGCATCACCTGAAATATAAACACTGAATCTGATAAATAGCAGAACTCATCGCAGATAGGAACGTCAAACACGGCTGCTCTGAACTGAATTTGAATCACTTTAAATTTATGTCCCGGTGGGCTTTATTTGCTCTCTATGGAAAAGGACAGAGTGTGAACCAAAAAACCGTTCGGCGTTGATCAATTTATTGCACGCATCAACAGCATTCGTCACGAAGTAGATTGAATGAATCCATATTTGGCCCATACATGAATTCCGGTGGCTTATCATGTGTTTCTATGCTCGCAGATAAATTTGGCACCAATTCCCTGAGCCTGGATAGATGTAAGGTTTGAGAGCTTTGGGCGCGCGATTGGGCCAGAGACCGATCTACTCTGTATTGCAGGGCACCACTGGTCACTGTACTGCCTGTGGTTTTTGTGAAAAAAAATATGGTTTCATTGTCCAGTGGTTCCAATGAAATGCCGTAGCACATTCGTTTCCTACATGTTAAAGCGTCTAGACACACAGTGCTCAGAATGCCCGACGAGAGTCAGTTGATGTTAAGTGCAACTTTTTCACGCTTCGAAGAGAGTTTTAATATTAAATTACCGGCGTTGAATAGCTAACACGCTCGCTTGGAGCTGGCTAGGCTGGACTTCACTGATGACTACGGACTTCATTGTGGTGCCTCACAGCTACTAGTGAAAGGATCGGTGAAGTGACAAAAAATGACGTAAATACTTCATATTGAAATACGAATTTCCTAACCATTGCTGGCTGATTCCCGCTCTGGTTGTGCAGATTTGCCTTTGCTGGTTTCGTCAGAACGCAGTGAACGTTTTTGCAGTGATGTCGGCAATCTTTCAGTCACTTGAGCGGATGTCATTCTATAAAATCACAAAGAAAGATCCAGCTTTTGGATTTCCACCTTTTCGGAAATCAATGGGCAAAGCCCATTTCGGTGTTATTTCACTAGCTTCTAAACCCTCACTTTAAATGTGCTATTGATGAACACGACCTCTCTCAAGTGGTGGTCCTTTACATAAGATAAATACTAGGTTACTACAGAAATACGATAGCGAAATCCATGGTAAAGCCCTGCTCTCTTAGCACACTAAGACGACACTTAATCTTGGGTTTGCTGCAGAGTGAACGACGCCTAATTTTCAGCCTTCATGCGCTTGCTGGGTTTTTTGGAAACACACAATAATTTTGTGATAACTGGAGGACTTCGTGGGTGGTGAACATGAATTGATTGTAGGAAAGACTCTGCTCTATCGTTTTATGCATGTGAACGATACTTGTGGTGGTATTTATTACATGTTGCCATGGTCCATCATACAAACACATTACTGTCAGCATTTGAAGTATTTTGCAACCTATGAGCCCCCACTTCAGTTTTTATACCCGCACACTCCATATGATAACTACTGCTCATAGAGCCATTAGAAAAGAAGTACTAGTCGGTTAGCCAAATTTCTTATTAGAGAACTCGTTCTGAAAATGGCTTTTTACGTTTCTAAGTGCAGATTAGAGCTTATCGCGACCAACGTCCAGCACAATATCTGTGTTCCACAAGATAATAATTAAGGACAGAAAGCTTGGGAAAACAGTTCTATGCATTAAAATAAACCATCGGGATAAGATGAGGCCAGTGGATGTTCTACCGGTCACTCCTGTAAATCGCAAGAGTGTTAAAAATGCATTTGTACTAAGGGATAGGAAACTCGTGCACCACGATGGTCGGCTTTGTCTGGCATGATTTGTGATGTTTTTTATGTGAATGGCACCCAATGAGCATCAGTTATGAGCAAACTTCTGTAATAACGCATCAGTACTCACAACTCATTGAAGGGCGGGGAAGTCTGGAACCAAAACCCAGAATGAAGTAATCCTGACGAATTCTTCTAGACCCAGGAATCGAATTTCTCCTTTACATGCTGCTAACGGCTAGTGTTTTAACGTTGATCAGATTAGGCTTAGTGGAATATTAATGAGTGGAATAGGTACCATTGTGAAGACTACGTATTAATATCGATGCGCAGAATCACGAGAAAGAAAACCTGTGAAAAAAACCGAACGACGACCAGCTAACGCGAGCCTTTAGATGAAAATGACACAGTACTCCCTCGAATACGTTATGGCAATAATGAAATGTATTTCTGATAGATGTAATCAGCACAACGACCTCTACTGGTGTTGTGGGAATTTGCACTGATAATCTTCTAGTGTACAGATATTGTCCAAAGACCCTTCAGATGTTTCACATATCATAGCAATCACAGAAAATCAGTATTTAATATTATGAGCATCAGTGTAAGTAAAGAACAGTATTAACAACAGGAGAGCACTCCGTAGAGCCTTCCTATTAATTGTGGTTTTATACTTTTGAATTTTCTATACTCCTTATAGCACTACTTTCATATCCTATATCCTAGTTTGTTGAATAGCTTAAATGACACTTGATACACACTTTCTATTCATCGAAACAAGTACTTTGTAGTCGTATATCCATGTGACTGATGGTCGATGATGCACATCGATGATGGAAAAATGAACAAGAACTGTTCATCTCACGTAGAATTTGAATACATGCGAACAGCACTTCGACATTTCCTCAGCGGTGGTCATCTCGCGATTGAACTAGTTTCACCTACTGATGGAACAGTAGCATTCACGTTCAGCGTTCAAAGGTCACCTCGAGAACGCTAAGATAAAAATTCACTTAGATTCGGTAGAGATAAACACCCTCACCCAGGTGTTCATTAGTTACAAGACGACCACATCGCTCATCTGATACTCTTTCGCCTATGAGTTTGTCCGGGCTGCAAAACTGAGATGATCTTCAGAGCAACTTTTGAAAAAACGTCTAATTAACAACTCATTGTTCTATGCCCCACAGATGAACGGAATAGAGAGCATGAAGGGATAGAAGGTTTTGTTATTGGCAGAGGTTTTGAATAAATTCAATAGCATTGCTGTCTTGAATCGAAGAGATGACCTTCTTGCACATAGAGTTTTACATCATTAAGTATTTTTTATCAACAACTCCTTCCAAGTCCAACAAACATATTTTCTGATGGCGACGGAGAAGCGATGGCTGGCTGGAAATGCTTCAAATTGGCTTCTGCTGTCCATCTCTGGCCTGTCGTTCCGCATCATAACTCCGCCCAAGGGGATTAAAGCAGTCTGTGTGATTAGCACACACACGCACACACACCAACGCTTCCAGAATCGACAATCGCCATAGCGGGCCAACTATGGACGAGAGTAGTTTTCCGACCCATAATAATGGAACTCGGTTTTTGGCTCCATAAGCGACAAATTTTTTTGCCTCTGTCTTTCGGTTGAGTTGTAATACCAGATTCGTTATCAGAGAAATCTTAGTGAGAAAACTGTGGTGAAACCGCATTGTAGCAAAGTGATAGTATTTCCTTTTCTCTTTCCATCGTCATTAGGTAAACGGAATTCTTCGGAGAAAGTAATTTATTCCTAGCGCTGAAAATTTCCTGCATATACTCAAGAAATTTTCCATTTATTGTTGTAAATCTCGAAATTCGAAGGACTGAAACTGACATTTCTATGCACGGAATTCTTCATTTCGAATGCTAAATGCCATTCGACAGCGTCCTTGTCGGAAAAGGCGACGACTTCGTGGGAAAATGTAGAAAAAACTGGTGTCACGAAGAGTTGAGGAGCTCGTAGGACCACAATTAAATGAAGTTGCTGAAAAGTGCTAGAAATTATCTTTCGGATTTTTGACTCTTTTCTTGTTTTTCCTTCTTTCCTTTTTCGCATCACATGAACTTCTGGTTGTACACACTTCAGCAAGCAAAACTTGTGATTTAGTTCAAAATCCTTAGCAAAAAAATGAATAAAACTACCCACTACTATTTTTACGTTTTCTCTTTTCGCACTTTATAAATTTATAGTTTAGCTACTCACTCTCCACGTCTTTCCACTTTATTACACTTCGCAGCATTGTTATTGACATTCCTCCCAACGGTTTAGCGCCTCATTGTGGCTGGGAGGTGTTCCTGGGTGTCGGACTGCGATGTACAGCGGGGGGATTGATCCTCTCAGCATGGTCTCGCAAGTTGAGGGAAGTCCGGCGTTTCCATCAGAAAACCCATCTTAGTGTAAACCAATACTAAGATCCGTCACCGTCCTGGTACCAAACTAGTCGCATTTTGGCAAATCTCCCACTGATCCACAAGAGCAGCGACTGCCCATGGTGGTGACGACCTGGGGCAGGCTTTGGCCTAGCTGACCTTAGGACTTCAGGGAACTGCAGTGTCTAAACCAGCGAAAACTCCGAAAGCTGGAGATTATGCCGGGGGCCCGCACAACCAGTGAGGATGAGCTGTCCAAGCATTCAAGTAAGTTACTGACATTATATAGAGGCCTACGTTGCTTTCTTGAATTCTTTTTCTTTATTGCTGCATTTCACTGCAATTCCCGTTAGTACCATATTTATTCTTGCACTACTACATAATATTTTAATATATTTTTTAAATTGCAATTTATTCAATCTACGTTTATGTTGTAAGCTTTGTGATTAACAGTTACGTTCAAGCGTTTACGTGGTCGCCATTCTCTGATCAGCAAGTGCTTCATCTCTTGCAGAGGCATGTTTATTTGGAAGCGCGGCTACGGTCATTACCAATGAGTGCTGTCCTATTTTAGGATACCTTTTACTGATTTATACGACCGCCTTAACCTAGTTGACTTGACCCTCCACCTAGGATAGCTCTACTAGAACTTTTCCAAGTTACTCACCAAAGGCATTCGTCAGTTTTTTGTGTGGGGAGGATCTTTCCTAGAAAAAGCTTGGTAGCGATTTTGTCGAGCTTATTGAGATGAGAGGATGTGTTGTTTCGATGTAGGATAGAACCATCGAACACGTGTGTGCTGCACGAGATCTCAAAGCAATGCGTTTCTCGCGCTCTATTTTCGAATAAGTTATTAGGAGGTGACAATTTTCTCTGATTGCTAATCCATAGGGGCCACCTATTGTACCTTGTAGCTATCAACAAGTACAATAAAACTACTGTCATAGAAAGCCAAGCTCTACTGCAAACTACGAATTTGAGCCCTCTTCGCACTGCGCGTTTTTTGCCTTAAATGGCAAACAAGTTAACGGTAACTAAGTGGAGATCAACCTTGGATTTTCTTGGTCGTAACTGATGCTGGAAAACAGTCTATGAACACAATTTCATGGAGAACGTACCTCACTCTGAGCATGTAATGCCAGAACTTGTCTTCATTTTATCTTTTAGACCGTTACTCACAAGTTTTGTACGTGGTTGCTCCCGCTGGTAGTTGAGAGCATAGAACTAACGCAAGGCTAAGGAATATTAAACTAAGGAAAAAAGCAACAATGTCCTAACTTAGTCATCAAATTACTGTTTGGAGATAATTCTTTCATGATATGAAGGCATCGTAGGCCTTGTCGTAAGCAAAGCTGATGCCGATCACGTCGATTCACACAAGATACTATCACCTCTCCTTTCCATCTCAAACTCTCAATTTGAAAGAAAATCACCACCATTGCCTTATAACTATTAACTTGTTCAACCTGACACGTTTGAATTGAATACACTCTACGATTAGTTGGAAAACTGTTAGAAACTTTTCTACACACTTTTTTCTCCATCCCAAATATGGTTCAATGAGAAGAAAATAAATTTGAGTTTATCGGTGAAAGGCTAGCCGAAAATGTTGGGCGCGTATTGCTTATCCAATATGCATTGAAAATTTTCCATGAGGATGGAGATCTCGTCGAGAAGTTATAGGCGGTGTTCAGATGTTTCAAAAATTTCAAAAATTCATATTCTGGAAGTTTCTTTTTCTTAACTCTCTCCGAAAGAAAAACATTGTTAGAGTGTGATGAAATACGGTGCCATCTTTATCCTTGCTTTACATGACTACTAAAACAAATGCTAAGAAGGTTAGTAGACTAAAGAAAGTTCCCACGATCGACTTTCTATTAACCTCGGCATTGGAATATGAATGCGTCGTTTTCTTGTTCAGCAATCGCGAGGTTGTTAAACAGCATACATTTACTTCCATACAAAAAACACAATACAATACAACAGTAGCTGACGTTTCGGCAGTATCGCCTTCTTCAGAGCCTGGAAGGGTATACTGACGTACAATTTACTAGGCCAAACGCTTCAATGACACTTACAAAAAAGACGAAAAACTCTATGGTAATTACATGGTCAACAGCTTCTCGAAACTTCTTGAGGCTTTTTGGATAAATGCCAAAAACCCTACAATGAATAGCAGGGATGAATGCCCAGAGGTCATACGCGACCTGACCCCCGTATGTTCGCATCAATTTCTGATGTGGGATGGTGCAGTCATCAACCTTATGCGACCATAATCAGCTGTTCTAATCTTCCTCATGGGAAGGCACGTAAAAAAGCGGTGAGTTTTTTTCGAGAAGCTGTTGACCATGTAATTACCATAGAGTTTTTCGTCTTTTGTAAGTGTCATTGAAGCGTTTGGCCTAGTAAATTGTATGTCAGTATACCCTTCCAGGCTCTGAAGAAGGCGATACTGCCGAAACGTCAGCTACTGTTGTATTGTATTGTGTTTTTGTATGGAAGTAAATGTATGCTGTTTAACAACTCTCGCGATTGCTGAACAAGAAAACGACTAAAGAAAGTGTTTCTGACGGTCTTACTCGAAGGAAATTCGGTTCATTCACCATCAGGTCGTCCCATAAGAATTCTAGGATTTAATCGTCGATGAGGTTTTTTTCTCGGTTTATTTCTCGCAAACAGCAAGATCTTTTATCAAAAGAAGATAGAGGCTGCAAGTGAAATGTAGTAGCTTGAAGTTACTCAAATTTTTCTTACTGCTGTTCTTTATGACTGTTCTTCATGGAACAACTCGTTGTTCTCCGCATTGGACGGCACTCTTGAGAAATCGCAATCTTAGGAAGTATAAAGTGAACAAAGAGACGATTTTCAGAATACGAAGTGATAGCATCGGGGCACTCTGGCCAGGCTGACCTTGGGATCGCAGGAAACAACAATGGCTCAACCGGCAAGCCTCCAAAAAATGGAAAAAATGAGAAGTGGAGCTTGTGCTGGAGCCCGGACAACTAGTGAAGACGGGCCGTCCAAGTGTCCAAGTAAGAAGTAATAGCATACGGATTGTAATATCAGCCATTAGCCTACATTTTACGGCGCAAATTTTGGGTTTACAACTTAAACAACTCTGACAGTGGTCGCCCATCTATAGATCTACTAGAAACCACCTATACGATTGAAGCTCGTCTCCGGCTTCGTGTAGATCTCGTCGTTTTCCGCAGTTCTTCATCGTTCTTTGTTGTTCTCCGTCCGCCTTCAATTCGCTCTGTCGCGTGCTCGAATATTTCCCATTGTGTGTGCAAGCAAGGAGAAAACCTCTTCATTTCTATCGGCCCACAATCCTCACCTCCCACCTCTCACTACTATGTGAAGCTCCTAGTACTCTTCACTCGGGATATCGAATCATTCTTATTCCTCCATTTCTCTGTGCCTTAAGAAAACTGAATCATATATTTGGCCAGCCGTCGTTTTTCAAAGCGTAAATGAACAAGAAAATAACCAAACGAAAAACTTACTCTTGGAAAGTTTTTCGATATAGAATTTTAACAGAAAAACCAATTTGTGAAAGATTCCGTTGGTGAAGGTTTTTTTTGCTTTCATTGATGTCAAAAAAATAGCCTAGTTTCTTCCTTTATTGATAACAAAAATAGCGTGTGTGGCGGAGTGGTTGGAGGCGCCACTGCGACACACACGTGGAGTGGATCCCCGCGCCCAAGGCCCACCAAGCCTTCCATCCTTCCGGGGTCGGCAAATTGGTACCGGACTTGTCTGAGAGGATAGCAGCATTGGCTCGATACATCGGTAGGCCACCGCGAGTGACTGTAAAGGTATTAATATATGCATTAATTCATCTCCAACGATACTTAGTGAAGTCGAATGCATGGCGTATCCCTCAGGGATTGATCAACGCCGAGAGCTTTATCCTTTTTTATTTTATTCATTACAATCTCCTTGACGCCGCGGTTGTGGGTTTTCACGCCTAGTTTTTTCTGTTTTTTCTTTTTTCGAAATTGTGTTAGCGATTGGCGAATGTTGATGGATGAATGAAAGAATTCTTTGAGCTAAAGCTGAATTTAGCGACAACTGACACCGGGCTAAGACTGACGGCTTTATAACACTGCGATACGCTCCCTCTACTTACATTGACCTTTTGACAAGTGCTCATATGTGGCCTTTGATATCAATGGAATCGGTAGTATTGAAAGGCGTCTGCGGAGCTTTCCAACCTTCTCGAGAAGAATTAAGAGTGATGCTTACCATGCCATACATCATTCGCTTGGACAAAATGTCACCATCTAATTGAATTTGGCTTTCAGTTTTTTTTCGTGAAGATGGGAATACTTGCCACATTCCGCCATAATGTAAAATTATTAACGAGAAGTTCAATGCCAATATTTTTTTGGTCCACCATCCCTCCCGCGGGCCGCAGAATCCCCACTAGAGAAAAACCGCCCAGGATTCTATTCTCTGAAGTTCGAATTACGATATAAACATAAAGCTCTGTAGCTCCAGGAGCTTACAGTATTATAGAAGACCTTCTTCGAGCTGACGACCACAAACAACATGTTCTTCTTGTGACCAATATGACATCTTGCTTTTAAAAATGAGAAATTTCAGATAATTTGATGAGATCGTGAAATGTCATCCTATCCAAGAAGGTTTGATCGAACGAATCTTCGTAACTATCGCCATCTGTGTTCGATGAATTTACTCCATAAGCTGTTCACGAAGATTAACTCAATTAACATATTGTTATAAACACTTTCGATGATCCGCAAAGAGTTGAACAAGCAGGATGAGGACAGAGATTCTGCTGCATGTATCACATCGAAACAAACCGTGTCCAGGATCGTCCAAAGTTTGTCGGTAATACCACTTGTTCTTTGACCTGACTTCTGTCGACTGTGAAAAAAAAAGCGTTTGATAGCGTTTAAACGAAGGTCTCTATCAGCAGTCGTCGGTTAAGGAGTAGATCCATCCTATATGAGAACTCTAGAAGACTGTTATCTTATCATCAACGTCTCTTTAAATAGTTGAGTTTACACGAGGTTGATAAAGTTGTTTGTTCGGCTAACGTTTCGACGACTTCATCTTCATCAGAGCCGATGATCCGAGTCGATGGTCCACAGTTGTTGGTGTTCTCGAGAATACTCTTATCCTAACTGTGCTACCAAGATGCGGCTTTTCCGCTGAACTCTTACCATGCCCATAGCTAAACGGGATAGAAGGCAACACTAGGAAGCCAAAGCTATTTGTTGTCGCAGTGCAGTGAGTAATGGGCTCGCTGACTGCGACGAAATGGGCGCATACATTGATGAGAAATTTCTGTTAAATCTCTGTTTTGGTATCATTATCGTTGCCTTCAAGAGAGCCAACGAAGCTGGAAAAATGACAGGACCGCGGAGTAATCGGAAGAAGACTCAGTTCACGGAGAACCATAATGCGAAAGTGAACAAGTCAAAGTGGATAAACCAAAATATTGAGTATTCATTGCTAAGGCTCAATGAAGTTTAACTAGAAAGTTTGTTTTGTTATAAGCCAATCAATTCTAACACGACTGCTGTAGGATGTATTGTCACCAAAGAAACAAGTAATATCGATTTGAATCGACCAAAGACTGTTCTCTATCTTGAGGAACTGTCTGCTAAGGTCAGGTCACTGCAACATGGCTACAGTAGTGTGTAAAAAAGCATTGCAGAGTGACACTGCTTTATTCGTTCTGTGGTCTGCTCTACTCCTTTGGACTCGATAGGATGATCATGAAGACCTAGACTGCAAAAAAAGACAATCCTGTAGAGAATAGAGTTAAATTACCGTGACTGTGTAAAATACGATACCTTCAAGCGCAAGCCATTATAAACATTTGTAATATTCTCGTGTAAGCTTGCAAAATATCAAACTGAATAGTTCTCCAACTAGTCCACCACGTATTACACGCACCCAGCGCATTCAATAAACATGGAGAGCAACATGAAAGAGGAATTACACAGAAGGAGAACAGCATGTACTGCATTCGACGCCGTTGGAGAAGCTGTAGACCAGTTGACAAATTCGAAACTCCGGTCCTTCCAGCGCTTTGTAATATAGCACAGAGTCGGGTTGATACTTCATTTACGTGAAGAATTCTGCACATCACCGCCAGAGCGCATGAAGAGTTTCTTCAACAATTCAACCCGCGAATAGACGTCTAGCCGGAATGCACACCTCAGATCTTCGAAGTCTATTCCACCTTTGAGATCCATGAGAATATACGTCCAGCACAGATGAGCCGGTTATATAATGAAATGGGAAGGCGACAGGTTGGGGGAAAAGATCTGTGGAGTAAACTATGAAAATTTGCAAGCTGCCTCTCGCATTACCTTCGCGAAGGATTGGCCTGTTTGTGGCTCACGTAAGCATCTGCATTCGCGGATGGAAACAACTAACGTATCACGAAATGCGGATCTCGTACATTACTACGTTGGAAGAAGACCACCACTGTGAACAACGACTGTGCCAAAAAGAAAGGAATGCAAGATGTGCCTGGGCTCCCACTAGTAGTGAAGACCGGTACAAGTATCCAAGTATTGTCATCTGATGGCGCGCAAAATGCAGATTATAGATGTACTGTAATGAATGAATGGCAGACGAAAAGATCCCAAATCTAACCAACCAAGCCCACAATCCCTGCGCAAGAAGACCTTCGTGGAGGACGGACATGCCACAATGATTCATGAAAGAACTGCCTACATCCCGCACAAGATGCGCATTTGAATGACATAAATAGGAAGACATGAAACAATTAATTGTCGTCCCATTAACATCGTGTTTTATGTTTTGTTCGTTATACGGACATTATGCATTCTCAAGGATGTTACTTGGCAGTAGAACGAAAGTCGTACTCAAAGAGATCAATCTCTTGATGATCCATTTCTTTTAATATTAACACTTAAGCACCGGCATGAGTTTAATGTTCTCTAATTCTCTTTGTGGCTGTTTACTTCGGCGTATATAGGTATTCGTTGCGCTTTACGTAGTCATTCGGCAGCTTGCCAAACGCAGATCATAGTTTGTTTGTGTTGTTGAGCTTACACGAGGTTGATACGAGATGTCTATTCGGCTAACGTTTCGACGTCTTCGTCTTCATCAGAGTCGACGATTCCTGTCGATGGTCCACAATTGTTCCTCTTCTCGACGTAGCGTCTTCAACCAATCGATCGAAAACAACCGCCCTATATAAAAAGAGCGTTGCCGGGTGTGTTCGGCTCATACGAGATGCTCATCTGAAGAAGATCCGGTTCGATGCGAGACGAAGACGCCACATCGAGAAGAGGAACGACTGTGGACCATCGATAAGGATCGTCGGTTCTGATGAAGACGAAGACGTCGAAACGTTAGCCGAATAAACATCTCGTATCAACCTCGTCTAAGCTCAACAATACAAATAAATGTTGATTATTGGAGTACCGAGGTTAAATGACGGTCAGTTTCAAAATTATTGTTTTGCAGATCATAGCGCTTAGTATCGGCATTGTAGACCTATTCTGTATAACCACAGTGATGATGAGATATTTGCAGAACTCCGGACCGCAGGTGTCTATGGTGGGCACCGAGCCCGCTATTACCCTTTCAGAAGGCTAACGCTTTCGCAATTACACCATGGCGGTTCTTCGTTCCATCTTCTTGGTCTATAAATGCTAAGTGGAAAAGAACTGCTTTTTGGAGCGCTTCATTTCGTGGATGTCAATTATTGCTAGAGAGAAGTGCAGTCGAAACAGAGACTACTGCCGTTATTAGGGAATAGAGGACTTCTTGCTGCGCTTTTACTCTGAAGTTCAGCACATAGGACACCTGTTCACTATGAATAGGAGAGAAACCATTTAGAACACTTCCATGAACAAATTGCAAAGTAATGTTTGTCCTATAAGTCTGTCAATTTCCTAATCCCTCAAGTGGTTTAGTTATTGATAATTCATCGGGAATTGTGGAGAAGCCATTGTCGTCTCTTATGGGTCATGTAAATGGAAATGGATCTTGACTAGCTGCCAACCGTATTTCATTTTTTAATCACTATACTAGGTCTCAGCTACTTATAGAGTAAATGTGTAGAAACAATATCGACATGTAGTTGATATATGTTGATAAATGGTAAGAAACGATAAAGCGCTCGTGCGCTCGGCGTTGATCAATCCCTGAGGTATGCGCCACGCATTCGACTTCAATGAGCATCGCTGGAAGTGATTGAATGCATATCTGACCTTTACAATGACTCACGGTGGCCTACCGATGTATCGAGCCAGTGCTGCTATCCTCGCAACAAGTCTGGTACCAATTTGCCGACCCCATAGGGATAGAAGGCTTAGTGGGCTATGGGCGCGGGACATGGAACCCATGTGTACTGCGGGGCGCCTCGGACCACAGCGCCACACACTCCGCTTATATTGAAAAACAGATTACAAAATGCTGGCAGCAACGTTGTCGGATACCGGGCGAGTTTCTTTTTCGTGAACATAAGAGTTCCAAATGTACCAAATATAGGAGAATAATTAGAAGAGCTTAAAGAATACGTTGAAAACAGAAACCACCGAAATCACTTGCAAAATACATTTTAAAAAAAACCTATTTATAAAGAGGAAAGCGCAACAAGAAAGATTGCAGCTGTTTGCTCGGTTGTGCGTAATGACCGGTCTGAGCGGAGATCCACTCACTGCAAGTGAGCAGAAAAATTAGGCGTCAAATAGATCGGCTACAAGGATTTGGGCGTCAATATCTAGGTGTTAACAGAGCTCAAATAGGTCTATCCTAACCTCTCTATAATGTTGACCATTCGCTGTTCGATTATTTCGATGACTGAGTGAATATTGGGTTCATCTTTGATCAGCACACTTGCCGTTAATGAACATAACAAATGGTTGTAGGTAATGTGGGAAACCTCGACAGTGAGAAATACTTCATAGAAAAGTGTAGAAGAACAAAAAAAGTAAGAACTATCTGCATGGACAACGAAGACCACAACAAGGCTCATAACATGAATAAAAGCTAAAAAGTTCGGTACTCCTGTCTTTATAGTGTCTCATCGGCATTCCTTCTCTCATTCTAACCCTGTTAGTTTCATATCAGTTTGCTTGAGATCACAATGTTATCAGAACAGGTCGTGACATTAGCAGGGACTCGATGACTGGGAACACGACCATTTAGTTCTGTCCACGTGACCATCATCTAGTAATACGAATAGGCAGCGTTCCTACTTGAATAATCGCAACTTTTCGTTCTCTACCTATAACTTGCTCACAAGCATTTCTCCACTCATTTCGTTTTCCTCCCTACTTCGTCCAATCAGTGAGCAAATTAAAACTTAAGCTAACAATTCAGCGAACTGTGTAGAGATCGTTTCTTTTGCTGAAAAATTTTATCGCAGCGACATCGTTAGGGGATTTTACGACGTTTGGTGTCGAAACGGTATTGATTTCGAGATATTCCGCTCTCGTAGATCAACGACTGTTCGTAGATCAATTCTGACGTTTTTAACAGATCAACACCTATGCTTTTTTGAATCAATACCTACGAATTAGATAACAGTTTCCTTATATGCTTTATTATAGACGTCTTTTAGGAATGGACGCCAAGTAAGTTCCTTTCCTAGTCATTCCATACTGAGCATTCTCTCTAAACCATTCTCCTTTGCCCATTTTTTTCACTCTCGGGCCGCTGGCATTTTCCATCCCCATAATTTAATTTAATTTATTATCCTTTCAACTTATTTTTATCGATTTTCGTCTTCCGTCATGTTTCTTTGTTGACGTGAACTTTCTGGTTTCTTTCTCCGAATCAGTTTTAATTTCACAAATTTTTTTCAATTGTTTATTCAGGTGATTTCTTCCCTTTCTGTTTTCCCTTTCTTTTCCCTCTCTCGTTCTCTTTTCTGCGACTATCAGACTTGAACAACTATCCTTTTATTTCCTCCTCTAATTCGTTTTCATTGATCATCATCAGTTTTTCTACGATTTTTGTGAAGAGTTCATCAATTCCTGACCAAGCCACTCCCATCAAAAAATCGAGCTAATTTCAGATGTGTCGTTTGACGTCATCGAGTTGATCAAGTAGGTGCTGCTACGTCGCAACCGCGTTAGAGAAAAGCATGGCATCACTTCGTGAGTGGTTTTTAAAACAGCATTTCCCTTTCTCTTTCTTTATATTTTATACATTTTCACTTAATCTCAAGCCCACCACCATGAAAGCTGCCACGTAAATGTGAGCTAAAGAATACCGATTTCCAATCTAACTGACATCCCTTCGGCTTTTTTTTTCTCTTGTGAGAATGTCTGAGTTTGTACGAAGTTCTCTAACTATAAAGTGATACAAGCATTGCTAGGAAAGTAGTATAAGAATGCTAGACTCTTCAACCAAAGTAGGAATATTGAAACCGACTCGGTTTTTTGCTCACATTTTATCAACAGGCTTAAGTATTTCATACATTAAAAGCTCAGATTATTGGACCCAGTGAAGGTCTTTCTGATTGCTTTTTGATTAGTTGATATTTTCCGCCAAAAGAAACTGTCCAGTTGTTTCAAGAAGTGGTAGTACGCTTCTGATTGGTGTGCTGTGTCCCAATGATGAGGCAGAGCTTTGATCTCTATGTTGTTCAGCTTTTGGACCGGAACTTCTACAACATGGAGACTGGCGTTCCCACGTAACGAAATCGGAATGCCAGTGGTAGACGTCATACTTTTTGACGTATTCTTTTGACTATCTTGTAGTACTGCTATTATATAATGTCTTCTAGTTCTCAAATTATTGTGGACTTATTCCACCCGCTTACCAATATACAGCTGCGAAACCTATATTCTGCTGCAAACATGGTTTTTTGAAGTGTTTCGGCCATTCGTCCTTGTTTATTCTTCGTAGAACCTCGTATATTGTCGTTAAGATCTTTGCTCTTATATCATATTACACTGCGGTCGGTTGGGTAACCACTGCTTCCATGTAAATGTTCGCCTTTTGAGACTGGCCTACCATCAAAACCTTGAGGCTACCTTTCAACACTTGGTTAATAATAATTAACTAAATTGCATTTTTTTCTCCATTCGTCCATTGATACATTGTGTAATTATAACCACAATAATGCTGAGATATTGGCAAAGTTCCGGACAGCAGGTGTCTGCGGTGGTGAACGACCACGCTATTTCCCTTTCCGTGGGGCAAACGCGTTCACCACCACACCATGCGAGTCCTTCGTTTAACGTTTCTTTCAGCCGTGTTTTTAAATTATAGGTGCTATCAGCAATCAAATGTCAACGGGATTGATCTGGAGAGCACAAATCGACATTGAACCCAGTTAAGCTGAAGCTGTAGTATAAGAAGGGTGAAAAAGAAAGACCCACATGGTGTGGTAGCGAACGCGTTATCCCCCGGAAAGGGAAAAAGAGTGTTCGATTCCCACTACAGACACTTGTGTTCCAGAGTTTTCCAAATATCTCAACATCATTGTCGTTATAGTTCATATCATGCGCTGCCACGAAAAATGATAACCAGTAAATAAAAAAGTGATTACAGTATATAATTAGTCTGCTGAGTTGGTTGTTTTGGCTAATTCTTCCTCCTGAGTAGGAAACGTTCTTGTTCGCAAACACAGAATAGCGTCTGTGGTGAAGAATTTGCATGAAATCTCAATAGTGTCACCGTTTTCCATGGTAAACCATGTTTACTCAGAATTCAACATCTCAGTGAGTGAACGGAAAGTGCAGATCGTCAACCTGCTGGCGAACTCTACACGCGTGAAACAATCCGCCACATCCACCGAAGTCAGTTGCAAGACTAGGAAGTAATTAAAGGAGGTGTTGGGGCCGTACCGTATGTGAAGACGGCTATCCATGGCTATCTATACATTTTTTGAATAATTACATGGCGTCACATGCATCACACTGTGAGAATCATCACTTCTTGCATTCAATTCATTTCCTCGCATCTATTATCCACGATGGTCGTCAAGGTTCTTTTATGTCGGCATGGCTGCTGCTTCTTGAGAATTTTTTCCTGCTTCTTCTAGAATGTCGGTAAATGCTGATCAAATCGATTTTCCGTAGAATCCTGAGATAACCGTGCTGGGGCGTTCACACCGTCTTCATATGTGCCCATTTATTGGTAATCATGAATCGTCTGTGTCGCGTATTTATGACCTTAGTTGTGTTTCCTTTAAATATTAACATCTTGAACGTCACTGCGGCCTTGAAAAAAGTACTAGGTAGAAGGAAACTGGTTGCTATTCATGAAGTCATTGACCTTCCCAAACGTTGGCTGTTACTAAAATCGCTGTGGTACTCGCTATACCATACTGTTATACCTACCATTTCAATAAGGACCAATCCATGTGTCCTTCTTTTTATTGCCTCTTTTGTTACTGATATAAGAGACCTGTCTTTTCTATCAAACCCGTTGGCGACATTTTTTGACGTGTAGTGTCCATACGTCTCTGATGCAAAGGACGGTATGGGCACTATGATGTCCATTTTCAATTCAGCGGATCCTAGGATTTCTTTACCGAACTGCATGTTTTTATTAGACAGCTAATCAAAAATAGTTCGAAATAGGAGGGACGAGACCGGGAAAACCACTCTGTAAACAATGATTTGCAAGAAACCTTCTTCAAGAAATTCATGAACTGCTAAGTTGACCAACAATGAACTGTTATTTTATTTGAATCTGTAACACCATTTGTATGGAATTGGCTTATATACAAGACACCGAAAACGGAAACACAATATAAAATTAGTGATTAGCTTTATTAACCAATAATATATAAAATTAATTAATGAATAAAACTGATCCATAGAACTAGCTGAGCGACAGGCGAAACGAAGGACCCGCATGGTGTGGTGGTGAACGCGATAGCCCCCGGAAAGGGTAATAGCGCGTTCATTCCCCATCGCAGACACCTGAGGTCCGAAGTTTTGCAAACATCTCAGCATCATTGAAGTCATACCTCGCAACACATCCTGCCATTAAAAGAGTACGCAGCCAACAATAAGTTAAAGTTATAAAATTGATAATAAAATATGCTGACAGCAATGTGTTTCAATAGTGGACCATAGCAACCCACAGTATGTGGCAGCATGATATCATTCACGCATATAGAACGATAGAGCAAGGTCTGTTTTACGATTCTGTTACGCTCAAAATCTGTCAAAAAAACTACTTGTTGGGGAACTATATTTTATTTTGAAAAAAAGCAGAATCACTGCAGCCGAAGGAAAATTGTGATGTACCGTTGGCTCAGCCACAAAAAATGGAGCACCGTCGCGTATGGGCTAAAAAACGTAGGTGGCTCTTGAAAGAACAACTTTCCCTTTTCAAAAACTTCAGATACAGAATTTGACTTAGCACTGTGTCTGGTGGTTGATCTTCAGAGAAGGAAATGTCGGTATATAGTGTGTGTTTATACAACTTAACAATCGATATTAAGAGCTGCTCAATGATACCGATTGATGTGAAGACTCGTAACCAATCCATCATTTTTCACTTTCACGCCAGCTGCTTTTTATCAACAGAATGCAGTTAATTGGCGGTCCAGTGCTTCTTTGTACCACATTAAGCTCCTCGAGCAGTGCTTCTGATTCTCACATGTTTGTCAGGGAATACGCTATTTTTTACCGAATAAAGCCGAAAACAAGGAAGCATTCGCTAGTTGAAATGTGATTTCGTTTTTCCTACTCAAGGAGTGGTATGGTATGCCGTGGAGAGGCTGATGAATGAACTGCTCACCTGAGTGGGTATTCTATTAGGTCGTTCCCGAAATTAATCTCAAACTTCAACCTGTGTTTTTTAGTGGCACCTCTCAGCTTGGATTAAACTTTATAAAGCCATTGGAATTTACACATTCCTCACAACCAAAAACAACTTTACCTACGCCGGTTGTTTAACATTCTGACATTCTAGAGGAGATGAAGTGGTTAAAGACAGTTTCGATTTAGGCTTAGTTTTTGACGCATTCCCTCATGCAGGAAGTCCGAAATGTTTCAAGAAGTGGTATTCGATAGGCGGCAGGTGTGGTTGATGCGATAGGAGTTTCTTAGTAGAGCTCGATTCTTACCGAGTTATCCATCGAGTTTTGTTTGATTTCCTGGCGGTATTGGAGAATACTATCTGGTAGTTTTTTCTTACGGAGAAAGACCAAAGCTCGCCAGATGACGAAATACCTTTTTTATCGAAAAGATGATAGGAACTTTGGATGAGAAGCAAATAAGTGCCGCCATTTCGCTGTATGTTTTGCCTTCACATCAAAGAAATCGAGAATTCCATAGGTCGCTACTTAGAAATATCTTTACTTAATAGTTAGTGAACTGTCATCGGTTAACTGCAGATAATTCAAAAAATCGGTATACTTGGCGCAAGACACAATCTAAGAGGCGTTTAGAACATCTGTGAGCATTGTTTAAAATGGTTGATAACATCCTTAACGCAAGGTTTATTCGCCTGTCATCAGGGTTTATAGCCGTCATCTGACCGTTCGGTGCAACAGGAAACAATGTGCCAAAGTTGTTCTCACCTTAACCGATTTTTGAGTTCTGGATATTTCTACGATAGAACATTCTTGCGTTTTAGTAAGAGGAAGCTTCTATTTCTGCAACTTTAGATAGGAAGAGACCAGTTGTAGTTCACAGAGACTTTCCATCGCCACTTCAGACCGTATACTCTCAAATAATCTTGTTCCATTATTGATCAAAGTTTTCGAAATTTTCACAAGCGAATCTTTGAATAATGAGATTCATGTGGAACTCTGATCTATAATTCAGTGCAGCATGCGTAATTTTTTCACGATAACGAAGTTGGAGTTTGTTAAAACTCAGGGATATAACTATTTTATATGTCACCTTTAAGTGTATCTGGCTTCCCAGTTACTGCCATTTTCTGCATTCGTCTGGAATGAAATGCCAATATTTGTGGAAGAGACTTGTTGATGATGCAGCTCATCACCGCCGATTACACTCCATGGCGACGGCGAGTCGATGGGACGCGCTCCAGTCGGGTTTGAGCAGTCTTGACGATGTAACATTTCGACACACTTCGCATGTGGCTCACCCGTTATCACCTTCGATGAGCTGACCACTTGCCGTCGACGATCAATCCACGACCGGTAGTCGCCGCCGCCGACGCGAGACGGCCACGGCCGCATGCACTTCGACACCATCTCTTCTACGGCTCGTTCCGAGACTCCGCGACCGTCCGTCTATTAGCGGTCGTTCTCATTATGATCATGAATGGATGAGGAATGTGAGAGAAAAACCAACCAGCCTTTTCGAATATTAGGGAACTGCTCCCACGTTGCTGGTCATTATTACGTGTTCTTCAGCTGCATTTGTAAGCTACGTTGTCTTAATTTCAAGTGTTCTTTTTTTTATAAAGTACGTCCTTGTTTTTTTTATGCTTTTTAAAAGCTTTCCTAACACAGTTCTTCCTTCCACTGACATTCTTTCTGTTGTTTTTGTTAGTCGAAACTGCAGTTTCTTTCAACAGTTTTCTTCATCTGGCGAAAATCTGCTGTCCTAACAGTGTTCGAAAATTTTTCTTAAAGTCCAAAAACTGTCTATTTATTCTTCCAAAGAAAAAAACATGAATCGTTTTGCTTACTTGTTGTCGTTAAGTTAGAGCACGCTTTCTCTAGTGGTAGACGAGCCGAAGTGAATCCCATTGACTGCACATATTTTTCTCACCTCCACGGGTGCGCTACATATTTCATGCTTTGGTGCCCGTCAGTGTGGTCCACACAACTGACTGGATACCTCACTCTCCGAACAGCCATCCGATATTCTAATTACATTTGTGTCGTTTGAGGCAATGGTTCTGTTTTACACTTCCTCCTCCGAAAACACCGTGGAAAGGTATTTGTGTTAAATCGAACTGTATAAGGCTATTGTACTTTTCCGCAGCTGTGTGAGTGGAAGCAATGTGACCAGTTTTTGCCTAGGCACTTGGTATTTCTACCAACAGCCCTCATCGATTTCTCGTTTTTTTTCCACTACTCCATATATGCTTACTATAAACGATTAGATGAAATTCGTCCTTTAAGAGTCCAGAAAAGATAACTAGTGTTTCAGCATTCAGCTCTCACGTTCTTTGATACCCACATCCACCTGGGTTGGTTGCCTATGTGACTATGTGTATCGTCTACATTACCGCCTATCACCTTTGTAGATCTAATCTGGCCATGTTTCTGAAGCGAGAAATACTTTTATCGCACGATTCGTCTATTCTCCAAATGAATTCCATTCGTCAATGTCCAGTTTTTATTCATCTTTGGCATTCGTCTAATTGCAGTCCTCTTGAGAGATTGGTCGGGCTTTTTTTTCGTAATGCCACATTTTCATTCAGCGCGACACATGGTTTAGAATTATTCGTTGCCGAATCGCTGGAATCGACACCACCATTCCCACAACTTTCCTCCCACAAAGGCCGAAAACTGTCTGTAGCGAAGATGGGGAAATGTCCCAGAAAGACTGCTCCGGGAACAACAAATTGTTTACTCAGTAGTAAGCTAGCTTCAGTAAGCCTCACAGCGAGTGCTCCTGTCGGTGACGTCAGGCAGTGAGACGTCCGGAGAGAGCCGATCAAATCTCAGATTGAGTTGGATATCACTGGTACCGGATCAATACAACACATTTACGAGACACCATGACTTACATGCTACACATCTTCAATGGATCAGTCCTTTCAGACTCGGATCCTTATGAGCCAAAAGAAGAAGTCGAATATACAGTAAGACTTTTATCATTTATTTGAAGAGCCGCTGTAACGAAGCGTCGATGGCCTCGGCTTTGTCGTACACACATCTCCCACTCACCACGTCGTTTTCGTCCTACGTCTTCAAACTCAGCAACAAAAAATTTATCAATGATTATTCTCTAGCATGTGCAACTAATAAGAGCCAATTAAATACGTTCTTTCCCGTTCTTTTCGTAAAATTTAAACAAGAAGTGAAGAAAGATGGCGACTCATTAGAACCATCTTGTTGTTACAATTCTCAACTCGACCCGATCACTACATTCTACGTGCGTAGATTCAGTTCAGCCAAAAGCCACAAAAGAATTCTTGTTGTCTTCCACAAGAAGAAGAGAAGTCTTTTTTTTAACAAGACATTCTGACAAAGTCTTTTATCATCAACACTCAAGGAGATTCTTGCGAAGCCTAAAGGTTTTTAAGGATTTAAAGGTCGCACCAAACACGCTTCACTTCTTTAATCAAGGAGTGAGAAGCACAAATCTTACCACTACTAATAAGCTGCTTGAGAAAAAAAAGAAACTGCAGCTTTATATTACCACGAAGCTCCTAACAATGTCGATAATAATTTCTGTTTTTAGAAACCACTTGCTAGTGAAACATCAGTAACGAAACATAGATGGGCCGGTCATGTAATGAAAAATGCAGACAACAGATGGACGAAAAGAACAATTGAATGGATTCCAAGGAAATGCCAACTTCCTTTTTAGAGGGACCACCCACACTTCACGTGGGGCGGGCGTGTTTGCAACTACAGTGAAGCGGCTCTACTCGCAGCTGCAGTTCTTTTTACAGATCACGGTATGAGACTTACACCCTCCAACATGCTCGAATAAAACCATCACTATTGACGACGATTGCGAGGCAAACAAACGAATGGAAAATGTGCTAGGCTACAGTACTCATGAAAACATGTTCTCCAAGTATCCAAGCAAGTAAGTAAGCATTTTCAAGTGGATTTCAATCACTGCAGAAGGAATATCCTGCGAAAGCAATTCAGGAAACAACTGCTCTAGAGGGGTGCCGTAGGGGTCGCTGCGAACATACTGTTCTGCTGTAAGCTCTGATTAACGAGAACATCGTTGCTACTTCCCTCTGCGACATGGAATTGATAATAGAAAGTTTGCTCCAATTATTCCTTTTTCAAAACCGGGAGAAAAAAATGATGAATTCAAATTTTATGTTGAAAAAGGAGATCGAGAGGAAAAGGGAACTCTGGCATCAGGCAATACCACTCCCGATTTCCTTCGAATGGAAGTCACACATTATACGTGGATTTTTGTAACGCAAACGCTACCTTGAAAAATAAGTAGACGTAAACCAATGGAGGACATTAGGTGCAGAATCTTACACGAGGAGTGTCATTGAAGCGATTTCCTCCGCTATCACCCGATTAGCCCAAAGAGTATATTCTACAAGCCCTTCACTATGATTATATTGTGGAACATGTCAAGTACTTTGGATGGGGCTTTAAAAGTTGTGCAAGCGAGAATTGGACAAGGATTTTGCTGCATTGGCTGCATGTTAACCATATCTAAGATCATAGAGATCTATCCAGTACCGTATATCTGTTGTTCTAATCTTTGTTGACTACTGAAAAAACGTTCAATAGCGTCGGAACGAATACAGTAATTTTATTAATCGACCAAGAAAATGAACTCTTACACATTAGAAATCTTGCAACACTGTACAAAATGGAGTGCGCATTGACAGCGAATTCGTATCATACCTTAGTCCTGCCGACAAAATTTCCATTGTTTCGAGGGAAAACTATTGGAGCAGGGACAATAGTCAGAGAGCTTAACAAAGTCAGAAAAAAGGACACAAGCGCTCATAGGTTGGAAAAAAACCCAGCTTATGAGTGACTTATGGTGTAACACTAAGCTAATATAGTAAAAGTTCATGGTTCTCTAACTTCATAAACCGCATCCATCGCACCTGTATCAAGGGCGTTCCATTAACAGTGGAAACGGTAAGTTAAGGAGGAATGATGAAAAAGTAGGATATGAGGATGGGCCGTGTCAGCAGCCTTGGAAGAAGCCAGCAGTCAACTTGCGAGCTCAAAACCCACCGTCTAGCCATTGATTCCACGCCCTATTATTGAACTGAGACGAATGTTGGCATGTATAATATTATAAATCAAACCCAGTAGCACACACCCCCAGTAGAGTGCACGTGATATAAAGAAGCAGTCAATAGCTCAAACTTTCGAAGATTATCTAGTTTGCGATGTTGATGGGAATATATGTGTAAATATATGTATATATATAAGTCATGACATAATTAGTTGATCTAAGAATAAGGCATAAATTACATCGGCTGGTCATGTAATAAGAAGTATTGACGTCAGATGAAAGAAGATGAGCGATAACGTGGTCTCCAAGGGGATGCTGGTGTTCCCTGGTACAGCCACCCTGCAAGGTGGGCAGACATGTTTGTATCTAAAATAAACCAGCTGTATTTGCTGCTGGCAGAGATTTATTGGTCATGGAGCAACATTTACACACGTCACTACACTCAGAACAAAGCACCACAGCGATCGCGAAGAAAGATTTGCAAAATGTGTTGCAGCGTGTACTACTTGTGAATGAAGCCCGACGAAGTGGTAAGTTTTGATTTGTTCCCCTGCATAAAAGTGAAGATTTGTTTTTTCTTTTCTTCTGTCCCGATAATTATGAATGAAGAAGTCATTTAGAAGGGAAGTGTCACAGCTTTTTTCATTTTTTGATTTTTTCGGCATTCTAAATTCGTGGTGAAATGCAGGTGTCTTCGCGGCAATTTTTTTTTCCTTCTTAGGAGACTGCTAGAAGTGTTATGAAGTTTTTGAAAAAAAAACGAAACTGGGAGCTCTTAATGGTGCTCAAATCTCTCAGCCTAACTAGGTCGACATGCAAATCTATATTTCCGACGCTAGGAAGTATAAAGAAAGAAGATTCTGCCAAACTCATCTCCTAGCGTATACGTGTTCTTAAACCCTTTGAAAACTATATCGCTGGCATAAAGCCCTTTTTAAAAGATCGTCTTCGATTTATTGCAGTAGTAAATAGGATGCTAAGAGCCGAACTGATATCTTCCGATTGACGTTACATTGGAAAATCCATTAAACGACAGTCAGGAGAGCACATCGTGTAATCCTTGGACACCATTAAAAAGCATCGATATGGCAAAGAAGTGCTTTTTTTATTTGGGGACATATAGAGACTCCGTAGGCAGCACTCTCTATTTTTATCTGCATTTATCTCTAGAACATACTATCACATTTGTCTTATGCTATTTGTAGATAGTTCTGCAAATTATTTTGCCAGGATTTGTGCACGCAATAAACACGGGAATTGTTTGCAAGGAGCTGTTTAAAAACTATTCGTTAGTTCGTGCAGAATATTCGTAATAGTGCCATATGTTTTGTATATTTTTTTGTGTTTTTTTTCTACAAAGCAAGTTTCCTAACAGTGTTTGTAGAATACATCGTAAGAGCTGGCTGTGACATACTCGTATTATACTATATTTTCTTTGCCAATCAAGACCAGCACAAGAGCAAAAACACTCTCTGGAATGGTTAGTCTACTGTTCGAACCTCTGACTCCGGTCGATATTCAGAATGGGTCAGCGGACGGTGATATCATTCTTCTTCCTGATCTTTCTGACTCATTTGCTCATGGTGGGCAATTATAATCTTTCTCCATTGGTTTATAAAAGCTGATCTCTACTCTTTGCGTACTCGCAATAGATTTTTCTCGTCGTAATATTGTTAGTTCTGTAGTATTTATACAAATGGTTTAATTACTCAATTTTGCGGTCTGGTAAAACGTGTCTCCCGCATTTCTGCACAGGCGTAGGTCATGCCATAAGTAGTTGAGTCAAGAGTGGAAACAGAGCTAAAATATTCTATTATGCGGCAACGGGAGATTATGCGATTATATTCGTGGCTAGCGAATATAGTAAAGTAGCAATAAAAAAGACTGTCATTAACAAAATAAATTTAGAGTTGACTATAAGAAATGGATCATGTTCATGTATCACCGGCAATGTTGTGTTAATCATCGACTGACATTTACTAGAGGTTCAGGAAGATCATTTTGATTTTAACGTTATGCCTATTTATCGTTTTTGAGAAGCGAACATCCGTCAGCTACGCGATGAACGACTCTTTTCCAAGTAGGCGCAGTTGGAAAAATGTAGGAGTTTTGGTAATGCTGTGTTCCAGTTATCATTATACTACTTCTTCTTTTCGCCTTTAACTTCTTCTGCTAATATTTTTCATTGCCTTTCTGTGTATAAACTCTGTCCTTTTTTTTCCTAAATCTACCTGTTTACACGCTTTCTCCTCTTCTTCACAATCCTGTTTGCGTTTGTTTTTCATATCTCTCAATTCCCTGCCAGATCCGGGCTTCAATTCAAGTGCGCAGTGTTACCGCTTCGCAACAAACGACAAGTGACTCTTGCACCACACCTATGCATTATTAATCGATCAGTAATCAACAAAAGTCGAGAACGTATCATATCCACCACACCAGTTACATTTCCGGGCACTTGCCAACTATCAAGCTTGCATTTTTTTGTAGCCTTTAATTTTATGATTTTTCTGTCCCTATTTTGTAAGTTCTCTTACCTATGTCGATTTTTTTATAATTCTATAGATAGGCTCACTTTATGAACGTTGCTTGTAGTTTCAGGCTTTATATGACATTCCTATAAATTTCCTTATTAGTACTAGCTTTTAGGTTTTCGTTTTTTATGCGAGGGCTCCAGAAAAGAGTTCAAAATTCGTGAAACATTGATTTCGCTATTATTGTCTCATTACATTAAAATTCAACTTTGTAGGAGAGTTTATAAAAGCACTTAGCGCGAATGTAGATGATAAACCTGGGTAATGCTTTGAAACAGTTCCTTCTTCAAAGCGACAGAAGTCGTAAAATGTTGATTTGTTAGGTAACAAAGTGGTCCATACGGTTATTCGTAAGCGTGCGCGAGCACGGACAGGAAAAATAAAGGTCATCCTTACTCCTCCGTCGCTATTATGCGCTCAGCACTCATTCGGCAACGATAAAAAACAGATACGAGTTTCATGGTGTTAAATGTAATTGTATGTGATGCAGGCTGGAGGATTTCGGAGGTTGTTGTTAGTTTATGAGTGTGCTTTTACATTGGAGGAAACATATGTTCCCGGGGCGCTGACGAGGAGTTTAAGCCAACGACGTTTTTACGATCGAGTCGTCGACGAACAAACGACGTGCGGCTCATCAAAAACCATTGATACTAACTTTGAACATTTTTCTCACATCATTTCGTGATTGTAATTGTTTGTTTTTTTACCAGTAACTAATGCCGAAATCGTCTTCCTTTCAAATTGCAGTTTGTTGGTTCGACTCAACAGCAATACGTTGTGTTGTCTCCATGGAAATATAACAAAAACTTTCATGACTCCGATGTTTGGATGGACATATTTGAGCATTTATTTGAGTAATTAGATTTTTTACCTTCTGCCTTTTGTCTTTTGCCTCTTTGCCCTTTTTGTTGCCTTTTTTGTTTACATTTGTTTTTTATTTCAGTATTTGTCTTACAAATGATAGATCAATATACATCAATAACAAAGGCGAAGTACCAATGAGAAAACTACTATCCTGTTAAGCTCTAACCAGTTTTCTAATTCACACTTTTAATTGCTTTATATGACCAATAAAAGTTTTGCAAAAAGGAAGCAAATTTTCTTTCCATTGCTGACAATCGATGAGTTTGACATAGAATCGTGTGAATAAATTCTTTGTGGAAGAGAAAATCATTGTCTGTAAGCATACTTGGCCACAATTCTGTTCTGCGATCTGCAGGGGTGAAATCACCAAACCTTGGGTGGGGTCTGATATTTCTCCCGCGATTTCTTAAGAGGAAACCAATGGTGGAAATTATCTCCGTGTTAAACAAAAGAACCATGGTCGCTACATTCTAAGTTTGCGATTTACATAGACCAGTGACTTCTCGTAATGACAACTTGGGAATGACTTGACGAAAGTTTCTGGAGACTCTATATAATAAGGAATAGCCCAGCCAGTAGAATATCAGACAACTGAAGATTTTTTCTGGAGTCCACAATATCCTTCGTGAATTGGCTCGTCTATGTATCAGACAGGAGAGTTTGTGTGCTCTCTTTTGTCATCTGTAGTAGCTTGTTGAATCGTATGTTTGTGCATTTCCTAAAGATTTCCTTTTATTTAAAGTATATGGTCGGTGTCATTTGCTTTTTCCTGAATTCGTCATGTGGCTGAAGCCGTGACTAGAAAGCATTCGTACGTCCTTGTCAGGTGCCAGAGTTGCCTGTTGTGCTTTATTTCATGCGCTACATGAATAGTACCATACTTTTTTATGATCTCGGCAATGAATCGACTGGTCTGTGTGACCCTTTTATGCACTTAACATTCCGTACGATCATTTGCCAACAGTTTTTCCACCGGTCGTCATCAGGAGCACTTTGTCATAGCCACCTATTTTTCATCAAATTAGTTCACGCAGTAGCGTTTTCGCTCCTTTGTCTTTGACGGAATTTGGAAGCTTGCATTTCCCTTATCACTTGTGTGGTAAGGAATGGTCTTAACATTTCGCTCAATTGACGCTTGATAAGTGTGGCCGGTTTTCAGATTGACTACTTGGTGTAGAACCTTCCGAGACCAGCATTAATGTAGGAAGAATGAACTGAAGGGGTGAGAACGAATACGTATGTCACTTGTCGTCTTCCTTACGTCTTCAATTTTATTGAACGCTTCGCAATGTTCTCGTTTTCTCTTACCAAGCTCTCTAGCAGGATCCATCACAATGTTGAATTTTTCGAACATGATTCATAAAGCTCGAGCATTCAAAGATGTTCGTTCGCTAGAGCACGAATGTGGCACGAAGCTCCACTTCCCTTCTGATGAACACTGTCTAAAGATTGAATCTTCACAAGTAGATTCCTTTGTCATAAACATCGTTTTCTTGCGATTCAGACCAATATCTCCACACCTCCTGTAAGTTCATATGCTTGCTGAGCAACGATGTCCTGCCTGTCCAGTGCTTCCATGACTGCTTCTGCGTCAACTGAGTTTAAAGGTTTCCTGAAATCGATGGAGTGAGACAGGTCCTTCGGACTCTTGCGATCCTTCGATGAGTCTTGTTATCGTGTGGACGTAGTCCACCGTACTAAATTCTTTTCGGACCCATACTACTTGCTAACATGGCCGCCTGCTCTTAAATTTCTGTTCAGCAGGACTCGAGTAAAGAGTTTGTACACGAAAGCCAGCATGCAGATTGGGCGATAGTTGCCAATATCGTCGAATTGTCCTGTTACAACAATAACAAGGCCTTGCTGGCTTTCCACCAATTAGAAACCTTGCATGGTGAAAGCTAACACATCATAAGCCAAGCCAATACGTTGGTAAAGACTTGCGGTAGGTTCTTCACACGTTCGGGTCTAATCCTCTTCCAACCGGTTACAACACACTAAGAAGACAGCCGTTGAATTTCCGTCTTTGATGCCTGCGTTTGTTCTTGAACCAGGAATTATTCACTTTCTCCCGGTACATTTTTGTGCTACCATTTACCGTCCTCTATTCTTATTTTTTGGAGTGAGTCGCACTATTATCCCTTATGTGTTGGCTGCTAACTGTTTTTTTTGTCTCCAGTATTCGTAATCCCATTTATACGCCTCTGTACAACATGCTTTGAGGCTTCTGACATTAACCTGTTTGCCTTTCAAACACTTTCTAACAATCTGGTTTGAGGATAACGTTATTAAAACTCCGACTTCTCTGCGTTTTTGGTACAAATTTCGTCTATTTACTCGAAATGTGTTATTTGTTTTATCTTTAGCTATCGAATGGCGCAATCTACCACCAGTAAACCCTTCACTCATTCCTATTTTTGCGGGATCTTTCAGAGGAGATGGACCAACTGCTTGCTGTATATCGCTTTTTGACATCACCTAGAAATGTGCTCTAACACGATGAGGCGATAAACCATTGGGTGGTAATGGACATAATCTGCAGCATTCATGCCTTCTTTACCATTTCTATCATTTATTTATTTGTCTAACTACTTATTCTTGTAGTATTGTAATGATGTTTACGTTAATGCATAGTGAAGAAAATGTCATTATGCCGTGAATTCACAATTTTCTTCGGTTCAGGATCGAACTCGTCCTACTACGAGTCGCAGTACGGAGAACGTCGCCCGTTGTTCAGTCCATGTCAGGGGCCTGGCTATCACCAGCCTTATTACCGTAGCATGGCGACGACTCAACCCCAGCCAGGTCACCCCGTTTTTCTGCACTTAATATTATTACTATTTGTCATTGTTTTCTTGTGTTTTGAATGTTATGCCAACCTCCACTTGAAGCTAAACAATGGCAGAACATAAAAAATGTAAAAATAAAGTGTCATCAGGAATAACAAATGTTCTTCAGCAGTTTTCTCAAGGAATGTCACCATTAGTCGATAGCGTAAAAAGTCCAACCTTTTACTCTAAAAATATGAACTGCAATGTTAAAAAAAACAAGAATATTCCACGTTCATTTCTTAGAAAATCCACTTTTCTATCGAGTCATGAAGAACTTCTCAGAAACTTTTGGAAACCCACTGCGTGTAGATCTTAGTATAGAATTTGTTGAAAATTACCATCTCACTACCACTTTCAGGTCCGAGTATAGCAAATGGGCCAGCTTATCCAGTTGGAGTTCAACCGCATCGGAATCCGTTTGCAGTCCAGAGGTGTGCACTAGTTTTTCTTTTCGGCACATAAACAACTTCTATTGTATCGTTTCGCTGCTCCAAATCATCGTTTACCATCGTTGTTGTTATTAAAGGGCATGGGTACCGCAGTGATGCTGATGCCGTCCAATACGCTCAACTTCATGGTTCTGCCTGCTCCAGAACTAGACCTCCCATCCCTAAGGCGTGAAATCCGAACAAGATGCGCCTGGAGTGAACTCTTGCCCACATGAAGGCTGGCGAATGTCTGTAGTAAAGAACTGGGAAGGCTTTAGCAGGAGTATCGCAAGATTACAATGAGAATCTTCCGGACTGCCATTCAACGACATTCATAAAGAATACAAAATCCTGAGGCCGAACCTATAGGCAAAAATCCCAGGGCCTTTGTGACAATGGTTGTGAGGAAGCCATTAGAATAAAAAAATTGCTCAGATCCGATTATGAAGTCACAACTTATGACTTCGAGGCATTCGAAAAGAACTGTCCTTGTTTTTGCCACTAATTACCTACTATTAATTATAAATTGTCAGTCACCGTTTGTTTATTATCCAAATCGTTATTTACTCCTTTTGTTTTACTAACTAACTAATATAAGTTTACGCTTCACGCTTGCTGTTGCTCACAAAGTCCCTCATCTCTCCGGGGTCGAGAAATTAGTTCCAGGTTTGTCTGCGTTCAATTCACTTTCCAGGATCAACTTTCTATTAAGCTCGGCATTGGATTATGAATGCGTCGTTTTCTTGTTCAGCAATCGCGAGGTGTTATACAGCATACCTTTACTTCCATAGGGAAAATACACAATACAATTACAACAGTAGCTGACGTTTCGGCAGTATCGCCTTCTTCAAACCCTGGAAGAGTATACTGATATACGATTTACTAGCTTTCTTCAACGCTTCACTATCACATACAAAAAAGACTAAAAATTCTATGGCAATTACATGATCAACAGGTTCTCGAAAAACTCACCGCATTTTACGTGACTTCAAATGAGGAAGATTTCTAATCCACTACAATTCACTCTCTCGATTTCACGTGGAAACGCTCTAACCGGAAGGTTCTAGGACTTCAGTGGAAACGGACTCGGAGAGCATTCAACGCCATTCGTAACGAATGTGAAAAAAATCCTCAAACAGGAGCTGAACCCACACACAAGAAGTTCGACGACCTTTCGTGGACGATGGGTGCAAGGGAAACGAATTAAGATGCAAGGAGTGCTGGGGTCTGCACAGTAACTATGATGACCAATAAAATAGAAAAAATTGACCGAAATTATATTATCACTTGCTTTTTTACCTACTTTTATTACCAATTACTACTTCTTCCTTCCTTGTCGTTGTTATTTACTAATTGTCAATTATAATTTGACGTTTCAGACAACTACCTTCTCGAACGAACTCTGAAGAGGACGGTATTAACTGCTCGCCGTGCTGTGACAACGAGAACGTAAGGTGAACAAAAAGTTTTCCACAGGTTGTTGTTAATTTTTGTCTGCAGAAACTACCAATCAAAGCTCAATTCAATTCGAATATATTTAACTACAACTATCTAGTTGCTTATCCGCGCAACAGTTTATCGCCCCATCGTGGCTAGCAGGTGTTCCTGGGTGTCGGGCTACGATGTACAGCGGGGTATCCATACCCCCCGGCCGGGTCTCCCAAGCTGAGAAGGAGTCCGGCGTTTCCGTCAAGAATCCTAGCTAAGAGTAAACCAGTACCAGAATCCTGGTATCAAACTAGTCGTATAGTGGCAAATCTCCCTCTGATCCACAAGGGCTGTGAGCGACTGCCGGTGGCGGTGAGGGCATGGCGCAGACTTTGGCCACACTGACTTCGGGACTCCAAGGAAACATCGTGACCAAACTAGCAAATCTCTGCTAAAAATGGGGATTATGCTGGGCTCTGCACAACCAATGAGGACGGGGCCTCCAAGTGTCCAAATACCTAGTTGTTTATAAGTTATTGGAATTGTTACTCACTTCTGTTTCATTCAATCGTCGTGCCTCATTCAAAACTTTGTTGTAATCTCCACGTGCTTGCTTAACTTCTCATTTTCTCAATAGTCGTTTAATCCAATTTTTGAAAATTGTTGTTTTACCAAGCTCTTCTTCCTTTTTTCTTTTCTTCTACATTTTGTTTTTATGTTAATGTTTAAGCAGAAATATGTTCAGCACCAGTTTTCGTACTACTCATCGAAAATTGATGAGGTTAACGCTCTATAATGCTGAGAAATTTGCAAAACTCCGGACCACAGGGGTCTCACCCGTCAACGGGATTGATCTGAGGAGCCCAAATCGGAATTGAACCCATTGATTGCTGATGGCAAGTGATCGATAGAACTAGCCTGAGAGGCACGCGAAACGAAGGATCCGCATGGTGTGGTGGTGAACGCGTTACTCCGCGGAAAGGACAATGTCGCGTTAGTTTCCCACCGCAGACCCCCTGGGGTCCGGAGTTTTGCAGATATCTCAGCATTACAGAAGTTATATTACGCAACATACCCTGCCGTTAAAAAGAATAGGCAGTAAATAAAAAGGTTAAGAAGTTAACGTTCTTCAAACGACCAACATATTTCTTTCCTTTCTTTTTAATCTCTTTTTTATTCGCTTCTACGTTTTTTTTCCCCTTTGCGTACCTCACGTTCCAAATGCTGATCTTTTTTGCTTTTGAAACTTCACACTTAATAGTCGTTTGTGAAGGGGCGCGTTTGGCGTTATGGTCGGAGGCGCCCAGCAATCAATACACATGGGATCTTATCCCGCCCTAGCCCACCAGACTTTCCATCCGTTAGGGATTGGCAAATTGAAACCAGGCTTGTATGGGAGGATAGCAGTACTGGCTCAATACATCGGTTGGCCACCGCGAGTCATTGTAAAAGCCAGATATACATTCAATCATCTCAAAACGATTCTTAATGAAGTCTAATTCACGGCGCATCCCTCAGGGATTGATCAACGCCGAGAGCTTTATCCTTTTTTAATAGTCGTTTGTAGGACCATCATTTTCAGTTACTGCGATATTTTTTTAAGGGAAGTGAATGCCTTTGACGAAAGTGCTTCAAAAAGCTTTGTTTCTTATTTTCAGTGTTGAATGAATTTCACTGCTGGCACCAGCTTTTTATAAAGCGTAATACTTAGCTCTTCTTTTCTAACGTTTCCATGTGTGTTCTTATGTTTCTCTTTATTTTAGTAATCTACCTTTATTTTCTGTGCTGCTAACTGAGAAGGGCAGCTTAGTGAGGGATATTTTTCCCCACTTCCCTTTCAAAATACCGCCTATCATTATCGCCTTTTAGTGGGCCCTACGTTTTTTAGTTTCATTTCTCATTTTTTGCCCTCTTTTCTGTCGTTGTTCCTATTTTTCTTCAATACTTTGGCATGCTCTTTTTAACTAGTGCTCTTTGGAAAATGATTGAATCTTCTGGAATGAAGAACCTATGTGGAACTGCAATGAACACAACTAATCTTAGCGTAGAGACACAGAAGATTTTTCAGAAAAACGACAAATTATTTACAGTTCGACTTTAAGACGGTTTTTTTTTCCTAAGAAAAGTAGATTTATTTGCATTCCTCCACTGTTCAAACATGTGGGCATGTGCTCTTCTTCTGCCCTTAAAAGGCTTTCTGATTCTGATCCATCTTAAATCTCCTCAGTCTAGCTTACCAAAGGTGAAAACATTTCGAGAATTTCATTCCTCCATATCAGATTATTATCATCCCCTCAAGTGCCACCAGACCTATTTCCATGACATCTTCTTAGCAAAGTCGTAATCTTGGAGGTTGAATAGAGAAGACGCTTAAGCTGTTAAGTTTTCTAAAATTGTTTGTTGGGAAGGCAGGAACAAGTGAGAAGTAGGACAAATTCCATAATAAAGAAACTAAAGGAAGTGTAAACGCTGGCTTCAGTGTCAACACAGCTGCAACGTCTCTGATTCCCCTACTCAATCTGTGATTTGAGCTAGTATTGGTAATGTCTTCTTTCGTCTTTGTTATACATCACTGCTATCTAGAGTTCTCCACTTTCTTCAGAGCCACACCATACTTGTCCTATAAGGCTGTTCTTTGTGACCCTCACAGAAAGATACCCATGGATCGCTCGAATTTTTCAAAGCTCGCATATAATTTAATTGTTGGAGGCAACCTCTCTTTATTGTACTTCCCACCCAGTTGGTAGTAAGCTTTGAACCAAATCTTTTATAAAGAAGATTGGTGGTGTTGTAAGAATTATACATCAATAATCTTAATACGGTGGTATTCTTTGTGTATAAGAGTAGAAGTGATAGAATTAAAATGTCTCTACTTTAGCCATCACTTTTAATGAACTTATGTCTGTTTTAGTGGGCAGTTTGCATAGATGACTTAGAAACTATGTAGATATCTCAGGGGCACGACTTTATTGGGCGGTAGTTTTTTCTCTTTTGCAATGGAAGGGGGTGGATTCATCTTTCAGCGAGTAAACTTCACTGTCATGTGGTGTAGCAATGGAAAAGTGTAATATTTTGGCAGATCTAGAGCCTTCGAAATCTGGTGAAGCGTTGAACGCTCAGTGTACTTGCACTTAGAACATTTCTCGTAGGAATTTGATGCGGATTAGGCCGGAAATACTTCTACTCTTGCCCAATTCTTATTTCGCTCTTGCAAGCTTATGAGAAGGATAGTCATCTATTGTGTATCAGTAGTCGTTAAATATCGAACGATCCACATTGAACTATTGATTTATAGTCGACGGAAATTTCATCTCGGTGTCGACCAAATGACCGTACTGATTTTCGAGAATTTTTATGAGTACTGACCCTTCTATACGGTTTCATTATGTTATTCTTTATGTTATGGCTCATTAGTAAATGATCGATAACAAATAGTGTGTGGATAATAATAATAAAGGATAAAGCCCTCGGCGTTGATCAACCATTGAGGGATGCGCCATGCATTCGACTTCATTAGGCATTGTTGGAGGTGATTGATTGCATATCTGACCTTCACAATGATTCGCGGTGGCCCAATATACACTCTGTACGATATACAGAGCCAGTGCTACTGTCCTCTCAGACAAGTCTGGTGCCAATTCTCCGATCTTGGAGGAATGGAAGGCTTGGTGAGCCACGGGCGAGGGGATCGATCCTCAGTGCTTGTTAGCAGGGCGCCTCCTACCCTGCGTCATACGCGCCCTAGTACATCGATAGTACAGTAAATCTACTCAGTGACCGTGTTAGAATAGTTTCTGAATGGTCTCAAAAAGTAATGGCAATGAAGATTCCATTTTCTTCTCGAAAATTTCACTTATCTGGTACACTTTTGAATAAAAACGGATTCTGTTTCAGCCGCACGTTTCGTTCGATAGCACTCGGACAGATATTGTCGTTGTGTCTGTGCGGTACGGGAGTTTCCAGTCAGTTGCTCTCCAATCGAGGCGTTAACGCTCCCGCTGGTGAGGCCTGTGTATCTACCTATTTATCTACTTGTTTTTCTTTCTGTAAAAAGCAGTCGGACAGGTTTTTTATGTTATCGAAGGCTAGACACTTTTTCTTAAAGTTACTTGTCGTCTCTTAACAGTACGATGTCGAATCTGATGATGTTTTCTATCTTCACATATCATCAGCTCCAAGCATTGTTGAAGTTCACCAGAACATAAACGCCGGAGCCCTTGAGAAAGTTTTGCTGATGGAGACAGCAGTTTTCGAATCCTGAAATTGGATAAATCAATTTTGTTTCGTTTCTTTCATCCTGAACAGTCATCAGTGAAAGTCTTCCGCTTTGTGTAGTTGGATGCTCTATCTTTTTCTGGTCCTTAAGTATCAAGCTCCAAGTACAGCTGACTGACGTCAATTACAAACGTCTATCCCACTTATACGCAATCGCCAATAAAAAACGATGACATCCTTCCCATTATTCTTTTCTTTCATCTCTTTTCATCACTTGGCCGACACATATGTGCATCACTTTGTAAATTCTAGTGAATCTCAAAGACTAGGGGTTTGCAGACCACTTTGACTTCCTTGTGGGAAGTGTATTTTACAAGGCACCGTTCATACCCATTTTGGATTTTACGTGAAACCGTTTGCGTTATAGGTGTCAACGCCATATCTCAGTTGCATAGCAGAGGACAATGAGAACCGTTGGGTTGAGTGCTGAATTTTCAGACCGGCAGTTGGTCTGATAATTTGTAAAGGCTGAAAAGCGCTGAGCATTGCTCTTCCTCAAGCATTTTCCACGTTTATTGAATATCCTTCGGAAATAAACATGTACTTTTTCATTGATAGACTAACACGAGGTTGATAAAAAATTATTCGGCTAACGTTTGACGTCTTCGTCTCCCTCAGACCCGATGATTCAAGTCGATGTCCACAATCGTTCGTACTCTCGATGTGATGTCTTCGTCGTCGCATCTATTCGGATCTTCTTCAGTACAGCACCAGCTGAATGAGATAACCTCACCCGGCAGTGCTCTTTTTTATAGACGACAGTTGTTGTTGACGGTGATCGTTCGTTGATAATAACTCGTTTTTCCGGATAATTCATCCTGAAGAAGTCAGTATCATTATCAGATAGCACAGAACGTAACAGTATTTCAGAACCACCTTGTTTTAACCGCGATGTGGTTAATCAGCACGCATTCTTTCGCTGATTTGCTAACATGAGGTTGATAAAAGATTTTTTTAGCTAACATTCCTACGTCTTCGTCTTCGCTCGGAGCCGATGAGTTCCTGCGTTCAAAATGGTTCTTCATCACAAACTTCTTCGTTCTGGAGAACACTTCGTTCTATTTGCTTTGTAATTCAGCTAGAAGTGGTTCCATTCCAGAATAAAAAATCATTATCACCGGGCAACCGCTATTGTCAACAACCACAGTTCTGTACAAGAGAGCATCGCCGGGTGAGATTATTTCATTCAAGCGGTGCTATACTGAAGAAGATCCGACTGGATTCGACGACGAAGACACCACATCGAGAGTACGAACAATTGTGAACATCGAGTTGAATTATCGGGTCTGAGGGAGACGAAGACTCGAAATGTTAGCAGAATAAAGTTATCAACCTCGTGTTAACTGAGATATTTGCAAAACTCCGGACCTCAGGTGCCTATGGTGGGGAACGAACGCGCTATTTTTCCTGACCGGGGAGTTACAGCGTTCACCACCGCACCATGTGGGTCCTTCGTTTCGCCTGTCTCTCAGCTAGTTCTATCGATCTTTTTGCCATCAGCAATCACCCGTCAACGGGATTGATCTGGGGAGCCCAAATCGGCATTGAACCCAGTTAAGCTGAGGCTATAGTTATAATCACAATTTTAACCTTTTTTTTATTTACTGCCTACTCTTTTTAATGGCAGGGGTATATTGCGAGTACAACTTCAACGAAGCTGAGATATTTGCAAAACTCTGGACCGCATGTGCCTATGGTGGGGAACGAATAGAAAAAGGAAAAAGATCGATAGAATTAGCTGAGAGACAAGCGAAACGAAGGATCCGCATGGTGTGGTGGTGAACGCGTTACTCCCCGGAAAGGACAATAGCGCGTTCGTTCCCCACCATAGGCACCTGCGGTCCAGAGTTTTGCAAGTATCTCAGCTTCATTGAAGTTATATTTCGCAATATACCCTGCTATTAAAAAGGAGTAGGCAGTAAATAAAAAAAAGGTTAAAAACCTCGTGTTAATTTATTAATGAAAGAATTTGCGTCGATTAGTTATCCCGAGGTCGAAGGAAAGTCGGTTTTGAAATATTGTTACACTCTTCGTACACCTAAAGAGTAGTTGTCGGATAACCATCCATTCCTACTCATTTTCCATCTCATTCCCTATTTTTCACAAATCTAATTCCTTTGCACAAGTTCTCGACAGTAATAGTCTTTTCTCCAAGCTTTTTTAACATCAAGTGAAGTTCTGCATCGGCATAGATGATGAACTCTGATTTCCGGACTAGTCCACTCATCGATGGAAGAGCGGCAATTGAGTGGCACTACTTTCGACAGTGTAGAGCACTTTTTTTTGCGCTCGACAAGGTCAGTATTGGGTGTAGCTTAGTACTGTAGGCATATTTCTATGACCTTCCTTTGAATCTAGTACATATAGATTGTGTGTGAGACTCCTTACTGCCATGAGATTCGTTCCTTTTGAACGATCAAATGCGGATTACGAGAACAGCTTTAGTTTGTGGCTCCCAGCTTGATCGATGTTGGCCATGTTACTACCTTGCATTGGAATTGTGTTATTTTTTATGACATTGATTGGAACTCGAATTATAGAGGGAGGAATCCGCGTAGCTTTCTTCGAACGGAAACGAGAAATGCCATAGAACTTGTTGAGTAGAAAAAGAAGGGCTAAAACTTCTGCTTTTTTGCTTGACGTGATGGCAAAACCTGGCGAGAAACTAGCTTTTTTAAGAAGGCTAGTAGCAAAACATTCTATTCGTGATGGCCTAGTTCTCCTGATTTCTGTCTAAGCTGCCTTCTGTTAGTTTTTTTCATGGACCACTGCAAGTTTCCCTGCAAAGATCTTCTACAGTTGACACTTAGCGCTAGCTACATCGGATGTGTTCAGATCGGGCTCCAATTTTCTTTGCTTCTACGGCAACTCTTTCTTGGTGTTAGAGGTGTTCAAACACCTTGTATGAAGAGCAACCTAAGTCGTACTCAGTGAACTCCTTTGGTAAGCTGCTTGTAATATTTTGTGAAATCTTCCTTGAAAATCATATGGAGTCTTTTCCTTCCTCAGTGATGACAGGTGCTTTATTCCAAACTGTGAATTTCACACTACGTCAACCTCTGTTTCCATGGAGGAGGTGGTGGCGAGTGAGCATTTAGCGTGAAGTATGGACGTTTCCAATCTCGCCTTAACCTCGCACTCCAAACTTCTCGGTTCTGTATTCTTAAGCCGTCTATCCTGTCCTAGCCTTGTAATCCACAATAATAAATTTACCGAAGGTTGGGCTACGGGTCACTCTTTTTAAGAAATCACATATCGTGTCCAAGTTGACCTCATCAGCTGCACAAGTTCATTATATCAGCTGATAAGACTAAGATCAGTTATTCTTTCCGCGTATGAATCGACATGATAAGCATGAAATGATCCTTTGATAAAACCGGCCACTTATCATTCAGTAACGTGGTGTTCTTTTCTTACTTCGTAATGTTACAGCTATTTATTTTATCTTTGCTGATACTTTTGCTTCTCTCTTATTGAAATGTTTACTTAAATTCAACGCAACTTGGCTTCAAAACGACCGAACAAATAGACGTCTGAGAGGTTCTCGTGTTCTAAATGTAGAACAAAAAGCAATCTCGATGGCATGTCGTGGACGTGCCTTTTTATGAGGTAACACTGACGTTCGACGAAAATGGGAGTTCTATCCATTCGTCGGTCAAATGAGTGGTGTCGGAAGCAGCTGCGTCTCGATGTCCCTAGGTCTTCAACACGTGCGTCATCAGTGCCTGCGAAAAGAAGAGAAATTTACTGCCTTCTCACCTAGGAAGTTCCTACCAAAGTGGAGACATCCTTATCGTTGGAATCAAACACAGGCTATACACGTATTTCTATCCCATGAACAGCCTCATGCCAGCCATATCAGTACTTTTCTCGAACTGATTGCGACCGTACGATATGAACATTTGCTTCTATACGAGAATTTGGTGAATAGGAGAATGTATACTCAATGATTTTTTGTATTAAATTATGCTCCGTTACTGATTAAACATTTTGTTATCGTTTTTCTAGCCCAATCGTTCACCAACTACTTCCTGCTGTGCTTCGTGTACTGTACAGCGTTGTCGTGCAAATCTGGGGAACAAGGCTTACTGGCGGTGATGAGAAGGCGGGGCTTCCACTACTTTCTCTTGGCGCTCATCGACGTTGAAGCCAACTACATGATTGTCTCTGCATATCAATTCACGAATCTCACGAGTATACAGGTTTGATTCGCTCTAAGTCATGGGGCACTTGCCATTCTTGTAGCGATCGTCATTTATGTATATATTCATTTACTTATTTATTCATTTTGGTTTTCGTATGGCTGTTCTTCACACATATTGTACAGATCGCACCACTTCTTTCACTCCATTCGTTTCTTTGTACTCCACCACCCACGGGAATCTTCGTTGAATTCGCCCGTTGTCGATTTTATCTATTCAAAAGATGATCTGGGGATAACCATGCCAAAAAGTTTCTAGGTCATGTGGATCAGAGGGATCTTCCCAGGGAATATTTGTATCAATACTCCGACACCGGATAAATGCTAGGCCTCGTCGACCTATAGCGAAGTTTGTATGCAATTCTTGTATATGTCATGGGTCAACTTTTTTTCAAAGAGGTATCGTTTCTATCTTGCGCTAATCTTTAGACCTTGATCGTGCCGTTGGTGCTTCAGTACATAGATGATTTGGAAATATGAGTTCTAATTATGTCACGCAGAAGTTGGGCTTCAACACGTTTTGACTACTCTTCCACAATCTTAGCGACGTGGTTTTACTTCCTTCTTGTATCACCACCTCTTTCGACTCTTCCTAGAAGAACATGCCTTGTGACTTCCACATTGTAACGAGCATCAGTTGCCGATCATTAGGAGTAAGTGTCAGCTGAGCAGATAGCTCATATTGTCGTACTCGAACCTTAAACCGCGTTGTCACTGTCCTCTATTGGTTCTCCACCCAATTATGTCGTGAATCGTCTGCTCAGTCATCAATGTGTGCGTTCGCCTAAAGTTAATGATGGTTTGAATTTGCCGATGTACATTTGAATCCATATTATTTTCACTACCCGTTGTTGGCCACTTTACATCAGAGATGCAAGTCAGTTTGAACACGGAAAAAAGAATTTTGAATGCTAATCGATAAGGGCTCTTTTTGCGACGCTCGGTATAATAATCAAAACGGTGGGCTACACATTCAGATGTGGGTCCTATGGCACCTTTCCAAACATAAACAGTATAAATGCACTGAAAAGTATAACTTCCAAGTTTTTTAATGTTAATTCTGACTACTTCGGAACTGCCATTCGGAAACTGTGATCTCAGTTATGCTGTTCGTAATTCATGGCATGTCTGAAACAGACAATTTTTTTTTATTTTGCACGTCTCGCGTTTCACATCTACTGTGTCGATCCCAGCGCCTCTTGCATTTCATTCGTTTCCTTGCATCTATCACCCACGAAGGCCTTTCAAGGGTTTCCGTAGAGGTTCGGCTGCTCCTTGAGGACTTACCTTCCATCATGGGTGTCGTTGAATACTTGTCGAGTCGACTCTCTTTGGAGTCCTGAGATAGCCGATTTTGAGCGTCCCCACCTAGATTGCAGGCGGTGATTTTTCCCCGGACAAGTCCGCTGCCAAGTTCCGGGCGCTGGAACAGTGAGAGACATGGTGAGCTCATAGCGTGAGCGAGCCTGCACCGTACTTGTGATACCTGACCGACACTACTACCACTGCGTTACCCATTCCCTTATGGAGGCGAGTGAACGGGATATTTCAGTTTATTGTTCGCTAGCTACTATTCGTGAACCATTTCAAACATTAGCGCTCAGTCAACAACTTACATTTTTCCAAGCTTACGAATAGTCGAATAGTTGAGCAATTCGTAATAGTACCTACTAGCATGGTCGTTGCCACTTTCAGTTACTTGACTGCTCGACGATTCCAATGGTACTGTTACTTTCATGGCTATTTCTTTCAGTTCGATACTTAATTTCACATATCATAGGTAGGTTTTGAAGAAATGCTGTTCTTTTTTACATTTTTCGTCTTATGTCAGAGCAACTTCTTCTCATTTAGGTGTATGTATTTGTTTGATAGGCATCGCTTGTCTTATCTGGGCCGATATCCTAGACGGCAAAGGAACTATAGGAGGTATTTGTTAGCGAGATCTTTCGTGTGCAGAGGCAGTGTTACACAGTTCTACAGCTTGGCCATAAGCTATTTTGTCAAATTTTATAAAATTCGATGGCTTTTATTTTTAACAGAATTTTATTCATTAGCTTGAGAAGGCTGTCTGCCATGTGCACTCCACATCTCCATCTTCTACCCTTCAACACATCATTTTGAGTCCTTGTAAAACATTTCGGCAGTTTTTAGTTAAGGAATGCGACAATTTTCTTTGTATTACTTCAATGTTTGGTGAAGAGAAACGCCATGCGTCACATCAGTACGCCATCCCCAAATAGTTCGCGGAATTTTAACACACAGCTGGGAAATGTTAGTGGATCTCCACTTAGAGGACAACTGTTAAAACTGGATTTTTACCGAATACATAACACTGCTATTGGTGCATATTTAGCTCTCTTAAATCTACCTATCCTACATTTTAAGAAGATTTCTATGCTACAAAACTCTTCACTTCCATCACGTTCATTGGATTTCATACGATTATATTCTATCAAAAATCCTCTTCATCACATGTTCTGTTACATCCCTTACTATAACACCATGACCGTCTTTATGACTTTTAAACGTTGCTTTGCAGTAATTTGCTTCTGTACAGAGTATGCTCTGTTTGACGTGCCGTGCTGCAGGCAACAATCGTCTGGTGGGCGACATGCTCTGCTTGGGTGGCTCGTTGCTGTACTCGATCGCCAACGTTTCCGAGGAGTTCCTCGTCAAACAGCACAGTCGCGTCGAATACTTGGGCATGGTGGGCTTGTTCGGCTCGCTCCTTTCCGGCATTCAGCTGTCAGTCATTCTACTGCTTACTTGTTTCTTTACTAAATTTATCTCGGTCTGTACTTATTTCTTGCGTTAATCTACGCATTAGTTGAGTTCTTTGCTAATCTGTCCACATTAATTCTAACTAGGTTAGTTCTTTTTGCTCATCCCAGACGTTTTTTGTGGTTAACATTTCCTGATTCCTCTAGCTTATGAAATCCCTCCATGGCATGTCAAAAAATGATTCACTTTTAATCATCGAGATCTTGAAATATGTTGACTAGCGAGCAATCGAGTTTGTAGTGTAATGACTTGATTAGGGAAAGAATAGACCGACCTAATAGCGCTCCTACTCTGGACAGTTGGTGTTGAGCGTTGTTCCACACAGCACCGGACGATCATGCCACCTTAGCAAATTCTGGTCGACTACTGCGTACTAGTCTGTACTCGGTCTCTAGGATAACATTCACAATTATATTAGCACCGCCTTATCTCTAAATGCTCAAAAATTATTTATAACCACAACAATGCTGAGTTATGAGCAGAACTCAGAAGCTCAGGTGAGCTTCGAACCCACGATTTTCCCTTCCGGAGGCTCACATGTTGTCCAGTCCATCTGCCGAGGGCCTCGCTTTGCCTTCCTTTTGGCCAGTTTTTTACCATAACGGTGTTATAGTGGCAGTAATAAAAGTTAAAACTCAATATTAGATGGTCTGCATCTAGAGCGATTCTGGAGCACAAGAACTTGGCGCAGCTGGACTGGAATACAACGACGATCAGCTGTTTCATTTTGTTCGCCATATCGATGTTCGCCTTCTACTCGCTTGTTACTGTTGTGCTTGAGAAGACATCAGCCTTAATGTTCAATCTGTCCATACTCACTGCTGATTTCTACTCACTTTTATTTGGACTCTTTCTGTTCAAGGACACGGTACGTAAAGCATTAGTATGTTCTTTATCAATACTAAAACAATTTTCGCAATGTAGGTGAAAATGCGATTAAAGAGAAGCGCCTATGTAGTGCAGTGGTTAGAGATGCTCAATGATACACATTGTTCCAACCTGCTGATCCTGGGCGCTGGCCTAATCATGCGATTCATCTCTCTGGAGTCTGTAAATTAGAACTATAACCGCCTGGGTGGATGAGACGAGAACACTCTCGTAATAAGTAACTCACTAGTAATTAGGACAATTTGATAAATCGCTAAGCATCCATAAGTTGTTGCATAGGATATATATGAATTCGATAACGTTAACGATAGTCGACGAAGTCAAATACATGACACATTCACCAGAAATCGACCAACACCGGTTGCATTATCCTTTGTCCTCTTAACTAAGGAGTGTGTTGATGAATATGTAAGTGCAGCGGTTCAACTGAGGAAGATTTCCTGTATTGATCGATGCGATACAATATTTGTTTGTTGGCGATAAATTAGCTTGGACAGCCCGGTATAATGAACAGTCGTGGGAAAACGAGGGTAATTTCTACTTGACTGGTAAGTTGCTGGTTGAATAAGATTTTTTTTCCCTGAATTCCGCAGGTATCAGCGCTAAGGCTTCCCATATCGTCATCATAGACAGTCGCCTGCTAATCACACCTGTTAATTTGCGCTTTCTGGAGTGTGTTTAATGTCAGCTGGACATCCGGATGACAATGTCGAACTCGTTTTCAGTATGTGGTACTCTGTTGGGGGGATCAGTCCACAGTTCTACTTCGCATGATGATGCCACTTCGACACCCTACGCAGAAACACCCTCATCCATGATGGTGCCGTAAACTTTTGGGAGCTATAAGTTTCACGAGACATATATGCGGATTTGAAAAGTGCAGTACTAGTGTGCTGTAATGTGTTAGACGCCAACTTACAAGTTGCTAATATTTCGCAGACGAATGTGCCACCTGTATTAGTTGGTCAGTGGAATATAGGTCTTCGAGTCAGTCTTCGGCACAGAATAATTACAAGCTCCAAGTAGAATGCTCGACTTTGTACACGAATTTGCAACGTGGGACTTTTTGAAGTTGCTGCAGAGCATAACCTTAAGCTTGGGTTACAAGCGTTTATTGGAATAGTAGCTTACAAGCGTTTATTGGAATAGTAGCAATACTATATTAGCAATATAATCACTTTTTACTTACTGCCTATTCTTTTTTCATGGTAGGGTATGAAGTGAAATACAGCCACGGTGGTGCTGAGATATTTGCAGAACTCCAGATTACAGGTTTCTGTTGCGAAGATTGAACACGTTATTACCCTTCCCCGGGGCTAACGCGTTCGCCACCATACTATGAGTGTTCTTCGTTTGGCATTTCTCTCAGCCGTGTTTTATACGTGCTATCTTTAGTCACCCGTCAGGGGGTGTTGGCTTTTCTGGGTGTCCGGACTTTTGCAAGTATCTCAGCACCATTGTGGTTATATTTCACAATATTAACAATCTGCCGATATTTAGAAGGATAAGGAATACTAGTTGAGCAAACCAACTAAACAACAAGTTGAGGGAAACTGATTGGAAACTGGGCAAAAGCTAAAGTACTCTTTGTATTCCTTTTACAGTGGGTGTGGGTTTACAGAGGAAACTAGAGTTAATGCTCATAGGAGGATTTTAGAAAGTCTGTTAATTTGTGCAATCTGATAGGGCTGCTTAAAAGAAGTTCATGAAGGCTTTACAGTAGCTTACACAGAAAGTGCATGTGAACACGTACAGCTGCTCTTACGAAAAGATCATCTGAATGCGAGGCAAAGGATTATACAGAGAGTTCATGTTAAGGAGATGGAAGAGCTTGTACAAAATGTATATTTGAAAGCGGTATAAAAGCTTACAAGGCAAGGATAAGAGTGGCTTGCAGTAAGCATAGTTAATATAGGAAATGGACGATATTTAGGCAATAATTATTACACTAGCAATCCATCAGTCCCAAGCGATGACGGATTTTCTAATCCTTGTGGCGAACATTGAAGCCACGTCTCTGTGCGGGCGATTGACACCTTAATGCACAGCTCTACATTGCGCACGACTACGAATAAAATTAATCCAATAGCTTTCGACGTTGATCAACTCATAAGATATGCGCTATGCATTCGACTTCACTAAGTATCGCTAGAGGTGACTGGGTATATAGTGACTTACGGTAGCCTACTGATTGATCAAGTCAGTGGTCCTGTCCTTGCAGAGCAGTCGTCGATCCCGGAGGGATGAGAGGTTCAGTGAATAGAGGGCGCAAGATCGAACCAAAGATCACGTGTGTATTGCATGACACCTTTTACCACTGCACTACACACGCTTACAACACTATGAATAGATGTATAATTCGTGCACTGTTTATAGTGCACCTTTGTTGTTTGAAACGTCTAAAAATTTTGTTTTTAGTTCCATTATCTCTATTTCGTCTCCTTTGTGGTTGTCGTTACCGGTTCCATAATCTACTCACTTCGTGAAACACAGGTAATAACTGAGCTAGGTGGTAAACTATGAACAGTTGATGAATGGATGACAAAGAAGTGGCGACCACGGTTGCTTACTTTTGGTAATTTGGAGTTTATCCCTTTGCTTAACGCCTCCTAATACTTTCACATGCTAATTGGCCAGTTACTGATTAAATAATGGGGCATCTGTAATGATGCAGCTGCAACATCCATAATCCTCAGATCGCAGTGTGAGAGTTTAAAAGATGGGGAGAGGGTTTGAACATTTGCTTGTGGATTTATAGCAGAGACAACTCACCAGACTAACTGTTTCTTGAACTGCTGAACCAGTGTTTTTTCACTCGTTTGAGATATTGAGTTATTTCTATGATTGTTAGAACTTTCCTTTCAAATGGTTTAATTTTTAACAGATCTGCTCAGTTCTTTTCTACATGGTGATTAGAGCTGAGACAAAAATTAAGAGCTACTTCTGCCACGTGGTATGCAGCGCAGAAATGCTGCAGAATCACCATACTCTTATACTACTGTGATTTGTCAACGAGACGTTTGCCACCAATCATAGGCGAGTTTTGTAGAGACGCGATCCGAACGAACCTCGCCGCGTTTGCCCTTGTCTGTTCATTTGCTGCTGTTGCTGTGACTGTTGTTTCGAAGAGGTGGAAAGTACTGAGGGATCGATAGAAGTAAGCATATAATTTTCCTATCCATTTCATCGTTTGCCAATTTGCTTATTAATCATTGGGTACTTTTTTAGCTCTTCATTTTATGCTTTTTCTTATTTTTTAAACTAATATTTATTATTTGTGACCACTGTTGTGAAAACAGCGGGCCATTTTTCCCCCCTTTTTCCAGATTTGTTTCCTCTACATATTTGGATACTTGGATGGGCAGTCCTCACTAGTTTTGAGGGCCCCAGCATGATCTCTATTTTTTGGAGTTTTCCTGGTTTAGCCATTGTCGTTCTCTGGAGTCCCGAGGTCAGCCTGGTCAAAGTCTGCCCCAGGTCCTCACCACCACAGCTAGTCGCCGCTTTTGTGGATCAGAGGAAGATTTGCCATCATGCGACTTTTGATACCAGGACGGGTGGTTGATCCTGGTATTGGTTTACCCTTAGCTAGTCCTTCTGATGGCCGGTCTCCTTCTCAGGTTGGGAGACCCTGCCAGGGATGAATCCCCGCTGTACATCGCAGTACGACACCCAGGATCACCTCCCAACCATGATGAGGCGGTAAACCGTTGGGAGGTTTCCTCTGTATAAACCGATTAATATCGAATGATATCACTATCACGTTACACGTTGTTTTATCTGTTGCTTTTATTTCAGTAATTAAATGACTCAAATATTGAGAATGGCCGAGTGAAAAATTACGTTTTGATTCATCTCCTCCTTGCGAGTATCGCTCGAAAGGGAATATCGAGCAGTCTTAACAGAAGGAGAGCAGCAGAATTTCGTTCTATTTTCTAATAAAGGGGCGAGTGTTGCGCAGTGGTCGGAGGCACCTTGCAACACGCACATGGGATCGATCCCCGCACTCGTGGCTCACCAAACCCATCACTCCGGGGTCAGCAAATTGGTACCAGACTTGTCTGGACGGATAGCAGCACTGGCTCGATACAGCAGTAGGCCACCTTGAGTCATTATAAAAGTCATATATGCATTCAATCACCTCCAGCAATGCTTAATGAAGTTGAATGCGTGGCACATCCCTCAGGGGATTGATCAACGCCGAAAGCTTTATCCTTTACCCATTTTATTTTCTAATAACGCTTCCAAATATTTTTAAACGAAATGGCTTATCAAAATTTACAATGCTATAAAAAAGTGCTTCCACTGATATTCTTTCAGACTTCATCGTGGAAGCTATGAATTTTGTTGAGAACTGAGCTACACACTTAAGTGAATTAGCTGAGTAATAGGAGCAGTTTTCGAAATTTTGTTGAAATTTCTGCTTCCAGATCTCTCCAGTCACAATGGTTGAGACACCGACTTCTATAGCAATGTATATCGGTCAAACGGAACCCCACGATTGTCCGATTCACGGTCGGGTGACCATCCCCACAACGTTGCCCAACGGAAAACGCTACTCAGAGACCAGACACTGACCGCTACCTACCACAGCGCCTTTCCATACTAGAGTAGTTTGAATCGCATCACGTAACATCAGCCTCGATTTTATGGAAAGTACCTAGTCGAAACAGTGATTTCTTTGGTTCACGACGCCGGTCTAGATTTGAGCAAGTATTCCATGGAAAAACACGACAACTCCAGAAGCCGCTGATTACTTAATAGAAATCGGATGTTCACCGTAACTGTCGATTTTTCAATGACACTTGTTAAGTGTGAGTAGAAGACTAGCAGATTCATTAGTTATGTGAGGCAAAGCGGGATGAGTTTTTGGTGGTATACAGCATTGGCTGTGAACCGGAAATGAATGGCACTAAGGTTTCACAGGCAATTCGTACGGTTTGCGTCTTCAGAATTTTCTAGACATTCAGATGTTCTCATTTTCCGGCAAGCACAGTGAATGTATTCGATCGCAGTTGATAACTCTCAGTTTCGGTAGAGCCTTAGTTGTAGTGTGGCGAACACTGGTAAATAGAATGAAGAAATGTGTGGGAAAATTTCTTCTCGTCGTTTCGATCGCCCCGGGTAGATCTCCATTTTACTCTGGCATTTTTGTATTCTTATTTTCTATTCGTTTCTACCACAATCATTCTCTTTATGGTCGAGATTTCACTCAATTTCACTTAATTCTAGGCACATAACAAATCTAGGGGATTTTTTGAATCTATGGAATTGTTCTATGACGCTGATTGTTACAGGGTTCTTGTGTAATGCCAATTTGACGGTGATTTTCGTATGTATTGCTGCTCAAACATCACTTAAACGTTTATGGTTGTTTAATCGTGAATTTCTATTAACGATATAAATGCTAATAAAATGTATTGATCGAAGATCTTCTCCAGAGAACTGGATCTCTTTGCTGATTTTTTTCTCTTCGATTTCTTTGCTGAACCTCTATAATAGACGACTTTAGAAGAAGTCTTCTTCTGAAGCAGGCGAAACCGCCGAAACGTCAGCTATTGTATCCTAATAAATCCTATAATGCCAACCTCGTGTCTGCTTATTGAAGAAAACACCGAATTATCAATCCATGCCGAGGTTAATAGAAAGCCGGTCTTGGGAATCTTTGCTGAATATTTTTTTCGGCAGTGAGGCGCTCCAAACATAGAGCTGCTAGAAAGCACGCGGCCATATCTTTAGGGAAGCAGGAGCAACAGTACAGGGTAAAGATGTAAAGTTTTAAGAGAGTAGCCACAATGTATGGTTGGGGTACTCGTATGACGGAAAGTACAAGACCAAGGGAACCGCTTTGGTTGTCGTACGGGGCTTCAGTGAAACACCGCACGAATGAGGCATGCTCACTCGGCAGTGCTGTCATACAGGATGATTCTCGTTGATAATGACTATCCCCCTTTGATAATACTTTGTTTTTTCCAGGGGTAGTCCTTTCTGCAGCAGTCGGTGCTGTGTTAGCTAGCACATAGCGAATACGAAAACAATAGTTTTCAAACCAACTGTATTTAACTTTGGTACTGCAGTGCTACAGTACCGATGAGCGTGCTTCATTCGAGCGATGTTTTTCAGAAGAAGATCCGTCTCGGTACGACAACTACGATGTCACATCAAGAAGACGAACCAGAAGATGCCGTCGAAACGTTAGCCGAATAATGATAATATGTCAACCTCGTGTTTGCTCAACAATTTAAACACATGTTGATTACCAACTCAGTCGAAACATGTTATTTTCTTGTATTTCTTCTATCTGAATCCTTTTGCTTCTACGCTGATATAATTTATCTTTATCTAATTCAAGTACATCATGGAATTGCTATTTATGATCGATGAAGTGCAGGAGTTATTGTGGAAGAAGAGAGTCGTCAAGCTCCTCAAAGGAGTCGTTGGTTTTCGGGCGGTGTTGACCAGTCTTCGGACGAGTTGTACCCTCTCCTATCGGATCCGAGTACGTCAAATCAGCTGACTCTGAAAAGTGTTTCACTATTAATACTATTGCGATTTTAAACATCCGTAATACGAACTGTAGAATTGCCAGTCGGATTTTAAAATTATCTATAGCTTTAGACAAAGATTATGTGCAAAACCTTGCTTATGGATTTTGTAAGAGGTAAAATGAATTAGAAGAAGATATAATGTGGAAGAATCCAAGAATATCAAACAGTGCGCTCGTTTTAAAGTCGAAAACCATGGCCTCTTTTGGAATGTGATACCGAAGCTACACGGTTCCTGTTCCTAACATGGTAGAGCGCAGTTATCCCTGCAATCTATCGATAGCCATGTTAGGACGTCCCTATTTCCTTTCCATGCACTTGGTGTGTTATCCATTTTCGATTTGGGTTGTATGCATTCATAAATAAAGAATGGATGCGCCACAAAGTTGACATTCTTTCTACTGGTAGCATTTCAAAAACTTTACTTCAAATTGCTTTATTTTGTCAATTCTATGTTAGTGCTAGATTTTATAGTAGAATCAGAAAAAGGTAAACGCTCGATGTTTACCATTTCTTGAGGGATGCGTACGACTTCATCGAGCATCGTTAGAGGTGACTAAATACATATCCGGCCTGTGCAATAGCTTGCGGTGGCCTACCGATGTATCGAGTCAGTGTTGCTATACTCCCTGACAGATCTGGCACCAATTTACCTTCCCCGAAGGGATGGAGGGCTTGTTGAGCCTTGGCCTTGAGATCGATCTTATGTGTATTGCGGTGCGCCTCTCACCACTGCACTGCACACGTGATTTTATAGCAATAACATATTTCTATTAAACTGCTTACTCATATCTCTTGGTGCAACCGAGAACGGTTTATCATCGAATGTGAATTTGGCGCTCGACATCCTTGAGCTATTTAAGGACGTGGGGCGTTCACCTAGAAAGAGCAAACTTGAACCAGTTACTCTATCATTAGCATTGCTTGCTGGTTGCATACACGAATCAATTAACGAGCCAAACTGGCGTAATGTTCATCTGCTCTCACGCTGTTGAAAAAATACGTGAAATGATAAGACCCTGATCCTCCATGTGTTGGTGGTAGGCTGTTCGCCGAATGAGCACTGTGCCGTTTGCCTTGGCTGCTGTCCGACTCTCGTTGCATCTTCAGCTGTCGAACTCGTTCTGCTTTTCCCAATTTCTCCATGTAGTCCTTGGCTTCCGGCATACCGAGGTCGGTGGTGATACGAACGAGAAATTTGAGACCTTTAACAACATGAGTAATATGCTATAATTATGGCTAAGCAAACCATGTGCTGTGATATGCTGCCAAAAAGACATTGATCACAGCGTTTAACTTTTGTTTACAACCATAACGATGTCGAGATATCTGCAAAACTTAAACCCTAATCCAGATTTGGGCCACAATTACCATTTTCCGGGGTTCACGTGTTACTCACTGCACCATCGAAGCCCTTGCTTTAACCTTCTCTCAGCCAGTTTTTTTACCCTAACCTATCAGCAGTCATCCATTAAGAACTTAATCGTTCAAATCTCCTCTACTGAGAGGTACTCAGTACTTTGTCGCCAGGCTATATAGAGCGCATCCTCAGGTGCCATATGGGAAGTTAAACGAGGTCCAATATATCCTTATTTGATACGCTTGTTTTGAGCCGTAAACGAATTCAGAGGATATACCTGCCGTCTCTGTCGTGGCCTATTTAGAATATACCTAATGCTCTCTAATAGTCCCTAGTCGACGGCATTTTTAACAACGAGAAATATAATCAAAGAATAATGATGAAAAAATAGAAGCACGAGTGATTCGCTGCTGAAACTCACATTCAATATTTGCAGGAAACTTTCTATGAATGCTACTGTAAAGTTCGAGCGCCTTTTTGATAGTTACCGGCTCGTCGATGAGAGGATGCCATCATAAGCTGCCATTTTATCTCGTTTGGCCTAAATGTTCTTAAATAAGCTGGAGCAGGTAGACAGAAATTTTGAAAGAAGGAGGAAAGAAAAGAGACGGAGGAAATTCTCAAACAAGTCCTCACTCACAGTGGATAGAAATCCTCATAACCTCATAGTTATCACGAACGTACGATTTTAATAACCTTCCAAGAACAAAAGCTGTTCTTTTGGGTTCGTAGTTAGGATTTTTGTGTCGCATATTTAAGCACTAGCTTGCTGTCCTACCTACACGTTGAAACCTCCTAATTTTCCTGGTTACCGCGTGCTTTTCGACAAAACTAATGTAAGTAGCAAACTGATAGTTCTGTAGAAGAGGCGTTGTTCCAGCTGTAATAATAAAATGGAGCAGCATTAAGCAAACATGGCGAACGAACTGCATAATTGAGGCCTTCTCGAAGTAGTTGACAGCTTTTTTCCGAGAACTGCGCATCGATGTAGTAAGCACCCATCCATTCGATCACCTTCAGATTTGAAGGATAGTACCGATAGCTCTGGAATTGTTAACTGTTCGGATTATTTCTGAGCCCAGGTTCTTATCAACAGTGTATGGTGAATCCTAGCTGTGAAAGCAAGACTACTGAGGCAACTGCAAATCAACCGTCTTGTCATTCTTGTCTTTTTGAATGGAAGTTTAGCTGAACGGTTTTAACACACAGATCGTTTGTGAGAACAAGCCGACTATACATAAAAAGAAAACATCAAAGCTTTGTAATTGCCATTTTGGGCATTTATGTTGGTTTCTTCTTATGCTGGCACTTGTTCCTTTTCGAAAATATGTTTTGACCAATTTTCGTTCCATGCAATAAATTAGTATTACATCGCTTAAAATTGTAGTATCGTTCTCACACCTCTACACCACTTTTCGTCAGTGCTGAAAGAAGTTTGCTCGATATTTAAGCTTACCAAAAAAAATACTGAGTGACCTTAGACTGTTTTAATAGTGTTATAAAAATCTACTACTCAATCACATCGTAGTTGCTTTGGAAAGCCTGTGTCTTGTCGCCCTCGGCGTCGTAGATGGCAGCGAGTCGCGCCAGAATCGCCGGGTCTGACGGCACCAGACTATTCGCCTGACTGTACAGTTCTATCGCCTGAGCCGTGTCTTCCAGTGATTCGTAGCTGCAAATTTCAATCATATAATATCGCCTTCATGTTTTTCAGTAATTAACTAATCAGTTTCATAATGCATTAACAACACAATAATAATATGCTTTCAGCTGAATATTTTTACATCATAATCATGAATAAACGTGAATTATATCTGAGAGCAAAGTGTCGATCATCATCGAGAACGTTAATGAATTCGTTTGACACGTATCAGCTAAAGATGTGACCACTAGGTGACTGTCAACTGCCAAACTACTACAACAGCTCAGTGTGCTCCTGGGTCTGAACTATAAAAAATCACTTCCAGGAGTGACTATTCCAAACTTTTCTCCATGGTTTTGGCGTTTCGAAAAAATATATTCCATTTCCTTCTTCTTGCATGTGGATGCTTGAACGACCTCTCTCTACTTGCTGCTGGGATATTTGAACCCATTGGTCTTCAGACAACAGGTCTATACCACGTATTCATTTTTGTAAGTACAAACTGTGCTATTTGTTGATGTTCTTGAAATCTTAATGCATAAGTTACCGTCACAAAAAAAGCTGCAAACTAGTAGTTTCTGATGAAAAAACTGTGAACGACGGCTCGGATCTACCCTAGCACTTTTGTGAAACCAAAAGCCTGGGCAAAGTTAATAACGATAGGATTCTTCCTCACCAATCTATTAGATACAACGTATGTGGTATATAGGTAAGATGTATCCTGTCATTCACATGTGATAGTTGGTTGGACATCACCCACTTGGTTAAACCAGTTTCCATACCCTCGGGGTCAGTTCTGTCTGGGAGTGTAAAAACATTGACTTCACATATAACTTTAATGATGCTGAGATATTTGCAAAACTCCGGACCGCAGGTGTCTACGGTGGGGAACGAACGCGCTATTGTCCTTTCCGGGGAGTAGCGCGCTCACCACCACACCATGCGGGTCCTTCGTCTCCGGAGTTTTGCAAATATCTCAGCATCGATACATTATATTTCGCAATACATACCCTGCCGCTAAAAAGAGTAGGCAGTAAATAATAAGTCAAAACTTTTATTATAACTGCAGCCTCAGCTTAACTGGGTTCGTTGCCGATTTGGGCCACCCAGATCAATCCCGCTAACGGGTGATTGTTGATGGCAAAAGATCAATAGAGCTATCTGAGAGACAGGCGAAACAGAAGGACCCGCATGGTGTGGTGGTGAGCGCGCTACTCCCCGGAAAGGACATTAGCGCGTTCGTTCCCCACCGTAGACACCTGCGGTCCGGAGTTTTGAAAAATATCTCAGCATCATTAAAGTGATATTTCGCAATACATACCCTGCCGCTAAAAAGATTAGGCAGTAAATAATAAGTCAAAAATGACTTCACAGATAATTAATGGGACGCAAATCACTTCATGTACCAAAAAATGCATTCAATCATTTCAATGACGTTAATGAAGTCGAATGCATGGCTCGTTGTTAAGGGGTTTAATCAACGTCGAGTGCCTCATCCTTCTTCGTTTACCTGATTGAACTTAGTCGCCAAATGCTACAATCCCTTGTAAAGTAGAAGCCCCTGACAGTTTGAAATGGGGACCACAGAAAGCTCTGGCTCAGATCTCTCGCGAACTCAACCTACCAAGCCAACACTGCGAAGGCTCTTGCGTTATGACACTTGAAGATCGGGCACGAATGCATCGAAGTAACTAATATTCTATAATAGAAAATAATTTCAACTTACTGGTTCATCTTCATGGTTGCTCTAGAATTTTTATGTTTTAATTGCTTCAAAGAAGTGGGGACAGCGCAGAGGTTAGTGGTCCCGTCAATGGAAAAAGCAAGGTGTTGGTTTGACCCGTTCGCCTAAGCTCTCCCGTAATCAAGGTGGGAACGCCTTAGCCCGGCTATCTCTTAGAATGCAAACAGAATTGACTGGAGCAGAATTCCCACGACAACCGTAAAGAAGACAACATCCTCAAGCAGCAGCTGAAACCACACGTGGAATGTTCGAAGACCGTTGTGGACGACAAATGCGGGGAAAACTGGTCTAATGCAATAAGTGCTGGGATCCGCACGAAAGATGTGATAATGGATCATGTAAAAATAAAAACAATAATAACAATTGTTTTGAAGTATTGCCTTTTATATGCATCCAAAAAAGAGTGAACAAATCAGTTAGTATTCAGATATGATATGTACAAAATGGTTCCGAAGAAAGAGCAAATAAATAAGGAATGTTGGACTCACATAGACGCCAGCTGACACAATACTTGAACATTATTGAGAAGTATATTATGGAGTCGATAGAAAAATTCCAGCGCTTGCTCGACATTCCCAAGCTGGCGGCATACCAATCCCATATTGTAGAGCGCCTGCAAATGGACACTCGACCGTACTGTAGTCAGAAATCAAACTCCTACAATCATTCCAGAACTTAATCAGAGTTTTTTGTCAGTCGAAGAAAATTCTACTAAGCCATAGTCATCGATTGGAGACAATTTGAGTTTCTTCTCTCTTTAGATCAGTTACCGATAGCCGCTGTGAAACAAAGAGGTCTGCATTCCCGTTCAATTCCTGTTCTACGTGAAAACCCGATTATTTGTAACTAACTTTTTCCTTTTTTTCCCTGTTTCTTGAAGTGTGAAGGCGCGCGAGGGCAGTGGTCGGAGCCCCACTGCAAGACACACACCTGGGGTCGATCCCCGTACCCCTGGCCCACCAAGCCTTCCATCCTTATGGGGTCAGCAATTTGGTACCAGACTTGTCTGAGAGGATAGCAGTACTGGCCCGAGGTTCGATACATCGGTAGGCCACCACCGCGAGCCATTGTAAAGGCCAGATATGCATCCAATCACCTCCAAACGATGCTTAATGAAGTCTAATGCATGGCGCATCCTTCAGAGGTTGATCAAAGCCCAGAGCTTTATCCTTTATGCTTTGTCTTGAAATTTTTCTTAATCTGTAATGACAAATAATCACTTGGATACATCCGGCATCGTTGTTTAAAGCTTCGCGATAAATCGCGTAGGCCTTTTCGTAGTCACCTCGAAGATAAGCGATGTTGCCTGAAAAAAATTTTAAGGAAGAACATCCTCTTTTAACTCGTTTATTCGGTCAACTATACTGTTGCTAACTCCATTCACCCATTGAAATGCCAAGCTGATAATTTTTTTTCTAATTCTGTACTATCTATCTAACTATCAGAAGTATCTAGCGCAAAGTTATTAATCGTCCTGCGACAAATTTTTCTCTAAGTCTTATTAAAGAAGTTTCTTCAAGATATTCCTAAACAAGAAGTGGAGAGAAAGCTTTCCGCAAAAGATAACTGTATAAAACATAATATGTCATGCTTTAAGAATTCCCTAGACATTGCAGAAGACCGGCCTTCAGGTAATTAAAAAGTAAGATTTAAATTTCTATCACAATAAATTCTCAACGCATCTCTAAATGAATAGATTGTAAGTTTGGTAACGACATAAAACCCAGATTTGAGGTACTAAGGTAGTCTTAGGTTTCAATTTTTTAACCTCAGTTTTAGTCTTAACTAAAGTTTGTGAAGTCTTGTAACTGTTAAATAAGGCTATCATTTCACCTGCGTTTACCAGCGCGTTGGCGTTGTAGTGATCCAAAGCCAGTGATTGCTCTGAGTACTGTTCGGCCTCTTGCAACTTCTCTCCACCTTGCTAAAAAAGTCGCCATTATAGAACGAAAAAATTTCTCGATTTTTACATAAACCTTGCTTGCTGACAGTTTAACTAACTAGTCTATATGATAATTTTTGAGTTCTAGGTTCCTTATGAACACGGGAAAGGCAGTGGTTAAAGATTCTGGGCAGTACACACACTATACCCACATGTTCGATTCTACACCAAAGCTTTCAAGTCCTGTATATCTTCGAGGTTCATAAGTTGATAGTAGGTTTCTGTGCGAAATACACCCCTCGATCTGTATTGGCAGACTAGTCCGTGGTCTAGACCCGAGAACATGCTAGTGTGGCTCTCCCAGGATCTCCTATAAGAGCATCAACCCGACCAGCATTCTACAACATTCACTACAAAGACAAGGCACGAGATTGAGCAGCAAAACCGATACGCAAATAGTAAGATCTATGTAGATAAAAAGGCAGAGGTCAAAGTGAAATAAGTCCCAGTATCCACACGAATATAAAGACGGGTCATTCCATGTGAAAATAAAATTTAAAAAACCTCGCAAGTGTTTTCAATGCCCCGCTTACTTACCAGTAGCTTCAACATGCAGAGATTATTAGCGGCTGCACTAGCGATTTTCGATTCCTGGGCGTGGAACACCTTCAACACCTGAAACGGGTTCAAATAGCATTCTGCAAACGTGTTTGCTTATAGACAATGCGCCGAAAAGCTGTTGTCACGATGAGGAGGTGTTCTTCAGGAAACTAACAGTTCCACATCAGGACAACTCTATTTCCTCAGTTCTACATCCCGTACACTTACTTGATACTTGGTACTGGAACGGCCGTCCTCACTGGTTGTGCGGGCCCCCAGCATAATCTCCATTTTTCGGAGAAGTGCTGGTTAAACCGTTGTGGTTTCCTGCAATCTAGAGGTCAGCCTGGTCAAAGTCTGCCCCAGGTCCACTACAAGCAGTCGCAGCCCTTGTGGATCAGAGGAAGATTTGCCACCATGCGACTTTGATACCAGGACGATGGTGGATCCTGGTAATGGTTTGCTCTTAGCTGGGCATCCTGATGGAAACGCCGGACCTCTTCTCAGTTTGGCATACCATGCCAGAGGAAATGAATGCGCCGGCTGCACATCGCAGTCCGACACACAGGAACACCTCTCAGCCATGATGAGGCGGTAAACCGTTAGGAGGATCCTGTACACTTAGTTACATCCAACTTTACATTTCGTCTATCCATAAATATTTCTGCAGAATGCTCTGTTTGATTTGAAGAATACAGATAAAGTCGCGCGATAAAAACCTACTTCAGTAGCTCCTTCTATATCTCCTCTTTTAAGTAGTTCAGCTGCTTTGCTCATCTCCAACTCGTTGGCTAACGAGGCGTGAACGGACTGCTTAATCGTCTCTACACACCACTCATATCCGGATGCAAAGCTGAATGCAGCAGATTCAAAACAGTGATTAGTTATCATTACATTGTTGCTTTTTTAGTAATTAATGTATTTCTGCCCAATTTTTATTGTTTATTTGTTTCTTTTTACGACTTTTTGAACACCAGTAGCGGCATAAGTGGGCTAATTTCATGCCTGCTCACCTGCTATGAGTAATAGCCGTCGTACTACGTACTGCTTAGTTTTTAAACAAATGATCCATTTATGCCAAAAAAATATATGGAAAACTGAAAAATCATATGTTGATATACGAACTCGGAAGCGATCGCCGGACTAATCGTCTTCGCAGCCGTGAGAATCGCCCTCTCGGCATCGGCTCGTTGACGCCGCGTCCACTGGCGCAAACTGTCGTTGTTCAATACTTGCGCCATCAGCACGTCGTCTTTGTCCTCAAAATAGTTCTTGCTCGGAAATCAAGTAAGAGAAGATTCTCACAGTAACTCTAAACCGCCTCTCGTCACGTAGAGGCACATCTACCGCTGTTATTTCAGATGTTATTTTTAAGTTGTTATAGTGAATTATCTATCAATGTGTCTCGCCGGTCCACGAAATGGGTTAGGGACCATCTTGAAGTGGACTTCATAACGAAAAATATCGAACTCCGTCTTTTTTACTTTAGATGACAAACCTCTTTCCCCAATCTAGGATGAGGAGGTGGTTCCGCGTTCAATCCTTGTGAGCCTTTTTTACTCGGTCCAAATATATGTTCTCCTAAGAGGGTCTATCGGGTGTCTAATCCATTTATTTGAATAATTCTTAACCTTTCGAGTTTCATATATCCGTCAAAACGCCTTTTCTCCAAATCAATAACACTAAAGAGCTGTTTCATGACGTTTGGCGTCGTCATTCAAATACAAGACATGAAAAAAAACTACTGAGAATAATACATTGTGCTTGTTGTCTTCATCGTCATCGAGCGGCACATCGAGTAGCTTTTGAAATCCATCGCGCATTCGATCCGCATCCTCAAGGCAGTACGCTGTTAATACTGGAACTAGAAGAGAATAAGCGATGAGCCAATACTCTTGAAATAAATTCCCATATCGGAAACGTTTTCGGTTAGATCTATTTTGCAAATAGATAGAGACTCTGCGCAATCAGCAGTTCCAAACGAGACTTTCATGATCCTAAAAAGAACCTCCCTCCCTTCAGCGCTGAAAATTCCATGTTCGGTTTTTTCGGAACAAGACGCTCTACCGCTCTTGTTTTGTTGTGCCAAGATTTAAAACATTTCCCTTCTTTCTTAAGTGTAAATACCGCTACTCAATAATCTGTTTGTGTAGACTTAGGCGACAACGCGATGACAATTCGTACGAGAGCCACGAGTGTATCTTCAAATTTCGTCTTACACCCATATTTTCATTCGTTCTTTTTTTCTCGTTTGCCTTCATGTACGTTCATCCTCGCTTATCGCTAAAAGACACTGATGTCACATTTCTAGCCGTAGATTTCAGAGGAACCATGTTTGAAAAAACGTCAAAACTAAGGTTTTCTGTAGCCCTGCTACTCGTACGTTCAATTCCAAAGCTTGCTTTGTTTTTTCTAGACCCTTTTTTTCAAAGAGGCGAATAGCACAGTAGTAGTGACGTCGGTCACCTCGAGCATGGTGTCAGTTCGATTCCGCTTCAGGCCAACCTAGCTTCTGTTTCCTCCGCGATCAGGAAATTGGCAGCGGATTTGTCTGAGAAAAAAACTACTCTTTGCAGTCCAATTCGGAACGCCCCAGCTCGACTATCTCTAGAATCCACGGAGAATCGATTCGACCAGCATTCTACGACATTCAAGACGAAATGAAAATCCTCAAGCAGTATTCGAAACCACACGTAAAAGTTGGAAGATCCTTGTGGATGATGGATGCGAGGAAACGAATCGAATGTGAAAAGTGCTGGGATCCGCACAGTAGACGTGAACACGGGTCGTATAAAGTGAAATAAAAAAGTGAAAAAACTTTGTTTTTCTATAGACCAAACGATTAAGGTACCTTTAATGAGCTCTGTTTACTACACATTTCTGTAGTTTTTTGCCAGCGTATCTCTTATGTTTCCTAGCGTATTTTTGTCAAGCTTCATTTTGAGCCATACTTCTGGTTTGGTTCTTTCTTACACGCCCGTGGAGCATTTTTTAATTGAAGAACAGCTGTTTTCAATAACTTCTATACCCATGTTCAGTGCCGTTTTGAAATCGGCTCGTTCGTCAACGCAGTGCTCGAAAGTCGACATGGCGTCGTCGTACTTGCCCATCTTGATGAATGCAACACCGATATTGTTGAGAATGTTTATTCTGAAAAGAATATCTGCGTTTGACAACCCATTTTACTTTTCAGAATTCCGTTTTCAGGAATTTAGTTAGAAGAAAAGAAACGACTGGTGACTAATCCACTACTCGATGTCTTAGCAATTGACGATTTTCAGTTATTCGGACACTTCGACTTAAGCTCATTTTCCAATTTAATCAAGTTTTAGTGGAAGGTTCGTTTGTCGCGTGATGGTAATTCTGCCACACGAGTGATGCGTAGCGATTTTCCACACTTCAAACTTGGACACTTAAACCACTTATGGAAATAATCTTTGTACGATAATCCAGTGAGATTCGAAACGTATGTACAATAAATTACAAGTTAAGTCTTTCAGTGGCCAGTAGTAGTGTAGGCATCAAATTGCATTAACAATCATCTAGAGAATTATTCAGGGGGTTTATGAGAATAAAATAAGGATAAAGCTCTCGGCGCTGATCAATCCATGAAATACGCCATGAATTCGACTTCATGTAGCAAGCATCGTTGTAGCAGACAAGTCTGGTACCATTGCCTACCCTGAAGGGATGGAAAGCTTGGTGAGCCATGAGTGCGGGGACCGATCCCATATGTGTGTTGTACGGGGGCCTCCGATGACTGCGCTACCCGCGCCCTCCTTATGAGTGCATGAGATACAACTAACAATGCTGTTTAGGTGAAAATATTTGTATAACTACAACGGCGCAAGTTTCATAGTTGAATGAGGTAGAGTACTTATGAGCAGTGCAAGTGTTGGAGACTTTATTGAGACTTAATTGCTGTATTAACAAAACGTAGTACAATTCAAACTTTTTATTTAGTGCCTACTACTTTTTTTTCCACGACAGAGTAATATGTGAAAAAAACAACCACAATGATGTTGAGATATTTGCAAAACTCTGGACTGCAGGTGTCTGTGGTGAGGATCGAACACGCTATTACGCTTTCCGGGGGCTAAAGCGTTCACCACCGCACCGTGCGGATCCCTCGTTTCTCCTTTCTCTTACCTAGTTTTCTATCTACCAGTGACATCATCAGTCACCCGTCAAGCGGATTGATCTGGGGAGCACAAATCGGCATTAAATCCAGTTAAGCTGAAGCTGTTGTCGAAATCACAATGTTACATTTTCACTTACTGCCTATTACAGTTCATGGAGGGTATTATCTCACATCATGGAATGAAAGGTTTGCTTACCACGAGGCGCAAAACTAAACCAAAGATCTTGTGCATATTGCACGGTGCCTTTAACCACTCTACTATACACATACTATACATGCATATCCATAATATCGGTTTAGAATATCCAATGACAACGAAATCCAACTCAAAAAGTGAGGAATAACTTGAAGTTGATTTCGAATAATGTTCTTAAATAATAGTTTTCTTGTAGAGATGCAATTACCTGCTCTCCTTTTGAATACTCGGCACCTGATCTAGCGCCATACGGTAGTATTTTATTGCCTTATTATAGTCCTTTTTCTTGAAGTAAATATTACCGATGTTTACCTGGAAGAAAGAGCATCCATCCGAACTATATTTGAGAACTGCAGATCTTTGAGAAATACCCGTCGGGTGGGGGAGGGCCCTGTTCTTACAATCAAAAACAATGGAAATGAAACGCATCAAACGAAAGGCATGTTTTTCGTGTTCCTGGAGGACACCGTACAGGGATAGTGCAATGCTTATTTCATTGATCGAGTTGTTAAATCTTAAAGTGTACAGAACAGAGAAAATGACCAAAATCGTACGCTTCCATTTGTCGCCACTTCTTTCTGGTCATAATGAGCTATTTTTTCCTTACTAACCATTACTATCTTGCAACTGTATCGATCTTTGGTGTTTCTTATTCATTGTCAGTGCTTTTCGGTATGAGGCTGCAGAAGGGAAAAAAAGACTCACCAACCTTTAGTCGTCCAGAATTCTGGAACATCTTGTTCTTCACAATAATCTGATAGGTATTTAATGCCTCGTTTGCCATGTCATTCGCCATGTACTGAAAAGTCACAGTGACACCCGGATACACACGGATACCAATGGTTGTTTTTACCTGTTGCGCCAAATTGAATAGAACTGTGAATGTTAAGTCAATATTCATTGATTCCACAACACCCTGTTGTTCGCGGAACTTTACTACGGCTCGTTCTCTTCGTCCCGCTTCCTTCGCTTTGTCTAGAGCCTGAATTTTCATTTTTTATTCATTCTATTTTGTATTAGAAACTCTCGAACTGACCCCCCACATTGAAGCCACATATACTTCTAGCTCAACCATTAACAACCAAGCACGAAACACACAGAGTTAACGTAGGTGGTTTTAAGGGCATTTACGGGAAACCAACACCAGTCTTGTCAAGAATATATTCAGAAACTATCAAAAAGAAGAGAGTTGCTTGAAAAGCTTATAAAATTGATCATGAGAGATTAAAAAAGGATTAAGACATGTCGATATCATCTGGAACCGCACTGAGCTCATCGGCTCTATGCCGTTCTCACCTGAGGGGTGTCAAATAAATTTAGACATTGAGTTCTAGAATATCAAATTCAAAGTACTGAGAGCACCGATGTCTGGGAGGATAGCAGCATTGGCTCGATACATCGGTAGGCCACCGTGAGCCATCGTAAAGGCCAGATATGCATTCAGTCATCTCCAAACGATGTTTAATGAAGTCGAATGCATGACGCATCCCTAGGGATTGGTCAACGCAGAGAGCTTTTTTTAAGAGCAGCGATCCGGCAATCAAACTACTACACGAAAGCTGAACAAAGAGTATTGAGCATTATGTGACGTTTGAGCAAGGAGGAATGAAGAGTTGTTCAGCCTTTTGAGATACAACAAGGGAAGAGAGTAAAAATAGCAAGAGCACCACTTTAAAGTTGACTAAATCGACTGGGAAGCTTTACTTTCACAGTTGGATGGTCCATCTTAGGAAGTTGTGCCGGCCTCATAAAAATTTTCTAAACTATGATGGAGTCTATCGAAAATGACAACATCTGCGAATAATTCACGGTTTTCTCGATAGGCGAAAACAATGCTGTTATTCAATTATTAACTGACAAATAATCTGGCGTTTTGTCGGATTTCGCATTCTTCGGAGCCCACTATTCTCCTCTAAAGACGGTCCTCTAACTACTGAGCACAGTGGTGTTCTTTCATCGCTCATTTCTTCAACTGAACGAACACCTATCTTTGCTTGCATAGAGGAGAGTGGAGCGCAGTGGTCGCATTTCGATGTTCAGTACACAGTGGCTGTGCTCTGGTAGGCCGCATACATCGTGTAGTCGTCTTCTTTGATGAACTTCGAACAACTTGGTTGTAGGCAGCAGGGAAGAGAGGGTATTGTCTGTTGAGCTGAGACTATCTTTTGTCTTAGTGACAGTGTTTCTTTTGCAAATCGGAAGCATTTTGTTGGCACGTCTTGTAGTAATTTCCATGACCGACTTTCTGTTAACCTCGGCATTGGCATTAACCAAAACGTCAACTAATTCGTCAATGAGGTATAAAGTACCAACCTCGTGTTTGCGCATTCAGAAAACAGTGCACATTCGATCATTGCCAAAGCTAATAGAAACTCGGCCTTGGGAGTTACATCTTTGATTGATATTCCAAGATCCATAAATTGTTTACAGCTGCGACTACAGCTGATGTAAGCCATAAACACATCCGCCGCTAGTGTAGGTGCTCAATCTAGAGGATATTTCCATGCTTTTAGAGTACTCTTTCCACTCTTCCGTCTATCGTCAACATTTAATAACATAACATATGATTGGCCCATTTAGGTTTCGTTTTCGATTTATTTCCCTAGAACTCTATGGAGTGAGATTTCTTCTAGACCAGAATTGCATTCGAAAATGGGACCTAAATGTATATTTTTGAGAGACACAGCTAATTGGTGGATTCGTTGGAAGCTCAGAAACCTGCCCATGTCGCTCTCCTCTCAAACGACCCATCTCATTTGTTTTCTATCGCGCCATTAATTTTTTTTTCTTGTGAACTGGATATTTTTGTCAATTCATGGTTCTATCCTTTTCTCCAATCTGCTGAACTCTTTGGAGCCGTTTTTGCCTCATTCGTACTTTTAGAATAGCTTGCAGCATAGTCAGCAAAGCGAAGATCTCGCAGAAACTGATCATGAGTGGCGGAGGCTTTTCTATCCTGACAATGTGATTCCCTCTAAAATACTGAGGCTTTGTAAAGATTTGACTAGATAACGCCGATGCTTCACACATCCATTTCAAAGGCGTGAAACGACCACGGAAAAGCGGTATTTTCTCCGTTCTGTTCCAATGGCCTTCGGGTAGAACATTTATGTAGGGAGTGTTCTACTGAATCTTTGTATGAAAACACCTCGCCTCTTTCAGACTTCTTCTTTCGGCAGCGAAGAGGCTTTCCTTGAGCATGTCCATCACACGTTGTTCCATCGCCTTGCATTTTCCTTCTATTCTGGAATGTAGTAGTACGTAATTTTACTTGTTATTTTTGTTAATACCAGTAATAATATTTAAAAGAAGCGAAAGCGAATAGCGACGTACGACTCAGTAGTCTTCGTATCTGATGCAGCGGCCGACTCGGCAGCTTGCACTGAAAGTTCATTTGAAACGTGAGCAAATAGTCGTCATTGAACGATGAAGAATTCAGCTGAAGTTCAACGCTTGCTCATTTAGTACAAAAATTTGTTAAAAATCACCTTTTTTTGCAAATGATGTGTAGCCGGCAGCTCGAACAGCCGTCATTGGCCTCGCCAGTTGATTTCTAGTTGCCATTAGCGTCCTAGAGGTTCTGTTCCGGACACCATAGGCGGACGCACCGCCGTAGTTCGGCGCCATCCCGAACGCCGATGGTGCACGATTGGCTACCGACGATGTCCAAAATTACAGATTCGTCCTAATTAATCTCCAAATTCTCATGAATAGCAAATGTGAAAAGCGGTGCTTATATGTAGGATTCTATGTGACATGGATTGACGTCTTTGCCGAGAAAGCACTGAAAATAACTAGCGGATCATTTTTTCCTCCCGCATGTATTACTTTACTCGGTAACCCCACTCCTCTATCCTACCGGTAGGTTCTTCTCAGTTATATCAATGCTCGGCAAAATCATATTCACAACAACGTCACCTAAGCCGCGAAATAACGCCATACTCGGTGTGAATTTCGCTCCAGATTTTTTCCCTTCGTTTTCTATTATTTGGGAAAAAATAAGTTCAACGCTCATACTGTTCAAAAAAACAATCAAGCTTAAATTGGGCTGCAAAGAGCTCGGTTGTTTTGATGATGTTCTTTTCCCAGAAAGTATGGTTCAAGTCGACTCTTTTAATTTCACTGTTACACACTTCCAATTTGAAGGACCTACAGCTAGTCCTCATCTTCACATGGCCACCTTTTACACGTGACATGGTACAGTGGAATATTCCAAGTCAGTAGAAAACCAGCAAAGCCATTGCACGAAAAAGAACGATATCAGAAATAATCGTAAATTTGACTGCTGTTTGTTGCCTACAAGCTCGTCATTCCAGTTGTTTTGAACAGGATTGACAGCACAACAGAGGAAGGAGCGACATCAGCGAAATCACGACAGCCACGGCGTCCTTGCTCACTAGCTAGAGATCGTTCATGAGCTATGTAACGACTTCGCAAATATAGCATTGCCATTATACAACAGCATTAATACCGACTTGACGAGAGGTTTTCGACAGAGCGATACCATCTCGTTAAAATCATTAATAGCCATTCACAAGGACGTAGTTCGAGAATTGAGATCAGGCCAAATGGAACTAAAAGTCGTTAGCAGGCAGTTTCACTATTTTCACTTCGTTAAGACATATCGTAATATCGTTAAGACAACATCAAGCATTAGCCAAGGGGAGTCAACGATAGACGAATTGATAGCGCGAGCTGAAGACTCGGTTTTCGGAAGAATTTAAAGAGAACAACATTCATGAGCAACGAAATCGTTTCCAAGGCCTTCCAAGTCGATATTACCCGAAAAGAAGTGAGATCACGACGTTCCATTCACTCTCTTCGGAAAGGACATATTTGAGTGCTTTGTCATTATATGTCCTGATCAGGACTTAAGAATAATAAACGAATTGTTTTCACAGCTGAGAACAATTGAACAAATGACTCAGGGAACCTGTGAACATCGTGGGTGTAATGGAAATGGTAAAAAAATAACCGACTCGTTGCTCACCTTCCCGTCTACACGAGATTCAATCCTCTTTCTGCTTAATGTGTGCCTCGGAAACCTGAAAACTTCTGAGAAGGACGAAGAAAGTGGTGACAAACTACGAAACTATTGAGAAGATGAAGTTAGGAGTTTCACATGCAAATCAACTAAAGTGAGAAATCCGAACTACTCATCCGTGTTACCAACCAAACCAAGAAATGGAGGCGCTCGAGCGTTTGGTGAGATGTCGAAAATCATGAGTACCGAAGAGTCGATAAAGCTGCTAATGCACTTTTGCACATATGTGATCTTCCTCGAAGGTATTCCGCTTCATTAAGGCTTAATGATGGAGGTGTTTCAGGCGGTCGAAATGCGATCACTTTAACTATCCCATGGTTCATCCTTCAGCAAGGTCACGTATTCTGGTGATAAATTCAACATTTTCGCTCAACCAATGGTAAACCGCCGTTTGTTAACCACGAAGAAACTGAGTCCCAATGCAGCAAATTTTCTTGCCTGCTGGTACGATTGAACAACGACACAAGTTTCAGCTGCGAAAAAACCTGGTTAGAGCAGAAAACTACAAGCTAAAATGAAATGGATGCGCCGAAGCCCGCGCGATTCTTTCTGAAGACAGGGCATGCAGTTTCTTGCGCATTCAATGTAACCGTTATTATTATCCCACATCTTGTTTTTTATAAGGAAAACGTCCGATTAAAAGAAATTTGGAAGTGAAACAAATGACGCGAAAAATCACCGGCCTCCGTCCATGACTTGATCGTAGCACTGCTTGTTGAAACGCTGGATCATGCGCGAGTTGCTTTAATTGAAGACTTCTCGTCAAATTCGCAATTAACGAGGATGCAGTATTTATTTTTTAGTAAAACTAACTCACCTCAGTATCGTATGCATGCTCGTAGTCATCAAATCCTCCGTAGAGGTCTTCTGTTGACCGCGTGGACATGGAGAGCTGTCGGTTCAGTGTTACGGCGACACTGCGCTACACGTTGTCAAGGAGACTAGCAGCCAACAGAGCAATTCAGGATGTTGGGGACAAATCACGGAAGCTGTGCATGTCAAGTATTAAGAGCCATAAGAATTACTTTCCCCAATAATCGGTAGGGTTCGAAGATTTTTAGGCTTCCAGTCATGATTTTTGCAAATTTGAAAAAACACCGCAATCACGACGTTTTCAAGTGCGAATGGAAACAATTGCGTTTTCTGGTAGGAAACCGTGTAACAAAGAAACCGACTCTAACTTCTCATTGTTTCGGTATGCAAAGCAGCATTTGTGTGCAAAGTAATGAAAAGCGGTATTACACCTTTTAAAGCGTTCTGCGAAGTACTCGTCATATTTGTTTTACTATATTTCATTGATAGCTGATAGCACCTATAGGTTAAATCATGGCTGAGAGAAAGGCAAAACGAAGGATCCGCATGGTGTGTTGGTGAACACGCTAACCCCGGTAAGGGTAATAGCGGTTTTCGATTCCCACTGCAGACACCTGCGGTCTGGAGTTTTGCAAATATCTTCCTTAGATACTTGGATACCACCTGGATACTTGGATGGCCCACCCTCACTGGTTGTGCGGGCTCAGCATAATTTCCACTTTTCGGGGCTTTGCTGGTTTAGCCATTGTGGTTTCCTGGAGCCCCGAGGTCAGCCTAGCCAAAGTCTGTCCCAGGTGGTCACCACCACAGGCAGTCGTCGTCTTTGTGGATCAGAGCAAAATTTGACACCGTGCGACTACTTTAATACCAGGACCGTGGTAGATCCTGGTATTGGTATACTCTTAACTGGCCTTCCTGATAGAAATTCCGAACTTTTTTCTCAGCTTAGGAGACCCTGCCATGGGATGAATCCCCGCTGTACATCGCAGTCCGACACCCAGGAACACCTCCCCACCACGATGAGGGTGGTAAACTGTTGGGAAGGTTCATGTGTTATAGTCGTTAAAAAAAGTGTACATGTGATAGCGATGAAGATGAATCTCCTAGCTATTCATCGCATCCCGACACCCAGGAACACTTGCCAGCCACGACAAGGCGGTCAAACCGTAAACCGTTCGGAGTTTTTTGCAAATGTCTCAGCACTACTGTGTAAAAGCAATAAGCAGTAAAAAGAAAATGACTATTTTTCAATATCTCATTAGTTGATAAGGACTATTTATAACAGAATTTGAGAAGAAAAAAAGAGAATCAAAATCTGGTAGGAATGGAAGATTTCCTCGCCCGATTTTCGTCTTTACTAAGAGACCAGTAAAGTAGCTCTTTAAGGGCAACAAACGAAGATTTGACTAATGTTCTATGTTTTTGCTCTAGCCTGCTATCAGGTCTACCGCTTGTGGTTGGCTGAAGGGCTTAGATAACTGAAATGGATCGAACCATGGAGCTGCGTGCGTATGAGCAACGTGCTGTTCAGCTGCGTTATAGTTAGAATACGAAAATCTACAAAGTATTGCTTTGCTTTGACATTGGCTGTATAGTTCTCAAGAACTTTATAGTCACTCAACATCTATCTTAGTATCGATAACTGAATGGATGCACTTTTCCTATTAATTATATTGAGTGACCTCCGCACATCTTTCCAACATCGGACTATTTCTAATTTAATTTCCAGTATGTGGCTCAGCAAAGGCCTTATACAGCGTAGTACATAAAGGTGCCTTATTTTGCCTACGGCCACTCGTACAAAGCCGATCACATTAGCCACTATCTTTCGTGGTTCACCCGAGTCCACGAAAGCCGTGGTATTTATTCAAGCTAACTAAACGTGCTCTGCAAAGTCAAGGTGTCTTCCTTCAGTGAGACTGTAGTTAAAATCATTTGCACATGCATCTTTTTAAGCTTCATCCACTCTCTATCCTTTACCCAATGGTTGGTTCGATCTCGTGTCCAGCACAAGCCACGCCATCAAATCATCCATCCGGAATCGGCACACTAATAGCAGACTTTTTCTAGAAGAATAAAAACAAAACTTCGTACACAGGTAGGCTAACGCAAGTCACTGTACTGTCCAGGTAAGCATTCGTTCACTTCTGTGATGCGTAATGAATTTGAATTCATAGCGTATTTAAAGCGAGCGTGTGGCGCAGTGGTTGGAGGTGCCAATGCGACATACACGTGGAGTCGATCCCCGCACCCATGGTCCACCAAGCCTTCCATCCCCCCGGGGTCGGCAAATTGGTACCAGACTTGTCTAGTAGGATATCAGCACTGGCTCGATACATCGGTGAGGCCACAGCGAGTAAGTGTAAAGACCAGATATACATTCAATCACCTCAAACGATACATAGTGAAGTCGAGTGCATGGCGCATCCTTCATGGATTGATCAACGCCGAAAGCTTTATCCTTTAGAGCTTTAGCGTATCTTTAATGGGTAGATTAAAGTTAAACAATTTTTTCATTATCATTCTCTACGGAAGTGCCTCAGTGGCGTCATCGTAATAGAATCTAGAGCAAGGGTTTAACTCCAAGCAGTTCGTCATTTCCATTCGGAACATCAAGTAGAAGTAAGCTGACGTGAGGGATTGCCGTTGTCCCAGAAAAAAAGTAATCACTGTTCTGAAAATTTTGCTCTGAACTACAGCAGCTGGGAACATGCCAGTCAAATTTGCTGGAGCCCGTACTAATCTTCTGAAGACGAGCCGTTTAAATATTAGTAACACTCTCGAACACCATCTGCTGATGTCACTCAACTTCTTGTAGTCTACAGATTGATTAATACTTACATAGCAGAGCTCCTAGATTCTTGACTTAGATCTCGTTAGACTTTAAGCTGGATAGTTTACATAGGATGATTTCATCCATGTAAGTACCGAGTTTTCAAAGAACATCGATTGCGACTTCCGAAGTTTACTACGTCAAAGCTGTCATTCACAAATATCCCGAGACCGTTCCTGTTTAGGTCCAGGCAATTCTCATATTTCATATAAAAGAGCTCCCATGTTGATTAATCGTCGCCTATGTTCGTTCATTGAGCTACCCAACTTGACCCATTCATTTAGTTTTTCTTTTTTTTTCTCTTGCGAGAAAGAAAACAGGGGCAAGGATAAAAAGATATGGACGAAGCATCTATACTTTACGGATGTTCTATGCATTCGACTATATCCTCGTTGAACTGATTAGATTGGTATCTAGCCTAAACAATGACCTGCACTGGCCTACCGATGTATCATTACTGTGTTGCCATACTCGCAGACAAAGCTGATGTGAATTTGCCGATCCCCGAAAGATGGAGGCCTTGGTTAATCAGGTGAGAGAGGTCGAAGCAAAGACAACCTGTGGATGGTAGGGCTCATTAACCAATGCGCTACACACGCCTCCTTACAGAGATAACGAGACCAATTTTTTTCGCAGGAGAGATAACTTTATATTGCACGTCTATCGGTTGAATCTAGGTAATAGCTTATATACAAGGACTCCTCAAATTCGTATTCTTTCGTTGACAAGTTAAATTATCAAGCTTAGATAGCTTATCAATAAGAAAAATACATTGGTTCGTCACGCCGAGGTTAAAGGAAAGTCGGTTTGTGAAGTACTTCTCAAACTCAACGATGCTGAGATATTCGCAAGACTTGGAACCCTGGACCAGATCGAACCACGATTACCCTTTTCGAAAGTCCGCGTATTACACACTGCGTCACGGAGGCCCCTGCTCTCTTTCCCTCAGCTGGTTTCCTACCTAACGCTGCCATCAGCAATCACCCGTCACCGGGATTGATATGGGGGAGAACAAATGGGCATTGAACCCAGTTAAGCTGAGGCTGTAGTCTAAATCACAATGTTAAAGGTTAACTTTTCAAACTACTCCAGATTCCAAAAGTGTAATTCTTGTTTTAAACGTTGACAGCCCACTAGTATTCAATATTTAACTTTGCACCAACCACTTACGATCTGCTTTCGACTTCCAACACCCACTTCTGCAAGCCTGCAATGATGATGGGCCCCCGCCGCAACACGTGCGGTCCTGCACAGAAAACGCCATGCTCGCCGTTCGGCACTTTGCCAATTTTTTGAGCGCTCTTTTTTCCGCCGCCGATTGTTTCTGGATATTTTGCTTCCCTGTTATTTTCCTGGTTTCTGCCTCTTTCATAATCGGTTAAATGAACGTGTCATGTAAATGACTACTCTAATGTTCATAGTTACACTCTTTCTTACTGATTTGTGATGATACTCCCTTGTTCTCACAAGTTAGTATCCGAATTTCATGTTTACCGTGGTTTTTATTTTCGTTTAGAGTTATAATTTTTAACCCTGTAATGTCAGACAATGTCTTTCTGCGTGAAGTTTCTCACCACTCCTTATTTTCATAGCCTTTGCTCCCTTCTGTTATCATTAGCTCCGTAATAAGTGTTCCCTTTGTCACTTATATTTTCGGACTTTGAATCTGTCAGTAGAAACTCCTCTGTAATTCACATCCACGTAAGTTCGCCTATGTGAACGGGCCAATCGATTTTGTCTAATGACAGCTTTGAGTCAAAATCTTTGTGCTAAACTGCAGGATTGGTGCCCATTAAACTGTTGAATCATGGTTTGTCTTTAAAGTCATCTTTAGCTCCACCATCGTTCAATATCAACTGGGATCACTTTAATTGCGAATATATAAACACGAGTAGATGTAGCTAACATGGATGTCAGGCTTTGTCACCTTTGTTGCCTGTCCTTCCGTTGGTCACCTAGTCGCCGTCCACGACGTGTGCTTGGATGTCCCGATGGATTTTGCTCACTGAGTGGACATGAAGAGCATCATATTTTGTTTCTACGGTCTTCATTAAGAAATATGACGATCTTGCTAGTGGTTTCGTTTCTGTGTATTTGGTATCCATCGTAACTTAGTACTTGATGAGTACTCTTGGTATCGGTGCTAGTGGTTCAGATGTCTGACTTGCACGTCGCACTGTTTTTGATATCTTGATATATGCGATAGCGTTCCTGGTATCTAATCATCGGCACATGTCAGAGCTCGGGCTCCTCATTATTTACCTGAATACTTGGATGGCCCGTCATATCTGGTTGTGCGGGTTCCAGCACAATTTCCATTTTTTCAAAGTTTGGCTGATTTAGCTATTGTGGTTCCATGAGACCCGAGGTCAGCTTAGCCAAAATCTGCCCACGAATTCCTCATTACTGCTCCGAAATTGCCTATTATTAGTTATCTCGCTTGCACGTTCCACAGCACTGGCCGCACGAGTTAAAAAGTGTAACGCGGAACCGGTGCTTTTTTTTCTCTTCAGTCATTCATGGATGTTCTTGTAATTTTTGCTGGATTGCTCGCTTTCTGACGTTCAGTTCTAGAGTTCCTTATGTTATATCCCTCACCGAAATACCCGTCCCTCGAGCGTTTTGAGATTTCCGATCACTAGGGCCATTCCTTAATAACTCAAAAGACCGACTTTCTATAAACCTCGGCATACATAGTTGATATATTTATTTATATGATCTTATAAACTGATCTTCTTTAGCTGATGCGAGATTGGTATAGGTCTTCGTTGTCGTTGTCGTTGTTGTTGGTGTTGTTGGTCGATGGCTGACGTTTCGGTGATTTCGCCTTCCTCAGAGCCTGAACGTATTTTATATTAGAATACTTTAATTATTCGGTGGTTCCCATCCTAACCCACCATCTATTTAAAACTCTGATCTTCATTAATACTTTAGCCTTTTCCACCGAATAATTAAAGTATTCTAATATAAAATACGTCCAGGCTCTGAGGGAAGGCGAAATCGCCGGAAACGTCAGCCATCGACCAACAACACCAACGACTACGACAACGACTAACGAAGACCTATACCAACCTCGCACCAGCTAAAGAAGATCAGTTTATAAGATCATATAAATAAATATATCACTAGGGCCATTCATCAGTATTCAACTGCTCTTCGGTGAACACCATGTTCTTTAGAACCGAGTAGTGACAGAATTTCTACACGCTTCGTCAAGTTTCAAAGTGAAGAATAACAGCAAATATTCTAAAAAATCAGTCCAAGTGTATGATTTATGGATGTGATGACCTCGAATTTCCATCGCCGACAACTCAGTGCGAGAGAGAGTTTTTGCCTGTGCCGTCTAGCGGATCCGTTTGGCGATCGATGTGCCTCGGACCCACATTACAAGGTCATCTCCTCGATCTAATTTCGTCCTCTTTTTGCATAAGTCTTCATGCTTCGGCAACCATTTCCAGGATAAGCATGTAATGTATGGAGACTGTTTTGCCGTGAATTGCTAGAAATCGCTCAGTAAATTTGATTTTACTTGCTTACTTGGATACTTGGACGGCCCGTTCTCACTGGTTGTGCGGGCCCCAGCATATTTTCCATTGTTTCGGAGTTTTTGCTGGTTTAGCCATTGTAATTCCCTGGAGTCCAGCGGTCAGTCAGGCCAGTCTGCCCCCAGGTCGTCACTACTACAGGCAGTCGCAGCCCTTGTGGATCAGGGAGATTTGCCACCATGCGACTAATTTGGTGCCAAGACGATGGGGGATCCTGGTATTGGTATTGGTTTAGCAACTATTAAATGTGGACAGTGTACCATACTCGTAATGAGAAAGGGCGAGCTGCTTCTGTAGTAATGAGTAATATCTCTATTGTCAAATAATAAGGTGCTTTAAACCGTTCTTGCAAATCCTGGCATCGAAAACTGGTAAAACCAGGCCATTCCAGTTAGGTAGTGAACCGAGGTTTCCCTATATTTGTTAGATTCAACACCTTTTTTTGTTACAACAGTATTACTTCACAAATGCTTCCTAATCACGTTTACTTTTTTGTTTACTGCCTATTACAATTTTCACGGCAGGTTATTAAGGAATTCAACCACAGCGATGGTGAGATATTCGCAAAACTTGGACTCCGGGCGAGATCGAATCACGATTTGCCATTCCCGAGGTTCGCGCATTACACACTGCGTCACGGAGGCTCTTGCTCTGAGTTTGTCTCAGTTAGTTTTTCTATCTGCCACTGCCATCAGCAATCACCCGTCAACAGGATTGATCTGAGGAGCCCACATCGGCATAGAATGCAGTTAAGCTGAGGCCGCAATCGAAATCACAGTGTTTTACTTTTTATTTACTGCATACTACAATTTTCACGCAGGGTATAAAGCGATACATGATCCCAGCCCTCGTCGCTCCACAAAGGTCTTCGAACATTCATGTGTTGTTTAGGCCTAGGCTTGAGGACTTCATCTTCTTCGGTAGTGTAGCAGAGTGCTGCTGCTCGAGTCATTTCTCCTAGAAATCTTGGGATAGCCGGCTAAGGCGTCTTAACATGGATTGGGGAAGAGCGTCGAGTAGGAGGTCGAACCAACACGTTACTTCCTGATGGTCTACTTCACCAACTGTTCCGCCTTTTTTTGAAACCTTTTACGTACCTTATTGTTAGATCTTTCATCGACCGAGTTTACTGATTACGGTTGCGATTCTTTAAGACCTTTTTTCCCCCAATGAAATATGTTTTTATTGTATTTTTTATGAACACTTGGTAATACGCGGTGACCGTTATGAGGCCCTGGATAAAACCAGAACAGCTCTTTTATTGGTATCCGGTTCTTGTCGTCCCGCCTTCGTAGCTCCTGTGAAAGATTTCTTCGTTTCATTTTATAAGTGTTAATCCTTTTTTTTAATCAGAACTGATTTTTAAGAAGGTTAATGGAATTTTGATGGTGTGCCACCATTATTCGGTCTTCCTGGTTTTGTCTGGTTCCATAATGTAGCAAAGAGAGGATATTCCCTTTGATGCTTATGTTTGCATTCATTCCTCGTATTTCTTTCGCTGAAGAAGCCTTGATCACCTCGTTTTCTGTTTATTTACATCGACATTCGTTTGTTATTTGCAAGAAGGGCTGCAACATATTTCTGCTCTTAGTCCCTTCGAAATTATAGGATTCTTGCATTCTTTGATGTTTGAGGGGTTAAATATTTGTTGAAGTGCTTTATCAACTAATAGTAAATGCCCACATTTCATATCCTGTTACTCCTTTTTTTTTCGTCTCTTTGTATTTTTTTCTTCACAATCTGTAGGAATTATGTTACGCCAGCGGGAATTCGACTACACCATTTTAGGAGATTTGTCCTCCCTTTATTTTTTTTTATAACAAATTTGTTTGTTGGAAATTAGTCTATTTTCTGGTGCTTTTTAAAACATTCAGATTTACTGTTGTATAAAGCGCTATAAAAAGAGAATAACAAAACGGATCAAAATATATGAATTTTTTTTTCAAGTACTGGAAGAAGGCATGTAACGCAGTGGTAAGAGGTGCTTGTCATACACATGTAGTTCTTGGTTCGATTCTGCGCCCTGGACTCACCAAGCGTGCCATCCCCTCGTGATCGGCAAAATAGTACCAGGCTTGTCTGAGATCATAGCAGCACTCATTTGATATCTTGGTAAGTCATCACATATCATTGTGTAGACCAGAAATGCATTCAGCCTTTATTTATATACGGCAGCTATCTGCCCACCAGCAACATGCGTCGTCGTTGCCAACACCAGTATTGTGTTTGACGGACACCTCGAGGGCGAATCTAGCTGGTTTCCGTACTTCGACGACGATGAAATGACTCTTGAAGTGGCCAGATATTGAAATGAAAACTTGTTGAGGCTGATGCCGGCACCCGTCCGTTGCCGATGACGAGTTGTATTGCTAGCTAGGAAAAAAACTGAGGCGTGAATACATGTAAACTACATGCAAATTAACCGAATAATATGACTATCCCCACATCACTATTCGGAATGATCCTATACTAAATCGACTACTGCAGAGTGACGAGCCTATAGATACCGGTTGACGGACAAGAACCGAGCCGTCGAAGTGGACTTCTGCGAGGTACTGCTCCAACTGTTGTTGCAGAGACAGGAATTCCCGAAAAACCTGGCAGTGACTGGTGTTTTGCAGCTACACCAAGCCGACATACACAGCGCTTTCCGGATGTTGTGAGCTCTCAGCCACCACCTTTTCTAGAACATAATACAGATACCTAAAATGTTATTCCTTGCTGATAGTGGTACTGCTATCTCATGCTGCACTGACATCTGGTGCTTGGTGATGGACTTGCTGATACGAACTGCTCAAAGAAGGAGCTTTGTAAGCTAACTGCCTGCTGTTACACGAGAGACTATCAAAATAAGCTTTGTTTTTATTGTTTACGACAACGGTAGAGCGAACATGGCTTTTTCTTTCCGTTAACACTTGTTGACGTTTAACTGGGAAAGTTTCTGCGTCAATAAATACAGTCTGGGCCTTCAGCCGTTTGATTTTTACCTTTTCTTAAAAGTGGTTTTTTTCATGCCCTTGGCCCAACCTTGATTACCTCAAATCGTAACGTTGGCAGTAGTCGGACTCACTGTTACGGCAGTTTTCGTAGCATCCAGTCTCTGCCTCAACTTTGGCGTCCATTGGGTTAACAACCCATAACGGACATGCACGGCCTGTAGTGACTGTGACGCAGAGGAATACAGGCAAATTTTCGTCGGCTACCGTTTTTTTGGATTTCTGACGATAAAAAAATAGTTTTGCAGTAAAGATTATTGTAAGGGTTGTGAACATGACAGTATCATAGAAAAGATTTTGGGCTGTCGTTCTATGGGTATAAATGACATGTATGTTACTACTTACGGTGTGACGTCATTAATGTTGCTAAGATCCATTGGTGCAAATGCATTACTGTCAGCACTTTGAAGTATTTCGCACCCTATGTTGAGTTGTTTTCGGTGTTTTTTTTGTTCTCACATTCCATACAATAGTCGTAGTGGTTAAAATTAGGTGACCTTTATTTGTTAGTTAAATTTCCGGTCAGCGAGCTTTGGCGGAAAGGGGTTTTTTTGTTAATTATTAAATGTAGCGAGTGATTCTTTCTACTTCTGTTTAGCAAACACGAGGTGTTATTTTATTTCTTCATTTACGTACAAGCTGACGTTTCGGCGGATTTCGCCTTCCTCAGAGCCTGGAAACGTCAAGTTGACTGCAATCTACGCGTTCAAACGCCTCCATAACCAAACAGAGAAAATGTTGAACCAAAATTTCAATCACATTTAACACGGAATCTTTGCACACTCACCGCTTTCTATGAGTCTTCCACTAAATATTTCACGTGGAGACCAACCGCACAGAGTTCACATGGAATCATAATGTACCTATCTCCTCAGAATAACAAGCTTATATACTGCCCAGTATCACGCGTGATAATGAGGTATTCCTCCCCCGCGGTTCATTTTCGGATTCTTGGAATTGGTCCACAATGCCTGTTTCTCTGTTTGGTTATGGAGGCGTTTGACCGTGTAGGTTGCAGTCAACTTGACCTTTCCAGGCTCTGAAGAAGGCGAAATCCGCCGAAACGCCAGCTTATACGTAAATAAAGGAATAAAATAACACCTCGTGCTTGCTAAACAGAAGTAAAAAGAATTATTCAATCAATTCCGAGGTTAGTAGAAAGTCGGATGTGTGGCGAATAACTTTTTCTGGTCTCAACTCTCCTACTTTCATTTTGCTTTCGATTAGCTATAGAATTATTGAATAGTATCCATGCCGTCCTATGGGCCTCGGGCGCGTGTAGCGCAGTGGTTGGAGAGCGTCTTGCAATACACATGGAATCCCGATCCCCCGTGCCCCATGCCCATCAAGCCCTCTATCCCTCCAGGATCGTCAAATTGGTACCAGACCTGTTAAGGAGGATAGCAGCTCTGGCGCAATGCTTCGGAATGCCAACGCGAGTCATTTTAAGGGCCGGATATGTATTCATTCACCTCCAACCATGCTTATGAAGTCGAATGCATGGCACATCCCTCAGAGATTGGTCGACGCCGAGAACTTTGTCTTTTATCCTTTTTATCCTATGGATCAAGAATATATGGACACTGTAGTGTCTATACCACACGTTATGGATCGGAAAAAAAGGTGATGATTATATCGTAGATTGAAACAATATATTGTTCGAGCAAATTTGAGAATTAATGGAAAAAACATGGGTCTGATGTATCGACTACCGAACAACTAATTGTTTGGGAACGTATGCTTTTTAAAATAACTGTTGTAATCTAATTGTCAAACCAACCATCATTTAACCTCGGTAGTGAAATAAACAGCACGTGTTAAAATTGTTGAGCTTACACGAAATTGTTACACAACTTTTATTCGGCTAACGTTTCGACGTCTTCGTCTTCATCAGAGCCGATTGTTGTGATCCTTGCTTTGCTACTGCTGCATAACTGTTGACATTAAAAAGGCTAAAGGATAACGCCGAGAGCCATGGGCGCGGGGATGGATTCCACGTGTGTGTTGCAGTGGCGCCTCCAACCACTGCGGCACACGCGCCCTCACCACCTTAATACCGTACATTACTTCTTGTCGAAAGAGCTCACGCAGCTATTGAACCTTCTCAGTGATTTAACAACTTGTAAGCTCTAGAAAGGGTTATTCAGTAACTACAGGTAATTTTTTCGATGACTGAAGTATTTGATGTTGAAGGCTTATAGAAGACATTTGTTGAGGAGTTACAGAAGACGTTTGCACTGTTGTTCTAAGAGTGTGCTTAATTTTTTTAAAAATATTTCAATTATGGTGTGGATACACAGTGGTAGTGATGTCCGTCATCATGAACATGGTGCTAGTTCGATTCCGCTCCAAGCCAACCAAGCCCCTCATCCATCCAAGGTCGGAAAGTTGGTACCGTGCTTGTGCGGAAAAAAATCACTGCAATCAAATGGGAGCGCTACAGCCAGGTTATCTGAGGACTCCAGGGAGAATTGCTCGACCAGCGTTCTACGACGTTCAAGACGAAGTCATCGAACAATATCCGAAGCCACACGTAAAAAGTTAGAAGATTTTCGTGGGTAATGGATGCGAGCAAAGGAATCGAATGTGAAATATTGGAACCGCACAGTAGACCTGAAGGCGGGTCATAAAAAATAAAAGTAAAAAACCATTTCAATTTTGCATTTGTTTAAAGTCCAAATTTTGAAAATGAAAGTTGAATCTCCAACATTTTAAACGCAAGAGCGGCAGCCGCAAAAATCAGCGGTACACTGAGAGGCGTCGTCCTATCCTTCCTGGTTTTTCAATCACTTCGACTTCCGACATATAACCGTAGACGAAAAAAATGTTCTATTTGGTCGGAATTTTATCGTAAAAAGTAAAGAAGCCTGTATATTGCTGGCGATGATCTGTGCACTTTGCTCGGGTTAAGTTCAGTAAGAGTTTAATGTTGAAGGCGCAATTGTTTCCGACCATATCTGTTAAATGTAGCTTGCAGCGGGACAACGGGTCTTATGTGCTGACAAGAACAGTTAGGGTGTGTCCCATCGGTACATTCTTCGCGTTGTACTCGAAAGCGAAATACAGCTAAATTTTTCGTCTGACATAAGAATTTACTTTGAATTAAAGTGTTTATTTATTCATCCAGTCATCAGTTCTTGTAAAGCATTCCTTAAAAATTTACTGCCTACTACAATTTTCACTGCAGGGCATAATGCGAAATCAACCACAAAGATGCTGAGATATTCGCAAAACTTGGATCTTCGGCCCCTATCGAACCACGATTTCTGTTTACGGGGGCTCGCGCATTACACGCTGCGCCACGGAGGCCCTTGCCCTGCGTTTCTCTCAACTAGTTTTCTATCTATGAGTGCTTTTAGCGTTCCTTTAATGTTTCGCATCTTGAAATCTAACACCGTCATTGATTTAATTCTACTCATTTAATTGAACAATATATCACATTTGGCACAATTCATTCAATATCAGAGAAAGGAATTCAATTGATGCTATAAATCTGCCCCACTTTCTATCGTATAAAGCCGAAAAAACGTCGTATGTTGCCAGAAATAAGCAACAACTGACATCGTAATCGAGCGTGAGGGTTACATTTCACGGTTCACTTTGATAGTGCACGATGAGGACATCTGCTTTGTCGTAGATTTTTCGTCGTATCCCTTATACATATGTAGCTTACCTTTTGTGTCTTGTGAGATGTGCCGTTACTGTGCTGCTTACTGCTTGCTTAATCAAGTTCCATTCCTTGATTTACTGTATGTGAACACAACTTTTCGTTTCATTTCTTGTCGTTTAAGCAGTATGTACCATGTGGTGGTGAACGCGTTAGCCCCCGGAAAGGGTAATAGCGCGTTCGTTCCCTATCGCAGACGCCTGCGTTCCAGGGTTTTGCAAATATCAGCATGATTGTGGTTCATTGTGGTTTTATCACGCATAATACCTTGCCTAATACGCATAATACCTAAATTACAAAAAGGCAGTAAATGAAAAGTTACAGTAGTAGCCACCATGTTGAAATGCTCAATTATAGCTGAACATACACCGGTGTCTCTTTCAAAAATCCTCAATGTGCTTGCTACTCATTACAACTGGTGTGTTGCCTAGTGCTCATGTCACTTTGCTAAACTAATAAACAGTACTGGCCTGCAGTAGAATAGCTACCCATGTGTTTTCGTACTGCATCGACATTTGTTTTTTCCTAAAAGAAAACAGTTCCGAAACACAGCAGTTCCACCCCGGCGACTTCAAATGCGCCATTGATTTCTAGTCGTTGGTTTATCTGTGAGTGATGCAACTATTCTGTGAAATGGATTGTACTTAGGCTGATTTTACTCTTAACGGTTTTACATTGAGCTAATTTTTTATCCCCATTCACTTTTGAGTTTACTACGTACTTTTTTCCGCGCACTGCTTGTACTTTTTCTAATGGTATTTTTCATATATAATTCGTTCGTCTTTCTTTTTGTGATTTAGTTACATAGATCTGAGATGCATGAATCGAAATATCTGCATAGCATGGTTTAGTTTACAATCTTCTAAATAAAATGATTGTATCAAATCTGATGGTACCTGTAGCGCAGTTGTTGGAGGGGTTTCATGCCATAGACACGTGGGCATTGGTTCCATCCCTGCGCTCACTTAACCTTCCATTCCTTGGGTAGGTAGCGCAGTACTTGTCTCGGAGGATAGCAGCACTAATTTGATACATTGGTGGTCCACCGCAAGTCATCGTATAAGCCAGATGTTTTTCAATTCAATCACCCCTAACGATGCTTGATAAAGTCGAATGCGTGGTGCGACGTGAGAAATTCGTCAATGTCTAGAGCTTTTTTTTAACGCTTCTATCAAATGTCATGCATTTAAAATTTCTTGACAGAATGAGTCAGAGAATTATTTTAGCATCCAACGGCTGTGACGAATATTCCATAGCTGGTTAAATGGTGCGCTTAAATGGCTACGTTATCGTACAGGCGCGATGTGTCTTGCATGTTAATTCATCAGTTTCTCCCCCAAAGTTCGTAGCTGCTTTTAGCAAACATGTTTAACAATTAAGGCTGCGCAGCGCGTACAGAATTTTCAGGATTGTTCCAAGCTCCTAAAATCCCGAAATGGATAGATTCGATTTGTCCATACAACACGCGTGCTTTACCATAGGAACCCTTAGTTCACTACCTGTGCTAAAAAGTAAGAATGTTAAATATGACGTGATTGAGTAATGAAGACCAGAAGAGATTTCTCACTAAAACGCTGTTATAGCGCTGGAGAAGAGTTTTGTCTTGTACCTGTAGACTTTGCAGAGTTTGTATTCTCATCGACATGAGCTTGTTCATGAATATCGGCTCCATTTAACAACTCACTCTCCGATTAGGTTTTACAGTTGAAAGATATCTTGTCCAATGTCAGCTTTTGCAGTCTCCCTCATGTATGTCCCATTACTAGTCTACGACAGCGTCGATGAAGTCGATTGAATACGGAGTGCGCGAAGTTCTTCTGGTAGTGAATACTCGTTTGGTGCTGTGCACAGTAGTGGAAGGATGCACCATAGTGTTCAACGAAAGGAATTACGGTTGCAGAGTCCTATGCTAATTTGTAGAGTAAATCCCGTGTAAGATTCTTTTGAATAAAAGATTGACAGAAAATAAGCTGCCGATGTTGAAAAGATTCTGTTGTCCCCATCATCGGTGACTAATTTGGGTTTACACAACATCTTCGCGCGAAATATAGAATCCGAGAGTTTGAAGCTCAACATGAAATGTCTCTATTCTGAAAATGCTGAACGCATACAGGAGTGACGACCTGACTATCAATTTACGTCCAGGCTTGCAAAAAGCTGCAGGAAAACGATAGAGAAAGAGCTTAAGCAAAGAAGAATATCTGCATTGGCCAAAGTTTTTTGGCATATCAGCGGCTTTCCTATTCACTGTCAAACGGCTTGTTGTTGTTGTTCATTGTCTTTTTGGGCGGAATATTTCATGTAAAAATCTGTTACCGGCCTTCACACGTTGGCTCAGTGCTTTTCTATACTGCTTAGAGAGGTGAAAGAAATTCAAGTAATAGGCTGTTGGCAGAACAGTGTTCCACAAAAAAATAAAGCTGGTCCATGATAAAAGTGGAGTGAGAATTTACTGGCATGCATTTTAGGTAATGGTTGATGAGCAGGGAGAAGTGCTGGAAGTGATTTTGGTGCTTGACCCTAAAACACGTATCCCACATTTGCGTCTTTAATGTCAATTTTAATATCGAAATTTTTGTGAGCAAATTACTGGTGCTGGGCAAAGTCGAAAGTGGTTCCTTTTACCTCCTTTCAATACGTTTATGCCTTCATTACCTGGTGTGAACACATCAACGACATTTCATTTTCCTTTACTGATTACATGATTTGTTCCTTTTCCTTAAGAACTGGTTCGAGCATTCATTCACCTCTTCGATGCTTAACAGAGTCCATTGTATGCCACTTCCGTAAGGGATTGTGCAACGTCGAACGCTTTGTTCATTAAAGCTAAAGGGTAAAGCTCTCTGCGTTGATTAATCGGTAAGGGATGCGCCATACATTCGACTTCGTTAAGCATCGTTTAGAGATGAGTGAATGCATATCTGGTCTTTACAATGATTCTCAGTAGCCTACCGTTGTATCAAGCCAGTGCTGATATCCTTCCCGACAAGTCTAGGACCAATTTGCCGACACTGGAGCGATAGAAGGCTTGGTGATACATGGGCGCGCGAATCGTTTCCACGTGTGTGTTGCACGGCGCCACCGACCGCTGCGTCACACACGCCTTTTGCTTTGTTCATTAGCCTTTACTGTATATCATCAATGATAGTTGATTTGGCAAATTTCTATATTTCAGCTGTCAAATGTCAATTCTGTTTCTAATTTAGTAGCACTTTAGTGTTGAAGATAACATACAAAGCCTTGGCTGGAAATATCCTCCTTTACAGTTCGTTTACCACCACTTGCAACCTAATGAAGAAATGAAAATATCACGCCTCAAATCTCAGTATGCGCTCTCAGTCGTTTTCTTTTTCCTTTCTTTGATATTTTTTCGTGAAAATTTATGCAGGAACTACCTGTAGTTAACGGTTTCCTGTGTGGAAAAAATGTCTGCTTCTTCAAGAGCAACAGTGAATTCGTGTGTTCACACAGAACCATCATAGAAGGTTATACATTTGTGCCAGTGATAACTTTGTATTATGAGAGATCCGTAATTCTTCTCGTAATTCCTTCCTTCTCATTAGATTATCCGCTGTTCCGAATTATAGCCAGTCTTTTGCACTTTTGCAAATTTGGGGCATGCCGTTCGTTGTTTTTCAAAACTTCTTCGGCCCGCCTCATTTTAACTCTTGTTGGAGTAATAGGACTGTTTTGTGGCGCGGATCAACTCTGAGCTAAATGCTAACAAGAAAGAGGTGCAGGGAATACCGTATTCTTTTTATGTAATCCGATGAAATGATATTATAGAGATGGCTTCTTCGTAAATCTTTGCATCAGCAGATCAACGACAATACATTTTTACGGTTTATTTTTTATTTAATTTCATCACTGTTGATGATCTGTTTAGACATGCTAAGATTGTTCGAGCTTGTTCCCTTTCATTGTAAAAAGTTGCGTTCTCACCCAGTATTCTGAGCAAGCTTTTCAACCCTGACGTGTAATTCGGCCAATGTTTTCAAGAGCGTCTTAGACGAACCGCTCCAGCGGATCTCTAGGGACCTTGCGAACTGGTGGAATGCCCGTAAAGCAGAGGCGAAAGCTAGACGGAATCCGATACGATATGTCATCTTCGTGAATTCGGCGTAAAATAGTGTTTCTAGCCGATAAGAGTGGTTTATGAGGATGGTATGGTTTATAGCTTTGAAGACAAATCTATAATTCTTCTCATAACTAGAGGAACCATAGAAATGTTAATATTGTAAGAGTTTTTAACCTTAAAAACTAAAAAACAAGCTTTTGAAGACCGACACAGCTAGTCGTCTAGCAGGGGTATTTTATGGCGCATCAAAAATCTGCGTTTTTTGCTTCTTACATTGACGATCATTTTCTGTGGGCAGAACATCAAATCATTGTTGATGTTGATACTTCTGAAACGGGTATTTCATTAAGATAGAATTGCTTCACTAAGGTACGCACATACGATTGTTGCACAAAACAAAGTAGCTGAGTAAATATTTGTAAACACTCAGAAGCTAGCATAGTTTTTTACCTTTTTCTAGTTCATCCCTGCCACAATCTTTTCAGAAACGCGCTGGTTGCTAATTTAAGCTATGATGAAAGCTTTCATAGGTTGTCTTCTTGGCCCGTGTCATCAATTATGTTTTCGTAGTCAATTTGGTGCTGAATTCTTGCAGTTTCTTCTTTTCGTATATATTAGTCTATTTAACCCCGAAATATGTTAAATGGCAAGCATTCACAAATAAGAACAGGAAAGGAAGAAGAAAGATAACAAAATGTTGAAATGGAAACTCATTGACGTCAGAGTCGTCATTCCTCTATCGATGATGGCGACCCATAATGCCAGTTGGAATTCGGGGGCGACTGCTTACAAATTTATGGAGGTACGAGACAATGCTGACGTCACCATTCGAGGTGAACTACGAAGACTCATCTGACACTGAGTGATATGTGGATGGATGCTGGTTGACGGACAAGAATCGAGCTGTCCTTATGCTTGTCTGCAAGTTGCTGTTGCTGCTGCTGCTATAGCCAAAACAGTTTGCAACAACGTAGTAGCATTCATTCTTTGTCTGAACGCCCATTAGGCATAAATGATTGATCAACGTGGTGACTTGATCTTAGACTAAAAGGAAATGTTATTGAAATGAATCTAAAAGAAATTGGGAGGCTAGAGGTGGTGCATTTGTTTATTGCAGGTAGTAAAGCATTAAACTAACAAGTGTGGATAGAACAACAACGGGCTTGGTCGCTGTCTGTTCTGGAGAGGTAGTGTTTTCCGAGAGGAAAATTCTAAAGAGCCTCTACTCGTTGAAATTTCCTGAGAGTAATTCTTCCTACTTCTGTTTAGCAAACACGTGTTGTTTTATTTCTTTATTTACATACAAGCTGACGTTTCGGCGAATTTCGGCTTCCTGAGAGTATTACAGCCAACACTTTGTCCGACTACCTAAAGTCTTCTAATTGCTTTGTTTAGTTTATTTACCTTGGTCACCTCACCTTACGAACACCTCAAAAAATATTTTGCCTTAAGCAACTAGGAAATTACCCGCGAAAAGAGTGCAGTGAGGCAAGAATTTGATATATTCTGAAAAGGGACCGCTAAGTCAACATTAAAATTGAAAAGGAAAAGGAAGAGGGTGGGGGGAGAGTGGTGGGGGTGAGCTCATTTCCACTCGAAATTTGTATTGCTTGTGAAAATAACTCTTTGCTATGGTAAATGTTCGTGTTTCGTACATACTTAATGAATTTCTGCCAAAAGAGATACGTGGGTTCTTGAATGTCCCGCCATGCTTACTTTAGTAAATGCCGAGAGTATTTCGTGGAGATGACTTCTCTCCTACATAATTTGATTGGGCGCTTTTAGTTCATGTGGAATACAATCCGTATATGCGTAACGACGCATTTATACGGAAGTTATGAGTTAATAGCAGAGCTAAGAAGTCCATTCCTGGGATCCACCTACTTCTCAGGATAAGTACATGGTCGTGTTCTGTTCTGATTCAACCTTGTATTCACATTTGCTCATTATTCAGATGCTTAGCTTTGGCCCGTCTTGGTTTTAAATTCGTTCGGAAGCCTTTGTGCGGTATTGGAAGCTGTCTAGCCTTTTATATCCAGCTGCAGGGCATCCTGCATTTCAGTGAAAATTAACTGTATGTGACTGTAGCGTCACGTTCCATGTAGTCCAGATTATTACTTTACTACTGTACTAGAGGTTATGAATATTCTACCTCGGCGGCTTTTTTATTTCTCGTGTCCAATTCATTGCAAACACTTCATCGACAACGGTAGTGTGGATCGCGTACTTTCCTGAAAACATAGTTCGTATTCCACTATCCTTTGTGCGATTTCTATTGTTTTGGTGTTGTTCTTATGTGCAACCACATTCATTTTAGTGCCGAATACGTCTCCTTTCGTTGAAATCCACGAGGTTCTCAATTTCCAAGGCGTGGTCTAATTGGCAGCTTTCCAGATGCACGGCTCCTCGCCGCAGCCGCCATCGGCTCCCGATGAAGTATTGGTGGCGCCTGTTTCCGATGAACTGGATGAAGTATGTTGCGATTCTTTGGCTTTAATTCCATCGCTTCAACACCTCTCACGCTTAGAACCTGTGCATCAATCAATCGCCAACATTTCAGGAACCGACAAATATACAGGGTGATAAGGAGGTTGTTTCTAGTAAACTTCTCAGTTTTTTCCTTCATCTGATCATTGGGTTTATATTCTGTTATTTCAAGATCTAATCCAATAGAGTGTTTGAATTTTTAATAGTTAGAAGAGTTATGGTTAGGAAAGCTATTATGATATAAGTTGGTGATTTTGAATCACTCTCACTTACCATCAGGTGAAGACAAAAGATTTGGATTATTGTGGCCCTCTCTAAGGATTTGGTTACTGGTAGACTGGCTGCTTAGTGTGAACTTTTTTCGATGAATTTCATGAATATCCGTCAATGTAATATCAAAGTGGGTTTCTTAACGCTCGCCGATGCAGCCTTTTTTGACAGAATGTGTTCTCTTCCCTCTCTTTTCTCTAACATGCACTTCGTCGGACGATGTCTTTCTACCAGTACAACATTTTATCTTTCCCTTTTCAAAGCATTTGTTCAAAATATTTCTCGGTCGACAACAACTGTCCCTGAGGCTCGCGTTACACCCAAAGAGCTTTCCGTTTTTCAACATTTGGCGCGTTTGATTACACTTTCTATCAGTTTTTCAAAAATAGTTTGTAACCTGCAATGTTATTGACGTAATTGATGAGACCACGTTGAAATACTAATTAGCAAAAAAGTGATGTCTTGTGGCAACGGTATCGCTAGAGCTCCCGGTTCAATATCAGTATGTTTTTTGCACAAACAATTAAAAAGTGATAAGTTTAAAAATTCCACTGATCCCACCTTTGAGAGCTGTGGGAGTAACTACTTTCTTTTCGATTTTTTACGTTGGGAAAAAATTGGTCAAGCCGATTTATTCGTTGGGTAAAAAACTTCGAAGAACGAGAAAGAGCGCTAAATTCCTTTCTGTAGATGTAGTTCGGAAGGTCAATAGTGCTTGTTGTGTTTGCAAACGCGGTTTCGTACTGAGTGCTTGCTAGACGATGAGGCGTTCTTATTGTTGAAAGGTATTTATAGATCGCATTTATCTTTTTTGATAAATTACTGTTTCTGACAGTTATCACTCTGACTCGGGTTTGTAGAGTGTGAAAAAAAGGAGAAAATATGTTGATGTTAATCCCAGGGCCAAATTTCTTTTAATCTCGGCGCGGTTCAGTTAGCTGATGTGTTCTTCTTAAGCAGAAATGAGGTTATTAACATAAATTTACCTCATAATATAAGGTTTTTGGAGTTTGATTCATGTTAACTATAATCTGTTGAGTACTTGGTTCCATTTTCTTTACAAGTGCTCAGTTAATAAGGGATTCCCCTTTTTTTTCCCCCACATTAATTGGACGTATGGTTTTCTAGCTCTTTCACAAAAAAGAAAAAAGATTGGATTCTTGTGTGTGTTGGAAACGGTCTCCGTGAACTTCCTGCTTTCCACTTCTTGAAGTTCTTGTTTGGAGAAATAGCTACGGTTCTTTATAAAATGGCATTTGACTGATTCCATTCTTACCTCTTTGGGCTGAGGTTTCTTCTTCAACGTTTGTGATACCATTGTCCCCTTGTAGCTTCAAAGATTATTTTGAGAAGCAGCGAGATATGGTATATTCCTCAATCGTATTAATTGTAATTCCACATAAAGACCGTTAATGTGGATCGTCTGCATATCCAAATTGAGATTTGGTCTCCCTATTTCGTTTGTTAATGGCCGTAGATCCCGAACATCGCACATACCAGTCACGAATCAGGTATGCGTGGATTTCTATACGCGGTTCTCTTCGTTCGGATAGCTCCCCAAAAAATAAATTGTAACATCTCAGTCTTTCTGGATTTTGAAACTTTACAAAGTTCGGATCGGTTACGACGCTTTTGTTGACATTCGTTTTCATCCGTATTTTCTACATTATTTGCTTTCTTCCATCTTGTAATTTGTTTCCCACTTTGACGAAAGTGATAGAGCACTACTTATATAGGAGACCTACGAAGGAAATTGGACCTCTTTTAGGCACCGCATAGAACGACAATATTTTAGCTATAGCTGAGAGAAAGGCGAAACGAAGGACCCACATGGTGTGGTGGTGAACGCGTGAGCCACCGGAAATGGTTATAGCGCGTTCGTTCCCCACCGCATACATCTGCGGTCCGGAGTTTTGCAAATATTTCAGCATCATTGTGGTTGTACCACACTTAATGCCCTGCCATGAGGAAATAATAGACGGTAAATAAAAAAGTCAACATTGTGATTTCGACAATAATTTTATTGTTCAGTTTTCCTTTAAAGTCTCGTAAATTGTTGAGTAGACAATCCTATTTGCTTGTGTAGTCTTCTGAAATTTGTTTGTACTCTTCTCATGGAAGGGTTTTGTGGAGGTTTACCATCAGATGTTCACATTTACCCTCACTTGAGACTTGTTCATAGTTTCTTCTGCTTTCTAGCTTCTAGTTGTTTTGTTTTTTTACTCTATTACCTGCTTTTTTTCACACCGTCTACTCAATGGTCTAAAGAATGTCGCTTTTTTAATGGGTTTTGAGATTGAATGGTTGCCTCTACTGTAGTGGCTTTTTGAAGACTGCACCATAGATACCCAGAATTCTACATCTTTGTTAGCCGTTTTCTCTTTTTTTTTATTAAATTGGAACAAAAGCTTTTTCCTGAACTGACTCTATTTTTTTCCTTCTTTAATTTTATTAGGGGCAGAACTTTAGTTAGCGATATATTTTTATCAGCTATAAGAGGTGGTATGCTTTTTTTAAAAGTGTCCCCGTTGTCCTTCTATCCCAGAAAGGCAGCGATTTTGAATCGAAGAATGTGGTAAGGTCGTTTTTGAAGTTGTCATAGTTGTGGCACAGCCCCACAGTACACAAGATACTTTTGGGATCGAGACAAGCTTTGGTCTTGTTAGCGATTGTCTGTAAGTCAGAGCCTAACAGTCACTCATAGGGCATTGTGTCAGGAATTCGTTAATCATGCACTTCGTTTCGAAGTGACGTTCATTCCCAGCTGCACTTCACCTTTTTCATATCTGTCCTATAGAATGTTTCTGAACACTCCAACGTTGCCTAAATCGCTTTGAACTTGAAAAGAGATTTCTATAGGACAGAAATCGGCGAGCGCCTATGTTCGAACACAAAAGTATAATGTTTTTAGTTAAACTGTGTGTATTGTGGGTGAATTATGGATATAATCTAATAGTCGTTTTCAGATGTCGGTCGGTTGCACCAGTTGGCAGCTGCTCTCAGTCTCATTACATCGGGTCAGTGCTTTTTTTCTTCTTCATCTCTCTTTATCTTGGCTTACCGCACGTTGTACTACTGCTGATTTCATCTTTGCTGGAACTGCGACCCCCACTGGTACTTCTTCTGTCCCAAGTTTATATATACATATATATACATATTCTTTTATATAATGGTGGGCTAAATTTAGAACTGTTTAAAACCAAAACAAAAAAAGATGTGCAAAAAACATAGATAGATATAATCGTTTTAATCGTATGGTTATAAAGTTAATAAAAAGATCTTTCCTTGCAAGCTGTTAACGCAGTTAATGTTGCTGAGGAAATATTAGTGATAGGAATAGAAGCACTTCGCGAATGACTGTACTAGTTCTGAGCTCATAGCAAACACTAGCAATGTATTTCCTGGTTGTCTAATGCTGATACGATTCAATGTACTGACCTCGTTAAATCGTCAATCCACCAGACCTCATTACTATCGCGCCCGTCAGAAGTGCTGGCATAGTAAGCTGGACAGGCGCGTGTCTATGTCCTCTAATCCCGACCACAAGCGTGTATTTGCGTTCCGCCACTTTCGCGAGCGGCCATCTGGATTCTTTAGAAATCCTATGCTCCATCGGATGTGGTGTCTTGCTGAATTCTGGCAGTTTTCTAATCTGCTGCCGCTTAAAGTTCATGTGTTCGTCCGCTTTGAGAGGCCCCTTCAGTGTTGTAGATGTGTTTGATTCGTGAAATTAGTTTGTACATGGTTTTGCCACACATTTATTGCAGTGCTATATCTCTTAACACATTTTAACACTTCTTCTAGGTAAGGTCGCACATTTTTAATATTACTGATTTCGCATGGTTTTTTGCTACAATCCTGTGAAACTCGTGCTAACACCAGAGATTTCTGCTTGCAGATCAGTGTGAATCGAAGGAGATTATCATATTCTAAGTCTATGTTGGTTTACTTCTAGCTGGTGTTTTGGATAGAAATGGCTGATTGCTCACTCCGATTGAACAGTCTCCTTGCTATGCATCTCAGACACGATGAATTTGTTAACGACTCACTCATACATTGGGACTTCGGGCAGAATTAATAAGTAGTTCTTGGGGATCTCTTTAGCAAGGTATGTGGTGTTAGTTTGCATTGCTATACTTGCACCAATCTTTCCTACATCGGTCATAAATAATGTGCGAGTTGGAGAACAGCGCTCGACAGGGCAAGATGTTCGGACAGCGTGGTAGGAGGCGAATCGAGAATTTGATAGATTGTTCCGTTCCATCGCTCTCTAGCTAACGCCTTCCCTTTCCGTTGACTGCAGAAATCGAACTAGTCGTTAGCGAATACATGATGAGATTTTTGTGACCAGTGTTAGAACAAAGGTCTTGGGAACTAAATCAGTAGATAACGAAATGTGTTTTGATGATTTACCTAAGAGGGATTGAAAATCGTGTTTATGCCAAGTTCGAATACCAACCAGTTTTTCTCATTTGGGTAAGCACTTTTTATCCCTACAGGTTCCTCTTTAGATTTCCCTTCAGTTTTTGATTCGTTTTCGCCCAGTATCATCGTTCTGATTAGATGGTAAGGAAACTGAACAACATATCTCGCAAATACTGCTTGATTGGATAGATTGGAACCATGTGGAAGTGCAGGAAGATTGGAGAACAAATGGACCCCTAACTGAGTAGCGAGCGATTGCTTAAATATTGCTTGTAATGGATTCTGCCGTGCATATCGGAATGGGCAGATCCAGAATGTTACGAGATCAATGTGACAAGTGGTCATGACATGACTGTGGCGGATATCGATTACTACATACGCGCACTGTTCGGAGGAGTATCAATCAATGATCATCGTGATCGTGATAGTACAGTACTATTTCGTTATATATTAGAAGTGACTCGCGAACGCAGCAGTATAATGTCATCTTAGATATGGATTGGGAACATTCTGCGTAGTACAATAAACTCTGTAATACTATGCATATATGTGTATATACATATATACACGTATATATGTGTATGTATGCATGTATATATGCATTTATACACGTATATGTATGTGTATAAATATGCATATATATATATATATATATATATATATATATATAGAGAGAGAGAGAGAGGGAGATAGATAGTTTTGATACCTGTTATAAGATTCATCAATGGGTTCATTGTGGTGTAAAAAGCTATGGTGGACTCATGCATGACTGATCCTCTCATTTTATCCAAGGAACTGGTAACCTCGTATCTTTATTCATCTGTAGCCTGAGGATCTGGACGTTGATTTCCAGTGTAAATACGCCTGGCCTACGCATGCAACGAACACGTCGGCCCATCTTTCCAGTGGTTTAACTGATGGTCGTTTTTGCTCCGTAGAAAATCATTCTAATGTTTGTTTCGTTCTTCTGTCGTCTTTCCTACTCATTATGTGATTAGCCCGCCACTGATTATTTCTTGATACGTTTTCTACTTTGTCTCGAAGATCTGAAGTACGAAGAGAAGCTTGGTGTTTAGTTCCCGGTTAAGTTTCAGGACTGATGAAGTGTTCTGGAAAGCCACGCCGTTTTTACGATCTCGTGAAAGTATATTCTCCCATGCTTCTGCAGCACACTACAGAGCTGAAAAACTTGCATCAAATAAATAAGGAAATAAGTTACAATAGTCATACTGGTTAATAGCCTTAGTTAGACGCCATAATGTGGTACGTGGTGCTCGTTCCGTCATGCTGAGTTCTTTCAACTCGAAATCGATGTATATTCACCATCCCATACATGCGCAGGATCTGCTCTCCCTCTCCCCAATCGGTAATTTGCTCCCGATTGAGTAGTATCCAGTTTTTCCTCTATTTCAATGACACCATGAGGCGTTTTACCTGACTGTGCGGTCTTGTCTGAGGAAATGACAATGTCGTCGACAAAACAGTGGTTCAAAGAGAATCGTTCATCAACACATATCCTTTTTTTCATCGTATTCGAGTACTTATATCATTATGGTTAAATAGTGGAGAACTTTGGCGATATTGTATTCGTCCCGTCGTATTCCGTTATCAATTAGAATGATCGATGAACATGGTCTAAGCAGTTAAACTGTTCGCAAAACCTGGCTTGCAGTATAGATTGGTAACTTCGTCCTGGTTCTTTGAGATAAGTTTTGTTTTTTTGGCAAAAATATGGTGGGCAAAATCCCGCACTGGTTGGGTACCTATTCCTTGTGCAGTCGTGTTTAATTATTTGTGTTGCAAGTAAAGCGTGTAAGTGGCTGTCATCATCCTCCAGGAGATACCTAAAATATTTTCTAGTCCAAGTGCTATTTATGAATTGGATTCTTATGGAGACTTCGAAGACATTTCTTTATGCTTTCCATTTGTATGCTCCTCTAGAATATCCGGATATCTGTTTCGCTGAAGACTGTAATTCCATTCGCAGATCGAATTAATGGCCATTTGCTCTATGTGTGTTTTCAGCAGGATCCTGTCGCAACTATCTCTTTTTTCAGAGGGTGTATTGTTCTTCTCCATAAATGTTTCAGAGCTTTTCCTTCGGTTAAGGGGAGATTTATGGGTCGGATCGGGGTTTAGAGCGTTCTAGTACTTTTTGTCCCTAGGTGGGATCCAGAACAAAAGCTATACGGTAAGAAGGCTAGGGAAGCTTAAATAGCATAATTGAAAATGCATTGTGGAGAATATCTGTATCACAAAGTGAATAAAAAGCAGTTGTTCTAATGATGAAAATTCAGTATAAACTTTACCCGTAACTGTTTGCCAACTAAATTGTCTCCTATCCCACAATGCCATAAGATTTAACATCATCGCCAATCCGATGGGATGCCGGTGTTGTTGCACTTCTTGCACCGAACAAATCACCGTCTTCGTACGAAGATTCGCATAAAATACGCAATGAGAAGAAAAAAATTAAGTCATCGCGCGAAGTTAAGGAAACATGTCGCATACTAGTCCGTGTTCATTAATTCCATCAAATTCGATCAAATCGGTACGATCACTTGAAGGAGTATGAAATGCAGCTGGACGGTTCTTTTACCTGCACAGAGCAATGGGGCAGCTGAATGGTTCTGTTACCTGCATCGAGCAATCGGATAGGAGGCAATTTAGTTGGCAGACATTCACATGTAAAGTTTTTAATAAATAGTGCACCATTAGAACAAATGCATTTTATTCACTTTGTGATACAGATGTTCTGTAAAACACGTATTAAATCCAGCTATTTAAGCATCCCTCGCCTTCTGACCGTATAGCTTTTGTTCTGGATCCCATCTAGATACCAAAAGCATTAGAACGTCTAGCAGGAGCATAAAGAATAATGCGACTGGACTCTTACTTGTCATACTCCGATCCGTCGCAGCTCGTTGTCCGCAATTCTTCTTCAATAAGGAGTTCCGTCGTTTTTTGTTTACATTCATAATCACTGACCATGTTTCATCTCTGAAAATCGGTAACCAGTAATAGAAGCATCTACCACTCCCCAGTATATATCGAATTTCGTTGAAAAGATTTCCTACCAGATGAAACCGCATCGTCTGTAATTCTCGTCTGCATATCGTAACCTAGAGATTATTAACACACTAACTTCATCTTATGGTTGTTATTTGAGTAATATTTCAAAGCTCTCCTTTCTAAATCACCTTCTTGCTCATTTCTTAACTTTCTTGTAGACTTGCATTAATACAGAGGTAATATTTACTTAATTAAGATGTTTATTAATGAGTAAGGTGGTTTTTTTTTGGATTGTCGTAATGCGTACACTGTTTCATACCTTTTTTTGCTGTTTAGTTCTGAGCTATTGCAGTCCGATTTGTGCGTGTGTTTGAACTCGTAGGTTCATCTCTGCAATTCAAGTGTATTTGCTTGCTCACATTTGTTTATAGATTTGGAGTTAGAGCGTAACTGATAGTTATTGACTGATGACCCCTGACATAGGAGCGGAGCAATTGTTGTGTGCGTTGTGATATCTGCTGCTCGAACGGATGTGCTTATCGAGCTATCACTGAATCTGTTCGACCTTTTTGATAGTAAATTTTGTTGTAATTCTTTATGTGAGCAATTTTAACCTACAAAAGTGTGATCACCTATTTTTTTGCGCTCCTTACCATATACCAATAATAACAACATAACAACAATAAGTTGGAAGAAAGTCATATATCAGATTACCAATGGTGACAACTTTAGTGATTAATCGTTAATTTTCTACAACCCATGTGTTGAGATCAGTCCTCCGTGAGAATTTCCTTATTTCAACAGTGGTTTTTCACTATTTCGTTCCATATATTGGAGGCAATGCAATGGCACTTGGTGATATGCCAGTCGGATTGGTATCCTTCTCTGGACCGGTCTGGAACACGCATAATATGCTGGCCACATCCGGAACAACTTTTGACTTTTATACCCTGTCGTAATCATCACTGCTTCCTAGAAAAAATGATGATCACTGGAGCAGGATTGAATACTCTAAAGTATTTGTAGTGAAGATAACCAATTCATCTTCATTGACATTATCATTCACGCATTGTGAAATCTGTTTGCTGACGGAGTTCTATACCTGGTCTGGGAATCGCTGTCCAGAACTAGTTACCGGTGTTTGGTGTAAGTATCATGGCTTTAATCTCATTTGTTTCGCGAGCTGGTTTCTAAAACTTAATTATGTTCATAGCATTGATGCTTCAGTGCTGTTACAATGCAGTCGAACTGCACTTCACTTGTGTTTATGCTTTACATGGAATAAAGAGTTTTCAAAGCTTCATGTTGAGCATTTTACCATAATCTTCTTCCCTTTTTTTTTCCTCAAAATTGTGGTAAACAGCGTTTAATACATGTCAAGTGCAATCTTGACTCAGTGATTTTAGCAGTCCAGAGATAATTTTCTTTTTTATACAGCAGTTATGTCGACTTTAGAACCACTCCAGTAGAAATTAGTTCCATTCTTAAATATAGTGTTTCAGGCGGTCACATTAGGCTTCGGCATCGCAGTGTCCGGTGGTCGGGACAATCCACATTTTACCTCGGGTGACCCCGCTGTTGTTGTATCGGACGTCGTGCCAAACGGACCGGCTTGGGGCTTGCTTCAGTATGTTGATGTACAGCTTTCAAATGCTATTAGCGTACTTATTTCTGGGCGAAAATGTAGCTAGTTTATGGTCGAAAAGCAAGAAAAAAATTGTATTCCGCAGTTCATGCCGTAGAATGCTATAAATTGTAGTGTAGATAAAAGCAGTAGGAAACTACAGAGCAACTATTTTCATTCTTTCTAGCATACGTTTCAGGGGTGTGAATCTTGAAAGCTGTCAAATAATTCGTCGTGAAAAGTTCTAGTTGTTATGGAAGTCAACGGAGGATTATAGTGTAAAGTAGCGAGAAAAAAATACTTGAAGTTGATAGAAATATAATACTGACTGCTTCAGTAGATGAAATAAATGGCTTTGAGTGAAAGAGAAAAAGAGAAAGACTCGACGAAGTGTTTGGAACAACGTTCGAGAGTGGAGTGTTGGAAATAGGGATGCGTAATCGTATGAAGAGGTAAAAGAGAAACCGTTGTACGTAGCTGTTCAGTTACCACGTGGTGTGCATGTCGCTGCATTTTCATTCGATTCATTTCTTACAGTCGTTGTCCATGGAGAGTCTGGTTGTCAGGTTTCTGTGTGGGCACGGATGCGCCTTAAGGGTATCTTACGTCCTCAGTTGACGTGTCAACGCTGGTTGAGTATGCTTTTTCCCCGGATGTCAGAGGTAGCAGTGCAAGAACGCTCTCAGTTCTTGCAGGACGGAAGCGAAATCTATGGCGGCAATGGAAGACCGTTCAAATATGATGTACACCAGAGTTCTTCGGCAGACATGAAAGGCATCGCATTTTTTTTGGTGAGATTCCCTGTTCCTAGTATTCTCGGTGAGAAAGCTTGACGGACACTTGTGGTCTAGGTATACCTTAATTAGGCTTCCTGAAGAAATGTCGAGCTCTTTCTCTTAAGGGACTCTGCGGGTGACGAATACCGCAGCTATAGATCGCACTGCGCCACGTAGGAACATCCACCAACTGTGGTGAAATAGTAATTCATTAGCAAGGCAAAACTATGAACAGTACCGGAGGATTGTTCTCCACTAATAGTTTTTTTGCTTTTTCAGAGTAAACGACCGTATCCTATCGGCAAACGGCGTGTCATTCGAGAGCATTGACTATTCGAGCGCTGTCGATATCATTAAGAACGCAGAGCACATCAATATGGTACGTTTATACTCACGTTTGTTGGTGCGTTTTGTGATTATATCTGCGTCCACTCTGACAATTATGTCTTTGAAGTCTTCGATATCATTTAACATGTAGTTTTGTCCTGATACATATTTGATGCAAAATACTGACACGATAACTTCTTTGCATTGTCACTAGGGAGAAATCGCTAAGGTATTTATCACTTGTGACGATATTCGCAATACTTTAATTGACATGTTTTATTCGCATTTTTACTCTACGCGCAAAATTTCAATTACTTTGGAATTTTTTCTCGGTCATTTTTTAAGCAGTGAAGTAATTGAAATAGATTAGCGTAATTGAGTTCCAATATAAACTCCCATTATCATCCGACGTTAAAAAAAAATATGTTTGAAAATTTCACTAAAGTGGCTACTGAGAAGGGAACTGGGATTTGCTTCATGACTTGGGTTGTGGGTCCATGGATTTTTCTATCAACTTGATTACAAAATCATATGTAATAGTTTTAATGTCACTATAGTTGACTGTGACGGTGATGAGTAAGAGTTCTATACACTTTCTGTTCTAATCATCACAGATTATTTCTTTGTATCCCCCGTCCATCGAGGTCTACTTCTATACGTGTAAAAGTGTTAGATGAAATTTATAAAAGTTTTACTTTGAAGAAATGGATTTTCATGTCATAGAGTAGCCATCATGGTAAACTTCTCATTTGTAATTTGTTATCCCGTAATAAATGGTTGACGTTTGAGGATTCTTTAAGGCGATATTAAGATGAAAATGTTGTTAAATGTTGTTGCTCGCTCGACTTAAGATCTCTGTTAGTAAAAACACTTTCAAGTTAAATACAACCACAATGATGCTGAGATATTTGCAGAACTCCGGGCCGCAGATGTCTGGGGTGGGGAACGAACGCGCTATTACCCTTTCGGAGGGCTAACGCGTTCACCACCACACCATGCGGGTCCTTCGTTTCGCTTGTCTCTCAGCTAGTTTTTCTATTGATCAGTGCTGTCAGCAATCACCCGTCAACGGGATTGATCGGCATTGAATCCAGTTAAGCTGGGGCTGTAGTTAAAACCACAGTGTTAACTTTTTATTTGCTGCCTACTACAATTTTTCATGGCAGGGGTATTATGCGAAATACAACCACAATCATGCTGAGATATGGTGTGGTGGCGAACGCGTTAGCCCCTGAAAGGGTAATAACCCGTTCGTTCCCCACCACAGAACACCTGCGATCCGGAGTTTTGCACGTATCTCAGCACCATTGTGGTTGTATTTCGCATATACCCTACCATGAAAAATTGTAGTAGGCAGCAAATAAAAAGTAAACACTTTCAAGCCAGTTAGCTAGTGGAGGTTCTGTCTTTTACTCTTGTCAAAATTGCAGATTGTAAAACGACGTGTTGCCATGCCAATTATGGAATTTGAGCAACGCACCTTAAAGTTTACGTTGTCTAAGTCAAGAAAGAAAGATGGTTTGTTTTTCATTGTTTTTTTTTCTTTTTTCGCAAACCCTACCTTTCTTTATTCTTATAAAAATTGGCGGACTTGGCTTCAATTTTTCACTAAATTGTTGGTCATTCTTGTTTTCTCTGGTTAGTCGTCCCACTTTAGTGGTATAACTTTCCCTAATTTTGTTTGTTACAGATTTTGGTATCGTATTAGGCTGCAAATTTTATATCAAAGAGATTCGTAATCCAAAGTTGGCTGAGAAGGTGACGTTCCTGTTCTTTTTAAGTTTATTTTATGCTTATTTGATTTCCAGTCAGCGTGAGGTCTTCAAATTGTACTTATTTCTGTTCTCAGTGCAATAGTTAAGTTTTGTGCCTTAGGACCCTGGGCTACGAGAAGGCGACTCAGTACTACGAATAAATGGTCAAAGTGTAGAAGGGGCCACACTTGAAGAAGTGAGCAAGTGGTTGGAAAGATCACGAGACAAGCTTTGCTTAGTGATTCAACGTGATGTTCGTCGTGGGACGAGTAGGTGGTCCAGTCAGAATACAGTATATGAACGCGTCGGTTCGGTATCGGCCACGCCACGGCATAGTCCAAGTCCGATGCTGCCACATCAGTCAGTGTCTCAAAAGTTGGTGTGCTTTGAAACATCTGTTTCCTAAACCCAAATTCAGGTTTAATTTTTTTTAAAGGACGTAATGGATGTTTTATACAAAGTTTTACAAATTTCGATGGGTTGTCTCACTAAATAAATATATGGAGATTTATCTTCAGGTCTTCGCATGAATATGTCAATTCACCTCGATGGCGTGACGGTAACCTGCTAGACGAACGTCGTGTGTCGAGTCCAGCTATGTCGAGTCTGGGCGCCATGTCTTCTGTGAACGTGCAGGCTGGAGCCGCACCTATCCACACAGTGCCGTTTCCGTTGGGTACGGGAGAGTATGAGTACTACAGTAGAAACAAGCCGAAACCGGATCAGAGCGGTGTCCGAACAGTGACGTTCCGAAAGGTGAATCTTTTTTTGACCTTCTCTTCTGTATTTTATTGCCACTTTCTGAGAATGCCCTTTTACATAGTTCTTCGTAGAAGATGGACTACATTAATGAAAGTTAGTAGAAGTTAGTAGAATTGAAGTATTGCTGGAATAATTACCTGATTAGTCGGGTACCACGTCTAGATGATTAACGAATATTCATGTGTGTACAGTTCGATTTACATTTGTCTAATAATATGCTGACTGGAGAAAATATTCACTTGGTTTTTTCTTTCACTTCCAAGGCCATGGTAGGGTTTTTCAGTATCGTCATTAATGTCATAACTAGTCAAGATAGCAGTAATTCATAGCCGTGGTTTACTCTTATTTGGTTTTTTATCTGGATGGGCATGTCGTACTTCCTCGCACCTTGGGGACGTTAATGGAGATCAAACCCCGCTGTACCTCGAAGTTCTACACTCAAAATCACCATAAAAATACCCGCCGGCTACTACATGGCAGTAAACAACTAACATATTCGCGACAACGTGCCCTCTATAGGAGTTATGTGGTGTGAAAATAATCGCCGCTTCTATATTTAAATCAACATGTCTCAACTCGTCGTGAATTTTGCTCGTTGTAATCGAAATGACAGAAGACAAGAAAACAGATACTCAAGAAGTGTATTCGGTGAAACTTAATTTCACCATTCTACCTACTGATGTGCTGTCTCGCCATTTCATTATATGGTGACATTTCAAAATTTAGAGTTCTGGAATGTCTGCTGAAAATGTTCAAGAATCGATTACTTACAGGTTGGTGGTAGCGTTGGTATTCGTGTCATCGGCGGTAACGAAGTCGGCATTTTCGTCTCTGCAGTTGCAGCTGATTCACCAGCTGCTCTACACGGTGTTTGTTGCGGTGATCGTATCGTCGAGGTGTTGATTCATTGAGATAGTTATATTTATTTATCTCGAAACGTTTCTTTGTGTGCTTATTTGAGCACAAGTACTTTTTTTTAGCAGTACTGAATTAATGAAGAAGTCGATTGTGTGAACTTTTGTTTTGATTCGTGTGTCCAACTTTTTTAAAACTGCGTATTGTAACGCTGAGGATGGACGTATTTTTTACAAAACATTTTGGAATAGAAAACTCTATTCTACGAGAAATGTGATGACATTCAAGTCAAGTGTTCGAAATGTGATCTGTTTGCGGTGTTATGTTGTTGGTAAGGGGAAGATAGTGGACTGTTCTGTTGTTTTTCTATTCCTAAGGTTCATGAACACTTTAGCTTATGTGCTTAAGCGTTGACGATATTTCAGGTGAATGGCCGACCAATGCGTGGAGTTACTCGTGAGTCTGCCGTGCAACTGTTGTTGGCACTGAACGATCAAGTTTCTTTGCGCTTGGAGCACGCAAGACAAGACTTTGAACACGTTCGGAATAGCCAACTTGGAGATAACTTTTATATAAGGTGATTCAGGAGTATTTGAAAGCAGTTATTTTCTCAGTAGGCTTTTTCATTCATAGGCTTTTTACCAACAATACAACTTCATATTTTTTATTCACAGTTAACAAATGTGATTACTTTAGAGAGTTCTTTTTATTGCAATAATATCCCTACTAAATTTCCAGCTTATAACTCATGCATTGAATACAATGCATTTAGTGTGGGAATGATGGGTGTTTCTAAACTTAAATTGGTATGACCTAGTTCATATTGAACATTGTTCAATGAAAAAAGGAAACCATAAGAATTTAAATATTTTTTAACTACAATATACATTTTCTTTTATTCTGTGGAGAATATGGTTTTCTTTTATGCACAAAACCAACTTTTTCATCTTGTTTCGTGTTACGACGCATCTTTCGAACTCAAAAGCAGTAGTGCATTTGGGATCACATCCAAACTCCGGATTCAACAACGCATGTCGCGAAAGCTGCTTGTATATGAAACCTAACAATTTCAGGTCCCACTTCACGAAAGAGAAAAAGTCCAGTAATGTCGAACTGTCAGTTAGCGACGGTGACATCTTCCACGTTACGGATACGCTCTTTGGGGGTACCGTTGGTTTATGGCAGGCCGCCAGAATTTACTCTGCCAACGCCAACAAAAATGAACCACTCAAAGGCGTGATACCAAATCAGGTACGAATTTCATGTTGTTTACGGAAGCCCGTATTAGAAAATTTTCCTTCCTTCAAATAAACGCATTCAAAAAACACAGGGTGCATGTTTTGAAACACACCCTCTTTAACCGAAATGCGAATTTTGTACTTTTTTTCTACGTGATAGTGGATGCTCTGGCTCTGGTATGGTAATATGACGTTTTTTAAACAATAGAATTTGACAGTATCGGGTACCTGTTTATTTTTAAATTTTTTTTCTTGTGATTTGTCGAAGATTTTAATATGGCGAAGGAATTTTTAGTCGACAGCGGAGTCCATAGCTCGTGAACAACGTCGTTTGACTGAGACGAAAGGTCGAGGAGGTACGTTGCTTCGGCGTAAATTGGAGTCCCGTCGAACAAAATCGCTTCCAAAAAATGTGCTATCGGATCCAGCGGAGTTGTCAACCAGTATTCCTCCACCAGCATATGAACGTGTCGCACTGAACACACCGAGTTTTCATAGGTGAGTCCATTAGTGATAATATTCACTCGTTTTCATCCTCAAAAATTAGTCACAGTAAGCAGGTAGATTACCTTACCTTGCGACTTTATAACTTTTGACTTCAAATGAATAGAGTTGCAAATAATGGGAACTTCAGCTTTCAATGAAACTGTGAGGCATATTTGCAATATGGTATTATTGATAGCTTTAAACGTGGTTCTGAACTTCGATATAATGTAGGATATTATGACTTTCTACCGTTAAAGCGTTCGCCATTGATCAGTTCCTAAATGATGCACCGTGTATTCGACCTCATTAAACGTGTCAATGGTGACTGAATGCATATCTAGCCTATAAAATGACTTGCGGTGCTCTACCAATGCACCAAGTCAGTGCTACTATCTTCCCAGACAAGTCTAATACCACTTTGTCGGCTCTTGAGGTATGGAGAACATGGTGAACTTGCGGCACGAGATCGAACCAACGACCACGTGTCTATGCCAGGACAGCTCTAACCACTGCACTACACTTGCCGCTTTTTTCTACCCTATTTAAATCAATCGTCACATTTTTTTTTCAAAGGAAGTTCTACAATTGCCAATCTAGACCTGTTATTCTCTTCGGACCACTGGCCGATGTCGCGCGGTCGTACCTGCTGTCTCAGTTTCCCAACAAATTTGCCGAACCTTCTCCAAGTGACTATTGTGGTGGTGGAAGTGGAGGCAGTGGTGGAGTGATTCGACTGGCCGCTTTGGATAGTGTGATAGCCGCCGGAAAACACTGCGTGCTCGATATTAGTTTGGAGTCGGTTCGTTTCCAAAGTCTGGCTTTTTTTCTCGTAGTGGTGCCTCTCACCTATTAAGACATTTCACTTAGAGACGATTTTTTAGGTAGAACGGTTGCAACTGGCACAATATGCGCCCATTGTAGTACTGATTGATGTGGATGGTCGATCACGGATTCGGGAGATTCGCAAAAAGGTTATTTGCTGGTGCTTTGGTTGTTTGACCTCCTGTGATAATTTGAGTGATAGAATTTGAAATTGGGATAAAATCAGCTTTTTATAGCTGAGAGAAACGCAGAAAACTAACTGAGAGACACGAAGAGCGAAGGCCTCGCTGACGTAGTGTGTAATGCGCGAGCCCCCGGAAAGGTAAATCGTGGTTCGATCTGGCCTGGGGTCCAAATTTTACGAAGCGAAAGTTGTAATAGGAAGTAAATAGAGAAGTAAAACATTGTAATTTGGACTGCAGCCTCAGCTTAACTGGGTTCAATGCCGATGTGGGTTCCCCAGATCAACCCTGTTGACAAGTAATTGCTGACGGCACTGGTAGATAGAAAGCTAGCTGAGAGAAACGCAGAGGAAAGGGCTTCCGTGGCGCAGTGTGTAATGCACGAAACCCCCGGAAAAGGAAATCGTGGTTCGGTCAGGCCCGGGGTCCAAGTTTTACGAATATCTCAGCATCAACGAAGCTGAGAAATTTGCAAAACTCTGGACCGCAGGTGCCTATGGTGGGGGAACGAACTCGCTATTGTCCTTTCCGAGGAGTAACGCGTTCACCACCACACTATGCGGGTTATCTCAGCATCGTTGTGGTTGATTTCGCTTAATACCCTGCCGTGAGAATTGTAGTAGGGAGTTAATAAAGAAGTAAAAGTCAGCTTCGTTTGATTTCTGAACCAGGAGTGAGACTTTACTAATTTAACGGAAATCATCGTGAAACTGCTCTCTACCTTTCGGGACTGGACTATTTACATCAGGACATCTATGGTTTATTTCTGTTTCTTAATCAGAGAAATTGTTTGATGTGGATGTGTAGGTGGAAAAAAGTACAACCAAATGCCGACAACCTTTTCTGGGTTTTCTGGAGTAATCTCTTGGAGTGAACAACACTAACGGGAATACGCTCAGATTCTGCCGTTCATCCATAGAGCGTTAATCCGCTGCGTGCGTGGGATAACTAAATTGTTTGATAATTGAGCATTCATTTTGTAGCTCAATGCTCCGCATGTATCGTCGAAGAAACTGGCTGAACAGGCAGCTCAGATCAAGAAACACCATTCACATTTGCTGTCGGGTTAGCTTCATTTGTGTTTCTTTTTATGTTCATAGTTCTGTTGATGTGCAAGAAATGGGCTGCTCCCAACAACTAGCGAGAAAAATTTTCTCGGGATTTTAAAATGTGCGCTGTTTACTTTAACATTAGGTTAAAGTAACTAAAATGTATATCGAAGCGGCCTTGGCCAATTTCAGAGAGTTAGCTGGCTTAGTAAAAATTCTTCTCCATGAAAGAGCACTTTATAATTCTACTTTTTGTCGTGCTGAAATATTGTGTTGCATTTTCATCTGCCGATACCAAAATTCGTTGTTGGTGATGTATTCACATCTAGCAATGGTTTACAACTTTCTGGAACTGTTTTAACCGTTAATACTATCTCTCTGTTATCTACTTCACTGTATTCTCGATCTCATGTAACCTCCTAATGTTGCTGCTCTCAATTAGCTAATATCTAGGGCTTTGTCGTTCATCACTTCGAATTTCTCACCTGATTACCTATCTTCTGAAGAATAAATAGTCGATACATGAATGTCGTCGTCAAATGGACCTATCTCTTGCTACAATAATACTAGTATGCCGGTTTTCCAATGCTTAACAGTTTTACTTTCTGTGGACTGATGAGGACTGGAAATGTTTACGTAGATACTCAGATGGCCATCCCTCACATATCGAGCGGGTTCATTCGTTTCGTTGCTCATGTCGAAAGTGTCGTGAACGTTTAAGGTTTCACAGGTAGTTTGAAAGGCTTCAAGATCTCTCATTTGTCTTCAACTCGACCTTACCGAATGCTGATGGAGCGTGGTGTGCTATCGAATCCCGATGTAGTAGTACTACACTTTTTCCATGTCTTTAGTACAAATACTCTGTAATGGCCGTCGTTGGATATTTACTGTTGTATTGGTATTGCTGGGAATATTTTGTGATGACAGCGATTCCTGCAAACTGTTGATCCAGAGCGATGCTCAGTCCAAACTGTATCAGATTTACAAAAGAATCCGAATTTTTGATGTTTTCAAATTTCGTCTTGAATTATAGCGCTGTTTTCACAGGAGCCGGCTTAAGAAATGAACAACTCTCGATGTGTTAAGACTGTGGTAGTTAAGACTTTGTTTAATTGGATTTTACGGACTTCTTTATGTGAAAGTACGATTCTTCTATGAAGAAGGGTGGTGTAGAGATAAGCTTGGGGAAGACAGTGACATCGGCTAAATAGAATTTTCCATTAATAACGGTGTTTGTCTCATGTGTACGTGCGTTACAAGTGCAGATAATCGCCGTGGACGAGGTTTCGATCAATTGAACTGGAACTTTTGTTTTTACCTGTTCTTATTTGCATATAATTTTTAGTATTTTGCTCTTTTTTATTCGTTTTGGCTATCAGAATCCAATATATAAATGTTGTTTTCATAACTTGTCTTTAGAAATGTTTAAAAAATGAGAAGGAATTATAACTGAGAAACTTAAAGCCTTCATTTATAGCAACGGTGGACGCAACGAATGAGGAAGCATGGTTTGACGCACTTCGTGACCTCGTCATCCATTTGCAGCAACGCCGGCTGTGGATGCCCGAATTCCCACCAAATTTGCCGCTTGAAGATGTAATTATTTGGCTCATCCAGATTTTTTTCATGAAAAATCGTACCATCCAGACACAGCTCCTACTTCGTTGGTATTTTTCTAGTTAGTCTTTTTTTCTCTCAGAATGCAGAAATAGGCATAAAACGCGAATTTGTGATATGGGAGTCTCGTTTCCCATCGTGCGAATAGATTTCTTTTAAGCTAGCTGCACATTCCGGCATAGGTTTATCGCTGAGTATGTAGGTGAAGACATCAAGCTGCTTAGTTGAGTGGGTTCTGTCGGAGTCGCACCTGAAAGTTCGAGGTGCGAAATTGATTCACATTAGAACTGGAAATATGGCGAGTGTAAACTAACTCCGTTTATTCTACCGGTTTTTTGAAATTGACTAGTTAATTCACTTGGCTCTGTCTTCCTTTTCTTGTGAAAAGAAGCGCATTTTTTCCTCTTCAATTGTTCTTACTTCTTTTCTTTTGTTTTTCGTTTGCGAAACAAAGTTACGTTTCCCTCTAAATGTTTTTTGAATGGTGTTCATACCAAAAAGAAAATAGCTCAGAGTGTTCAAAGGAAATAAATGTTAATATAGTAAGTTTTGATAATAATCATAATTTGTTATTCGTTTTCCTTTCTTCGCTTCCTTATATTAGCATTATAGTGGCTTTCAGTGGTTTTTGAACAGCATTGTTTTTAGGTGCTGTTGTTCCCCTTATCCTCCAAGAGCGCCAATTATGACTCTGACTTAGAATCTTTAAAAGGAGACTATTCGGAATATTCAATTAGAAGGGAAGAGGGCCCGAATCGTGCAACTGTTCCTTCTCAAATGGCAAGGTGAGCGAAACACTATGAGTGAAAGACAAGCGAGTTGATTTCGATTTATTCGGAACTCTCGATGGAGGTTAAAGAGAAGTGACGGTAGCTGTTGTGGTTATTGCTTTGTCGACGTGTGCTATATTTTACGTTTTCGCCTTTGTTGAAAGATCTTGTTGGTTTAAGGACGTTGAACAACGATAATCGTGTGGATCACAATAAATCCATGATGTTAGCAGCATTGCTTTATCAGTGAACAATCAAGAAAACACTGTTCAACAAAGAGTTTTTTTAAGCCAAACTATTGTGAGGCATATGCGTTGTTCAAGTGGTTTTAAAATCCTGCACTATCAAAAGTTTATCCACTTTGTTTGCGCACAAATCAGGTCGGAAGTAGCCACTTCACTCTTCTGGAATTTGTGATTTAGTAGTTCTCCTTTTACTGAAAAAATCGGCTACAGCCTTACAACAGTTACAAAGGGGGTCAAAATTGTACGTGGGTGGTTACGTTATGCAAGTGAACCTGAAATTCTTTCAATACTCGAAATCCCAGTTTAATTGTATTTGGCGGCTTTTTATCGAATGCTTCGCGTTTTTGAATGCTATCGAGCTCCGAATGGACACGTCGATAATACTTGTAAACAATATTCCCCGGAAAATGAGCATCTGAGTACAAATTAGTCGGTTCTCTATGAGGCAGTGGCAGTTTCATATCTGGCCTTTTTTGTCTTCCTTGCGTTTCTCTTTAAATGTGAGTGTATTGAGAAATGTTTCTCATTGAAATTTTTGTTCTCAGAAATCCTTCATTTGTAGAAGGACCATGTTTTTTAGTTAAAACAATAGTGAGACGATGCTGGTGACCATAGGTGGAGATAAAGTCGTCCTAATTTCTGAAAAAATATCATTTCTACAATGTCCATGTGTTTCGGACGTTGCTGTGGGTTACTTGTTTGCAATTTCTAGATCAATCTACGAATGGGACAAGAACACTAAACCGATCGGAAGCGATGGTGGCTGCTCCTCCATGGACTCCCAGCACTCAAGTGAGCTGTCTCGTGGTCACCATCAGCTTGGCTGGGTGACACTGCCAAGACGCTGCGATTATCACTCCGAACCGTCACAGTCTTCTGAAATTGAGCCAGAAAAACCACCTCATGGCCTAACACCACCCATCGTCACCACTAACTCAACGGAGAAGCATGGTTCTTTAACTGCGTGTAACAGTGCAGTGACAACGATGGCGTCGAGCAGTGGATCCCGTGAGAATCAAGCATTACCATTATTACCGACCAACGAGCTGACATTGCATCAACACGTTAACGAGCATGAGCCACCTAGCGGACGTCACCTACACTCGCCGGGATATTACCATGTAAAACAGCTTCTGAATGAAGAGTCGCTTTATCATGATGCTCGACTGGCGAATGAGATAGCGAACGCTCGCCTACGGGAAGAAGCCAGAATAAGAGATGACAAGATGCGAGTGGATCAGAGGCTACATGAGAAACCACAGGTCCCTCTCCAACCACCAAATTCTGATATGTATTCACCTCGTGAGGAAAAAACACCTGCTCAAGTGAGCACCTTCGCTAATCACCAATCTGTAGTGAATGACGGTACGACTGTCAAATGTCCACGTGTTTCTACAGTTTCGAGGCCTGTAATAGCACCCAAGCCACATATGTTCACTGAGGGCGTAGTGAGGAATCGATGGCAAGACTGTGTGACGTCGGAAGCAACATCGCGTATTGAGTCACCTAGTCTGGTGACAAACGTCTCGGTGGTGGCTGCACAACGACAGGCTGGCTCCAATAGCCTTACCAATGGAAATCCTTCGACAAGCAGTAACAGCAATGGTCACTGTCAGACATCGGAAATGCCGCGAGGTGTAGAAATAAGTAGAAATCGTAGTCCTCGCAAGGAGGACGCGAAGAGTCACAGTGGAGGAGAAAGTGTTGGCAATGTCATGACTACTTCGGATATCCAGGAGCCAACAATCGTTGAAGAGACGAGTGCAGTGGTCGACAGTGAGGGTGGTGTGCTGAGTTGTCCTGTGTCAGGCGTCGAGTTGCGCATTCCGAAAGGGGCCATCCCAGCTGGAGAAACCCACGAGATCTACGTTAAGGTCTGCCGTGATGGTGATTCACCACCCATAGACAAATCAAAAGGTGAAACATTACTTTCACCGTTGGTCATGTGCGGACCACAAGGTCTTAATTTCCTCACACCGTGCGAATTACGACTACCACACTGTGGTCCAGTTGAACCGGACGGCCAGTGGTCGTTTTCGCTAAAGGCCGGTGAAGGTGGTGAATGGCAGCACATGGACGTACAACCCCAGAAATCTGGTGGCTCATCGGACAAGCCGTTTCTTTCCGTACTTATCACACACTTCTAATCAAAGCTTTGCTTTTCTTAAGTCTCATTTACTCCCAAAAACCTGCAGTTCATCGGCCAGTTTCGTCTCTGTTACTTGTTTTTCCATACGGGTACTTGTGCTGTTTCCCTAACTTGTAGTATCCTAAGAATTCCTCATCAAATATTCTTGTAATACTAATTCGGTTGAGCCGAGCTACCCCAACCCTAAAGAGGTACCATCGTTTCCACCTCTTATGCACTGCCTTCCTATACGTTCTAGTCATCCGGTACCACTTTTTCTAATGCCTTATTAGTTTCATAGATTTTGTTACGTTACTAAGCAATTACTTATCGTTGAAGATGTTTATGCCTTGTTTAAATCAATTGCTCCCTAAAGTCATATGCTTTCTGACGTTTGTGTTGTTCAAAAAATAATCTATTTTGTTGTTCACTGAAGTTTTACAACGAAACCAGCGTAAAATAACAATAAGTAATAATTATTTTTGCATATGTTGGTTGATATTTTACTTTTCTGTCTAGTTCTAGTGCTTGTCTGTGACAGGGCCTTTCAGCATCGCTTAATATTTTACCCCATAATGATGCTATGTCCGTAACCCTACTGAGTTCACGCACTGATCAACGTGTGTTGTTTGGTTATTGTTGATATATGCTTCTAAAAAATTGGTCAGTAACTGCTGATATTTATGATATCGTCGTTCATAATGCCTACTAAATCGTAATATTATAGGCCTATCTGTGCTTATCAAAAGAAAGTGAATTGTTTAATGCACAATGATACTGTTTATAGAGATCGCTCTGATAAGGATTCGAACTTGGCACTGGCAGCCAAGATGCAAAGATCTAGTCAATTAGTAGAAATAAACTGATGAGACGGTGTTCTAGCCGCTTTCTTGTTGGCCGAAGGAACATGTGATGTGCTTCCTTTACACTTCCGAGATTTACTTCTAAGAAAAAACGCAGAGAAACATGCTCAACAAGATGTTTTGTCACATGTTATCTGCCTAAAAATTCGCATAGAAGCCTTCTAATCGTCACTATTCTGACGGAAATCGAGTTAGTTATGGCCCAAAATCCATTCAGCAATCTCTTTGTGATTGTGAAGGAATATGAACTTCAGCAGCCATTATCATGTACGTTGTTCTCGCAATTTATCTCGCAAGGTAATAGGCAGAAATGGTTAGTGATTATTCGTTGGTATGATTATTGTATATGTATTCTTTCTTTGATAAGCTTACACGAGGTTTATGTATAATCTTTATTCGGCTAACGTTCTGACGGTTTAGTTTCATCAAGGTCGTGATCCGAGTCGATGGTCAACTGTTCTTCGTGTTGTCGAGCTGGCCTCTTCGCATCGAGCCGGATCTTCCTCAGTGGAGCCTCTCTTGCAGTCACAAGTTGTTTTCCCCGACAATCCATCCTGCAGAAGTCGGTATCATTATCAACTAGCAAATACGACAGACGGTACAAAGACGAAGATGCCACCTCAAGAACACGAGCAACTGTAGACCATTGACTCGGGTCATCATCGTCTCTAATGAGACGAAACCTTCGAAACGTTAGCCGAGTAAAGACTGTATATTAACTCGTGTAAGCTTATCAAATAAAGGATACATATTGATTATTCACACCGAAGTCGAAGAAAAGTCGGTTTTGAAATATGATTATCGCATAGTTTTAACGCTTTACTCAGTGAGAACTGGAGTCTTGAATGCAGATGGGAATAAGGTTCGGTGCTTGTAATGAAGTGATAAGGTGTGAAATGCGACATATTTGGTCGCTTATTCCGAGCCCTTTGGCTCTGGCTAACGAAGCACATTCATGGAGAGTTTGCAAACCAGTGCCAGACTTCTCTTGGAGGATTAAAACACTAATGTGACACTTTGATATACCCTGAAAAATCACTACACAAGCTAAATAAGTATTCAGTAAATGCTATAAATTTACAGTGTTGCTGAGGTACTTGCAAAACTCCGGACCGCAGGTGTCTGCGGTGGGTAACGAACGCGCTATTATCCTTTCCGGGAGCCAACGCGTTTAACACCAGATCATGGGGGGTCCTTCGTTTCGCCTGTCCCCCCAGCCAGTTCCATCGATCAGTGCCATCACCAACTACCCGTCAACGGGACCTATCCGGGAACCCAAATCGGCAATGAACCAAGCTAAGTCGAGGCAGTAATCGAAATCACAATGTTAACTTTTTATTTACTGCTACAAATTTGCTCCAATGCACAACGATCCCCTTAAGGCGGAGGTCAAACAGCGAACTCCTTACCTTTTCATCTTTGATGTTCGAGTCAGCTTAAACGAAAAATGCATAAATCACATGGACTCCTTGAAGATCTGGAAGTTCACTATGGCTTGGAAATTTCTTGAGGGAGATGCAAATTTTCGCAATGGTACTACACTGGTTGTGGTGAACTACTTACGTCGCTACCTCTGCTGCCCCTTTCTGATCTCATCCACGTCGAAATCTGATCACGAAAAGAGAAACAAGCTGGACAAATCTGCATTAAATGGTTTCGCTCAGAGAACTTGAGATTCGAAGCTAAATAACGACGACTTTTTATTTAGTTCACTGTTTTAGTGGTAGGCTCTGAGCGAGCCAATTGTGAAGCTATACTTGGCTTCAATAAACTAATTAGGAAGTGTAAATGGAGGACAATTTGAGCCCACATCCAACAACTAAGCTTTCGGTTCAGGGGAGTCTAACGAATCTCCCGTATATAGGTCCACTGTACTGCTCTTCCAGGCAAGGTGACAGTGGTTATTCATTCGCAGTTATGATTGGTGAAGAGATAAATCTTTCAGCGCAGTCCAGTTCCTTAACGATAGGGCATGAATTTCACTCCATTAAGCATCTTGGCGATGAATGAATGCGTATTTAGCCTGCACAATGATTTTTAGGGGTGTGCCCCTTGTATCAGGTTAGTGTTTTCAACCTCCCAGAAAAGTCTAGTACTATTTTGCAGACCCTGAGGCTGTGGGTTTGGTTACCTTGGGGCGTGGAGTCGAACTAATGACGGTGTGTATTCCAGGCGCTATACACGTCGTTGCCGTTGTATTTAATCAGAATCGAGGACTCAATGCGGAAGTATTATGTGCTTTTACTAGGCGATTAGGAAGAGAACACTTGAGATGACTCCATGTTCCATCGTGGCTAACGTTCGACACATAGTTCCAATAACCAGTGCAGAAAATTTCAAAGGTTTCATCTTTTAGATTTTGAAACTCAAACCCGAATTGGTCGGGATTTATTTTACGGCACGAAATTAGCCATATACTGATATCTCGTTCGTTATTTAATGTTAACCTCTTTGTCCATCTACATATTCATAGTGCTTAGAAGATTAAGTGCGCGTGTGGCGCAGCGGTGAGAGGCGCCCTACAGCACACACATGGATTCCCACGCCCCCAGCACACCAAGCCCTCCATCCCTCCGGTGTCTGCAAATTGGTGCCAGACTTGTCTACGAAGGTAGCAGCACTTGCTCGATACATCGGTAGACCGATGCGAGTCATTGTAAAGGTTAGATATGCACTCAATCACCTCCAAACGATGCTTAATGATGTCGAATGCATGGCGCATCCCTGAGGAATTGATCAACACCGAGAGCTTTATCCTTTTTTATTTAAAAAAATTAAAAGTAAGGATGTCAGCTCTGGTCTCATCGAACTGAAGTTGTTCTGTATTCCTTTTCTAGTAAATTGTTTAGGGGAATTGATCTGTATGATTAAAATACGGTATCCACCAATTATGAAGTAGATTGTTTATCACTTACAGACGAATCTATAGCATTAGCGCTTCAACGATTCTGGATGTTCGCTTTTTATCTTTATACAAGCTGCCTTCATACATGCTGATTCCAGCACTTCATTTATTCGGTTCGTCATGCGGATTCACAGATTCGCACACGGATTTGGTTGCTAATTGTGGTAATTTTCTCCTTTTTAAAAAAGGATAAGGCTTTCGGCATTGACCAATCTCTGGTGGATGCGCCATGCATTCGACTTTATTAATCATCGTTGGAGGTGACTGAATGCATATCTGGACATTAAAATGACTCGCGGTGGCCTCCCGATGTATCGAGCCAGTGCTGTTACCCTCCTAGACAAGTCTGGTACCAGTTTGCCGTCACCGGAGGGATGGAAGGTTTGGTGAGCCACGGGCTTGGGCATCCATTCCACGTGTATTGCAGGGGGGCGCCTCCGACTACCGTGCCACATGTGGCCCTTTATAAATGCCGTTAAATTCTGGTGGAGATCGATCTTCCTGGAATCCCCCCTCTCTGCTGGATTTTTTTCCAGGGCTACACTACTGATAGTAGTCGCTCGTTGTGGATCAAAGCGACCTTTTACCAGACAATTCTGGTACAAATTTGTCCACCGAAGAGAGTTCTGTCCTTGGTAGGACGAGGAATAGTCAATGCAGCAGCCATGTGTGTACTACAAGCTATATCTAACCACCGTGCCCTCCACAATGTGGTGCACCTACGTGGGAAAATGAAGCCTTCGACATTGCTCAATCTCGGTGGAATGGGCCATGGAATCGAAATTATTAAGCATCGAAGAGGTGACTGGATGCATATCTGGTGTGTACACTGACTTGCGGTACCCTACCGATGTATTAAGTCGGTACTGTTATCCTCCCAGTCTGGTACCAATTTGCTGACCGACCGATGGGAAATGGAGGGCTTAATGTGCCTGGAACACGGGATCGAACCACAACGTGTCCATTGCACAACAGCTGTAATCACTGCTTTACACGCACTAGTGGTATATTATATGCATATATATATATATATATATATATATATATATATATATATATATATATATATATATATATCCCAACGGTTTATTGCCTCATCGTGGCTGGAGGGTGCTCTTGGGTGCCGGGCTGTGATATACATCGCGGGATTCATCCCCCTGCAGGATCTCCCTTGCTGAGGAGTCCGGCGTTTTCATCAGGAAACCCAACTAAGAGTAAACTAATATCGGGATCCGCCACCGCCCTGGTATCAAACTAGTCGCATGGTAGCAAATCTCCCTCTGATCCACAAGGGCGGTGACGGCCTGTGGTGGTGATGGCCGAGGGCATACTGTGGCCAAGCTGTCCTTGGGACTCCAGGGAACCACATTGGCTAAACCAGCAAATCTCCAGAGAATAGAAATTATGCTGGGGCTCGCTTAACCAGTGAGGACGGAGTGTTTAAGTAAGTAACTGCCCAGGTCGTCATCACCATAGGCTGCCACCATGCGATCAGTTCGATACTAGGGCGATGGTTGACTGTGGCATTGGTTTATTCTTAACTGGGCTTCCTGGTGGAAACGCTGGACTCCTTCTCAGCTTAGAAAACCCTACGGTGGAAGAGGGGGGTGTGAGAGGGGATAAATCCCCCACTGTAGATCTCAGCCCGACACCCAGGAACACGACCCAGCCACAATGAGGTAAACCGTTGAGAGGATATACAACCACTTTTTGTTTACTGCTTATTCTTTTTTTCATGGTCGGTTATGATGTGAAGTATTACAACAGTAATGCTGAGGTAATAAACATGTTTTATATTGTTGAGTTTACAAGAGGTTGGTAAACAACTTTTATTCGGCTAACATTTCGACGTCCTCATCTTCATCAGAGCCGATGATCCGAGTCGATCGTCCACAGTTGTTCTTCTTCTGAATGTGATGTCTTCATAATCGCAACAAGACGGATCTTCTCGTCAGTGGAACACCGCACGAATGAAGGAGGCGTGCTCACTCGACAGTGCTCTTCTATACAGGGCGATTGTTGTTGATATGACTGTCCACTGATAATAATTTGTAGAAAGATAATGATAAAAAAAATACGAAAGAAAGATGGTTGATGGATAAAACTGATAAGTTAACAAAAAAAGATGTTGACATATTTGCAAAGCTCCAGAACGCAGATGTCTGTGGTGGGTGTTGAACAAGCTATTATCCCTAGGGCTAACGCATTCACCACTGGACAATGTGGGTCCTTCGTTTCGCCTTTCTCCCAGCCGTGTTCTAGGTGCTCTCAGCATCATTGTGGTTTTATATATATATATATATATATATATATATATATATATATATATATATATATATATATATATACATATATATATATATATATATATATATATATATATATATATATATATATACATACACGAAACTCCCTCACAGAGGGATCCCCAGTTGGTTAGTTGCGAGGCTACGTTGCGCATAGCCAATTGGCGGATTGAAGGTCAAACATAGGCCATAAGCGATCTTGTGCTACACTTAGACGCATGTGAATCCAGGGGATCCTGCCCATTTATGTTGAGTCACGATTTTAACTTATTATTTACTGCCTACTCTTTTTAATGGCAGAACATATTGCGAAATATAACTTTAAGTTCTGTGTTGAGTCAGTTTGACACGTACGTTCTGTATTAACATAGACATATTTATTCGTGCGTAGGTGGATGTGTTCTCATTTGTGCGGATTGTGTTCTACAAGACGATTCACCCGAATCTCTGCAATCGTGTGACAGGGGAACTACAAGGGAGGCGGTTAGGAGTGGCCTCGAAAAAAAATTATCTCCTCTACCTATTCTGGGAGGATCTGGCAGGCTACCCGTGAGTATTCGCAGCTCACATGTTTAGAGCAAAGCAAGCTATACATGGGTAATAATGCTAAACGCAGAAAAATAAGTGCGTCTCAATCCTTTGACCCCGAAGAATTAGCTCGCGATACGGGAGCACTGGGAAGGACGAGTAAGGAAGTGCGGCTAAAGTTTCAGGGCCATTCTAGGCTCCCTAAATCTGAGAGAACTAAGATAACGATCTGTATCCACAGTGGACGCTCACTTGCATCTGTGTCCGGTATAGAGAATCTGATCATGCAGACAAACCTATTTGTGTCAAGTCTTAGTAACGGCTAAGGCGAGAAGACTCCATACATTCAACCCCGTCTAGGACACCGAAGAAGAACTGTTCCCCAGAGCATGGGACAGTATAGGAGCCGGCAGCGTCGCGTTCTCATGAACACGATTTTGGTTGTGAACATCGATTCATTCGAACAACAAGCAACCCGAATTAGAGGTCTACGGTTGAAGAGATGAATCAATACCGACTTCGACAACCTTTTTTATCAACGCACCAACATGAATGACAGAAAGGATAACGAAGCGTTCCGTATGGACTTAGAGGAGTTCTACACAGACCATACATTTTTTAATGTCATCACTGGATCTCAAGAAGGTTACATTGGGACCTATGGATTAGAATCGAACGAGCAGGGTGAGCGACTGTCTGAGTTTATCATGATGACCATGAGCTTTCAGAGTAACTCGCAATTTAAGAGGCCCCACTCTCAACGGTGGACGTAGGAGTCTCGCAATGGAGAGTACCACAACGAAATAGACCAAATCGTAGTAAATCGAATGTTTTGCCTAACCGATATCGCTGTTGTCCCATAATTCTAAACGGGATCAAACCATTGCCTCCTTCGTCCAAGATTTCATTTCTCGCGTGAAGGAGAAAGCCGCTACTTTCAAAAAACGAGGTACCAAAACCACCATGAACTGGGAATTATTCAAATCACTAGTCGGCTGTTGGGAAGAAGCCGTTCTCGATAACATCGACGAGAGATACGATCCGCTCATTCAATATCTTCAATTTAGTGCCATGAAAGCTGAGAGTTCGAAAGTCACCGAGAGATATCTGCCTCCGAAATCACCTGGGCTGATACGCCAGCATGGAATCGCACGAGCTGCAGGCAACCGCCAACTCACGTACGAACTTGCAAAACAATGCAGACAGGCGATAAAAGAAGATCTTAAAAAGAGTAGAGCAGCAGTTATTGCTGAATAGGCAGAGGTTGGCAAGAACATTCGCAAAGCCCACCGAAGCCTCGGCAATTACAAGACCAAGATGATTGCACTCCGACGCCCAGATGGAACAGTTCCAGCTTCCGGAAAGGCAATGAGAAAATCACTCACGATTACTACTCAGATCTCTTCAGTAGCCACATCCTCCTTCTGTCATATGAAATAAAGGAGGATGGATATATTGTACCACCGGGTTCTTCCTTCCGAAATCCGGCATGCTACTTCGTCGGTTAAAAATCAAACAACACCATGTCCGGACAGGATAAGGTGTGAACACCAGTAAAACCTTCCGCCAGTCTTCGGAAACACATTGGCTCAACTGTTCACACATTACCTGTCAAAATCCAGAGTTCCTATTCAGTGGAAGACTAGCATGACCGCGTTGTTGTCCAAGAAGGGTGACATTCACGATATCGGCAACTATCGCCCAATCTGCTTGCTCTCTGTCGTCTACAAACTTTTCACTCCAATGATCCTAAACAGGATTGACAGAACACTGGACGAAGGACAAACATGTGAGCCAGTAGGGTTTCAGAAACGATTGAGTATGATGGACCACATCCACACGATAACACGGCTCATTCAAGTATCGCGAGGGTGCAAAAACTCCTCTGTCTCACTTCCATCGATTTAAGGCCTTTGACTCAGTAGAAATAGAGGCAGTCATGGAAGCCCTTGTGGTTAAAGAGTCCCTACTCAGTATATAAAGATTCTTTGCGAGCTGCATGAAATTTTCAGAACCTAGATATCACCATTCTACAACGATATTCACATCGATGTGAAAAGAGGGTTAGTCGATGCGATATCGTCTTGCCAAAATTATTTACTACCTTTCTCCAGAACGTCATGCGAACATTGAAGTGGGACAACATGGGAGTGAAAATCATTGGTCGGCAACTACACCATCTTCGCTTTGCTGATGACCTCATTCGTATGACATCAAACATTAGCCAAGCGGAACGCATGCTTGCCGACTTTGATAAAACCTGTAGAAAGATTGTTCTTCGACTAAATCTCACAAAACGATCTCAAAGTCTCAAGAAGAACGGGTTGGTTTCGTATGCCCCGTTCACGCTCAACAGAACGAATATCTCCGAATGCTCCAGTTATATACTATCTAGGTCGTGAAATCAATATGATGAACGACTTAGCTCCAGAGCTGAGCAGAAGGAAACGAGCGGTTTGGGGAGCTTTCAAAAGCATCAAGGATGTAGTGAAGAGAACAAAGAACACCCGACACCGTGCCCACCTTTTCGACTCAACGGTACTTCTTGCCCTAACGTATGCGTCAGAAACCTGGTCGCTGCGTAAGCAGGATGAAAGGTCATTCAGCGTTATTGAACGCGCAGTCGAAAGGACGATGCTAAGAGTAGCCCGTTTCGCATAAGTAAGGGATGGTATCCGAAGCTCCGACCTGCGTCAGCGATCAAATATCAAAGATGCTGTTCTGTATGCCAAACAGTCGAAGATAAGGTGGGCCGGATACGTAATGCGTAAAAATGAAATCGATGGACAAGAGCCGTTAGTGACTGGATTCCTCGGGATGTCAAACGTACTGCAGGAAGACCACCGACACAATGGCGAGAGTTCTTCATGAAAAGCCTAGAAGAAAGGTAAGATGTTCACGAGTCTCTAGAGCAAACATAGTCCATTGGACTGCTCTTATATGCAACTGAAAAAAGCGAAGGATTTACTGGCACATCTTCGAGTCACTCAACGATCAACAGAACTACAGCTGATACAGGTGATACCCTTAGGTGGGACTATCGGAACGTGAGCTAAGGCAACTTTGTAGATAACGTTCAAATCATGTGAATTCAGTGGTCAGCGTGGTAGCCAATTTCAATTTGGTAACGGTACGGTACTGTTTTCTCACTTCATTTACTCGTTCATCTCATACGGAAATTCTAGTTCTTCTTCATGGCATCCCTTGACACTTTCAATGGTACTAGGGGCAGTCGTACTATATTGTCTGTTGCTGATGTGGAATTTGTGTTACTACTCCTCGCAAAAGTTGTAAGACAAAATTTTTGTCACAGTATTTTCTGAGAACTGATGATGACGATAGATTGAACTGAAGGGAACGAAACAGGTACTGGTGAAGAAAGTGCCGGCTTTTTGAAGTTGCTGCAAGTTGTTAAGATTCTGAAGCTTATTGCTAGCCACCAACATGCCATACCAACAGTTTTGAAGAGACTAGATGAAGTGTTTTCAAATTTTTTTCTCTGCTATTAAAAACAACTGAAAAAATTGGGACTGTCTAAGGTACTATAGAAATGCATCCCATTCTTAAAGCGTGACATACTGCGATTTTCATGAAGACTTCGGAAATACTGCGTTTACTTAGAGAGACAATGCTTAGGTGCTAATTAGATCATGTGAGATTATTGCAACGTTGCTCCGCCAACATGTTATGTCGCCGTCGAGCACTGTTCATCAAAGTTTGTGATGACGTTAGTTTACGATATCAGAAAAAAAATGAAGGCTGATTAGAGGTTTTATTGGCGAAATTGCTGACGCAGTAAATCAGAATAGGACATGAGTACTTAGTAGCACTCTTGCCTTTTTTCGACTTACATCCTTTCGTGCTTCAAGCAGTCTCCGATATTTGTCTTCGTGTAGTTCTCGATATTCTTGTTGGGTAAACACGATGTGGTACTTTATTCTTTATTCCATTAAAGCTGACGTTTCGACAGTATCGCCTTCTTCAGAGCCGTTTGTTATGTGCCTTCCACTGAGGAAGAACAGCTGGTCAGAGTCACATTTTATCTTTATCTTTGTGTAGTCCGAACGTCACGAATTTCATCCTTTGCTCAAATCCTTACAATATTTAGCTAAAATAAGTGTGTGAAAAAAGTGGCCGATCAGCCAAATCGATAACGATTTCACTAGTTGTCGACCAACTTTCCAGATGTCAACAGATGTGAGATTTTGAGACTTTGTTTGAGATATTCCAAGATATTAGTCCTACTGCACCTCTTAAAGAAGTCGGTCTGAACACTTTCCAACTTTCCTGCATGTTGTATGTTATAAAGAGAAATTTTCAAAGTTATCATCGTAAAAAACTTTGTGATTTCGTTGGATTGCAATAACTCTGCTCTAATTTACTGACTTTTTTTCACATAATACTATCCATCTCCTTTGTGATGCCAACAATTTTTTCCTTTTCGCTCGTTTTGTCGATTTCGGTCCTCTCACTAACTGTTGCTCAGATATTTCCTTACTTGCTCGCCTCTGTTCATCAGTTTTGTGTGGGTGGGCCTAAGTGGGTCGGTCGTGCTCGTTTTCTCTTCAGGGCACCAACACAGGTGTGTTGGGCTCATTCTGGTCGAACTAGCATATGCAGTCGTCGCCACTTGTGACTATCTAAAGAATATGCTATTTAAGTTTAACAAGAGAAGGCTAGTCATGACTGGGCTGAGAATGCTGTTGATGCACGAAATTATCTCACAACGGAGAACCATTCCTCGGAATATTCCATATGAGATGAATTGGCGGAGGTGGCGTTTTCGTCAACACTGTAACGGCTCATGGCACAAGAGTATGAAGAGCGTTCGAGGGAGCGAATAATAGTGGAGAGCCGTTTGTGGAGTACCTGTGAACGATGAGAGCATCGAACTCATGTCAACACATCATATGCGAAAATCAACGATAACATTAACGTAATAACGATGCAAGAGCTAACGATTACAATTCCCATCACTACGACCTGAGCAAATGAATCTGTAATTAAAGATCAATCGGAAGAGGGGCAATGATGGAGCTGGCGACGGCGCCCACCAAGGCGTCGCCGGGCCAAATGCCGGTGGCGGTAGGCTTGGCTGCGTCCCAGCGAGCGGCTTGCCCATTGGCCATAACTGGACGTAGACGCAGGGTACGCACGCGTCGTTGTAGTAACGCGATCTCCATCGACCCATGGGATGCATTGATTAGGTAGATAGAGAATTTCGAGGATTGATAGAGGAATTCTCTATAGTCGCCCCCCCTTACTATAGGAGTGGGCTAGACGGTGAATGATGTTATAGCTTGAGTGGAGTTTCGTGGTGGAAAGTTATAGTGGTGACTCGGCGATTCGCTTCCTTCTTAACCGTTTATTTCGGGGTATTTTTCTGGTTCACGTTCCTCCTCGCCTTGCGAAAAATGGATCCTTTGTGAATCTATCGGTGTGTTGTTGTCACGTGATCGAGGTTAAAGATTATAGCGTTGATTTGGAATTCCCACCGTGCTTTGCGGAACTTGAGTTGGCGACTCCATCTCTTCTCTTTTTTCTAACTGTTTCTCTGTTGGGCTGCCTCCTAGTTCAAGCGGAATCAGTAGATTAATTGGTCTCCCTTGTGATACGTCCGGTTGGTAATTTGAGTTGTGCTTCTCGGATCGCACCACTTTCTGACTGTCTCAAGTCGATGATGCGCGCCATTTTCCACGTGTTTCGTGACAGAATTGGATCGTTAATTAGTACCACCGTACCTGTGGTTGGAGTTAATGGAGTGCCTCGTTTGTTGTTTATATTGAGTTTGTGAGTCTCTCGAAGGCTTTTCAAGTATTCTTGGCTCCAAATATTCCAATATTGTTCTGTCAGATTGTGACTTGATGCGAGAGCATCCTGCACTTCCTTTCGCGTGCGTAATAATGCTGCCTCTTGAGGTGGAAGATACGTCTTATCGTCTTCTTCCTCACTGCTGAACTCGAATGGATATGTTATTATCATGTCTCGCTGGATAAAGTCGATTGATCGCAAGGTAAACATGTTGTCAGAGCCTTCTTCTTGGTATGAGAGAGGTCGAGTGTTGAGATTTCCGTCTATTTCTACCAAGAGGGTTTCCAATTCCTCTTTTGTTGGGATCGTCCTTTGCAATACTTTGTATAAAGAGTATTTTACCGATTTTATGAGACGGTCGTAAAATGCCCCCTGCCACGGAGCATACGGCGTAATTGTCCTCCATGTTACTCCCTTTGTTGCCATTGTATTTGCTAGTGACACATCGTTAATAACGGGAAGAATTGCCTCTTGTACAATTTGTTCGCTCAGTAGGAAACTGGATGCGTTATCAGATGTGATAGTTTTAGGCACTCCTCGTCTAGCAAAAAATCGTCTTAGGGCTAGCAGGAAATCATTCGTCATTACGCTGTGTACGAGTTCTAGATGAAGTAGTCTGGTTGTCGCACACGTGATGATGATGCCGTAGACCTTTTCCGAAATAGTCTACTCCTACATGCTCAAACGGACGTGATCGTCTCACTCTTCTTTCTGGAAGGTCATCAGGGGCGAATACTTGTAGGGGAGATTGTTCAACCTTTGACAGGGTACGCATTGTCTTATAACTTTCTTAGCGATTTGCCGTATACTCCTCATCCAGAATCTTTCGTGTGCGTTAGCTATGGTGTGGCCTGTTGCATTGTGGAACGGGAGATGTGCATCGACAACTATTAGTTCTGCTAGTGCCGTTTTAGAGCTGATTAGAATTGGTTGCTGAGCTTTACGTGGCAGGACTGCCTTGTTTAATCTGCCTTTGCACCGAATGATTCGCCATTCATCGTGATCTAACTTTAAATGTTTGTAATCCTTCATTGATCGTAAAGGAAGATACACTGCTTGGTGGTTTCGTATCACAGCTCGTAAGGCTGCTTCTTGCTCTATGGCCGTGATGTATGTTTCTGTTGACATTGCGTGGAGTTCTGGGACACTCTTGTATATCCGGTCACGCAGTTCCTTCCGTACCTCAGAGCTGGTTTTGCTTATAAATCTGAGAACATATGCAGTTGTTCTCTTTGCTCTTGTGAGTCTATTGAATCGCTTCCAGTCAAGTAGTTCTGCGACGGATGTGGTGGTTACTGATGTAGCTGAGGATACTTGTGCCCTTTGTGTGCTTCCTTGCTGTAATGTAAAAAGGTGTTGACCTTTTTTGTTTGTGTATTTCCTTAATGAATGCCGGTCCTTTCCACCATATGTGGTCTTGTAATTCGAATTTGTTTAGTCCTCTTGTAGCACAATCAGCAGCGTTTTGATCAGTGGCTATGTAGCCAAATTGTACGGGTGCTGTTAGGTTTTCCACTATTCGGCGTATTTCCTTTATGCGGTTCTTCACCAACACTGCTGCTGTTTTGTGCACCGCCTTGGACCGTATCCAGCTGAGCGCGACTTCTGAGTCCGAGAGTATAGTTGTATTTGTGGTAGAAGTGAGGTTGTTTAGTGATGTATTGTACATATTGAATATGATAGCCGTGCTGCCAGTGTCAGTGCATTTAGTCCAAGTTTTGGAATTGTGGGATTGTCCCTGACTGATGGTAACTTAGACTTCGCTGCGAGTATTTGTGATTCATCATTGGAAACAACGTAGGCACAAGTGGCCATGCAATGTTTGCTAGCATCCGCGAAAAGAATCAGCCTGGATGAAACTCCAATCTGGGCTACTTTTCGTGGAATGAAGGTTTCAAATCCGTTAAAATCATTAACTATCTTTCCTCACTGGTCTCTGTGTTCCTTTGATAGAGGACTGTCCCACGTATAGTCGAAGTTCCAGAGGTTTTGAAGAAATTGCTTTCCTCTTAATGTGAGTGGCGTGAGCCACCCCATAGGATCGTAGATAGCAGCTACCTGTTCGGCGATTGCACGTTTGGTCAGTTTTGGTTTTGTTGGATATCTGCATGAGATAAGCAGTTTATCCTCCATGGAACGCCAAGGTATGCCTAAGACTTTTTGTAGACTATTTGATGCTCGATCCATTTGAGGAATTTCGCTGTAGAAAGTCCTTGTCGTTTGAAAGAAATTCACGTAAATTCATGTTCAAATCATTGAATATCTGCTTTGTTTCTTTGTATGCCGACACTGCTTCTTGTGTTGAAGCGACCGTTAAAATCACGTTATCCACATAAGTGTTACTGATGAGGTGATTGACGAATTTAGGGTCATTTTGACAGTTATTTAAATGGTGTTTAATTGTTCCTGCTAGAAGGAATGGTGAAACAATTGAGTCCAAACGTAACTCGTGTAAATCTGTACACGGTTATGTTCCTTGGTTCCAGAGGTTGTGAGATATCTCGGATCCATAGGAATCGTGTCGCGTCTCTATCTATTTCGTGCAGCCGTATTTGTAGGAAAGCCTTTTCGACGTCGCTAATCATTGCGACATTTCCGATGCGAAACCGAAGTAAAATGTATATTTGTGGTAGGAATAGTGGACCTTGATGAAGGACATCGTTTAATGAGGGGGCCTTCTTGAGGTGAGCAGATGCATCGTAAACAATTCTCAACTTTGTAGTTTCTTTGTTCGGAGTGAGGACCGCTTGGTGTGGAAGGTAATGTATTACCGCTCTTTTTGTTGGTCTTGATTCGTCAACATCTTTAGTGATATTTTGATCTAGTTGTTCTTTGATGGTTTCGTGATAACTTTGGAACATAATTGGATCATGCTTTAGCTTGGCTATTGTCGCCTGCAATCGTTTTACTGCGATGCTTTTGTTATCTGGTAATGTGCCTGCATCATTTCTCCAAGGGAGGCGCACATAATAGCCGTCTTCCCGTTTCTCTATTGTTCTATCGAACTCTTCCCAGATCTCGTCGTTCTGTTGCTGTCGTTCTTGTGCGCTTGGTCCTGTGTATTCATGGATTCCTGATGATTCTAGTGACCAATATTTTTCCCCATGACTGCTGTTCAGTTATGTGCTGACCTGCATGTGTGGCATCTGTCCTCAGAGGTACCGTCTCTCTCGATTTATCGCTTCGGTCGTGGAGCGTTCCTGTCACAAGATGTCCAAGTTTGGATGGGATTAATTTTAATCCTGATGGCAATGTTCTTGCTGGGTTTATTCCGCTATCAAGCATGGCGAGAGAATCTGAGCATCCGAGAAGGATTTGTGGATATATGGTGTTAAGATCTGGATTGATCGAGAGCTTAGTTTTATGATTTTCAAGAAATTCTGTGTCCTCTCCATTTAGATTTAGGCGTTCTAACGGTTGTGTAATCTTATCGATTCTAGTTGCCGTAATTTCGTGCACTGATCCAAAGGCATCCCTTCAATTTCAACGTAGTGACGCCGCATGTCCTAGTAATCGGCTCTGAGTCACCGAATGTGTGGATGGTTTAATTCGATGGAATCACTATTTCGTAGTTGAAGGCGATTGGCTAGCGCATTAGTAATGAATGAGCGGTCAGAACCTGTATCGAGGATGACGTCCGTTATTTCTTGTCTCGTCTTGTCGGGATTGAACACTTTCGCCTGTCCTGCTAAAATTTGACTGTTGGGTGCGTGTTCCCTCTTAGCATGAAGAACGACAGTATCCTCAGGCCGCGTCTCTTCAGACGTTACTGTATTGATTTTTGATGAACTGGGTTTCTTCTCCCTCGGAGTGGTATTTGGTAATTTCGTAGGTGCGTTTGCTCTGTCACTTGTAGTATTTCCTCCTTTTCTCGGTCTGTATTCCGCTGTTACGTGCTGATACCTACAAATGGAAGTGTGGTGTCCGTGCTTATTGCAATTTCGGCACGGGCCTGCTTTACAGTCTGGAAGCTGATGCAATGATGAACCGCAATTGTAGCAGAGATTACGAGTTTTAATAATTTGTACTCTTTCTTGTTGACTTTTTATCTCCGCACAATCGTTTGGTAGGTGTCCTACTTTGTTGCAGTAGAAGCATGAATATCGTGTACTTTTGAACGTCCTTTCTGGCTGATTTAGCGTTCTTAACATGGGCCTCTCTTGCTCTTGGTCCCGTAGTTCGAGTTCCTCCCTTATGTAGTCTTTGACATCCTTCAGCAGTTCGCATGTTTTTGTATCTTCTCCTCTCTGTCGTCCTTTTTGCCGCGCATGCCGTTGAATCTCTGTTGTGAATTTTTTCTAACAGTAGTTGCTGTAGGAGCAAAGTATCGGTGAATTCTCCTTTTTGTTGCAGTTGAACAACTATCGAATGAAGGTTTTCACACAGTTTTCTCCTGATCTTCGAGGCGTTTCGTCTTTGCTTCTGTTGTACGTAATCTATGTAACAGATGACGGACGAGGGCTTGTTTATTGTCGTACTTTTCTTTCAGATGCTGTATTACTATTGAATAAGTACTTTGCGATATTTGATACTGTTTTGACGCATTCTTGTGCTTCTCCCTGAAGCGCGTCCAGCAGATAGGTCATTTTTTGGAGGTCGTCCATCTGGCGTGAGTGCACATTATAATTGAAATGCTCCCCAAAATGCTTCTCACTCCCTTATGTTGCCGTTGAATTTTTGGAATACGGATGGGTGGTAGATTAGTCAGAGGTGGGTAGACGTTTGAGTCCTTTAGCAGGATAGTCTCGGTGCCTTCCAACGTTTTTCTTAAGTCGAGAATCTTAGAGAGACAGCATTCCGCTTCGTCGAGGTGTTCCACTGTTTTTTCTACGTTCATATTGGCAGCGCGTTGCAGCTCCTCTTTTGCTTGAGTATTGGGGTTTTGCTGGAGTTGGTCTGCTATCATGGCGTAAGCATCTAGCGCGGTCTGGACGGTGTTCCTATCGTGCTCAATAGCTGATTTGGCTTGTTCTATCTTCCTTCGCCGTTCAGTAATGTACTCGATCCTGCTGGTTTATTCCGATGGCAAGTTTATTGGTGTGTCTATTTCGTTTTCATAGCTATTTAAGGTAGATAAGAGGCGGTTAATTGCCTTTGTTGATACTCCTTGACGAGCGGAGAGGACAGTTGTCATTCTTCTTTTTTTTTGAATTTAATCTAACGTACTCGAAGGTACTTTCCTTGTTGAGGTTTAGCCAGTTGCGGGCGTGTCCGTTGGTGCTTGTTCCTTTGAGTTCGAGTCGAGTTGGTCAATGCACCAATGTAACGGCTCACAGCACAAGAGTATGAAGAGCGTTCGAGGGAGCGAATAATAGTGGAGAGCCGTTTGTGGAGTACCTGTGAACGATGAGAGCATCGAACTCATGTCAACACATCATATGCGAAAATCAACGATAACATTAACGTAATAACGATGCAAGAGCTAACGATTACAATTCCCATCACTACGACCTGAGCAAATGAATCTGTAATTAAAGATCAATCGGGAGAGGGGCAATGATGGAGCTGGCGACGGCGCCCACCAAGGCGTCGCCGGGCCAAATGCCGGTGGCGGTAGGCTTGGCTGCGTCCCAGCGAGCGGCTTGCCCATTGGCCATAACTGGACGTAGACGCAGGGTACGCACGCGTCGTTGTAGTAACGCGATCTCCATCGACCCATGGGATGCATTGATTAGGTAGATAGAGTATTTCGAGGATTGATAGAGGGAATTCTCTGTAAACACGAGTTTGTCCATGAACATCGATTCACTCGAACAATTAAACCGGAATCCCACATTTACGATTAAAGGGCTGTGGATGAATGCCCACTTTGATAATCTTCGTCGTTTATGCGCGGCCATCAATTTACGACGCAGAAGAACTTGAAGCATTCTATATGGACTTGGAGAAGTTCTACAGAAGACCACACATTCTTCAGGGTCGTCCTTGGAGACTTTAAGGCCAAGACTGAACCCAGCAAAACGTCTGACGAACGTCCCATTCTGAATCACGGATTTGAATGGAACGAACAGGGTGAATAGCCCCCGAGTTTATTATGACGACCAAGACCAGTCATGGTAATTCGCAATTCCAAAAGCCCTACCTTCAACGTGCTGGACGTGGAAGTCTCCCAGTGGAGACTACCATAACGAAATAGGCCACATCATAGTGAATCGAAGGTTTAGCCTAACCAATAACGCTGTTTTTCTAAAATTCTACGCGGGATCTGACCACCGCTTCCTTCGTGCAAGATTTCATTTCTCGCGGAAAGGAGAAAGATCGGCTAGATTCAAACAACGAAGTCCCAGAAACACCATAAACTGGGATTTATTCAATTCATAAATAGGCTGTTGACATGGCGTTCTCGATAGCATCGACTAGGAATACAATCGGCTTATTCAACATCTTCACGACAGCGCTCTGAAATCTAGGAGTTCGAAAGTCACCAATAGACGTCTGCCTTCAGAAACACTCGAGCTAATACGCCAGCGTAGAATCCCATAAGCTGCAGGCAACCAACTCACGTACGAACTTGCAAAACAATGCAGACAGGCGATAAAAGAAGATCTTAAATAAAGAAGCAGCAGTAATGGTCAAAGCTGCAGAGGCTGGGAAAAGCATTCGCAATGCCGAAGCTTCGCCAATTACAAGACCAAGATGGCTGCACTCCCACGCCCAGACAGAACAGTTACAGCGTCCAGAAAAGGCAATGGAGAAAATCATCCACGAATACTACTCAGATCTCCTCGATAGCCACGTTCACCTTCCGCCATATGAAGTAAAGGAGGATGGATATGTTACACCACCGATTCTCCCTTCCGAAATCCAACATGTCATTACGTCGGCTAAAAATCGAAGAGCACCAGAGGTCCGAACATGATAAGATCGGAACACTTGAAGAACCTTCCGCCAGTTCTCGTAAACACATTGGCTCGGCTCTTCACACGTTACCTATCTGAATGCAAGGTCTCTACTCAATGGAAGACCAGCACGACCGCGTTATTGTTCAAGAAGGGTGACCTCCACGGTATCGGCAACTATCGCCCAATCTGCTTGCAGTCTGTCGTCTACAAACTTTTCATTCGAGTCATCTTAAACAGGACTGACAGAACACTGGACGAAGGACAGTCACGTGAGCAAGTAGGGGCTTTGAAATTGATTCAGCACGCTGGACCACATTCATACCATAACGAGACTCACTGAGCTATCGTCAGGAGGGTACAAAAGATCTCTCTGTTTCATTTTCATCGATTTAGAAACCTTTCGACCTACTCAGTATATAAAGACCTTTGACTTTTCGTGAGCTAAATAAAAATTTCGCAAACGAAATATCACCATTCTGTAAGAATATTAACATCGACGTGAAAAGAGGGTTAGTCGATGCGATACCATCTCGGCAAAATTATTTACCGCCACCCTCCAGAACGTCATGCGAACACTGAAGTGGGGAAATCGGAGTGAAATCTGATGGTCGGCAAATACACCATCTTCGTTTTGCTGATGACATCGTCCTTATAACAACAAGCACTTGCCAGGAGGTACGAATGCTTGCTGACTTGACTTTGACAACTTTTGTCGAAAGACTGGTCTTCGCCTATATCTCCTAATACGATGTTCACGAAAAAACAGATTTGTTTCGTGTGCTCTATTCACGCACAACGGAACGAATGTCGCCGAATTTTGTTCGGAAGAAGGTATTGATTCTTTTTGCCGAGGTTTAATGAAAGTCGGTTTGAAAAATATTGATTCGCTATGTGCCAGCTAATAAAGCATCAACTGTTGTAAGATGGATTGCCGCCAAAAATGCTGAGCATATTGAATGGCCGCAGTAGACCAACATCTGTTCTGTATAAGAAGGCAGTTTCGAGTGAGATTCTTCTCGGTGCCCAAGTTCACTGGGTTTGACTCTACACGACAACGAGGAACCACTTTACGAGAACGACCACCTATGGATCATCGACTCGGATGGACCCAGCTCTGAAGAAGACGAAGACGTCGGAACGTTAGCCGAGCAAATCTTTACTATCAGCCTTGTGTTTGCATAATTATCGGAGGAACTATCTTCGAATGCTCCGGCTGTGTCTGTATAGGTTGAGAAGTCAACATGGTGAACTGCTTAGCTCCAGAGTTGAGCAGGAGGCAGAGAGTGGGATTGGGAGCTTTCAAGAGCATCGAGGACGTAGTGGAAGAAACAGAGAACACTCGACTTCATGCCCTCTTTTTTCACCTTTAAGGTTTCTGCTAGCTTAACATACGCGTCGGAAACTTGGTCGCTACGTAAAGAGGATGAAGCATCAATTTGCGTAATTGAAGGTGCAGTTAACATAGCGGTGTTGGAAGTGTGCCGTATCGTTCAAGTGAAGAAGAAAGTGCGAATTTCCAACCTAAGTCAATGAAAAAAAACATTAAAGACGCCGTTCTATACGCCAAAATGTCGGAAATTATGTGGGCAGAACACGTGATGCTCGTGAACGACAACGGATGGGATAGAGTCCTTAGTAACTGGATTCCTTGGAATGTCAAACGCATAGCGTGAAGATCATCGACTCGATGGTCGGAGTTCTTTGTGGGTATCCAAGAAGAAAGATATGAAGCTCAACAATTCCGTGGAATGAACAGAACGCACTGCGCCACCCTTGCGAGCGACCGGGAGAAACACAAGATTTACCTGTGCACGCTAAAGTCACCGGATAATCAATGAGACAACAGGTGATACAGAGGTGAAACAGATGATATTTTGTAATTCAGCATGACTTATTAAGCAATGTTTTAGCAAGCCTTCAAAGAAGACTCGCATGATTAACTTAATCTCCAGCATATTTTTATGCCTGTATTTGACTGTTAGAACTAGTTCAGACGTACCTTTGCCTAACCTGTACGGCATGTATGTCTTCCAAATTTTACGCCAGCATTGAAACTCGTTCACGGACGAACTTGTCCTCGACGTAGAGTGTATTTGTCTTGAGTGACACCCAGTAAATATGATTCTCAAGCACGTCAATTGCTCATGGTGGGTTTGTACTGTAAACAATGGTCGATCGGTCAGAGGTTGCAGTATAAATTACTGGAGCTTTACAGTGTTCTAACCTTTATTTTCACCCTTTTTCACACCGACGTACGACATTAAATACAACCACAGGGATGCGGAGGTGTGAGCAAAAACAGAGCAAAAAAGAAATCGAAAGTTCACTGGCGCCATATCGTTTCGTGGCGGTGACACTTCACATGGGTTTACTTTTGAGATGGACTTTAGATATCGAACTTTTAGTTTTATTCACGTGTTTTAAAACTTTTTGACACTCTTGCACAGGTTTTTTTGGAAGTAATTGATATGAAATGTTATGAATACCGCGCAGCTCATATTTTTACGAGGTCACCCCTGTTGAAGAAGAAGTCAAAATTTTCGTCTGGAAAACCAGCTAAAAGTAAACTATTTCCAGGAATCGCCGCCATCCTGGTAGGAACACAATGATCACTTGTTAAACCTCCTTATTCTTCACAAGAACACATCGAGTAGAAAAGCAGGTTTTCTACTTACTTAATTGTCTGGTGACTGCATATTCCTCGGAAGCTGTTTGAATTGACTTTTGTAGAATCTTAGGATAGCCCTGTGGAGGTGCTCCCAGGTCTTCATCACACGCAGCCGCCAGGTTTTGGCTGACAGGAGAGAGTTCTTCCCATGGAAGTTGTGTGCCAATTTCTCGACTTGTAGGAACACGTGAAACCGCTTGGTAGCTCCGTGGCCTGGTCGACTCAGAGGTGTAGTGCTTTTCTTTCCTATTCAAATATGTTATCAACCTTATAAACTGGTCTTATTGAGATGATGCGAGGTTGATATAGGTTTTTGTTGTCGTTGTTGTTGCTGTTATCGTCGTTGTCGTTGTTGCTAGTGTTGTTGGCTTATGGCTGACGTTTCGGCGATTTCGTCTTCCTCAGAACCGTGCTGTCACGAGTACTACTCCTTCTGTTATCAGCAGTTGGTCCTGTTTTTCTTGTGTGCACAACTGCTTGTTTGAGAAAAATCCTTGGATTGACCTTGCATAAACAATCAACACCATAAAAGTGTAAACTTCTACTTATACCACCACTGTTTATTGTGCATTTGGTTTCTGCTTCTCTCGATGCCGGCGCCGCCCCCCACTAGCTTAGTGCCATCCTTCGGCTTTTGTCACTTTCTTTTTGTGTGCATAATAAACGTTTCTGCAACAATAAACCAATAAACGTCATGTTTAGACGGATTTATGATTTTTTCTGTTGATGCACTTATTTCGTGTCTTCATAGAAAATTCTGATGTGCCTTTAGCTTCGACAACCATTTTTTATGCACACGGATACTTTTGATAGAATAACTTTCAAGATTGAAGTCAAATAAGTAATATAATACTTCGGTTGGTTGTTAACCGGAAAAGGTAACAGTGCGTTCGTTCCCCCACCGCAGACACTTGCGGTCCGGAGTTTTGCAAAGATCTCAGCATCGCTGTGGTTATACTTCGGTTTGTTAAATCGTTTTCAAAGACTTCGAATGAATATTGATTTCAGAAAAGAAAGACGATAAGAAATATCGTTGAAGAGAAATCAAGAAATCTTGCCACTAGCAGTGTTAACCAGTAATGGGAAAACAATAGGAAAATGTTAATCTTTTTTGGGTCAAAGGAGTTCATATCCACACCGTTCGCTCGCATCAAGCATTCATGGCAAGCCTCTTCCACGCCATTTCTACAACTGTAAAAAAAGGCGTCTGCAAACTGCGAAGTACTGGGGGTTGCTGAATGAATTGCTGCTCATCGATCCCGATGAACTCCGTTCGAATCCACATTCCTTACCACATCGATCTTACTACTCACAATTGGCGTGCAAATCCAAGCAGTTAATCGTCGCCACAAACTCTATTTTTCTTACAACTCTTCGCTTCCATCCGCTTTTCAGATTGTTGAGAAGCAATGGTGTGTGGTTTGAGTTCTATGATCACAACTGACACAGATACTTGGATGAGCTGCTTTCACGAATGATAATCATTTCTATTCCTGGGATTTCCGCTTGACTTACGTTTCAAGTTTTTCTTGCAGTAGAGTCCCAAAGTAACCAAATCAATCACGATGTCTCAGTACTGCCACCAAAGGCTGTCCATTGCTGCTTGTGAATTAGACATATGTTCACTGCTATTGTGGCTTTGTTTCTTTTTTAGAATGCATTAATTTCTCGGTTTATTCATAACATGCCTTCCGGATGGATACCCCTTGGAGCTTTGTTGACCTTGTGTCCAGTCAAAAACAAACAAATACTTCTATCGAATACATTCGCAAACCCCTTGCCAGGGTAAACATTGTAGCATTCATTAAATACCACAAATCTTAGAAATCCTAAAGTATTTTTGTCCTAATGTCGGCGACGATTTATCTGTTCTTCTATAGTTCTGATGAGAACGATTTTGTACTAACACATTTCCTTTCCATTCTTTGAACATCCATGGTCATGCGGTGTATCAAGAGGATCATTTGCATAAATCACGTTGAACTTTTCAACAAGTAGGTGTGTGTTTAGGATGAGTTGTCTTGTTTTTTGGCAAAGCTCCATGTTGTTGCTCGACGCACTAAAATAGAATTTTCTCCGCTTGGCGTCGTTTCGTCGAATTTCGCAGTAATGAAGCATCTCTGCACGTCATCGAACCCATCCTTGGCTTTCTCCCGTGATTTTTCTATGGTCTGTGTTTCCAAATAAAATGAATGGAGAATCAAAACAGTTGTATCAGCTGTATTCCGCTCAGTTAACGAGTTACTCGAAGTACCACGGTGAAGCATTTTCTCACCAGAGTTCACCAATAGGTATTCATTTTCGAAAGGCACGACTACCACGCTTTCTGAGTGAGGGCCTTGATTTTATAGTTCTTACCAGTATTCACCAATTTCTTGATTGTTCTCTCGTGGGGAGAGGAAGCAGTGAATATTCATGTATATCTTGGGGTTTTCCAGAGTGATGATCAGTTTTTCAGAAGATAAAAAAGATCCCGAAATGGATTTCCCACCCATTTGATTGTGCACTTCTGAGCCAATTCCACCGTCTTTATAAAGAAGGCCGTTTGAATCGACTTTCCTCTCAGGACTGGTAGAATGATAGCTTTTGGTTTCGTAAAACGCGCTATATTGGACGATCCGCTTAGTCTCCGAACTAATGGACTCGAGATCTCTCGCTTATGTAAATGCACTCTGTTTAAATCTAATTTCACTTTAATATATCCAAAAGTTTTGCTCCGAACCAACTTTGTTCCAAATTTGGATCTCTACGGAAGCGAGAATACTAGAAGAGTTCTCGAGAAAATAGTGTCGGGGGTAGGAAGTTTGCTTTGCTACATTAATTCCCTATGAGAAACATAACTGTTGCCGAAAAATCTCTTGAAACAGTTCACGAATTGACCTGCTTACTTACCAGTCACAGTCTTCAGTATTGACAGCATCCTTGTATCGTCGTTGCTATTTCTCCAAATCCACTTTGTTAAAGCGATTACTAAATCTCGACATGGCCAGTGTGGTCCACAATGAGAATTAAAACCGGGCTAAAAACGGGTTGATCAAAGAAAGAGTAAGCGATTCATTATTGAGATCAGATGAAATGAGTCTGACTCTCCAACCCCTGAAGGCAATCTTAGATTTTAACCTTTTTATTCACTGCCTACTCTTTTTAATGGCAGGAAATATTGCGAAATATAACTTCAATGAAGCTGAGATATTTGCAAAACTCTGGACCGCAGGTGCCTATGGTTGGGAACGAACGCGCTATTGTCCTTTCCGGGGAGTAACGCGTTCACCACCACACCATACGGGTCTTTCGTTTCGCCTGTCTCTCAGCTAGGCAATCTTAGATTCTCGTGAGATAGTTTTAGCTCATAACAAACACTCGATTTTTTGACGTGGATAACCGAATAGAATACGAACAATTTTTTTGTCAGTTGGGGTCGAAGATGCGGAAAAATCCAGAGGATTTTTGACAATAGAAAATAACCTTTTACCTCTAGAGTGTCTAGGAATTGTGATGATGACCGAATTTTGGAAGGGACTTTGTTCTATCATTCTGTGGGTGTGAATGAGCATGATGTCTATGTTGCCATTTACAAAGTTTTACTATGATCCACTAAGCGAATACATTCCTATCAGCACTTGTAAATATTTAGCATCCTAGATTCAGTCTATTTCGATGTTTTTTTTATATCCGTGCATTTTATTCAACGACCATAGTGACCACAATGAAATAACAGTTAATTGTCAGTCAAATTACTGGTCAGTGAGCTTTTTGAAAAGAGGTTCTTTGCAAATCGTTAGGTGTAGAGAGTAGTTCTTCTGGTTTCATCTCTGCTATTTTGATCTGCTTTCGATTAGCTGGCGAACGGATACACATGGTGTTGTAAGAAAGTTCTGGAACCCGTTGAAATTGGTAATGAACACGATAGTGTCCATATCGGGTTTTATGGGTCAGTGATCCATTTTGCTTTTTTCGTTGACTCTTTCTCTGTGAAAACCGTAGAGAAACATCATGGCTGCTCCGTAGCTGATTAGATTTCCCATCCATGAAAGCCGTCGCCTTTCAGCGGAAGCACTGGTGACTGTGCGTTTTCACTACGGCAAGGCAACAACGGTAGCGCTGACGACAGTCTTGGCCGAAGTACACGAAGATGGCGGACGAGCTGCGAGAATTCGATTAGAGCATGATTGCCTTTTCCATAAGCTGCAGCGCTGACTTAATGCCTTCAATGTGAAAGTACCACTCACCTCCTACCATGGTCTCAAGAATAAAAATCTACGAAGAGTCAGGAAATCGATGATGGATAGGGAGATAATCTACTTATCACGTGCAATTCGTAGTCGTCGATGATCAGGAATGCATACTGAGTGGAGAATTCCGAGGTTTCTTATATGGTCAAGATAGACAGAGTTATAATTGGTCAGCATAAATCTCGTTGATGGTTCCCAGAAGGAGCGATAGTTTCAGCAGTCATCTTCGAACTTCTTCAAGTTGTATCTCAGCTCGTTTATCAGATCTTGCCGACAAAATCATCCATATCTTCGACTTCTAACCATTCATGAATCACGGAATACTGTGTGTAAGGAATGGTATCAACATGGGCGCGTGTGGCGCAGTACTCGGAGGCGCCCTGCAACACACATGTGGAATCGATTCCAGCGCCCATGGCTCACCAAGCCTTCCATCCCGCCAGGGTCGACAAATTGGTGCCAAACTTGTTTGGGAGGATAGAAGCAATACATCGGTAAGACACCGCGAGTCATTGTACAGGCCAGATATGCATTCAATCACCTCCGAACGATGCTTAATGAAGTCGAATGCATGGCGCATCCCTCAAGGATTGATCAACGTCGAGAGCTCTATCCTTTATCCTATATCGACAGCTATGAATCAATAATCAAGATAAAATGAGGGCTTTGGGATTTAATCACACTACAGCTATAAAAAAATATCACTAAGAAACTACTAACTTTAGCATCGCTAATGGTGTAATAGCAGCTCTGCGAGACTGTTTGCTCATCTACATCTTTTCCTCAGGGCAGAGATTTTTTTTCGAAGCTACAAGAAGAGAAATAAATGAATGTAACTCAATGTAAAGCGATTTTCGTCTTCTTATATCATCGTCGAGAAAAAAAATTAAAGCACACCACTGGCGTCTAGCAAAGAAATATTTTCAATACCAAGTTTCACTCAACGTCGGCCTGAAAAAACGATGCTCAGGTTTACCATGCCGTGAAAAATTATAGTAGGCAGCAAATAAAAAAGTTGCCATTGATGTTCTGGTTTACTGATAAGTTAGCGTGAGGCTATTATGAATCTTTATTGTGGCTAACAATTCGACTGTTTCGCTTTTTCTAGAGCCGTTGTGATTTGAGAACAGTTTCCAAGGTAGTCGTTTTTTGCCATGTTAATCTCGCACAGTGGCATCGAGCTGAACTGAGTGGAAGAGAACACGGGTCGAAGTGTGCGACATCTTCCAGCAATATCCTTTTATAAAGTACTGCTGCAGGGTGGGTTGTCTCCACGTAAACAGATAACCTTGATTGCAGCCGACCAAGAGCCATCTTATTACTGGTCAGTAAGGTCGGTTCATTCGACGCTTCCTTTTTAAAGCCAGCCAAGAGTAAATCTACCAATCCTGACAATCGTGACACAACACGACAAGTGGTCTTATACGAAAAATCCGGTCATTCCATGTTCCTCAAGCCAACAGAGCCCACTGGGCAGCTCTGAGACGAATGAAAATTAAATTTGCGCTCATAAAATCCTCGACGATTAACGGGATAACCAGATGCACAGATGATCTCTAATATAGCGGGTAAATGCGTCTGCAGCTGGAGTTTCCAGAGAAATGTTGATAAAGCGAATGCATTGACGAAGAATATTATCGTATCGAAGACAGAGAAGAATGCCGAGAGTAAATCGACTCAAAGAAACTCGCTAGACTACACTCGCTGACAGCCACGTTAGAAGCATACCTGCTTTTCTCATCCATAGCTACTCTTAAAACAGTTTGTTGTGCACTGAACCACTAGACTGGCGCAAAAATAGCTTGCTGCATTATGTGGTTATACTTTTTTTTTCGACTTCCTCAAATTTTTCATTTCGAAACATATCTGAAATTCAATCTCATGGACACAATTTGTCGGGCTTTGATTAGTTCATACCCTATCTAGTCCTAAAGTTTACTGTCGAAAACCTTGACGATCTTCTCGTCACACTGCTTAGTTGACATCAGAGGCCGTTTGATGTAGATCCCTGCTTGAACTTGCGCAATGAAAACTCTTGAATATATCCATTCCTAATTACCGATTCCATAAATAAATTTTTTTTATACGTCCTTCATATCTACTGTGGGGATCCTTTTCTCACCATTTCTCTCATATTCGATTCATTTCCTCGCATCCATAATCCACGAAGGTTTTCCAATTCCTTACGTGTGGCTTCCGCTGCTGCTTGAGGATTTTCCGTTTCACTTTGAATGTCGTTAAATGCTGGTCAAGTGGATTTTCGCTGGAGTCCTGATATAGCCGAGCTAGAGCTTCCCACCTGGATTGCAAAGAGTGATTTTTGCCCGGACAAGCCAGTACCAATTTCGCAATCCCGGAAGGATGAGAGGTTTGATGATACCGCAGCCAGATCGCAGAGAACACTGGAGTACGTCGGTGGAAAGGAATCTACGTTTCGAGGCAAGCGATAAACGATGAAGCTTCTAGCGTCGATTAATCAATGAGGAATGTGCCATGCATTCCACTCCATTCGAAGCATTCTGCAGGTGACTGAGCACAAATCTGGCTTGCATAATAACTTATGGTTGCCTAATAATGTACCATGTCTGTGTTACTATCTTCGCAGGCAAGTCTGGTTCCAATTTTCCGACTATGTGGGATGTAGGGCTTGCCTTGCCCGGGAGTTCCGAAGTGTGACACATCTATTAATCGGTTAAAAGTTTGCTTTTAAACACTTCCTGAAAACCAAGATTACGAAAACAGCTGTTAATCAGTACCGGAGTTAATTTATCGAAGTCAAATTTTTGAACGATGTCTGCCTAATACTAGATAGAAAAGCAGTTTTTACAAAAAAAAGGAAGAGGAAGACACAGTGGTACTGGTACGGCGTAAGAGGTCTCTTTAAATACGGCCACTGACGTCGACTAATTTCTTGGGACCGTCAGTAACTGTGTCAATTGAAAGCTCAAGGTTTCGGAGATATATTACAATCGTTAGCGGTTAAACTATGATGATCAAGCGACAAATCACGGCCGTCGCTGTCGTCGGCCGTCATCGTCGTCCGTCATCGTCGTCGAGGACGACGACCACATGACGGTAGCAGCGGTTGTGCGCCCTAAGCTGCTCGTGACAACTGGCGAATCAATGACAAGCTGCTGAGATCGGTCGTCGCCTCGATCGCTTCGATCGCTCGTCGTCATGTCCGACGAAATCCACGAAATCCACGTCGCCCGGTCGACTCACTGAGTGTTTGTCGTCTACTCGACGCTCCTCACAACGGCAAACCGTCATCAGCAAACTGATATGGACGACGATTTGGCGTTCTTTTTAGGGTTTTTCGAACAATGGCACTTTGCAATCTTCTTAAGTCAGTAAGATTTCTACATAGATATTCTCCTTCTTGGATATGAGTAGTAAGAAAAACAAGGGTGTGCTTGTCCATTTTCCTTTAAATACCGGATATAGGAAAGCTTCAGCTCACTTCATTATAGCGTTGACACACTCGTCCATTGAAGATCTGCAATACAATCAACGACTTTTTTTGCCATCCCTCCACCGTCTCTGAAGTCATCACGCATAAAAGCTCTATTTCTTTGCATTATACTAACATTGTTATCTTTTATTTTTAACTTTATTTCTTAACTTTCCTCAGAATATCCTTGCTTCCCATTATTCATAACTGCATGCGATCTTCAAGGTATTCAAGTACACACACCATAATGTCGCTGTATTGTCTTTCTTAGCGCTGCGATCTCTATTTGGGTGAGGTAACCCTAGAATTTCTTTCACTTTCTAAAAAGTCTTCAAGCTAATCGAAGCGGTTTTTTCCGTTTGTAGGTGACTTTTTGTTCTGATCATTGGCCGCCCTGCCCCCCATTTTTGCACTTTTACTATTCTGTTTTTTGTATCGGCATCTTCTACAGCAACGTTTGTCACAGTTGGGTGCCTGTTCGCATTTCAGTGTGGTTTTTCTTTGTGATTTACTGTTGGTTTTCTGTCAGCTCCCATTTTGAACTGAACGACACCATCCCTCTCTGCTTTCAAACGATTCTAGGCGATCCACACGCATCCAGGTAAGCCTGATTTTTTTTTCTTAGACGCTGTTTGTGTTTATCATTCACCTTTTGTCGTCAACAGATTTTGCTTCATCAGCACATCAGCTTCCTAATTTGCTTCATTTTGGATCGACTTTTTTAGTGCCTTCCTCAATTGTTTATTCATACTGAGGTTAAATGAAAGTCGGTTTACAACAGTATTACTTTTTTGGTCGCAGTGGGTTTTTTCGAATCAAGACGTCTTGCATGAACTGCTTCGGCAGCGTGCTACAAGTTCTGTAGATATTTTGCAACAGGTTATGTCACATTCTTAGCGATTTTGTGTCGTTTGATTTGCTCCATCACATTATTAGATTTCATTTTTTTGCAATAAACGTTCTCACTATATACACTAACATCTTGCTTTTTTTATTCACTGCCTACTAGAATTTCCACGCCAGGGTATTAGAAATCAACCACAACAGTGCTGAAATGTTGGCAAAACCTGGACCCCGAGCCAGACCGAACCACGATTTCCCTTTCCGCAGCCTCGCGCATTACACACTGCGCCACAGAGGTCCTTGCTCTACGTTTCTGTCAGCTAGTTTTCTATCTGCCGTATTTTTACTACTGTTCTTTTTCTGTGTAGTGTTTGAGAGATTGATTCTTCGTCGACTTCAGTTAATAGGGAGTTTCTCATACGCGTTTTTTTAAAGAATGAAGCCTCCAACTGATGAACAGGAGTGGGAGATTCGTTGCCTGTTTCCGGGGTGTGCAGGCGATCTTCGTTTACCATGGCTACCTTCAGGCTCGCTCGCAAAACCGATTTCCGCTGCAGCAACCGGCTGTGGTGTTTGCAAATCAGTTTTCGAGATCCTGAGATCTGAGATTTTACTCTTCTGGCTAGTAGCTCATTTATCTACATGGACACTAGCTCGATGGACTGTCAGACCATCCTGTTGTAATCCCGTTGCTCAGCTAGTTTCTTGTTCTCGAACTTCTTCGTCGCATCAATTTCATTACGCTTCGTCATCTCATAAGCAGGTTTGCATCTGCAGCATTAAATGATTATAGTTTCTTTCCTCATTGCGTCTATTTCTACTTGTGTTGTGAATCCAATACATTTGTAGAATTCATTAAGATGAAACTATGGAATAAAACTAGTAAGTTCATAGAGTAATGGAGAGTTTCGGTACGTTTTTTCGCTCTCTGTTTTACTTCATGGTCACCTCTTCGTTCTGACTTGAGAACTTCGGAATGACTTCTAGCATATAATTCCTCTTTGTTATGAAATTGCACTCTGTTTACAACACTTAATGCTAATCGATGAGCTGCCTCATTGCTTGAGAGTTTTCTCAGAAATGAGAGGAATTTCATCATTAGAAAGATGGATAGGTAGGCCGGAAACAGTTCAAGAAAAAGACTCACGCATGCTCTAGCCATTTAGGGTTTGAATTCACAGTATATTTCATAGATCTCAGAAAGTTCTACAGCACTGAATTCGCTGAGCTGAGCGACTGTCGATGAACATCGCTATGTCTCATTATGTTGCTCAACAACTCGACGAGGTTTGCTGGAGTCAAAGCCTCTGATTAATTGCTTTGCTTTCCGATCGCAGGTGTTTTTTTCTTCAAAGAGTTCGACATTTCGAACAACATCCTATCCGTTATCTCTATTGATTCATCTTACAATGTTACTCAACGAGCAAACGCTTTTTTGAGTGGTCGACATTCCTGTTGAATCCCTCTGTGGTGCGATTCACAACAACCTCACTACCGTACTTTCAGTCACGATACCGTGAGACCATATTAGTCTCTTAATTCAAAATAAAAGAATTCCTTCATATGACTACTGAACCAAATTACACACATAAAGAAAAGCGCTGAACATTTGTAGACTTTTCAGTCACCGGTAAATTTCACTGATAACAACGCTGACTGGCGCGTACTTTGTGAGCAACACGGGTTTAAGTTACTTTTCATCGTCACTCGAGCCCTCCTTGCTTCTTGTCACTTGCTATCTTTAGAACAACAATCTCCTGCATCCTCCTAGCGACGTCCATGATGTTTTTTGTCACTTCCGCGAAAGGAACTTTGGGTGAAATTATCATGTAACGGACGGAGCGCGTTGATTTTAATAAGTATAGTGCAAAAAATTATGGTCGTTTCCTAGTTTAAACTAACGTTTTTAAGTTCATATTTAGATAAAAACCAGTCGATGTGCAAACCATTATAATATAGAGATACAAGCGCTATCATCCTGAGCGGCAAGATTTAGCGTTTCTGGAGCCCATGTAACGTATTTTTTCTCCGCTTTTTTTCCAATGAGGCTCGTATTTCGAACACTGCGGCCGTTAAACAGTCGGGAAGCGATTCCCAGTGTATCACTGCTGTTCGCCTTTGTCATTTTTGCAATGAAAGGTCTAGAAAATTGTATACTGTTCTCAACCTTTCGTAATTTCCTATGATAAGCCACTTTAACAAATGAAACAGAATCTTGTAAAAATCTTATTCACCTAAAGGCCGATAGAGTCTTCCAGGGGCCTGCCAGTTACTGAGCCACTCAGCTACTCTATTTATCAAAAAATTGTCGGTACTAATCAAAAAAGGCAGCATGTTGCTTTATCTCTTAACTAACAACAAGCTGCTTTGGCTGGAATCTGGTTGAACGCTTATGAACAGAAAAGTTATTTGGAGTAATCGAAAGCTTCGCTTCTCCCTTGCTTTGGGGTTAAGTGGTGTGAAAGAAGATTAGGGTGCAACGAGCGTCCCGAAAATACGGTGTGGGCGACTGTTTCACCTAAACCCTGCCGAAAGTGAGGTGGCACTACTTTCGATTGGACTAATTGGATGTTTGTCCTGCTTCTCTATGTTCTCTTTTTATGAGCATTCGTATTCTCTAACATATTTGATTTTGCCAGTCGGTTTTAACTAATCCAACTTTATCAAAGTGATTATTAGCAGAAGCAACCGAATGGACACGTGAAAAAGCTCGAATATCTTTGTGAATGATGGATGTGAGGAAACGAGTCGAATGCAAGACGTAGTGAGACCCATGCGGTGGATGTGGAAACGGGTCCTGTAAACCAGAAAAGAAATAAAGGCGCTTGTGGTACTTACGCATCGCTTTGCGCTAATATATTTCGTAATATCTACGGATACGTTCAATGTGGGAATCACGAACAACTCGAGGTAACACAAGCATGCAGTCACCGGAGGCTTCTCTTTTGCGCAAGAGAGCAAAATTAACTATCTCTCAGACTCCGGACAGATACACATATCTCAAGGTCTGGTAAGTTTCGTTAGCATAAGTGGACGTGATTAGATTTCGTACACTTTTCACACCGATATGCAGTACAGATTATTTATCCTATCATGACGTTGAAATCCTGAGTTTCTGCAGCTCGTGACTCTATTGGGAGCTCTTTCGGCAGTGACTTTCTTTGGTGATTTACGTGGTCGCATTCTTCTCGCGTTAATGAATTCCTGGAATTCTTTTTTGAAAAGTGTGCTCTGTCATTACACATTCCGTTTTTCTTTCCGAAACTCTTATTGTTTTTAGTTTCCATAATTTGAACACGATGTCGAACTTATTGACAAGATAATATAGTGGCGTGTGCCCTCAACTTCCAGAATACACGAATCTGCTTTAAGCTATTCGCTTGACGTTTTTCCTCACGTGACCCCCAGACAGCAGGAAGTAGACCAAGTCTTTGTCTGGCCACCACTTCCGCATTTGTTGACGGGTTTCCTGTAGGTGTTCGTAATTCTGCTCAATCAAACGCAACGTTTATAACAATGTCGTTTTTTCATTCATTTTTATCATATATCATGACGTCACAGGCTGGCATTAACACTTATTGTTTCTTCCTTTTTCTTTCTATTCTTTCCCACTACCTTGTCACACAACGATTTTTTTGGTACCTCCTTTTTCGTTGGTTTTGAATGTGAAAAGTACTAATATGAATAGAGCTACGATTGAATGAATGGCTCCTTTGACTGGAGAACTGGTCTGAGCTGTTCATAAAGGGAAAGTACACTCGTATTTTCTTCGCATACCTTATAGCGTTCATTGGTACCTCGATCGACTCCCTTTCATTGCCTTCCCACTTCGTATTTGCTACTTCTTTGCTTCCACAACTCTTCATCAGTATGGCAACGGTCTTCAAACTAAAACTCGAGCAGCTTCTGTCACTCGCATAAGAATTGGTTGGGATTGCATCTGAAGTCGAATGTAGAACTTGAAAACTTTTATTTATGTCATCTTAGCCATTTACTTTATTTCGTTTACGATCTTTTTCACTTTCAGTCACGCCTTCTGGCTGGCTGACGTTATTGCATATTCGTTTTCTTTGAACTTCATAGATGCATGTCTTTGAAGATTTTTGCGGTTCTTACGTTACTTGATTGACCACAACTATTATGCGACAAGCTGCATATTTGACAAATTTTAGATTTGGTACAAACTTCTTCATTTTATAGTTAATCTTTGGCGCACTAAAGAATACCCAGCGCTAATCAGATCCACCTAAATGTCATCGAAGTGTCGTTTTAGTATTTGGCAACTCACTGAACTGGAGTCCACATTATCGGTCTGCTGAAATACAAAGACAATAAACATGGCTACATTACACTGTATAGACTTGGATATATATACATATGATTTTTTTCCTTCGTTTTTCTTTTTTTATGGAGGGGTGGGGGGAGGGGGTAGTGCAGTGGTTAACGATGCCGTTGATCCATCGCATCGCGCTAGTTCGAACCCTCTTCCCGGCCCTCTCCTCTAATCTACATGGGAATGCTTTAGCAAGCCTATCTCCAACATATTGCAAAGAGAATCGAATCGACGAGCCTTCTACGACCTTCTACGACACTCAAAAGGAGGCGAAATCCTCAAGCAGCAGCCGAAACAAACAACGGGCAAAATGTTCATTGCGTACGATGCATGCGAAGAAACGAATCGAATGCAAGAATTGCTGTGATTCGCTCAGTAGATGTGATGGCACGCTATGTTTTTAAAAAAATACACGATCTGATATAACATCAATGCACGAACCTCCTTCACAAACGACTATCCAGCCGGCTACTTGGAGAGCTGCGTTAAACGTTCCTAGGAGGTTACTAAAAGGCCAAAAGCGATAATACGCTTCCCTACAATTCAAGTACATTCAGGACATGGATTACACTTTGTTAGTGATGTGCTGAATTGACATACCATTCCTATATTTCCATAAACGTATAATTTAGCGGTACCTGGCTGCAGTTGCTATGTATGGAGGTCGTATTCTGCTGACTATTCAGCCAAACGCATACAATAAATGAGATGACTGAAAAGTCTGAAAAACGTATAAGAGATGGTTTTAAGTCGTGTTACTACGCTTATTAGATACTATTTGCAATACTATAGAGGAAACGTTCTCCTAAACATGAGGAAATTGTAGAGTTTGGAAGCATTGATGTCCTTGTCACCATGAACCCATAAACTTGGTCATGAACATCGATTACTATGAACAACTATGAACCGGAATCGAATGGTAGTTATTCACGGTCTTTAAGATGTGGTTCGAGCAAGTTGTTAAAATCTGTGTAGTCTACGTCCCTGTGTTTAGTTCTGATTAAGACAACGCTGAAGCGCTCTGGATGAACTTGCAGACGTTCTCCTTCTATACAGTCAGCAACAGTTCAAGTTGCAATAATCTCGGCATCATATTCCACTGCATAGCTTAAAGTTCGAATTAAAAATAACTGTTGAGATTCTAGGGAGCTGGGAGTACAGTGGTAATGATCCTGATAATCACGTGCACGGTGCTGGTTCGACCATGTTCGGTTCTCACCAAGCGTCTCATCCTTCCTGGTTGGGAAATCGGTATCGGCTCGGCCGTGTCTGAGAAAAGTTCACCTTTTGCAGTCCAAGTGGAAACGCTTTAGGCCGGTAATCTTAGGACTCCAGGAAGAGTCGACTCGACTAGCATTCAACGGCATTCACAATGAAAGTAAAATCCTTAAGCAGCATCCGAAGTCACACGTAAGAAATTGGAATACCTTCGTGGATGATGCATGCGAGAAAAACAAATCGATTGCGAAAAGTACTGGGATCGACACAGTAGATGTGAAAGATGGGTTGTACAAGAAAAAAGTGAAATTCTTGATTGCAGATGAGCGGTGACGTATTGTGACGAATTTGGTGCTGCACTGTAACGCGTAACGCCCTGTATGAACACTATAGTGTCCATCGCGAGTCGTTCTAATATTAAGTTTAGAGTTTAGAATTTAGCGGTTCCAGTGTTTTTTTTTAGTGGATCATGTATTCGATAGGTAGTCGAAGCAGATAAAAGTAGCAGGGGGTGAGACCAGAAAAAACTATTCTCTACACCTAGTGATCTATAAAACACCTTTTTTTCAAATAAGGTCACTGACCAGTGACTTGACTAACAACTAGTTGTTTTTTCATTTTAATCACTATGGTCACTGTATAGAATGTGTGGGTATAAAAGCGCTCGTGTGGCGCAGTGGTCGGAGAGCACCCTGCTACACACACGTGGAATCGATCCTCTCACCCATGGCCCACCAAGTCTTCCATCCTTCCGGGGTTGGCAAATTGCTACCAGACTTGTCTAGGAGGATTGCACCATTGGCGCGATACATTGGTAGGCCACCGCGAGTCATTGTAAAGGCCAGATATGCATCCAATCACCTCCAAACGACGCTTAATGAAGTCGAGTATATGGTGCATCCCTGAGAGATTGATCAAAGCCGAGAGCTTTATCCTTTTTATAAAGAACACCGAAACAAACTCAAGGTAGGGTGCAGAGTACTTTCCAAGTGCTGACAGCAATGTATTTGCACAATGGACCATAGCAACATCTCACACAGCAAGCACTAGCGTACACATCATTCATACGCATGGAACGATAGAGCAGGTCTCTTTTACGATCTGTCACAATCACAGCTGCTAAACTACTCCAGATATTGAAAAGTTACTTTCTATTACTAAAAAACCAGAAAGTTCGCAGCCGAGGAAAAAATAGCTAATAAAGCTTGAATCAACCACGAAATACGGTAGCGGGACGTTATGAGTTGACGACCACTATAGAGAACATTCTTCGTAAACATGAAGTAATCTCTATTCATTCATACTGTATCAGATCGCTTAGTTGTCCCCCTCAGGGCAAAGTCCTTTGTAAACTTTCCCATGAAGACCTGGTAAACCGTATGTTAAACCATTCTCTAGCTATTATCTCATGTAAACGCTCGCGACTACAGTATTGTGTGTGCTTATCAGATTGTACTATCTGAGAAACTTTCCAACAGTTCTTGTTAGTTAACTATGTCTTCCGTCTATTCCAGTATCGCCCGCCCATCATTCAACGAAATATAAGCAGCCCATCAGTTAGCTTTCAGTGTCCACCGTTGAGCATCGGTGGTCCAGCGCTAGAAAGATCGCCTGCGACGCGAGTCTTTTGTGTGTAATTCGCTTAGTCGAACGCCTTGAGACACTGGGTTACAACTTTTATGATTATAGCAACAATAGTAACAATAACAATGGATGAGTTGAACGAGATGAACGAACAGAACGAACACTAAGAACACCTACTGAAAGCTAACTGATGGGCTACTTATATTTCGTTGAACGATGGGCGTGGTGAGACTAGAATAGATGAAGACATAGTTAACTAACAAGAGGTGTTGGAAGGTTTCTCAGACAGCACAGTCTGATAAATACCCATAATACTGTAGCGGCGAGCGTTTACATGAGATAATAGCTAGAGAATAGTTTTACATACGGTTTATCAGACCTTTACTGGAAAGTTTACAAGGGACCTTTCCCTTAGAGGACAACTAAGCGATCTCATGCAGTAGGAATGGGTAGAGAATATTCTATATTTGCGAAGAATGTTCTCTATGAGCACACAGGCTTTTCACTAATAAGTTTTGCAACATTTAACCTTTTACACAAGGAGCTCACGTGTTACCACTGCTGACATACGCTTCCGGGTTTTGCAAACATCTCAGCATGACTGTGACATTATTTCACATAATGCTTTGTTTTGGGAATCTACACCTCTAGCATAGTGCCTTTATAGAATGCTAAGAAACTTCTGAGAATATACTTTCAAATAGGGTGATGATGTCAATGCGTTGGACGCAATGCAGTCAGTCCACTCTGCTCCACCCTTCCTATTTTGCTTCCTTATATAGCAATTTTTGCACCAATTCATACTTTGACGGTTCTTCCTTGAATTCCCAGCCGAGTAAATATTGTTGAACAATGTTGAATTTTTTGGTTAAACATTATTATCAAGCACTTAACGTAACATCGTCAGCTTTGATGTCACAGCAGGCCTGTCAATTTTCAAGTGATTCAAATCAAAACAAGACGGAAAACGCCATTGTATGCGCGCAGCTGTTTGGCTCAAATCTCGGCGGACGTACCGTCACCACACGAATTCTTACTGTAATCCAATAAATAGTTCATAGTTTTGATATCCACGATAATATTAGTTATTACCTTAATTACTAAGTTTGAAAGAATCATGGTCATAAAATTAGAAGGATAAAGCATCTCACGTTGATCAATCAATCCTTTAGGGATGCGTCGTGTGTTCGACTTAATCAGGCATTGTAGATGTGAGCGGGGATGCATATTTGGCCTCTGAGCTCTAGGCGAACGATCGATCTAGGTGTATTGCAGCACACTTAATATTCATTTTGATTCCTAGATGGAAGGGTGAATCTTAGCAAACTCATTTCATTACATTCTTTAATTGACTTTATGCGGATTCCGAATTTAGTAATGATGTTGTTTCGAACTAACTGTAAATGAGGATCACCGGTCAGTTCTTTTCAACAATTTCTTTGTCCAAATCGATACAAATGCGATTGCAGAACTAACCGCTACTACCTACCCAAATTGGTATCTAACTGCTTTCTTGAAGAAGCTGGTTTACAATGAAATTTTGTGAGGATGCTTTGTTGTTTTGACTTGCGTCAAGTGTTTGGTATTACTGATCTTTTATAGAAATGGTCAGTGATTCAAGACAATTCGTAGATGGCTTCAGGAGTGACTCCAGAAAGATGACGGAAAACAAAAAAGATGGAATAAATGAAATGAAGAAAGAATGAAAAATAATGGACAAAATAAAAGGGAAAAAATAATAGACAGTAGATAAAAGTTATATAAAATATTATGATATTGTCGTTATTACCACTTTGACTACCCAAATAGTAATAAATCGAAATTACAATGTCTGACTTTTTATTTGCTGCTTATAATCCCTATTAATGATATAAGAAGATCTTAAAGAGAGCAGCAGCAGTAATGGTCGAAGCTACAGGGGGCTGGGAAAAGCATTCGCAATGCCGAAGCTTCGCCAATTACAAGACCAAGATGGCTGCACTCCCACGCCCAGACAGAACAGTTACAGCGTCCAGAAAGGCAATGGAGTAAATCATCCACGAATACTACTCAGATCTCTTCGATAGCCACGTCCACCTTCCGTCATATGAAGTAAAGGAGGATGGATATGTTGTACCACCGGTTCTCCTTTCCGAAACCCGACATGCCATTTCGTCGGTGAAAAATCGAACAACACCAGGTCCGGACAGGATAAGAGCAGAACACCTGAAGAACCTTCCGCCAGTCCTCGTAAACACACTGGCTCGGCTCTTCACACGTTACCTGTCCGAATGCAAGGTCCCTACTCACTGGAAGACCAGCACGACCGTGTTATTGTTCAAGAAGGGTGACCTCCACGGTATGGGCAACTATCGTCCAATCTGCTTGCTGTCTGACGTCTACAAACTTTTCACTCGAGTCATCCTAAACAGGATTGACAGAATGCTGGAGGAAGGACAACCATGTGAGCAAGCAGGGTTTCGAAAAGGATTTAGTACGATGGACCACATCCACACGATAACAAAACTTATTGAAGTATCGCGAGAGTACAAAAGACCGCTCTGTCTCACTATCATTGATTTACAGAAGGTCTTTGACTCATAGAAGCAGTCATGGAAGCCCTTGATAGTCAAGGAGTCCCTACTCAGTACGTAACGACTTTTTCGTGAGCTGTACAAAAATTCCACAACAAAGATATCACCATTCTACAACGATATTATCATTGATGTCAAAAGAACGGCTAGGCAGGGCGACACCATCTCGCCAAAATTATTTACCGCCACCCCACAGAACGTCATGCGAACATTGGAATAGGATAATATGGGAGTGAAAATCGATGGTCGGCGGTTGCACCATCTTCGTTTTGCTGATGACATCGTCTTTATAACACAAACATTAGCCAAGCGGAACGTATACTTGCCGACTTTGATAAAGCCTGTGGAAAGATTGGTCTTCGACTAAATCTCGCATAAACGATGTTCACGAGGAACGGATTGGTTTCGCATGCCCCATTCACGCTCAACGGAACGAATATCTCCGAATGCTCCAGATAAGTCCATCTAGGTCGGAAATTCAACACTTAGCTCCAGAGCTGAGCAGAAAGAAACGAGGCGGCTTGTGGAGCTTTCAATAGAATCGACGATGTAGTGAAGAGAACGAAGAACACCGGACTCTGTGCCCACCTTTTCGACTCAACGGTACTTTCTGTCCTAACCTATGCGTCAGGAACCTGCTCGCTACGTAAGCAAGATGAAGGATCACTCAGCCTTATTGAAAGCGCAGTCGAAAGGATGATGCTAGGAGTATACCGTTCCGCACACGTAATGGAAGGGATCCCAAGCTCCGACCTGAGTCAACGATCAAAAATCAAAGATGCCGTTCTGTACGCCAAACATTCGAATATAAGGTATGCCAGACACGTAATGCCTATGAATGACAACCGATGGGCAAGAGCCGTTAGTGACTGGATTCCTCGGGATGTCAAACGTACTGCAGGAAGACCACCGACACAATGGCGAGAGTTCTTCACGAAAAGCCTAGAAGAAAGATATGATGCTCGACGAGTACTTAGAGCGAGCAGAAACCACTGGGGCAACTCTTGCGCGCGACAGGGAAAAATGGATGGTTTACGAGTGCCCGCTCGAGTCACTCGACGACCAACGGGACTGCAGGTGATACAGGTGAATCTCAATTAATAGGGAGTAAACAAAAAGTGAAGGATTACGATTTCGGCTACAGCCTCAGCTTAACTAGGGTTTAATACCGATGTGTGCTCTCCGAACCATTCCCGTTGACGGGTGATTGCTGCTGGCGCCGTTAAGGTGGAAAACTGCCTAAAGAAAGACAGATCGCAGACCTCAGTGGTGCCGTGCGTAACATGTGAGGCGCCAAAAAAGTGATCGCGGTTCGTTCTGGCCTAAGATCCAAATTTTGCAAATGTCTCAACATCGTCGTGGTTGTAAGCTAAAGAGGGTTCGACTTGAATTAGCGTTTTCGTGTTTTTTGATAAGATCGAGAAGGATTTCAAGGAAACAGAAAAAACAGAAAGTAACAAGAATCGGCAATGAGAAGTGAATAAGGGATATGTCGAAACTATTTTGCAACGAGGAAGTATCACTCCCATTACTTGTTTACCTAGGTAACGTTTCTGCACCTTGATTTAATTTTGACTTTAATCCTAATTAGAGGAATTAGGAATTAGAGGAATTGATATTAGGATTCGACCTGCTTTATTGTCTTCGATCAGTCGGCTCGCTAATCTCAGCTCTTCACGAATTGTGTGTATAGTAGGGTAATCACCGTCATATTTCACCAGACCTCCTTCCGATGCACAGGTAGGATGACTGCTCATGAAGAAGGCTCGGAACTATCCATTCCCACCATCTCTGGACTATCCTAGCAACCACAACTCGACATGTTTATGAATTGCGAATACCACTGCTATGTATACGAACAAGCGCGTATAGCACAGTGGTTAGAGGTGCAATGCAAAACAAAATACTTAGCTTGGGCGAATTGGTACTGTATTTATCTGGAAGTGTAGAAACACTGGTGTAACATATCCTTAAGCTTCCATCAGTCAGATATACATTCAGTTACCTCTAACGACCCTTAAAGAAGTCGATCTCATGACACGTACCGCAAGGATTGATCAGCGTCAAACATTTTAGACTTTAGCTTTATGAATAAGAATGCTCAATCCATAAATGACTCGATGCATAAATTTGCCACAAAAAAAATTGTCTTAAGACTATGCACCACTTGTAATGATGGCTGTATAAATGTCTGAGTAATCCAAACGTAACGACTAAAGGCGGAGTGATTCCAAGCTGGTTCGAGCTGTGCTCCCTCCATTGGATTCGAGTCAACGTTATAACGAACTCCCAGATCGCAACAACAGCGGGATATGGACTATCGACTGGGATCAACGTATATCCGAAAAAGGCAAAACCCCAAAACGTTAGAGGAATAAAAGTTTTGTGTAGCTAACCCGTGTCACCTCAATTATGTGGAAAATTATCGATTACTCATACCGACGTTTAATGAAAGTCGCTTTTTAAGACAAAAGATGGAACCATTCCCTTCACCAAAGCACAGAATAAATATCGCAATGGGCTTATAGCGACTTCATAATTTCTGGCCCATATTGCTTGGGGTTAAAATGCTGTTTGCAGATGAGAATCCCACTACTGTCCCCCCAGGCTGAAGAGGTGAAAATTAACGTGTGCAAGGTCAGTTACGAAAAAAAACCTATGCTATGTCAAAACCCAACGTACCACCACTGCACCACTGCCTATCTTTCCATCAAAATAGAAAAAAATTTTCGGATTCATAGCAAAAATTAGGCTCCTCCTTGTGTTTTTTGGGGCGAGCAATCACATTGTAGCATTGTAGGCAAATGGCAATTCCAGACTACTGGCAATCAGTCGATGGAGTCCGTTGATATTTCACGAGTGTTCGCTGTGCACCTTCATTAGATAGGAAAGAAAACTCGTGAGCTCTACTTTAGTCATATATTACTTTTTATGGTTCTTAGGCACTTGTTTTTGTTCTAAAGTGCGTTGAGTGCTAGATATATGCGCCACCTAAGAGATTCTTACTCATTGGTTTTTCTTCTATACACCACTGCTGCTGCAGCTTTTTTCTTCTGTGAGTGCTGTGCTGTTCTTAGTCGATTGTCACTTTAGATTTCAAATAATCATTCGTCTTTTACGTTATTACGACAGTTGTGATACACAGGAAGTTGCATACGATGTCTGTCGGCAGTGGCTGCGAGGTTTGCAAAGCAAATCCGACTGCCGACGTAACCGCCAACGATGATAACTTTCGTTCATCAGCTGACGGCCGTCGATTGCTGTTTTTTAAAAGCTCGCTAAATAAATCTTCAGCCTATCGAAAGCTCTAGCCATCTGTGACTCTTTAAATTGCTGAACAAGTTTGTTTTTCATGTCGAAGCGGTCAATTGTTATTCTAACATGGAATGACTACGGAATGTCCTCCTGCGACAGATCTATGCTGAGATTCGATAAGGGGATGGCAGAAACTCTGGATTAGTTCTTGCTGCGATGCGTTCATCTCTCATCTTCTCAGCATGGCCCTTTTGATTGTGGCGAAGATGATAACATATTCATCATTCAGTTCATAGATATGACTTATCAACACACAGTACTACCTGTACTAAGATGGTGGTTACAATGAAATAACTGTTAGAAAAGAAATCATTTCCAGTTAAGTTCTTCAAGAATTATTAGACTTGGCTGTGCCTTTATTTTCCGTGATCATTGCAAATAGTGCAGCAGCTAAGTTGGTTCTCGCTAGGAAAGATTTTTTGACTGAGCCCACCCACTTCTCCGTTCATTTTTTTTGCCTATGTCGAGGTCTTTTATTATATGAAGTTAATTTTTTAAAGAATCAGAACGTTTTCGCAACGATTGGAAAGTGCAGACAGAAATGATAAGTGTCAAGCTCTAGTTTCATTTTTTTTTCGGCGTAGTAGTATGTACACTTCTTCTAACTTCCTTCCCAGTTTTCCTAACAGTTATGCTGTTCCTCTCATGTGATGGTCGTTGTTGTAGATTTCTTTTTAATGAATGATCCAGTAAATTTTAGGTCAAATCAGAACCCGCAGCTACACTTCCTGGTGGCTCACGTGTTACCCACTACTCCACAGAGGCCCTTGCTTTGCCTTTCTCTCAGCCAGTTTTCTACCTAACGGTGTCATCGACTACAAGCTCAACTTAACTGCGTTCAATTCCTATTTGTGCCCCACAGATCATTCCAGTTGATGGATGGTTGCTGATGGCTACCGTTGGAAAGCTGGCTGAGAGAAAGTCAAAGAAAGAGCTTCAGTGGTGCAGGAGTAACACTTGAACCCGTAAACCCGTTCGATAATGCTTGGAGTCCAGGTTTTACAAATATCTCAGCATCATAGTGGTTGTATTTCACATCATACCCTGCCATTAAAAATAGTAATAGGCAGAAAATAGAAAGTTAACAATGTTGTAAAGAATATTTCGAAGAACAGAACTGTTTTCCCCAAAGAAAATGTAGTTGAAATCCATTCACTACTTAAAGTTGTTAATTTTCGTAAAAAGGAAAGAGCTAATGTTTTCTGTTAGCCATTTCTTTGTGGAAAAAATTAGGTGGCTCTCACCTCTCTTTCCCCAACCGTGCTGATAACGAGGTGTCGACATTGCGACTTGAGACTCAGCAATAGAAACCAGACTGTAAGCTCTTTCTTATAGTAGTCCCATCAGCGGTAATCGCAGTATCTCTTTGGAAAATCACCGTTGATTTGTCGTTAGTAACGTACAGTTCACTTCTATCTAGTCATTTCTGACTCGTCACGGTTCAGCCACTCTGGCGTTGTCAATTTTTCCAGGAAATGGTTTCCGATCCGGGCACCAGCCTTAGTGGATGTCGTGTGGCACTGCTATCTTGTGGTCAGTTTGATCCGCCATCCTACGCCCATTTAAGGATGTTTGGTATGTCAAGGAATTCTCCACCTGAAGTCAAAAAATCTCTCTTGTTGACAGTACTTACCAATTGTTGAGGAAAAAAATTAACCAAAATTGTTGTTTCATTGGGTGAATATCCCTTCATTATGCATTACGACTTCTTCAAAATATACGTGTAAAATGAAACCTTATCCGGTCGAAAATTCGTTTTCTTTTCAGAACGCGCTCGGGACTTCCTCGTGCGTACGATGGGTTGCAAAGTGGTTGAGGTGTGTGGTTGTTATCATTATCATCTTACGTCATCTTCTGTTTTTCCATTATTGACGGTGTCCTTTTGATAAACTGGAAAAAAGCAATAGTTCTGAATCTTTTTGCGGGAATGTAAGGTCGATTTTGACATTTTAGAGCACATTTTAGAGGGCGCGTGTGGCACAGTGGTTGGAGGCGCCACTGCAACACACGTGTAGTCGATCCCAGCGCCCATGGCCCAACAAGCCTTGCATCCCTCCAGGGTCGGAAAATTGATACCAGACTTGGCTGGATAGCAGCACTGGCTCGATACATCGGTAGGCCACCGCGAGTCATTGTAAAGGCCAGGCAATTCAATCACCTCCAAGAGATGCTTAATGAAGTGGAATGCATGGCGTGTCTCTCAGGCATTGATCAACGCCGAGAGCTTTTTTTTAGAGAACACATTTTATACACTACTTCTTCATTATGAAACCTATAAATCATGATTTGCGCGTAAACTTTTGCGGAAGTTTCTCATTCGTTTGTGAGAATCATGGAATCATTGAGAATAATCAAGTTACAAAGCTGTTTAGGTTGTCCTAATTGCCTATTTACTTACATACTTACATGGCCATTCTTCACAAATCGCGCGTCCTCTACAACTCCACTCATTTATTTCATTGTCTCGCAACAGTCATTCATGAGTGAGGGAGGCCACATTTGCGTGTCTTTTAGCTGCGGGTTGAGAATCACAAAGCCGATTCGAGCTGTCAGTGCAGTAGTTTGTGCCTGAAACGAACAAACGTTGGATCGTCTCTTTAGAGGCCCCCTTTCAAATCGTTTTTGTTCTCTCTGGATTCATTCTAAATGTGTTTCATTGGTAAGCTTACATGAAATTGATAAATAATTTTTATTCGGCTAATATTAAGACGACTTCATCTTCATCGAAGCCGATGATCTGAGCCGATAGTTCACAGTTTCTCGCCTTCTCGATGTGGCGTCTTCGTCTTCGTATCCAGTTGAATTGTCATCAGTGGAGCATCTCTCGAATGGACTATTCTTACTCGACGATGCTCTTTATACAGGATACTGGTTGTCGATAATATTGGTTGTTCGGTGACAAGAACTTGTTCTTCCTGTGCAATCCATCATACGGAAGTTGGTATCCTTATCAGCTAGCACAGAGCAAAAAGGAATTCACTCCATAGTTTTTCTATTTTTTATAACGTACTCTAATGGAGCCCGTGTAGCTGCTGTTATCTTGGAGAGATCCAAACTACGAAAGCCGGCTTAGTGTTGAATACGACAGTTCATCTTCAAAATGCTCCCTGTAGTACGCGAATTCTCGAGGTGTTCGAAGTGTCATCCTATAATTCTGTTGATGAAAGTTACATCGGTTTAGCTCGGCATTCTGGAGAAAATCATTCTGAACTGACATTCAACACGATTAGTTAATTGGTTATAGAAAGTTGATTCAATCGGACAAACATCCCTTTCAATTAGATTCGGTTAAATTTTTCTGGTACAATACTAAAATGGTCCAGTTGCTCTGCCATTTTCAGTTCATCAAATGAAAGCTGGTCATCTGTGTACATTAGAAATGATACGCTCGTCAAACGTATCTATAAAGAATTAGAACCATAATGGAAAGACAAAGGAAAGCCGAGATGGGACAAAAAAAAGAACCGGTATTAAAAGAATGTAAACACCTCCACTGAAGCCTTAGTCTACACAGCAGCCACATACCTTCTTTTCCCAGTGCAAAGAATCTCACACAGAAGTTGCGACGACCAAACTGAGGCTTTCTCGTTGCATCATCTTTCGTTAAGGGAATAATGAATGTAGGCCAGGACACGGCGACAACGCACACACCTGCTAAACACCGATTGCGTATGGTCGAGACGGCCGTCAGGAAGAATTTCTGGATAAGGTACGGTCATTCAATGTTGCAAGGTGCTTTGATTAATAAATATAGATGTAACTAGAACTAAGTCACGCAAAAATTTTGCCTATGAGTACCTTCATGTGAACTGCATCGGCTGCGTAAGGTTTCCTTGAAATTTTATAATACTTTTACAACGATTAGATATGTTATCTACCAGTTCACATCAAAAAGAATTATGAAAGATGGATACAGTTGAAAAAATTTTCGGGATAATTTTTTTACTACGCGTGCTTAATTTTCGTTTATTTTGAGCTCTGATAAGTTTTTTTTAATGAGGCTTACGCCTTGCTATCAGGAACAGTTAGAATTCTTGGTATAAACAAAGTGAAGCGGATGCGAATCTGTTCTATATTAGTTCAAACACAGTGATTTAACTGCAATAACCACAACGATGCTGAGATATTCGCAAAACTTGGACCCTGGGCCAGATCGAACCACGATTTCCCTTTCCGGGACTTGCGCATTACCCACTGCTTCACGGAAGCCCTTGCTCTGCGTTTCTCTCAGGTTTTCTACCTAACGCTGCCATAAGCAATCACCCGTCAGCGGGATTGATCTAGGGGGCAAACGAGCACCCGAGAAGGGAAATCGTAGTTCGATCTAGCTCGGGGTCCAAGTTTTGCGAATATCTCAGCATCGTTGTGGTTGTAATTCACATCATGCCCTACCGTGGAGAATTATAGTAAGCAGAGAATAAAAGGTTAACATTGTAATTGTAGTAGTTTACGAAGTGTTCCATAATACAAATGTTTTTTTGTAATAATATCTATGATATGACAAACTCTACTGGTAAATAATCTCATTTGTTCAGGGCTGGCGACTTCGAGTGCAAGCAGCGAAGTCCGATCAGACAGTTAGCAGTTCTCAAACACTACCAGGAGGTTAAAGAGCCCTTTCCAAAGTCCCTTTGAACTTTTCATTTATGATGATGTTGTTTTATCATCTAAGAAAGAATTAGTGGATATTTAGTAGTAATACTCCAGTAGAATGTTGTAAATGTTTTTGAATATAGACACTTTCATGGAACGAGAAAAATTCACTTAGATTTATTCAGAAATTGTCGCATAAGCACGATGAAACGATTCGGGTGATGTACGTCTGCGGAAGTGAAGTACTAGAAGATCTTGTTGCTCCACACCCAGAGAACCCGTGTTCGTGGGAACATTCTGAGGTGCTTTCATTTCTCTACTCCTATTAAGTCGTCTTTAAGTATAATTGTCTGGTTCGTTTAGCACTTCGTCTAGAAACTTTAAATGGAGTCTTCTCAATGCAGAATGTAGAAGGATAATAAAAAGTAAAGTATAAAGCTCTCGGCGTTGATCAATCCCTGAGGGATGCGTCATGCATTCGACTTCATTAAGCATCGTTCGAGGTGATTGAAAGCATATCTGGCCTTTGCAATGACTCGCGGTGGCCTATCAATGTATCGAGGCAGTGCTGCTATCCTCCCAGACAAATCTGAAACCAATTTACCGACCCCGGAGGGATGCAAGGCTTGGTAGGCCATGGGCGCGGGAATCGATCCCATGTGTATTGCAGGCGTCTACGACGACTGCACAACACGCGCCTAGAATGAAGAAGACCATTCATAAATTCTTATTCTCCCAAGCACATTATTTGTAGTCTCAGTGATTCTTGATTCTGAATTGGCGCATATTGTTAGGACCACTGTAAGGGACCAAACCTGTTGACTCACCTTCTCCTTTCTTCGGTGGTTCTTGCTGAAAACTACGCAGAACGGTTCCTCAACAGCAGCGTAAACCACTCTGACAAGTACGACGTTTCATTCCAGAAACTCGGCAGAGTCTAAGACGAGATTCCCTGCAATCAGTGTTCCTTCTTTGAACTTGTTTTTCGAATTGTGAATATTTCAATACTGATTTACTGAGCCCTTCTGGTAAACAAAAAACTTTACTTTTTCTTTTCTCATCACCTACGAATTTATAAATTGGCTTTTTCAAGATATAATGTTATATGGAAATGGGGTTTAAAAAGCGATGGAACATAAATATTTGGGAAATATAACTTCAACGAAGCTGAGATACTTGCAAAACTCTAGACCGCAGGTGCTTATGGTGGGGAACGAACGCGCTATTGTCCTTTCCGGGGAGTAACGCGTTCACAACCACACCATGCGGGTCCTTCGTTTCGCCTGTCTCTCAGCTAGTTCTATCGATCTTTTTGCCATCAGCAATCACCCGTCAACGGGATTGATCTGGGGAGCCCAAATCGGCATTGAACCCAGTTAAGCTGAGGCTATAGTTATAATCACAATTTTAACTTTTTTTACTTACTGCATCCCGCATGGTGTGGTGGTGAACGCGTTACTCCCCGGAAAGGACAATAGCGCGTTCGTTCCCCACCATAGGCACCTGCGGTCCAGAGTTTTGCAAATATCTCAGCTTCGTTGAAGTTATATTTCGCAATATACCCTGCCCAGTCAAAAAACAGTAGGCAGTAAGTAAAAAAGGTTAAAATAAATATTTGGTTTCCCATAGATTTCCTTTAGTTTTGAAGAATAGCACTTCATCTGTCTTATCAGTGCATTTCCAATATCCGTATTTCACTGGAATGTCCCAAAATGGTCCCGAATTTGGAATAACTGCTTAGCAACTTACCGTACCGAATTCTTAAGAGCTCGTATCGAACGATTTTAAACAGCATTTATTCTGACGGTGAGGCCTTTCGCTTTTTAGCCATTCGTCATTTACATGTTTCATTTTTCAATGTCCTCCACCTCTCTAGAGTGTTTTTAAACTGCAGATCAAAGAACTTCTACAAAAACATGGACTAATAGTACTGAAACGTGGTCGTACACGTCCTTCCCAAACAATCTACCTGACCGACGTCCTCAGACAATATCAGGTCAGTCAATCCTGTCCTAGCCAACGGTGGACTCCAACCGGATGTCCATTGAAAACAAGAAAAGCTGGTTTTTGATTTGAATGGTTCTAGAAAAAACATCTATGTGATAGAAGATGAAACATTCCCCAATGATCTCCGATGCTCTCGAATCAGGTGGAGTTATTCTTACTTTGTTTATATGTAAAACAAAAATATTTCCACACAGTGATCATAAAGGTAATAACTCATAACTTTAAAGATAACTAACACATTTACGATGAAATATTTTGACTTCAACATACTGGATAAGTGTAATGCATGCATTGATTTCAACGCATTCCGTTTTCGAAGTTGTACTTTTCGGAACAGAGACTGTTTCCTATGATTTTCATATCCAGTCGACCGTTTATCCAACATGGATGTCGCTAAGCAAAACGAAGTGAATAAACTGCGCCGTAGTCACTTACTGTGACTGCTTACTTAGTTATTTATTATTTATTTTTATTTTACATAATCCGTTAACACACCTATTATGCGGATCCCAGCACTTGTTGCATTCGATTTCTTTTTCCTCCTATTCATCGTCCACAAAGGTCTTCGAACATTTGCCATGTTGTTTTGCCTGGTGCTTGGGGATTTCGTCTTCTTTGTGAGTGTCACAGAAAGTCGTAGAAGGCTGGTCGAGTCGATTCTCTTTGCAATCTTGGAGATAGCCAGGGTAAGGCGTTCCCACGTGGATTGGAAGATAAGACTGAATAGAGGATCGATCCATCACCTTGCTTCCTGACGGACTGCATCACTAAATAACCACTGCGCTATCACCACATACAATACCAGATTACAAAATACTAAGTCTCTATGTCCTAGTTAATAAATGACGGAATGCTACAGGATGCATTGTCGCCAAAAAAGTAGGTCATGTTGGACGGCGGCAATAGATCAACATGCGCCCTGTATGAAAGGTGTCACCGAGAGAGGATACTTCGTCAGCAGTACTCCACTTCACTGTATTCTACTCGATGCGACAACGAACACCCACATCGCCAGGACGACCACCTATGGGATTATCGCATCTGATCAATCCGGTCCTGAAGAAGACTAAGACGTCGAAACGTTAACCGAATAAAAATTCTATACCACTCTCGTATTAGTTTAGAAGCTTTAGGAAACATTGTCCTAAGAATTTGAAGGACAAAAAAACGGAGTATTAATCACTACTTGTAGAGAAGGTGCACGTTTACGTCAGTCCACAATCTTGAGTAACTAAACCTTTATATAAACAAAATGAATATAACATTAACGACAAAGTGGTTTTAACAAGTGTACATATAAACGGTGTAAACAATAGCGCGACCAATCTGCGAAGATGACAAAGAGCGCGAGAGAACCTAACAAGAGAAAAAGTATCCTCTGTAATCAACGTGATTAAGTAGTGAGAGGCAAAAGGAGAGATATCATACATCGTTAGCTAGGAAGAACTATGATCGGATGGAATCGCACTAGCGCGCCGGTACGAATGGGTTGGCGAATCCATAGCGTTCTTCACACATCCTCTCAACGGATGGTGCTATTGCAAAACGGGCTTGGAGTTATCGCTACTCAAATGGTGGTCCCATAGTGGGCAGACGTTGTACTTTTGAAAATGTATGTTGCAAAATTCTTGCTAGCCATAACAGGTTTGCGCAGTCCACATGCCACAAAGGGACATAAGAAGACAGGATTATTTGCCATGGAATGAAGTAAATACTTAACAGAAGAAAAATATAATAGCATGAAAAAATGGGGAATATTCATGGAGATTCTCACCGTTACTCGTGCCAAAGTCAATTAATCAACATTTTATTCTGCATGGTTTTCACGGTGAACAACAGCTACAGAACTCACCTATGTTTAGGATTTTACTAAACTCAGGTAACTCATACCAGTGTTCGTTGCAGGACCGCGCTACGCCGTGGTGAATCCGTGAAATACTGTCTGGATGATGATGTCATTGAATATATCAACGAGCACAACTTGTATAAAACAACATTGTGAGCTTCTAAGCCTATGTTTACTTTGTGGAATCCTTTCTTATCTTTAGCGAAAGCTGATCCCTTATTTCATCGACAGAGATTTTTTTCTTTTTACAGGGAGAACAATTATAACCAATGCGATCTAGGCATACCTTCAGGGCCCGTGACTACCGTACTATGTGACAATTCTGGCACAATGCGGTAAAATATAATTCAATTTTAGAGGATTGAAATAAGCCCTACTTTGTTCCTCCTTGTTTCTGTTAGTACTTAAATAAGTATTGGTTTTTCAAATACGGATGCTTCAGCTCATAATCAGATTTTTTAACACCTGCATATGACGTTAGTACATTTCCATTCACGAAATGCGAAAATAACGGCCGCTTCCAACTTTAAATCAATATATTTCATCTCAAAATAAACTTTGCTTACTTCGACACTTTGATGGCCCGTCTTCACGAGTTGTGCGGAACTCAGCACATTTTCTATCCGTTTCTTTGCATTGTACGGCAGCGGGTACGATTCTCATACCGTGATCTGTAAAACAACTGCAGCTGCGAGCACAGCTGAGTGATTTTGATTGCCAACACCCCACTCAGTGTGTAGGTAGTTGTCCTAGAGGGCTGCATCCTCGTGCAGTACACTCTACAGTTCTAATTATCCATCTGTCGTTTGTTCTTCTCATTGCATTACCGGCCTATCTATGTTTCGCTATCGATGTGTGTTCGGTTGGGCTTCGAAGATGATATAGAATATTGTTATAAAAGGATGTATGTTCAGGAAAAATCTATGGTGCGAAGGCCAACAAGTCAATCTGAATGGTTCTTTCATTGCAGCGACCACCTCGTACGTATGTATACTTTGGTCGTTCAATGAACATGGAAAACAACATGAATGAGGAATTAAACAGAAGAAGGAGAGCTGCGGCAAATTCGGCCCACTCAAAAAAAGCCATCGACCAGCGAGCGGAACCCAAACTCTGCGCCCACCTTTTTCGATTCAACACTTATCCCAGCGCTCTGTTATACAGCTGAGAGGTAGACTCACACACCAACCACGTCAAGGATACCTACAACTCATCGTGCGCTTGAAAAATGTCCTCTGAAACATAACCTGCACACACAATACTTAACCAGAATGCAAAGCTCTGATCTTCGAAATCTATCTTCCAACAACCTTCGTCAAATGCCATAAAAACTCTTGTTTCACCTTAGAGAAATTCTGACCTTTTGGTGTCCAGCAAACATATCTTGTGCAGTTTCTTTTCGTTGAGGATCGCATTTCGAAAGTGCAAGCAACTGTGGAAGCTGTGTTTTGTTCATTAGATCAGCAAATTGTCAGGAAATGCGTTGTTCATGTTTATTGCTGGGATTTCGTCCCCACTTTTTTCGAAAACTTTAATCCCGAACAACTTCAGAAAACAAACAACACTAAATCCCAAAACCGACTTTCTGTTAACGTCGGCATTGGTAAATAATTCCCTATTTTCTTTATAAGCACACACGAGGTTGTTGTATATTTGTTCGCAATAGCCAACGTTTCAGCGGATTTTGCCTACTTCAAAGCAAGCCTTATTAGCTCCGTCAAGATCAAGTTAACCTCAACCTATTCAGCCAAACACCTCCACAAACCGAACAGAAAAACCACTATGCCTAATTTTCAATCGCATTGGAAATAAAACAGTTCCTTCGCAAACCCACCCCTTTTTTAGTGGTTTCAATCTGCAGCAAACCTCTGTTTGGTTATGAAGGTGTTTGGCTAGGGGAGCTTCCAGTCGTTAACTTGACCTTTCCAGGTTCCAAAGAAGGCGACATCCGCCGAAACGTCATCGTCGTAGTAATAAAGAGTAAAATAACATCTCGTGTTTGCTTAACGATCAATGCCGATAAAGATTTGATCAATGCCGAGTTTCACAGAAAATCGATCATGTGAATATTGGACGTTCTACTTACATACAATGAGATGAGGAAACAAACCCTCCGTTCTCACTGTAGAACACTGATTTCTGAAAGACGATTTGTAGTCTTTTTTCAGCTTCTTATTTCGGTCCATGTTTTCCGAAATTTTCATGCTACTTGGGCATTGTGCTTCCCGAAAACTATCGAGCCATTTCGCACGTATTTACGTGTGATTTTATTTGACCACTGCAAATACTCATTGTCGACGGCAGTGGGTCGTCACTGAGTGCCTGCACCGTCAAGGCCCTTCGTCTGTATCATCAGATTCTTGATAACCAGTTTGAGCAATCCGAATATGAGCACTGACGGTTCCATTGCCAAATGTAGAGCTCGTGTTCCGCAGATGCCGTAGCTCTATCGTCCTATTGTAACATTATTGCCGATGTAACGCAACATTGCCATTATTATCATTATCCTTGCTACTGTTATCGTTTCTCATTCCTATAGATAATTATTGATAAATCCTTGTTAATTTGGATCTTACATTTTTTTATCATTCAAGGATAAACGGTGATGAACAAGAAATGCCTCCAGAAGCACCTCAAAGCACCTGCACCGAAGCCGTCAGCAGCACACCCATAGAAAATGTAAGAACCTCAAATTGTCCCTTTCATCACTTGTTAACGCATTTCACCTCTTAAATATGCGTTAGATAAATCACATGATAAAAGTAGAAGCAGAATCTTTTATATGGCAATGCATTTTAATGCAAGAATTTCCAACTTAAAATCTAGGAGGCTAGAGGATGTTAGAAGCTATACTAGTGACCCATACTTGAACCCAATATTTTTTTTTTATATGACCCGTTTTCACGTCTACTGTGCAGATCCCAACGCTTCTCACATTCGATTCGTTTCCTCAAATCCATTGTCCACGAAGATCTTCCAAATTTACGTGTGGCTCCGATTACTGCTTGAGGATTTCCATTTCATCTTGAATGTCTTAGAATGCTAGTCAAGCAATTCTCCCTGGAGTCCTGAGATAGCCGGGCTGGAGCGTTCCCAACTGAGATCCACCTCGGGCGTTTTTTAACACATAAATACATAAAATTACTTATCTTGTCGCCTTTTCGGAGCGTATAGTGCAATGGTTAGAGGTGGTACCTATCAGTACGTTGCATTGATCCAACGCGGTGGGTCAACCAAGCCCGCTATTGCTTCGAAACTGCCAAAATGCTATCAGACAAGTCTATGGGGGATAAAAACATTGATTTTATACCATAATGATGCTGAGATATTTGCAAGACTTGGAGTCTAGGACAGATTCGAACCCGCAATAACTCTTTCCGGGAGTCACTTGTTACCCACTGCATCACCGCGGTCCTTGCTTTGCCTTTCTCTCAGCCAACTTTCTACTTAACGGTGCCATGACCGTCAACGGGAATGATCTGGTGGGGAGGGGGGCAAAAACCCTGTTAAACTGGGCTGTAGTCAAAATCACGATGTTTAGTTTTTATTTGCTGCTTATTATTATTTTTTTCTCGGTAGTGCGTACGATATGAAATACAACAATTGATTTCATAGATCGGTAGACCGCTGAAAGTCAATGTGTACGCCAGATATGCATGCAACCACCTTTACTATCCTACGAATGTTGTCGAATGCATAGCACATCCGTAAGCGACTGATCAACCCCGAAAGCCTGATCTCCAACTCTTTTATACATTTTCCTCAGGCGATACTGCTGAAACGTCAGCTACTATTGTATTGCATTGTGTTTTTCTATGGAAGTAAATGTATGCTGTTTAACAACCTCGCGATTGCTGAACAAGAAAACGACGCATTCATTGTCTTCAGTATTAATGAATATTAATGGGGGCGCGTGTGGCACAGTGGTCGGAGGCTCTCTGCAAAACACATCTGGAATCGATCCCTGCGCCCAAGGCTCAGCCAGCCTTCCATCCCTCCAGAGTCGGCAAATTCGTACCAGACTTGTTTGAAAGGATAGCAGCACTTGCTCGATACATCGGTAGGCCACCTCGAGTCATTGTAAAAGGCCAGATATGCATTTAATCACCTCCAAACGATGCTTAGTGAAGTCCAATGCATGGCGCATCTCTCAGGGATTGATCAACACCGAGAGCTTTATCCTTTTGTTAATGAATGTCGCCACTTTTTAATTTAATGCCTCTTTTTAATGGCAGACTATTATGTGAAATATAATCACAAGGATTCTGAGATATTTGCAAAACTTCGGACTGCAGACACCACAGTCCGGAATTTTTTGCAAATATCTCAGCATCATTATGGTTATATTAATGAATATTTCAACTCTACTTATGTAATTTTATTCATCTAGAGAATTCTATCATCGAAATGGCACATGAAAGCCTCAGCACACTCATCCCCTGAAAGCTGCAGTAGCAGTGTTGAAGCGTCTGAACCACAGTTGCTCTCGCGAAACACACCACCCTCCCGATTTCCGACATCATCTGATCGACATGCGGTGATATGTTCAGACAAGAAAGCTAAACCCATCCCATCCCCTTCTAAGAATGAAACGAATGGGCTGGAATGTGATGCAATAGTACAGAGGAGTACTATGGAGCACAGCACGAGTCAAATGACTGTGACGTCTCCTACCAAGGAAAAGATGTCGGCCACCATTACGCTATCCTCGAAAAACACCAAGCGCAGCGGTGTATTCCTCAAGGAGAACTGCGTCGACCAAATACCTGAGAAACCGTCGTCGTCGATGTTTACGAGGCCGATTCTTAGTCAGGCAAGTATCGTTAATATATCAATGAACTACCAGTCCCAATATGGTCGTTTACCATAAACGTGAAGCATTAACATAATCTGTGAAAGGGCATTGAGTTAAGGCCTGCTATGAACGTTTCAGTCAGAGCCAGCGACAAACTCACCATTATTTGACAACAAGTCATCCGACTGTGATGAGCTGCCAAACTGCATGGTCTCATCCGTCACTCTAGACGTCGAAAAAAGGCTGCGAGGCCTAGCAGGTAGTCCTTCATACGATAATGTGACTTTGGACGATCTGCTAGTGGCCACCACCTCGTGGGCTGACTATCTTCAAGGAGAAAGCGAGCGAATTGAAGGTAAACACCAGGTTTTCTTTTCAGTAATTCTGAAGATTTTTGCTTGATGCTTATCATAACGTTCAAAGGTATTTAGAACTAATTAGAATTGACCAAATACTTGAAAATGTAGACATATGAGTGTTGAAGAAAATTGGGGTATCACAGCATTTGTATTTGTTCGTTTTAAGTTTCTGTCACTTTTAAACAGCTGCATCTCGCTGCAGAAACTGACTTCCGTTTAGGTTTAAACAACGAAAGCTACAAAGAACCAGCGGTACCGAGCGATCCACCATCTAGCAATGCTTCGCGCACAAGAGAGAAGGACAAGAAGCGCAGCTGGTTTTTCAACAGTAAGAAGAGCTTAAAAGTAAGCGTAACACTGCATGGCAAGTTTTATTTGAACCATGCTACAAAGTTCGTAATCATTTAAATCTTTCATATGAGATACAGAGAAGAAATACCCATTGTGGTTTTATAGCATGCTAATATCACGCTATGGGCAGAGTTAGCGCAGTGGTCAGTGATTCCGTCGTTCAGGAAGCAAAGGCGCCAGTTCGAAGTAAATAAATAATTAAATATCGGCCTGTATTGCTATTTGTGGCACTCAAGAAAATTTAGTAAAGAAAGTATGTAATCCTGTCCATGATTCACGAACTCGAGCGAACATCACCAAACCTCATGCGTCTCCGTTGCGCACCACAGTTACTTAGTGGATTCCACCCTCCTAAGGAATGCGAGTATTACACTTTTAGTACTTTTAACATTTCTACTATTTTTCACGAGGATGTAGTCATGGCTGCAGCTCGGCGGGCTGCAACATGGCACGGATAAGTGTTGATAAGAGCATTCCGCTGTACATTGCCATTCGACACCCAAAAACACTGGTCAGCTGTAATGAGGGACGTCAAATCCACTTAAATTGCCAACGGATCATTATTCCAAATTTCGTCGAGTTATCTCATTGGTGAAGAATCGTACAACTCCGATCCCAATGGGAGTTGGTCTACGCAACTGCAGGATTCACCAGTATCCATCCACATAATGGCCCAGCATTTCACACTGGCTTTTGGAAGGTTAGGCACCTGGAAACCGCAGGCGAATTCTTGTCGTCGTCTCGAAATTGACCTACATGGTAGGAATTAGGTATTGCTCCATCTGCCTGTGGTTGGTCCTCCAGAAGCTCTTTAATCGAATCATTCCAAGAGATGATTAAATATTAAACAAAAGACAGTCATGCGAGTAAGTACAGGTGTAGTACAGAAGCAGTCATGGAGCTTCTGCACAACCAGAGCACCTCCCTCAGTACAGAACAATTCTTTGTAGGCTATATGTCATCTTCACAACCAGGTTAACTATTTTACAACATATTGACGTGAGCAGAGCTATATGAAAGTGTGACATCACACGGCTGCAATGTTTTAGCATCACTTTTGAGAACTTTGAACGACAAATGTAATGGGACGTACCACTTTTGTGCTTTGAAGACATACAATGTTATCATATAAGACAAATATTGATATTAATCTGAACTGTGTCTGTTAGCCGTTGACCACAGCCCTCCAGAGAATCTTAGGAGTTCTGGTCACTTTTTAGATCGCTATCGTTGTTTCCAGTAGACTGGATGCACAGCACAGCAGATTTCAGTTCAAAAATAGTGAAACCAGTGTAAAATTCACCAGTGATTTTATGCAGACAGTAAACAAAACAAATTTAGGAGCCTAAACCTCCAGAAGAAGACCAACTTTCAACGCGGATGTGCGCGACCGATCGACGACAACAAAAACAGACGCCTTCAGAGATCCTTTGGCGGAGGAATAGCCAGTCGAAAGGCAAAGAACGGTAATAAATCCATGAACTAGCCGTTGGATTTCAGTCGCTATGTATTTATTATTGCTCTTGTTAACGCGTAGCGCATTGGTTAGAGGCACATTGTCATACACAGGTGGTCGCCGGTTTCATCGCACACCCACAATATCCACCCTTTCCTTGCTCCAGAATCGACACATTTGCATCAGACTTACATTGGTGGTTGAAAACACTGTGGTCATCAGTAGGTCTCTAAAAATCACTGTATAGGTGGACTATACACCCAATCACCTCCTCTACGATGCGAACGAATGAAGTCGAATACGTGGCAAAGCCCTGAGAGGTTAATCAAAGCCAAATGATTTATCTCCCATTTATCCTTCATTGTTCATACCCTCTCTATTGCCTGTCCTTCATTTGACCACTAAGTGATTCGAGCGGGAGCCATTAACACACTGCCCATGCGCGTTGTTCAGTGGCCCTGCCGTTAGAGACGACGCCCAATTTTTAGCCATTATGGAATGGACTGGACAGGTTGTGAACATGAAAGAATTGTAAAAGAGGTTTTGTTATGTCATTCTATTGGTATGAATAATATTTATACTGCTATTTACTATATAAAAATGTGGTCCACCAAACAAACACATTTCTGTCAGCGTTTAGATGTGTTTTGCAACCTATGATAAATCCCTGTCGATTTTTTTTATTCCCACATTCCATCGGATGGGTAAGATTCATTATTGCTATTAAAGTTGAAACATGAGTTAACTTCTAGCCAAATTACCTGCCAGTGAACTCGTTCTAGAAAAGGTTTTAGCATATTTCTATGTGCAGAATAGAGCTTTTCCCAGCCAGCGTCCGAACATGTGTTGGTTAAACTACTGACTGGTTACCAGAAGTGTAGAAAAAAGGTTTTCCGCGCCAAACTAGACAATCAGAAAGAGAATGAACCGCATGGAATTAATATTGGCTGCTCGACGCGCAGCGAATAGACGTATAAGTAAGTCCATATCGCCCATTACGTTTCTAAGGCTCCCTTTCGAGTACCCGAGTTTAGGCTCTTGCTTGTTCCAAAGATATGAACGTAGTCTAGCTTTTCATGTCATAGCGAAGTTTTAGCGCCTTATCGATAGTAACATTTTTGTGCACTTCGGTTTTTTTGGAGGCTCATAGGATGCAGATATCGCAAGACATTCTTGCGAAGAGAAAAAGACAATCCGAAAATAACCATAATGATGCTGAAATATTTGCAAAACTCCGAACCGCTGGTATCTGCAGTGGGAACCGACCACGCTAATACCATTGGGTGCTAACGCGTTCACCACCACACCATGCAGGTCCTTCGTTTCGCCTTTCTCTCAATCGTTCGCATTAAATAAAAGTTAACGATATTGAAATCCGAAAATAGTACGAGTTGTTTGCTATCCATGGTGTTGACATACAACACATTCAAACGAAAAAAAAATTCCAAAGAAACAGGCCAACTCCACAATGCACTCCACAATGAATGAACAACCTGGGAAGGCGGACCCTATTGGGTTGATAGGAGAATAAAACTATACGCACAGAAGTCATTGCACTGCGCCGTACCAATCAGTTAGAGAAATATGTGCCTGTGAACATGGAAAATTATGCGGCAAGGACTGAAATAGGAATAGCAGATGGAAGATTAGAAATCAATTAAGGAGAAAAAAAAGCGATCTCGAAGAAATACATAGGTATTTTCTCGGCCACTGATTCCACATCCTATTGGAATCCTCATAGAAGTCGAATAAGTATCTTTTAGTCTGAACGAAAATCAAGTAGAATCGGATTCGTCTCCTAGATATGTGGAATTCATGAATTCATCGATTTCATGTGGGAAAAGGAACTACGCTGTTTGAAGCGCTTTACAAGACGAATTCTTGGCGATAACAAATAAAGCAAAAATGTTTCCATACTTGTGGTAACGGGAATAAGATAAGAGAAAATCTCGAAAAGATCTTCCTAGTCAAAACACTGCTATAAAGTAAGTAAGTTAAAAGTAGATTATACCTAAAGACCATGTATGGCTAGTATTACCTGAATCCATTATCACAATGCATGAAAGGCACTTAGAACTCTAGTCTTACTTGCACACCTGGACAACCGTTTCAAATAATATGAGTCATATTTGGTTCGTACGACGCGTGAAGAGGTGACGGCGGCGTTGACTGCCTTTTTATTGATGGAGAATGCTCGCAGTAGTGAGTGTGTTAAACGTTAAGAGGTTATATGCGATTGCAAAACAAAGTATCTAACGCTGTAATAACTGTATTACCGTAGTTCCAGATGGTCCGAGATACTTCCGCCATCACGTTCACCGCCACACTGTTTGCGGCATCCTGAACAACATACCGCAAAGTTACGTAAAGAGCCAAACAGCAGCACATCCGGACTGACGAATCCGCCAGAAGACGAGAAACAAACCGAAGTACGAGAGCCTACACTGCCAAACAACGTTGAAACGGCACGGTCGTACTCTGAGGCTACTACCACCGTCGACGACGGAGTCACATTACGTTACCGATGCTACAATCTCACTTCAACGCCTGAAACCACCGTGTAATCTCAGCGGGTCAGTGATCTTCATGAAACTCAATAAAGCTCAATAAATTCATATCACTGTAAAACTCGATGTGTATACGAGTTATGAAGAAAGATGTGATAGACACAGAAAAAAAAGAAAGCTATTCAAGCACGAGAAAGTTGATGTAGACGTCCTTCATCACTATTTATTCCAAACATTCAAACATGTATACATTAAAAGTTTCTGCAAAGCTTATTCTGGTAAATGCTATCGACGAAAGATGAGGGAATCATTAGTTTTGGGTCGATCGGTCGATTGACCGAATATCGAATTTTACCTGGTTATATTTCAAAACTTGACAATTACAACATTACAAAAGTAACTACTGCAACATACAATTCAACAGCTATCGTACTCTCTAACATAGTATATGATGTATAATATAAAAACAAATTGGTCATGTGATAGATAGTTTACTCATGAGTATTAAAATTGAGGTTAAGGCAAATTGCTGGCCACCTCGATCAGATCGAGACGTTTAACACGCAGCGGTGGGATAAAAGGCTAACAATGATGAAGAGGGCATCTTTTGACCTGTGTTCAAGGAACAATTTAAAACGCTTAAAATGCACTTCGGTTTGATAGCAAAAACAATTGCACGTCATTTGATACATATATTATAAAATACAAAGCATTTCGTATTCAATAGTGACACTTCTGAGAAAGGCGAAACACCGTTCCCGACGTGCACTCAACTATGGCGCCGTCATGTGTCATTACTGTACAGGAAAATGTTTTGCGTGAACTGTAAAGAAGTTTGTAACGTTTGTTTCACAACACTGAAAAATAAAAACTGCATGAAGAAAATATGAAATTCGAAAAAATTGGAAACTCTTGGATGAGCACTCATAAGTAAAATGATTGATAGGCCAGATGCACACCTCTGAGTTACTACTGTTCGGTTCTGATTTGGCGCTCTGCACTACTGGCACTATATCGTGTCTTTGGTGTCCCTTCACCCAACTGGGTGGCAAACATTCGCATTTTATCTCGGAATCCCATACCATCTGGTATTTGACACTGCGTTTCTTGACGCTCCTGAAGAAAGATACTGACTTCATATGAGTTGAATATGCTTTAAGAATAGGACACTAATAAAAGATTGGAGAAAAATTCCAAGCGTGCTCTGTCTGACACAGACTGCCTAATTGAGAATGTATGTAAATTAAAAGTACTAGCAGCTTTGCGCGAAGAGTTCTCTTCATTGAGAAAGAGCAAAAGAAACGGACTAATTGAAATAATTCGTAGCACCATGAGGCACATGTAGAAATGACATCGACACGCAGATTTTCTATTACTTTACACTTGAATGGCCCCATCCCCACTGGCCACAGCATAATCTCCATTTTTCGGAGATTTGCTGGTTAAGCCAGTGTGGTTCCCTGGAATCCCGAGGTCAACATGGCCAAAGTCTGCCTCAGGTCTTCACCACCACAGCAGTCGCAGCCCGTGTGGATCAGAGGGAGATTTGCCACCATGCGAATTTGATAGCTGGATCATGGTATTGGTTTTCTATTATGACGCAAAATATCTCTAATCAGATGAAAGATGAGCGTCATGAACTTAACATTTTTTTCTTACAGTCAAAGAAAACGAAATTCCATTTCCTGTTAGATGCAATGACAAAGGAATCCACTTCATAAATTGCCCAAATATGTGGTACCAAGGCTGTATCTTTCTTGTTATACTGCAAACAACAAATTATTGACATACCTGTAACTCGTTCAGTCGTTGCTGTCGAGGATCTCGGTAAATTTCGTTCGTACCATAAATCTGTAAAGCTTACAAGTTCTCTTTGTAAAAAAAAACCATATAGGAAAACAAGGAAAGATGCACACCACGAACCGAAGGTGAATCCAGCACTTCCGTTTCTTTCAAGGATACCATTTCCTTGTTCTGGAGAACGTTACGTCCGTAAACGTTTCCCGGTGAGATGTCATCGCTGAAATTTTTGGTGTTTGATGTTAACTGCTCTGTTGAGACCTTGTGTAGGGCAGTGGTTAGAGGTGCCCTGGAATACACAGATGGGCCATGGTTCGAACCTTCAGTCCGGGCACACCAAGCCTACCATCTCTCCAGGGTAGGTAAACTGCTATCATACTTCCCTGCAAGGATAGCAGCACTGATTCAGTACACCGACAGGTTACAAAACTTAACTGTACAAGGCAGATATGCATTCAACCACTTGTAACGATGCTTGATGAAGTTCAATGCATGGTGCATGCCTCAAGGAATGATCAACTGTAGAAGCTTTATCGTTCATTATTTTTACTTATATCAATTGTTTCTAGTCAAATCGTGTTGTGTAGAGCACTGACAATATGACCGTCCATATTATCCTATCCAACTTTCTAGCCACAACAATACTGATATTGCGTGGTATACGGAATTCATGTGTGAAAAATATTTTCTAAAAAATATACAGGGAAACCAAAAGGGAAAAGGGAAGAGAAGAAATAAGCAAGTCGCACCGCATTGTACTCCTTCCTGAGCTTTCATCCACATCGTCAATCACTGTCTCCATGCGATTCACCCTGCACCCGTCTGTCGATATCAACTTTGTCGGCGCGACCACTGCAGCCGTTTTTTGTTCGCGAGTTCGTGACTGCTCTGATGCCATGTTCAGCAGCTCACTGAATAATACGTGGTCCGTATGAAAAACGTCTGATTTACGATGGTAACCTTTTATTTTTTTGCCTACTATAATCTTTCAGGGTAGGGTATGATGTGAAATAAAACCACAACGATGCTGAGATATTCGCAAAACTTGGACCCGGGCCAGACCGAACTACGATTGCCCTTTCCGGGACTCGCATATTACACGGTGCACCATGGACGCCATTCTTTTGCGTTTCTCTTAGCCAGTATTCTACCTAACGCTGCCATCAGTAATCACCCCTCACCGGGATTTACATTAACGAAACATTTGATCAATAATGAGCCAATAACTTTATTATTAAAAGTTCTTGCAAACCCATTTCATTTCTTAATAAGGTAGGTAAAGAAAAGCAATTTCAAATATTGACGGACATCCAAACAACTCACAACCGCACACAACTCTGTCACAACACTGCACTGCAAGGTATTATCGCTTTTTGACTTGCCAATGTGTATAATCAAGCGATTGCTCACGATGTGGCAGGAAGAAAACGTTAATGAAATTGTATACAGATGGAGAAGTAGAAATTCGACAAAGTACCCCTCTGAATACACATAGGGCACAGAAGCACAACGACGATGATATTGAAGTGACTGCCCCGATCCTAGCGCAGGAATCAAAAAACATCAACGCGCAAGACTCTTGAGGCGTTTTGGATAAATTTCAAAAATCCAAAGATGATCCGAAGGACGAATGCCTCACTATCCCACGTGACCTGGAGCCTTTTTTTCGAATCGATTCACGTGAGCAACAGACGGGTGGTCCCACACATAACAACACCATGGTGAGTAGTTTTTGAACAAAATGGCGCTTATTTATATGCTAGATCTTCACTAGTACTACAGGTTTTCACCAAATTATAAGGCTGTTGTTACATAAAATACGTCCAGGCTCTGAGGAAGGAGAAATCGCCGAAACGTCAGCCATCGAATAACAGCAACAACAACAACAACGACCACTTATGCCAACCTCGCATCAGCTCAACAAGGGCAGTTCGTACGAACACATAAATATATCGTATACACTACAGTACTACCTTTTGAACACAGCTTTTCTAGAACTGTTTTACTACCACTAAAACCGACTTTCACCTGTCATCGGCACACATAATCAATACCTTCTTGTGCCACTGAGCTGACACGAAGTTAGTATAAAGTATTTATTCAGCTAACATTTCGACGCCCTATTCTTCTTCAATGGATATTTCCACCAACCTCGTGTCAGCTCAGTAACACAAGAAGGTATTTATTCATTATTGGTGCCGAGGTTAAATAAAAGTCGGTTTTTAGGGATGTATTACTACGCTATGTACCAGCTAGTACAACACCAACTGAAACAGAACGCATTCCCTGCCAAATGGCAGATCATATTGACTGGTGGGAATCGGGCAACGTCCGCCTTGTATAAAAGGATCCCGCTGAGTGAGATCCTTTTTTCGATCGATGCTCCACTTCACTGGATTCGAGTCGGGGCGATAACGAACACCCACATCGCGAGGATGAGCACCTATGAATCATCGACTCGGATCAATGCGGTTCTAAGGAAGACGGAAACGTCGAAACGTTAGCCGAATAAATAATTCATACCAACCTCATGTCAGCGAAATAATACAAGAACGTTATCGTCAACATAGTTTTTGAAAAAATGTTGACGCTTTCCCTAATAACCGTTAAGAATAACAGAAACATACTATAAATCTTAAAAATATTAGGCGAAGATGAATAAAGAAGATTCAAAATCGCCTTGGACCCCCAGAAGTCCACAACTCGTTGTTGGGAGTATGAAGATGATAAATCTGACCAAAGGGTTCGATATTTTCGGCCTTTTAAACAGGGTTTGAAGGATAAAGTATAAAAAAATCCAGATGAAACGTGTGGATACCAAGAAACACAAATCAGAAAAATTAGAAAAAAGTAGATTAAAAGGGGGAAAAAATAGGAAAAAAGAAAAAAAGTCATCAGTCAAGAAAAACAAACCGATATCGTCGTGTTTCCTCTTCGGTCATATTAATGCCCTTCGCATCCAGGCGATCCAATTCCTCATTCACTGCGTCATGGGACTAAAAAAACAACTGATAATACCAACTTAGTTCGTCTGCTCTATAGCGAATACAGTGGACCCCATCACACTAGGTCTATTGTGGAACGTCTAATTCCATACACATGGAAAAAAAAAGAAAATAATATCAAACGTACAGAAAAAAACATCTTTAAGAAGATCAGTATACTTATTCGACTCACCATTAGCGCCGTGTTCGTTTTTTCAAGATTCCGTAACTCGCGATCGAAACCAGTTGTACGAGGTGGAGCTAGTACCACACGAGCCTCCTGTGTTCCACCAGCTTGAAGAGCCTAAAAGATTAAGGTATGAATCTCCGGCACAGTAAAACTTCAAAAAAAATGTGCTGAGGAGATTTAAGCACAAAGTTTGAAAGTATGAGGCCAACCTACAACAATTAAAATAAAGAGCATACCTGAGTAAAAGCTGTTGGAGCCATTACACCAAATGTGGTTGTAGACCGTGGTTCTTCACGAATTCTAATCCCGTCTCTCTGCATGGGCAGCTCAGTCGGCCGAGTCACCACCATTTCTTGCGGTCTCGTATCAGCCGGACTAGTGTGTGCAAGCGGTTTCGCATAGTTAATATTTCCATTGGTCAATGTACTTTGGGAATTTGGTGATGTAGAACTTCTTGGGAAATACGGGACAGATATTGCGTCCTTAGCCGTTAATACATGATGATGGTTGGAGTTGGAAAAATCGCTTCGATTCAGCGGTGTCGGCAATGAAGTATAAGGGAGAACAGGTTGGTGCGATGATGAGGTAGGCACCACAACACGGTGCTCTTCCCGCGGCGAAGAATGTGCAGCCGGAGGTGAAGATGGCAAACTCTGAACAACTATTTCACAGCAAAATTTTGTTCAGAATCATTTCATGCACACAGAAAGACTTTGCTAAGATCATAGCACATAAAGCGTCTGCAAATGATTTAACAGTATTCCATTGTGAAGGATTCTGCTACAGAATACAGAATATTTTGGTCGTTGAATAGTTAGAGTATTATGTATGTCGATTGCTTGAATTGGCGTTTTGTGGTAAGTTCACCTTACGAACAGCCATATCTTTCCTAGAACGTCTACGTAACGCGTCTCCTAACAAGGTGTGTGTGATGGAATCCTTCGATGTTTCCGCACTTAACTTTTGATAACACCAACACAGTTTCCTTCCAAGGAAAACACTTATATCCACCAGATGGGATAACAAAGCATTCTACCCATTTCATCATTAACATCACCGGCAAATTAACTGGCTATTTTGCAAATTGCATAAGAAAACTGAATATATTCTACTTCAATAAAGTAAGCAGATCATTTAAGATCACAATTTTTCTTTTTAGACTCTTCACTCCTTCTATTACCGAACAGTGGGGGCGAACACATCACCAGAAATCCACATACCGCTCTATAGATATCGTAGTTGATGTCTCGCACACCGGCACTGCTATAACCTTGTTGCTGTAGTGGATTGGGTGACCTGAACCCATGAACTCACTCTATAGTGTATAACAAAATTCATACTCACTGCTCTAAAAGGAAAACCATTGAGTCCGAGAAAGCATTTACTTACTGTTCATCATGTGCATCATTTGTATATGCGTTAACAGACAAGGAATTTCAGTGAGCATCAGTATAATCTCAATTCGTCTCTAGTACTTCCAATAACTACTTTTTGAGCTATGATCCCTCAAAGAGCAAACAGAACGTCACACTTCCAGCATAAAGTTCTCAATCTCTGTTTGTAGCTTTACGGTAGCTTCAGAGGCCATGCTGTGGGATAGACATACTCGCTCTTTGCATTCTTCATTGAAATATTTAACTCTTCACTCTGTGTGGTTCTTCCAGAGGACGAATTACTTCTTTATATCACATTTCAATATTCAAGAACAGATCGACTGACGAAAAGTTGCAGATCATTGATGCACTACACTTGTGAGAAAAAGAAAACAGCTCCCAGGATCGACTTTCTTTTAGAAAAAGAAAACAGTGTACCTAGGTGGCGCGAACAAATTGGTGGCGCTTGGTGGGCGATGTATAGGAGCTGGTGATTGCGCACCACGCCGCAACGCCGATGGCGACGTCGCCGATGGTCTTCCTAAGATATTTCAAATTGTTAACCGTATTTTGAAAAACTTCCAATTATGTTAACTGGATAACATAATATTATCGGACCTATGCAGCGAAGTGGTACCGATGCCGTCCATTACGTAGAAAGGTAGCCTACACATATTCGACCCCACCTAGGCCCTACAAAGCCTCCCATCCTCTAAGTACGGAAAAATTGGTACCAGACTTGCCTGTGACGTGATCACTCCTCCCAGTCCATGTGGAGACGCTCTAGCACGGCTATACAAGGATTCTATAGGGAATCGACTCCACCAGCATTCAACTACACTCATGACGAAGATGAAAAATCCTTAAGCTGAATGTTGTCAAGTGCTGGTCAAGTCGATTTTCCCTCAAATCCTGGAACAGCCGAACTTAAGAGTTCGCAGATCTTCACCAAAGACAATTGGCAGCTTTTATGGATTGGAGGAAGCGAGCTGGCCCCAGATGAATCTGAACACAAATCTCTGGATCTCGGAGAGATGAAGTCTTGGTTGGGCCGGTATGAGTCCGAAGGAAAATCTTGAACGCATTGAATGGCATCACTACCACATGATATCAACGCCCCTGTTTTGGGAATTCTAAAAAATTCAAATTTTGTTCTAACTCTTTATTGCAAATCTTGATTCTAGACAGCTCCAAGAATGACAGAATATACCAAAGCCTCTTTTACAGGTTTATCAAGTTCTCTAAAGAGTACTCCATTACTCTTATCCAGAATTTATCGATAGTTACCAAAGAACCATCAAAACATGTTGTGTTAGAGACTACTATAAAAAAGGCCAGAACTGCTGGTCCAACTCACTTTACGTAAGTGAAACAATGAAGAATAGGGATAAGAAATGGGAAAATATAAAATGAATTGACATTGCCACCTGGCTGTATCACAGTTGGCCGGTTTGAATGCCTATAATGAGGAGGTAGTCGGTCGAATCCGGTCACTCCAACCGTTGAACCAGCCAATGAACGTTGCGAAAACGAGGCATTCGGCTAAACAGAAACAGCACTCTCAATGAACCAATTTTCCAGCTTAATACTCGACCACATTTCTACCTAAATCTTAAGTCAGCATCTAAATTGAGAGCATTATTACAAGTTTAGCACATGAGAACCTTAAGCAATGATTTAAAAAAACCAGAAAAATTTAAAACTGTTACAAGTTTTCCACCGATATAAAGAGGATAATCAATAATGACACTTATCCTGGATCCATTCAGCAAACTGTACTTTTTGGACAGCTCTAACATACGAAAATAAAGAGTGAAAATCTCTTGTTAGTTCCACCCTCGACCATCAATAATAGGGGGAAATGATATAGACGACAGAGGTGATTTAGGCGTCGGCGCGAAAGGATTAAAACTTTCATTAACCAATTCCACTGATTTTCGTTGTATATGGATTATGATTGCAATCCAATCCAGGTTTACTAATGCCAGAATACACATAAGCTTTTCGTTATGACAATTAAATGAGGACCGGTTCAACAAAATAGCAGTAGAAAACGTTGGTCCGCTTATCTGCTTCCACAGGATGAACTCAATACACAAACGAGGCTCTCACCTCAATTCTACGTTCTATCTGAAACTACTGTCCGTCCGTCTCTTAACCAAATTATCTGTTTACTTTCCCCAGAACATTGCCTGTAAAGGTAAGTACCCACATCATTCTGATAAAGGTCAGAAGCTGACACGGATCGCATGTGTCGATTGGGTTCGCTTCCGATACCTGGCACTGGAGCGAACGCCGAGTTGCGGATACCTGACGAAGAAAATTTAAAAGAACATTTTCCAAAATCAGTTATGCACTCTTCGAATACTATCCACTGTCCAGATTTATCTCGAAATCCAGTACCTTAACAATTCTTCAAGCATGTATTTCTCAATGGACTCTTGGACAAATAATTATATGTAAGACTCAAGGCTTTTAAAAAAGGTTTAAACATGTCATTTTTCCGTCTTTTAGAAGAAGGGGAATCTTTAGACGTTTCTTCTTTTAAGTGCTCCGCTTTCCATTCATTTACCCACAAGCACCACAGAAAACAAACGACAAACATTCATATCACTTTGATCAGAAAAAAAAGCTAACATTAGGCCAATATGCGCGACCAAGAAAATCAAAGATTTCACACACTTGGCTGATGCTTCTGATAGCTGTTGGTCGTCTGCACTGACATTTGGCTACTGCATTCCTGCAGTGGAGCATAATGCGAATAGCTGTTGTTAAAATTTTGTGTGTGATTCGACGATGGCTGTTGAAAAGGATGTGAAAGTTGATGCTGCAACGAATAGAATGTCTGGAGGAATGACACTCATCTGCTAAATGCAAATCTTCGTGGAACAAAAGTTTTTGGAAAATAAATTTAGGAAACCATTAAGAAGTCGAGCGCGAAGCACAATGGATAAAAAACAGCGTGCTATTTGCAACCAGAAAACGCTCACTGGGCAAAAAGTTGGAAATGCTCTAGTAGAGCCATCTTCGTATTTTTTAGAGAATCAAATCGACCAACATTCAATGACATTCTTGAAAACAAAATACTCAAGGAGGGCCCGAACCCCAATCCAAATCTACAAAGTTTTGTGGATGACGGATGCAAGACAACGAGCCAAATAAACGAAGTGTTAGGATTGACATGTGTCGAGTGATTTATAACAAGATAGGTCTAAAGATCGTTAAAAACTGCAACCAGAGTTCAGACAAACGAAGATTAAGGGAACTAAAACGCCGATCACACTTTGAACTAAGAAATCTACAACAAAGACAGACAACAATTAGGCTAATCACTGACTGTTGTTGGTTGGACTGGTTGACATAGCCATGCGTCCAAACCATTACGCAGTGCAGCTCCCTTGCGAACCTCTAAACGAACCTCAGCACCGGCGCGCGCCATATACTCCGCAGCTCTGCAAAAAAATGTCATCAGTTCAAATTCACCTCTCATCTCTTTTCGCTTCGTAACAGATAAAATGACAATTTAAAAAGATTGATTGAACTGAGAAATGAAGAAAAAGATGATTCTGGTTTGAAAACGTTCTGGCATTCAAAAGAGTGTTGACGAAAAAAATGATTCACGACGGGGAGTTAACATCAATCCTCTGTAAAAAAAGGAACATAACAAATTCTTTCAACCGTATTCCATAGAGAGAACTCCTCGGCAGAGTGAATTTAACTGCCTCGTCACACATATTTTAAACGAAAAATAGCATGTGAAATCGAAGTTTTACGTGTACCGCAGTGGCTAGAGTTGCACTGCAATACACATATGGACACTGGTTCAGTCCTGCGTCCTAGGCTCACCAATTCCATCCCTAAAGGATCCGCAAATTGGTACCGGAATTGTCTGAGAGGAAATCAACACTGACTTGATACATCGGCAGGCCACCGCAAGTCATTGTACAGGCCGGATATGCATTCAGTCATCTCTAACGATATTTCATCAAGTCGAATGAACAGTACGTCCCACAGGGGATTGATCAAAGACGAGAGGTTTATTCTTTATCATCCTTACATATCTCCGAGTGAATACATATAGTTTTTTATGCAATTTCACTGAGAAACCTACTAATCGTAAGTACATTCCGCTGCAAATCCTGATGACTAATTTAGGGCTACCTCTTTTCCAGGAGTAATAACATTAAAAGATTTCACATAAAAGCATGATATGTCATTTGAGCGAGTACAACCCACTGAAAACGTTTGGTACGCCTGAGGTAAGAAAAGAGACTTTAGCAAAGCTCCACTGCTCAGTTGAAGATGCGACTTACAATAAAAATAATGGTAATACTATATAAAAACTCACTCTTCTTGCGAAATACCCAGTAATGATTGGCCGTTGACGGAAAGTAGCTGATCACCAGCCGTCAATCGACCATCCTTGAAAAGTTGTTTAACAATTATTACTACCCTTCCATATCGCATTATACCACACACCATGGTATATCAATATATTAAACTTACGCAATATTTTGTAGTCGACCACTGTATACTATCAAAACTCTTACATTTATAACCACAGTGACATATTAATAAGGAATTTTAACTAGCGAAATCCAGCATGCTCAATTTTTTGATGTATGAAATACAAGCCTCAACGAAAAAACGAAAAAGTACGCATTGTTGGCCCCAGAAGATCAAGATTTCAAAATGTTTGAAGAAGAAAACGTGTACCTGGTTAGCAAAGATCTTTTGATTCTATCGGCTTTTATTTCAATTAATAGAGTTCACTATGAGCTGAGATATGTTGACTTAAAGTTGAAACCGATCATTATCTTCGCACCAGATATATTGAAATCAATGGATCCGATAGAAGATAATTGGTCAATAGAGACGAATGCACAGCGCATATCTAGGGTAGAGACCAACGCGCTTTACCCATTTTATAGATAATAAAAAATACTGCACTGGAAGAAACGAACAAGAAATGGACTGCGCAGTGATGTCATATCCAATTTTAGTGCCCAATAAAAATGAAACACGTACAGATATCAAAAGTTGAATTCAAAGCGAATATTAAAAAATAGCTTTAGAATAATACTGATGTAAAAATGTAAAAGTAAGCTCTAGCTCGCTTCCCTTTCCAGAATTGAAAGAAAACAAAGGTCGTGTGAGGCAAGTCATTGTCCACTTTTTAATGAAGGCTATGAAAAATAAATGTCTTTGAAAACCTACCAGCGCCGCTGGACTTCCTGCTACCACTTTTTTCACATAGATACCGATTTGACGATCGCCAACACCCTAAAAATCCCCACTTTGATTGGAAAGAATACGAATAGAATCGTAATAAAGGAAAGGAACATATTTAGCAATCCAATGATCCCCTCCAAAATGCAAAAAGAAAACCTCAAGCAACCCGTTCATTACGTTGAAACTACTGCCACTTGTCACAGAAAACATGACACTAAACCTTGCATCCATCCGAAAACGCATTAAAATAGGCTTTCAACGATTTCTTAGCGATCATGAGAAATTCAATGTTTCTGTGTTTCTATACATAGTAACAAATTTCTTCTAGCTTGGCGCTATACAAATATCAGCAATCGAACTGACCAACTTCTAACAAGATACAAATAAAGGACAAATCTACTAGAATAAATACTTCAATACAACTTCAACAATAAGTAAAAAAAAGTAGTATTACAAAACTATGTTTACGATGCATCATTTCAAGGAATTTTTGACGAAGACCAGGCAGATGTAGATTTCTGTCGACGTCACCAACCCGCCCGCAATTACAAAAGCCCACATAGCCTTTCCGTGTTTTCATTTGATAGACATTTTGGATGAAACAATAATAGCTCAGAAAGAGAACAAAACTGACACTCATTCAGAAATCTGCGGGTGTTTTCGGTAACGTTAGGAATAAACAGACTGCTTGACTTCGAACAAATGGATTTCTATCTAACTATAACAAGAAACGACAACTAGTCAAAAATGAGAGATTTCAATACATTCGACAAGACACCAGTCGTCTTAGTTTGGATTAGACGTTCTTGTTGATTAGTAGATTTATAATATCAAATGAAATCTATTAGAAGCAGCTTATTCGTACGTTGTAAATTAAACCCAAGCACTCACCTTACAAGCACATATCCATACCATATTAATGGCACGGTAAAGGCATAGAAGAAAATAACTGAGTAGGAACAGATTATGGACCACTTAATAAAAAGAACCAAAGAGTCGCAGGCCACAAATGGTTTCTCAATCAATGCGATCTAATCTTTCCTTAACAATGATTCGGCATCTCAGAGGACTTTAATTCACATACGAGTCGAACGCAGAGGACGTTTAACGAAAAGAAGGCCGAAAATGGATCTAGACTATTTAACGGCACTACATCGAAGATTTGACGTTGATTGTTATCTGTCGCCTAGACGCTACTGCGCTACAACCAGGGCTTGCCCATTTCGATGTTGTGATTGACAACTCCGCCAAGGAAATGCGAACCAGTTCTTGACCGTTCATATATTACGTGAACAAGAGGGAAATAAAGTGGAAATAATGATGGCTAAGTGCATTAAACAAAAAATTTCTAGTCGATACAGACAACAGTTATCTAAATGCTGTGCAGTTCCCACCACCAGACACTATGGGGACCAAAATGACTCAAATTATTTTAAAACGTATTTTACGCAAGACACGGTCGAATAACCCCACATAAATTTCAATAGGCCTTTAATATTCCTAACTTAAACTCTTAACAACATTTAAAACTTTGATGAGCTTCATGTCAGTGTAGCTCATTAGGACACTAAACGTTCTCGACTGCTTCGCTGTCCTTCAATTCTCTTTGATCCATATTAGTAGTAGGCTTCAATACCCAGAGAATATTTCATACTAATATATTTCCATACATACGGATCTACTTAAAAAGAAAAGGAACGCAGAAATGAAGAAAAGTGGAAATGAAGAAATGAAAAAAATGAAAGGAATGAAGAACGCTTTTGAAGTAATTGAAAACTAGACACACCTGTGCTGCCACTATACTCAACCCAATACCGCCTCCATTTCGTTTTAGTACTACATGAACAATTTCCTCTCCTACACTAGTTAAGCTGTCTCCCTAAACATTAGAAATCGTTGCCATAAACATGAAGTGGTTAGATCACATGAAAATTTCTGAAAACTGCGTACGAAATGTGTAGTTGGCAGACTTCCCAATGTTGACTGCGACGAACTTCGGAGGACTGTTGTCCTAACTGGCACCTGTGGAGATGAGGACGAAGCAAGTGGGGTTGGTCGCTGCTAAAAGAATTGTTTTGAAATGTTTTAAAATCTTCGTATAAGTTTCCCCTAGTATAAAGCAGAAATAAGAAGACGGAACTAACCGTAACAGCCGTATTTCTGACTAGTTGTGACGCTTGCCAAGCGATCTCATCTGACTCTTGCATTGAAACCGAATGGCACAACCCTTTCTCCTGTAATGACAACAGGTACTGCATAAGACCATCCGGAACACCACGGAGTTGTTCTGAAAACGGAGAATCTTTAGATCCTCTTCAGCAGATTTCCGTCAGAAATAATCGAAAACAATCTGAAAAAGTTAACGTAATAAATATACGATTTTAATATGCTCACCAGCGGTATATCCATCTTGAGGAAACAGAAACGGCAAAAGTAATTGTTCCGTCTCCGCAAGCGTTATCGGATGACCATCCTATAAACATGTTCAAGTAAAACCATGGAAAAAGTACCGTAACGTTCGCCATAATTGTGGGGGAATTCTGTCTGCTAAATTATGTGGTGTAAAAGCATTAAAAAAATAACCACATATCCAACCCACTGCCAGCCAATTTTTGTGGCAGGCGCATAAGATGGCGCTTAATATCGTATCTTTATGGATTCGCTTTTTGACATCAGGCAATAATTCTCCGATAACTAGAGGTGTTGAGGGATTCACAGAACAATTATAGAAGAGGCTCTCTACCACTCTAAGATATATACCTTACAATGTGTTACTATGATCCACCACACCACCACACTGCTGTCAGCATTTGGAAATGTTTTGCACATTATGTTGAGTCTATTTCTCCACTTTTATACCCATCGTTCCATGGAATAAACATGAATCATCATAGTGAATGAAGTTAGAACAACAGTGGGTTATCAGCGAAATTACCAGGACTCGTTCAAAAAAGGTTATTGAACACTTCTAAGCAGAGAACAGAGATTTTCCTGGGCATCCTCCACCACTTTATTTGGGGTTTGATAATGTATCGAACGATTAAAAAAGGCGACGAAAATGTTCCGTGTGACACAAGTGGCTGAAAAGGATATGAGTTATACACAACTCATCTATGCGTCTCGGATGATATGTGATTCATATATGACTCATTTCGTGGTCAATGTGTTGATAAATTATGGTCTTCTAGAAAAAATTCAACTTCACAGTTCTGAATAAATCGGCACATTACTGTTCACAGAGCAGCCCATGACTAAGTGACCACCCCAGGAGAGTTATACAATTATTGTTAGAACGCCGTACTGCTCTATTGTTCCTTCGCAGTATCCTATATTCTTGTAAATGCAACAACACTTACACATTAGGAACAGCTCGAATTCATACGTCTTTCTAAATAATATATCAATATTTCTGTAATTGTTCGACAGTTGGGAAATCTGGCATAAGATGACGTTCTGCAGCATTCAGGAGCATTGGAATAATGACACTTTCATGACAAAAAGCCAAAACGTAATTCAACATTGTTACAACAAAGCCAACCCTCCTTTTACACAGTCACCGGTTCTTGCTATTACTGAAGATGAGTTTACAATGCGGCCAGACAAGAGATCTCACCTGAAGCGTTAAATTATCTGCTTGACGTTCAGCTAGGCCCACTACACGGTTTATAACATCATCGTCACATGGTATTTCACCGTCCTCTGCCGAAAAGTGCGTAAGAAGAAATCGAACCTAAACAATGAACAAGTCAAATAAGACAACACATCGACACGGTAGTCGATCGAAGTCCTGGGTACTCCTTTAAACACACTAAGTGACTATAAATCAATTTTGAAAACATAAAACAGAACTAAACCAGAACAAAAATCTATGAAACTTAAAGCTACGGTATCAATGATGAATTGCGAGGACTAGAAAAGTAAACCTAAATGCACAGGTGGAAGGTACAAATCAAAATATTCGTACATGAATTTACACATGTCTAGACAATATCACATCTTTCTCTCCCCCAATTTTAATATTTTTTTAATGCAATTAAATCTCGACATAAAATTTATCGTATGTCTCATAGCTACAATTTATATGAGCCATAAATGAACTATTGTGGCCCGATGTCAAGATGTGCTATATACACTTCTTGTCATTATTGTCAACCAAGCACGTGAAGGGCAGTGATTAGAGTTGCACTGCAGTTCACACCGTATCGATCTCTGGTTCAATCCTGTGCTTTGAGTTCACCTCTGAGCTTACCAAGCCTTCCATCGCTCCGAGAATGGCAAACGGATAACACTTGTCTGAGAGGATGAAGACTGACTTGATACATCGGTTTGGCCCAGCAATTTATTGTGGAGGGCAGATATGCATTCATTCACCTCTACGGTGCACGATTCAGTCGAATGCATAGCGCATCCGTAAGGGATTGATCAGCGCCGAACGCCTTATTACTAATCATTTTATCCCAGCTCACACTTGATTGTCTTAGTTGGGTTGAAAACCACTAGAATTTGCAGACGTTCTCCTTCAAAACACAGGTTATCTTATTTCACCATGATAAAATTGTGATTTCCTAGAACCATAACGTACACTTCTCCCAGTTTTTTTGCTTCAAGGCTCAGATTTCAAACACAAATGGAAATGAAATCGGAAATCTGTCCAGCAGAACACGATAGTACCTCTCAATTTCGTTTATGTATGCAGCTTTTCAAAAAAAATAAATTTCATTACTAAATTTTGTAACCTTTGACTCTAAATACTTAAAGTTGAAGGAACACTCTACAAAAATTTTGTATGCACATAAATACACACATAATATACATATACATACATGGATATATACATATATATAGATGTAGCATGTAGCGCAGTGGTCGAAGGCGCCCTGCAACACACATGGGATCGCTACCCGCGCCCAGGGCCCACCAAGCCTTCCATCCCTCCGGGGTCGGCAAATTGGTACCAGACTTGTCTGGGAGGATAGCAGCACTGGCTCGATACATCGGTAGGCCAGCGCGAGTCATTGTAAAGGCCAGATATGTATCCAGTCATTTCCAATGATGCTTAATCAAATCGAATGCGTGGCACATCCCTCAGGGAATAGATCGACGCCGAGAGCTTTATCCTTTTTGTCGCTATATGTACATGTATATGTATATATACATACATATATGTGTGTATGTATGTACATGTATAGTTACGGTGATACGGCAAATATTTTCCACAAATTTGTAAAAATGTGGACTTATCTTCAAATACTGTGGTGATTGAGAACATACCGATCTCAAAACCAGCTCAGGACGTAGGGTGTTAACCTTTCTAGTAGGTTGCAACAGGTCGTCAACAATGGATTAAATTACAAGTTTGCTTACATTTGCTACGTCTTTCCATATCCAGCAAAAACTAAGACAAGACCTCCCATCATTTTTTTTAGATTGTATGACCTGTCATCACATCTACTGTGCGGATCCCAGCACTTCTTGCACTAGATTTGTTTTCCTCGCACCCATTGTCCACAATGGTATGTTGGAAAGAGCCCGGCTAAGGCGTTCTCACGTGGACTGAAGGGCAGCATTGGGGCGGGGATGCAAGTAGCGCCTTTGCTTTCTGATCGATGGCGTCACTAACCAATGCACTATCCCCGCCCCACTATTCTTCATCTACCCAATGGGATGGGAGTCAGGAGAATGTGGTCCCTTCTGATTTTGAAGATGAATACCCATCTTAGAGTAGGCAGGGAGCCTATTCTGATAGAGGCGAGTGGAACCACATCAAGTGTGGTTCCCAGCCGTCCAACACCGCCCAATTTCCGCCGAACCAATGTGGAGAGTATAACGCACATAGATGCAAGCGTAGATGGTCATGCATAGACGATGCCTAGGAATCCCTTTAGTGGGAAAGATCCCCGTGGAGTAAGAGACATGGTAACTATATTATGAACTGAAACTCCGTTTCAGTTTAGCGCTGAAGTTTTGCAAAATTGACTGAATTTCTGCAATTTCCTTCCCAACCTAATGCATTACTAAAAAAAGACATAGTAACAAAGTGGTAACAAACCTGTAAACTGTTCAATTTGTAACAAGTGGCTCCAAGTGCTGCTACATCATTTTTTTGAGCAGCCAACAATGCAGAAGCCTGTCGACTTCTGTCCAAATGACATTCGGCTGCCAACTCCACACCCATTTGTTCGGCCCAGCTGTAATAAAAGATAGAAGATTAACGACTATTCAACGCCGTAAAGGTGCGGTAATTCAAGAACTATTTTACGACTGCAAAATTCTGTTTCTAATTGGAACACCAAGTGAACCATCCTTGAGTACTCTCATCCAAAAAAACAGTAAAGAATAAGAGGGTTCGTGCAGAGTATGACACCTTTTATAACTCTCGGACGAGCAGAACTCACTGGAAAGCTCTGATTAGTCACAGGATACGAATACAGCCTTTACTGGTTTCCTTCTTAGTTAAGTGATAAATAGCGTGATTGTAATTGGCATATGTGATGGTTCTAAACTTTATGAAAAACCCACGTCCGACTTTCTATTAACCTCCGCATTAATCGTAATTCTTCGTATTCTTTATGAAAAAATGGTACACAAAATCACACTAGAGAGAATTCTCATACTCTTCCACGCGAACTTGAACATTTAAAAGAACCCTCACCTTGACGCCAAAATATCTCCAAACTACCTACCAAAGAGTCTAGCTAGAACTTTAAAACCTATTTTTCTAGTCATCACAACCAAAAAATCAGTGAAAATCACCTATGAATTGAAGCGAGCCTCGCCCACAAACACCTTCCAAGTCGTGTCGTCAGATGAGCAGGCTTAAAGAGAATTAAATATGCTCAGTGTTCAGAAAGCAAAAAAGGAATATAGTCGTAGTTCACATGAGCATTGAGACCTGTTTAGGTTAGGCAATGAAAATATAGCTTTTATATGTAAAAAAACATCCACTGAAGAGTATTCTTCAATAAAACTCTACATCACTTGCCGATGAAGACACTCCAACCAGTGTATTAAAAAGTGTCGCATTTATGGCGTGTAGTACATGGCTACATAGCTGTATTGTCAACGCTGCGTTAAGACGAGACGCTCGGGCTGCACGCAGAGTGCCGTCAAGTAGTGATAACAGCTCATCTAAAGCATATTTAATGCAGATAGAATGAAAATAGAAACAACGAAAATAGACTGAAGGTGGCAGAAAATAAAAAGAAAAGAGGAAACACAGACGAGAGAAGAAAGAGACGAGGCATAAACACGAATGGAACAAGTTCCACGGAATCGCACTTCTATTGCGTTTCGTATTCTTTTATTCCAGTAACGATATGTGGTATTCACTGACAGCAAGGAAAGTTCATAAGAATGCAATCAACCCACTGCTTCCATCTTCAACAGGAATTGTGACGTCCAACATCTTTTTACAACTAGGTCGAAGTGCACCAACTAACACAGTACACAACCTTCGGAATACATTCTCCATAGCTGTTATTAACTGACCCACTCTGAAACAAGTGCAACTACTAAACAGTGTTCAACTACGCTTAGTTTCTGCAATAACTTAGCAATTACCTCTGAGATCGCAAATCCTGATCTCTGTCTACCAGGAACGACAGCTCGCTTGCATTCGCCAACCAGAACAATAGTTCATCTCGAGAAGTGCATTCCTGTGATGATTCCTTCTTTACATACAATGACTTCCAACTGTTTTCTCTTTTCTGTCCAATTTTTTTCGTCAGCAGTACATAATCACAGAAGGAAAGGCCTTTCCATCTCATTTTTCAGATACAGCATGTGATAATTTATTCACTGCCACCGATCAAATATTTACTACTTTAGCAAAACTCCAGCTCAAGCTCACGAAATGTTCTGGAGAGTGCCATCAATTTATAGCCGATTCCTTGCTAATAACTGCTTAAATGATAAAATTATGGAATAAAACCTAGACGTAAACTCATCATATTAACACAAACTCCTTTAAAATGTCACCCATTCAATAAAATGACCCAGCAACTCCTCAAATTCCATAGTATTGCTTATCTTCATTCCCATTCTAATTCTATCATTCGAAGAATGACAAAGTTACCTTAAAAAAGAGCCTTACACTAACTTAGAAATGTGCAGAAGATGTGTTTGAAATAGTGCGTGATGTAAGCAGAAAGGCGTAAAAGTTTTTAAAATAGAAGTGCAAAAACATCCTAAATTTTCCTTAGGAACAACCTTGTTTTAGCCCAACAATCTAAGAAAATACCAGGATCAACTGTCTTTTAACCTCGGAATCGATAAAGAATTTGATCATCAAGAAAAACATTGAATTTAAGGAAGCATTATAAAAACAAAATTTACTAGGCGAGCAACGACACTGCTCCACCCTCATGGCACAGCTTCATTTTCTCAAATTCATTGAATGTGTTCAAATTTATTTTAGCAAGTTTTCGACAGCATGCAAACAGCAGATTTTTTCCCATCTGTCTTGCATATTTGAGGAATAAAGGACGTACAAATAAGAACACAGATTCCTCAAAACCGGTAATTTTCGTCACAATTCTTGCGTAAGCATTCTAACGACATCAAACAGAATCGTTTACTGAAAGGTCACTAAACAACATTAAGGCATTTACCTGTGAGATCTGGTTCAAATGATGAGCAATACGTGTGAAGAACTGTACCAAATACGCTTTTGAGTGTGAATGGAAGAATCTTGATGCTAGATACAACGAATAGGCAGGCGACAGCCTGAACGGACCAGCATCCGTCCATCCTCTTGACATCACCTTAATTCAGTACTACGAGCCTTACATGTTCAATTAGAACTATGTGAATATATGTGCGATTCCTATTTATACTGTAACTACCTGTGAGCTATTTGGTTATGAGAGCCATTTTTTATTCAGTGTTACTTGGTACGTGAATGATCGACGCTCACTACTTGCGCGAACACCAATATAAATCCCATTTGACTGCTACTTTGTTAAAAGGGCAAGGTTCGTTTCCCCGAGGTCGTTGCAAATCTATGCCACGCCGTTTTCAGTCATCACAAGTAGGCGCCGATCTCTCTTGATAGGAATCCTTCTTGCTCAACAACATTCCTCCAACATGGCGATGACCCTTGTCACCCATTCACCTTCAGCTTCCTGCCTGATGGATAGAAACGTCGTACCCTTTGTCAGCGTTGAAAACCCCACGGTGAAGATACGCCCCCCATTGCTGCAAATTGCAGTTTAACATGGAAGAACACTATCTAGATATGATTATATCTTGAAAGCGAATTTCACTAAGTTTTCAAACAAAATCTTGAAAAAGGTACATACCTCAGCGAGATAATCCCAAACTTTGTAATCACCAATATGAAGTGAAACTGGCAGGTTGGTGCCCAAACCACACGAAACAGGCCCAATTCCATTGAAGGCTTGACCTGGAGCCGCAGTTTGGGTTGAAAGGATGGTGCCAACTTGATCGGCATGATGTCGAGCAGTTGATGAAGGGGAAAGCCTAAACATTTACAGAAAAAAATATACGGTAAACCTAAACTAACCAACAAAATGCAGTAAGACACAAATTACTACAAGACAAAACGTAAACAACGGCCTACGTTTTACCAACTCATGTTACTCCATGATTAGCTAATAAAGCAACTTGTGCATCCAAAAATTTTGAATCGATTAGTTAAAGCGTAGTTGTGTTAAAAGAAAATAGACACACTTCATGCAAAAGACAACATACAAGAGTGGTAGATAAGAATTAAAACCGAAGGCTAGTCAGCTTCAGCAAGATATTAGTAATTTCATGCTGATCTTTGTATTACCTAAAAAATTGATGAATATTGTCCTAGTTATAATCAGTTGTGATACTTACAGTGCTTTCAACTGATTGGGCGTGATCGTGCTCTTCCAAGGATCATATAAGCTTTCTAGAAGACCATGAGCGGAGCTGTACCGCTTCATTTCCAGTACAACCACAGATTAGCTAAGTTAACGGTAAATTTCGAACGTCGAACACGAAGCCAAAAGATACGATAAAAGAGATAAAATAACGAAAAAAAAAGAAGTTAGGAGACACGAAATTCTAATTTAATAATATCAATACTCATCATATAAGTTGAAAACAGCCATCTCCAAGAAAAAATGTGCAGAAAAATAGGTCTAGAGAAGTAAAAACTGGTGCAAACCACGATCAGCGAGTTATTTCAATGTGTTTTTGACAGAAATGTAATCAATAATACCTACTAGATTGATGGAAATCTTTAAACAGGGTTCAGCAGCTGCACATAATTTTCCTGTTGCATGCCAGCTATCAGATGAATAACACCTTCTTTGATCATTAATGCTGACGTTAAAAGACAGTCGGCTTGAGAAATATCAGATGATTATCAACTAATACTAATTAAATCTAGTGCAAAGACTGCTATAGATTGAGATCGAAAGTGATGGCGTGTTTCATTACGCTTTTTCGTTTCACTATAACTATTCCTACCACATATGCAGATAATACATAGTCGCGAGTGGTTTCCGACATTTATCTGATTTACTATAAACAGTTGTCTACCTCTCCTATGCATTCTCCCCACAACTGTTTTGCGCAAAAAACATAGGCCTAAATAACCTCATTGCATCGAAGCGCTAACGTCATTCACTAGCTTCACATTCTAAAGCCACCACAAAATTTGTTAAAACCCAAAAGCTGGTTACTTAGAGTCTTACACAATAATTTGATGTGACTCTTGACCCTGTATTCACATACTTTTTTTTATTTCATTTGATCCGTCTTCACATCTACTGTGCGGATCCTACCACTTCTCACTTCCAATTCGTTTCCCGGCATCCACTGTCCACGAAGACCTTCCAACTTTTACGTGTGGCTTGGGCTGCTGCTTGAGGATTTCCATCCAATTCTCCCTGGAGTCCTGCGATAGCTGGGGTGGAGCGTTCTCAATTGGATTGCAAAAAGTGATTTTTTCCCAGACAAGTCCGGTACCAATTTCCCGACCTCGAAGGGATGACAGGCTTGGTTGCCCCAGAGCGTAATCGAACTAGCACCATGCTCGTGATGACGGACATCACTACCACTGTGCTATCCACCCACTGTATTCACATTAAAACTTTCAGTACTATTAAAATCTTTTATCGATACCTCACACATCACCGAGTATCATTTCAATACTGATGCAGTAAGAAACCGATAAGTTTTTGTAATAGTCATAGATTAAATCCAACATCGGAGCGTAAACAAGTGAAAGTAAAAAATAAAAAACAGGTCAATTTCTACAATAATTAAGCAATGATTGTTGGTATGAGGTAATAGCATTTTAAAGCAACAAACAGAATCAATTTCTCAACAAACTTCTTTCCTCACCCAACACGAATGAAGCAACCAGTAGTGAAAATTTTAAAGCTTACCACACATCGTTAACTTACATAACAAGAACCAGTATTAAAACTTGACTACAGAGGGAAAATAAGGGGAGGGTTCCAGCACACGAACTACTCTTCTAAACCGACAGTAATTTGTTTACCTACAAGAGTTCAGCTCTAATCCTGCTGTACCCATTCGAAAATATTCGTTTAGGAACACATTCATCGCATTTACTATTTTATTTACTCCTATTTACTATATGTTACTATGGTCTACAATACAACAACACTGCTGTCAGCACTTGGAAATGTTAAGCAGTTGGTCCACTTCGATATCGCGTCTACCTGTTCATTCCATAAAATAACAATGACCTATCACAACGATTGTAAATGAGACAACAATTTCACACCAGTGGAACTACCAGTCGATGAACTTACCCAAAAAAGGTTTCTTGCAAATAATTGAGCATAGAGAACAACTTTTCACAGTCTAAACCTTACGGAACATTCGTATTGGACAAGATATTGACTGATTACAAAAAGTGCAGCAGAAAATCTCTATGTGGCAGAACAAACCACTGAAAATAAAATGAGCTGTGCAGTAAGCCTCGCTCAGTAGCCTTATGTGTGCATTGGTCACAATACAACTTTTGAGTTATGGGTTAAAATAAGGGAATATCTTGTAAAGAAGGAGCGCGTGTGCGCAGTGGTTTGAGGCACCCTGCGACACACACGTGGAATTGATCCCCCGCCCATGGCCCACCAAGCTTTCCATCTCTCCGGGGTCGGCAAATTGGTACCAGACTTGTCTGGGAGGATAGCAACACTGGCTCGATACATCGATAGGTCACCGCGAGTCATTGTAAAGGCCAGATATGCATTCAGTAACCTCCAACGATACTTAATGAAATCGAATGCATGGCGCATCCCTCAGAGATTGATCAATGCCGAGAGCTTTATCTTTTATCCTGTAAAATTTTTATATGCGCTTGCGACGAAAGAGCAAACCTTTTTCGTATAAGTACGTGGATCCTCAACTTCTATAATATAACGATCGAGAAATTACCAGAAGTTATTGAAAAACCAACTTCTGATTTCATGCATTAACACTTAAGAACCTATTCGAATTAACTTCCAGCCACGCGGTGCAAAAAAATAAAGGCGGGCTTCTAAATTTAAACAACAAATCTCAGATCACAGTGCACTTTCTTAAGTCGAGTAAAAAGTGTTAGAATTCACAAGTCATTTCCTATAAGACATACGCCCACCTGCTTTACTACAATGAATCTCTAACTTTCTGAAATCCACCAAACGTATTTTGTGCACTTTTCTCACCGAAGGTCATATTTTGAAAATGAAAGCATTTGAACAAGCGGTGTTTCGTCGAGTGGAACAAGATGAGGTTCGCAAATGAGCTGCTGATGTCTACGGTAACCGGGGTTTTGTTGGAAAATTTAAAAGTTAAAAATTCGTTTTCACTGCTTTAGAAATTTTAATCGTGAACCATTTGAAACAAAGTTAGAAGTCAAATAACAGTTATAGAGAATCATACTCACTAACAAAGAACTCAAATAGATAGAGCAAAGTCTCTGTCACAACCCGATCACGTTTTCGATTCCTCAAGTACTCTAGTTACTGAATCGAAAAATTGCCAGCATTATGCGAAAAACCAGTTTCGGGCCCTACGTGCTAAACACTGTTAATAAAAAAAAACCAAGACTCCATCCATTGTCCCACTACTAAATACTGGTCTTTCGCTACCAAAAAAGCACTTCACTTTGTGAGACAGCGCCAATGCAAGAGTTGAACGACATCTGAAATCGAGATGAGGCGTATATGTAGCAAGGTTTTTGCTGTGATTTATATCTTAAATCTGATAGCTACGGTATTAGCCGTAGTCAAAAATGAATGAGCATTCTACGCAGACACCAATGTTTTGAATGAGAGCGGATGGAGAACTAGCCGATATGTGAACGAAAACTCATGAAGCAATAATTTCTCGCAATTGGCGATATGAAGTAAAAAACAACGAGGTCAACATGAAACGAGTAAAAGTTGCACCAGCATTGTTTCGTACAGACGACGAAACGACCAGCAAACTAAACATGTATACATTACACATCTTTTACATATACATATATACACGCACATATATATATACACATATATATGTACACGTATGTATATGTGCATATACACAGGCATCTGCATATACACACACGTGTAACATAAATATATATATATATATATATATATATATATATATATATATATATATATATATATATACGCGAAGCGTGCGCCATGTTTACCAATCAGATCAGTTGGTACATACCAAAAACAGAGCTCTAAATGAACTCTAAGATAAAAGCTAACTACAATAACCATTTATAAGAAGTAAGAGATAGTTCTTACATAATCTAGGTCATAAAATAAAGCCAAAAGAAACCGAAACAAGTGAGGTCTTCCTTACAATTAAAAGTTTCAAGCGGTTTGAACTCTATTTTTTGCACAAATGTTGGCCATATAAATAAAAAAAAATGTATTCGTTTGTTAATGTCAGAAGAATTTCATAAAAGAACGAGCCTAGCAAATTGTAAAAGTGGATGTCAAGAAGAGAATGCCCCTCTGATAAAGTGCAGTCCATTCTATTACAGGCAAGCACGAGTAGACAACAGCACTTGAACGAGACATAGCAGCGAAAATAGCTGATAACGATGACCGGAGGACGAGCCGCTAGGCCTGTTCTGTGTTAAAACGTACGGTTATATTAATACTCTACATTCCCTAGGGTTAAAAAATTAACCTTTAGACTTTCGCTGACAGTAGCACGAAGATGAAAACAATGAATACAGGCTAGAAAGCGATGACAAGGATAGCCTTCACAACAATCAACGGCATACAGTATATAATTCAACAAAACTAATAGGTCACAATAGAATATTGTGACAAAGAACAGTTTCAATTATATGACACACTTGCCAATAACTTGTGTTATTCCTGACTCCCAAATAACACTTGCTGATAGCATTTGGATGGCTTGCTCACTAACCATAGTAAATGAAAACAAACCTCAAGTAAAAGAGATGGTATTTAGAGAATTACCAATATAATTCTTGTTTGAAGTATTATGAGTATTACCAATATTATGTGAGAGGTGAAAATGGAAATTAATACTTATAGGCTATGTAATGAGAAATAGTTAAATTACGATGGGAATCCAACGAGCAGACGTGAACTGGATTTACCACTGACGTTCATCAACGTAAGTGCCCATAGCTCATAATAAACACACAATCCAAGATAAAGCTATCTAATGACATAAGCAATAAGCGACGGTTTTCTTCCATCAGCATGTAACAGAAAGATGATTGGACAGTGACGTCTAGCATGAATGCAAGCACTGCCAATGATTCACTTGGTAAACACACCATGCTAATCACACAAATACGAATTTCACACATACCTCATCTAAACTCCCATACTTCTCCATAAAACACTGTCACCTTGGAATTTTCACATCCATAAGAAAATCTTAGGCCCGCTATTGATGAGAATAGTCAGTGTCGTTAGGAAATTTTTAGTAATAATATTTCACCTTCTTGTTAATTATGGTTCTATAAAATTGATAGCAGTGCCTTTTTTGAATCACTGAGAAAGAAGGGACGCAAAAACGGCTTGACACATGCGTAGAAGCTAAATATGACAAAGCCAGTGATAAAAAAACCAAACCAATGGTAAAAATTTTTTTCTGTAAAATGAAAAAGAAATGGATCATACATGGCTGGATGAGATCGAAGTATAATTGCGAAGAGCCAGAAAATGCCATCTATGACAAACGAGCAGTTTAGAGAATTTCAGGAATTACCGATATTTAAAAAAAAGGATAAACGATAAAGTTGTCGGCGTTGATTAATCCGTCAGGGATGCGCAACGAATTCAACTTCATTAAGCATCGTTGAAGGTGACAGAACGCATATCTGACCTTTAAAATGACTCGCGGTGGCGTACCGATGTATCGAGTCAGTTCTGCTACCCTCCGAGACAAGGCTGCTACCAATTTGTCGACCGACCTCAGAGGGATAAAAGGCTTGGTGAGCTTAGGGCGTGGGGATTGATCCCATGTGTATTGCAAGGCGCCTCCGACCACTGCGCTACACGCGCCCTTCCTATGTCATTTTTTGAAAAAATGAGCATGCAACGCATGACATCGAAAACCATACTGTTACGACACAACACTATATGCAAAATGACATTAACCAACACTTCCAATATTGTGTTCAAACAGAGGACACACAGAAACAAAAACGAAGCTCAGTGGAAGAAACATACCTCATTGGATTCACTGCATGTGAAAGCGTGCTGTAATCGGAATGACGAAGTCCAGCAACGTCTCGAGGCTGAAAAGGTCAGAAACTTCTAAACAAAAGAAGGCAAAGCTTTTCACGCCAAATACCGAATTAAACATTCCATAAATTAGATTTCTTTCTTTGTATTTCTTACGCATACTAGATGCAGAATTAAGGCTATATGCTTTAAAGTGGATTAGAAGAGAAGTGAACAATTGTTGAATAGATGCTGCCTTCATAGAACAATTAGAATAGTTACGACAGACAGAAATGACACTCTCTGAAGACTTTTAAATAAACCATTCTAAACTGCGATTAAAATAGGCGTTTAACCCAAATCGGCAAAACTGTACGCTGAAGTGCTGAAATTTATTGTCAATTTACTGTGCAAGAGTGCTAACAACTACTGCTTCGACAATATCTGTGGAGATCGTGCGCCACATTCACACTTGAAAACCACTTCACACATTACGATTGCACATGAAGAAAAGGATAATCCTCAATCGGAAAATGAGAATTGTTGACCTGATAAGAACGCAGCGATGGTCCGTCTCATACCGTATATTCGGAAACGAGGAACCACGTAAAGCGAAAAGGTGGCATTCGCGAGCAAGAATAGGTGAAACAAATTAGGTGCGACGTTGGCAAAGAGGTCCATACACCAACATCATGCTCTTATTGAACAGAAAATCACCAAACGAAATGGTTTAGGTATCCCTACCTCTAGTGATAGACGATCACGAATACTATTCCATTACTAAACCCATTTTTTTCTCATAGCAGGCTATGATCTGAAATACAATCATAGGGATACTGAGATATGAGCAAAACTCGAAACTTCAGCTCGGCTCCGAACCCACGACTATACTTACCGGATGCTCAAGAGGAGAACAGGCAGAAAATCGAAGTTAAAATACTGTGATTTCGATTGCAGTTTAAGCTTAACTGGATTTAATGCCGGTTTTTGCTATTTGGGCCATTCCACTTTACAGGTGATTGCTGATAGCAACGACTGAGTAAAAACATAGCTGCGAGAAAGGCACGGCAAAGACCTCGGCTGATGTGGTGGATAGCACATGATCTGTCGTGAAGGTAGACACAAATTCGAAGCCTAACAGAGGTCCTGAGTTTTGTTCATTTCTCAGCATCCCTAAGGTTATATCTCATTATAAGTATAAAAAGTAGGGAAAAAAGCCTAATAAAGCTTTTTCTTAACAATTTTAATGGACGAAAATCCACGCTTCTGCAGAGAAAACCATGAAGACTTCTTTCTTCCCTTATCAGCTTGATTATCAATTACTATTACAAGCCTCACATGATTTGGCGTTATTGTCCATTAAAAAGCACAAAGAGATTAAGCGTTAAGCACTAGTCTCTCTTTTAGGGAACTGCAACGCACTTGAGTTCGTTAAGTATAGCATGGATGATTGCATGCATGCCTGGCCTAATTGACCTGACGGAGTCCACCAATATATCAAGTCAGTGCCTTTTATCCTCTCAGAATACTGCAGTACCAATTTACCGAACCCCCTAATCATGGAGTTGGTCAGGCCATGAATGCGTGGTCGAACCGACGATGACATGTGCTTCATAGGGCACCGCCAATTGCTACATTACACGCACTTCATCTGTGCAAAACGCCCGTTTTCCTCGGAAACAGATTGTCTACAAAGGACAGCAGATAACCGTATTTGAGGCCTTCTGGTTGCAGAAAGTTAGAAACAGTTCAACAGTAATGGTTTGAGCAGAATAAAAATCGTGAAAAAGTATCCATAAATGGACCTGCACATGGACGACTGCAAGAACCACCATGAAACAAACTTAGCCCTATCCGAGAATTAAAATATAAACTTGGTGAAATTACGCTGCCTTGGTGCACATGTTATCCGCATGTATTCCAAAAAATAAAGTCAAAACAAGTAACAGCAAGAGGTGCATATGTCGACAGTAAAGCGCCTTCTCCGATCGGTAATAAAATTAACATTACATGCATAGATTTTGTATTGAATAAACATCTAAGAGCGAATGCACAAAAAGAAAGTTCGAGAGGCACTCCCGAGGACCATCGTCATTCTGAGTGAGTTTGGACGCCTAAGCCCACGACAAAAAAAAGCATTTTCCAGAATCAACTTGTGTAGAACTCATGCAAAGGGAAAAGTAGTTCCACCATGATCCTGTGGAACAAGGAAACAGATTTACAAAACAATTTAATTTCGAGAGATATGATGAAGAACAGAGATTTATATCGCAACTGTGAGAAAAGGACAAATAAGTGATGAAATCTTGTCACTACCGTTCCTAAAGCCTGCAGAAAAAAAAACGGACCTTTTGTTGGCTCACGAATTGAAACAAGTTGGTCCTCCCCATTCTCAGGAAGTCTCCATCACGAAGAATTTCTGTCTGACCTATTCGGCGATTGTTTATCTGGAGAAAAAATCAGGTAATAGCTTTGAAACAATGCATAAATGCATTCAAACAAGCTAAGTTTAGAACATACCTCGATGACTGCATCAGAAGCACTGGGGGTGATTGTAACTATTCCATCCATATAAGTAATAACACAATGCCTCCCGCGAATTTCTGGATCATCTAACTGCAAAAAAAATGAGGGGAAGAACGGAAATTGACTATTGTGACTCCCATTATAACAAAAGTGCTACTCACACAAATGTTCTGGGCCGAAAATTGCATAAGAACTCGATCGCTGCCGATTTCAGTTACGCCACCACACAAACGAAGAAATTTATGAGGGAGCAAAGCAGAGCCATCTGAATAAATTTCTGCTCACAAATGAAGTGATAGCGCTACTTCCACATAGAGCATCTACGGCTAATGGAGCACTTGTAAATCCAGAAAGCCGTGAAATGAAACATTTCTTAAAGTTTTTAAGATCAAGCAAACCTGCGTTAAGATACTGCAGGTACGAGCAATTTGCAGGCAAGGGAGCCGTGTCGGCAGTCTCTAGGACACTACTAGTAAAGTTTTGAGCTGAGACACTAGAATCTCTGCAAAAAGCATGTACATAGTAGTGGTATACATTATCAAAAAAAATTCTCAGAAAATTCTATACGTCACAGCAATGAATAATCGAAGAAGTTAATAAGACAGGAAACTCAACGTTAGGCTAGATTTCATAAATAACATCTCAATACTTTTCAAACTGCATTACATATTTTGTCGAACTCCAAATAAGTTTTTGCAAAGAATTCAAACAAAATGAACTGTCAAATAATGGATATACTATATATACATATATATGCATATATATATATATATATATATATATATGTATATAGATGTGCATGTGTACGTATCTACATACGTGCAAATGTATGTGTGGGAAAATGTGCATGCTAACCGATAATGGTTTGGTTTCCTCTTTAGAGCAAGATATGTTTCTGGAACATCAGTCCCACGTACTGCCATCTGCATTAGTGGCATTTCATCAGCACCGATTATTCTGCCTTCTGTCGAAATATTTCGAAGGTCCGAAAGGCTCTGACTGACCTGTTCCGACGTGGTCATCTAAAAGTTCTCAGAAAGGACTAGATAAGCGATAACAAATAACACGACCTTTAAGCTAAAAACTCATGCCATAACCTGCTCTGACCAATTAGCGCACATATTTCAAATTGTGCTTCTAATTGTTGTATAAGTCACAAGGTCAGTTAAAGAAGGAGATAATGTCGGACAATCCAGAGAAAACAGTAATTATATAGATGAGATGAACTTAATGATATAATTACATTGTCGATTGCGCGTCAACTTTTTCTCCTCAGCCGACACAATTTTAAAGCACCGAAAGTCGTCCGACATGGACAAAAGTCAAATAACAAAATGATTACGGCGGAACTAACGACGGTAAGACGCTCGTCGATACCCATGCCCAAAACAATAACAATAGCGATTTGATCAATACTGAGATTAAAGACTCTTTGACTACTTTACAAGAAGAATGACTTTTCATAGAAATGAATTAAGCACACACAGGTGCTTTACGAACCTCCAGTTCCCTTATGCCGTCATTTTAGGGCAACTGTGTTCCACCACTGAGACAAGTGAGACCCATTATGCTTGCTCTTCCCCGCTTAGACAAATGGCAATTGTGTAGATAGTTGATGTGCTCCAAAAATTACACCAACCTCAACCAACACATAGTCAGAAGCGGAGCTTGGATCGAAACCATACTTCTCCAAAGCTTCCAAAAGAATTTTTTCACCGCGGTCTTGCATGGAAACCAGAATTGTTACATATGGCCGTGATGGTACCAACTCGCCTCCGTATATCTTCAAACTTCCACCTAGAGTCAGAAAACGTTAACTGGTGAAAACTAATAACACAAAAGAAAGATGGGCTCAGAAAACAACCTAACTAGAAAAGGTTTACGATGTTTGGAAAGAAAACGAGAAAAAATCTTTGGTTACACAGGAGCATGCTTTGCTGCATCACGGCTTAAAAAACTCACCCACAATGCTGCATTCAATCCCTTCAGTACTATAATTCATAAAGATAAGATGTCTAGTTCAATGTAAAAAAGAAACTGAGTAACTGCTTGGTTTAAACACTTCGCTTACCATGACCCATCTCTTTCAGTCTTGTTTCCAGTTTCTTCTCTCGTCTTTTCTTCATTACCACTTCTGGATTAGATATTGTACGAGTAAATGAGTTAGGCGGAACCTAAATATAAATGGCGCCAACTATTGTTGCTCAGATTTACAGAGGAAACGGTCATGTATTGAGGGCAGAGCTAGAGTAATATAGTTCATTAGAATTAATGAAGAACGCACAAGAATTGGTAGGAAAAACATAGTGCCATAATGCCAACCTGACAATAAAGATCTGTTACTGGTGCAACTGCCTCCTCTCTGCCAGAATTTACCGTAACTAGAAAATATTTGCAGTGCCAATTGCCTTATTTAAGAAAAAACCAAAATGACACGTACTGATATCTTTCTGGTGTTTCTTCTTTATTTCCTTCTTTTCCCGTTTCGAGAATCGCTTTGTAGCTCTTTTCATGTTCTCTTCATGCGGTAGCTGTATAGTCTAAATTCAATAATGAGAGCAATGAAACTACTACTACATGTAGTGGTCTAAAAGAAGACGTTCAGTAACCGTACCGCAAGAGGAATACTTGTTTGGCGACTTTTGCGCAACAGAAACCTGCCTTCCCGATCGTCTCTGTGCCATGTTAGCTGTACAAGTAATGGCTTCTCCTCATCGTCTAGTTTCCTCTCACCACCACTCTCGTGAAGCTGAACGTAGAAATTCAAGGACAAATCCTCCCATTTCTCACTGATTCAAACATTAAAATAAGTTAGTTCAAGTCGCAAAACTATAATTTGCTTCTTATCAATCATATCGAATCAGGAACTTTACTAAATTAAAAAATGAAATTTCAGAAAAATCAACACTTTTCATCGTCTTAGGAACTATGTAAAACCTAACTGATTGTTTCGGAAAAAATTACAGTTTACTCGCAATAATATGAAAAAATAAATAAAAGTTTTGCTTTAACACCTTCATGAACGAAGGACTGTAGGAGTTGGAAGGTCGACAGCAATTATAGAAATGCTTTTGCCTAATCCTCTAGAGGTATATTAATACCAAACTACTGTTCTACGCCAAGCTTAAAAAGAGGCTTGTGCGATGCAGTGGTTAAAAGCGCCCTACAATACACAAAGGATCCATCCCCGCGCCCCGGGTTCACCAAGCGCTCCATCTCTCCGGGACCAGTAAATTGGTGTCAGAGTTATCTGGTAAGATATTAGCACTGATTCGACACATCGGTAAGCCAACGTGGATCATTTCATGGGCAGATATACATTGAACCACATCCAACGATGCTTGAGGAACTCGAATGCATGGCGCAGCCCTCAGGGATTGGTCAACGCTGAGAACCTTATCCTCTTTCATGTTTGGAAAAAAACAGAAATGCGGTATGAGCAAATTATTATCGACGAAATTCAACCAGTTCAGCACTCAAACAAATGCAAACAGTAAAGAAGAAAAGCGAAAAACAGAAGACGTTTTAAGGGATCTCGAAATTAAAATTCCATCTTAGTACAGTAAGAAGGTATAGATTATGTTAGCAAAAATGTAAAGCCTCTAATGGTTTTTAGTTCAATCGCAAAAGTGTACTGAGCTAAGAAATCCGAAATATGTTCCCGTTTAAAGTGGAAAAAGCTAAGTCATTTTTTGAATACATATTCCCCGAAAATAACGCGACTGTGGTAAAGCAAGAGGAAGAGATCTTAATGCTTAACAAAAAAACATTAACAGCTATTTAAATCGCCGTATTAGACAAAACCAACCTCCCATAACGTGTAAGTGTCGTCTGAGAGCATCTTTAGATCAGGTAGAAACTTCTCAGTCAGTGCATCGACGACGGCACGAGTTGTGGCCGTGCTGGACACACGGACGCATTTCGTCAACACACGTTCTCCTCCATCCTTTAACAACATTGTCATATTAAATAGTCCACACCAAAAACAGAAGTGCACAGAATAGACAATGAATGTAACCAATAACAAATAATAAAGTCTCCCCGAGCAGTCCACCCCCGAAACCGAGATCATTCGACAGACTCCCTTGGCAGTCTATCCCCACCCAAGACTCCCGGAAACGTGATAAAATGAATGACGAGCTAAAAACTATCCATAGAAAGAGGGCAGACTTAGTATATCTCTCAGAAAAGCTCACGTGCTAGAGGAACGTATCACTGTGCGGACATAGCACATCGCAATTTAAAAGCCGTCATAAACCGCTACATGGATGTTTCCTCAATATCAAGAACCTCCTCTAACTCTACTTTTTTGTCTCCGGATAAATTCTACACCTTGAATTCGCCATTTTTTCCACAAACATTCTAGTTTGGCACAAAATTGTCTTGTAACACGCTGAAGTGTGTTTTATTAGGCATGAACAAGAAAAAGCTGATTGTGCTAAAAAACTAACGAAAATCGGTTACACTTTTTACTTTCTTCCCTTATCTTATTTCCACCTAGACCACTTCCAAGACTCCACATACTATTAGTTGAGTCCTACAGCGCAAAGTAATCACAAAAGCACAGGCTTATCTTCTAGAATAGTCATGCATGGCTTACAACCTGTCTAACAGACAGATACTTGCACAAAGCGCGAACGCGATGTTAAATATGAGCGGTTGAAAGTTGTGCCAAGGGCTCGATAGCAGCTGCCCCTCTGGTCAGAAGCGATTGTAAGCACGAAGAGTATAGAACATACGTCAAAAGCTAGTTGGAAAAGTAGACATTTCCCAGCAACAAAAGAAAAAGAAAACAAAAAAAAGACAGTTAAACGAAAAAAATGGTCTCATTAAGCGCACCTGGAAATAGAATCGCATGACACCCTCGATTTCAAGATCCTGAAAACATTCCACATATTGGTCCAGTTCTCCTGGCAATCAGCGAATAATAACTCCATATGAAAGTTGGTTCTTTTGAAAAACCATGAGCGTAATGGGACGAAACCAAGCTTTGAATCGACTTCCAAACAGCCATAAGTAACGTAACAGCCTTTAGCTATCGAACGTCATATAGGCAGACAATTGTCTGCTGTTTAAACCCATAAAAATTAAAACTTTCAGGCATGTCTAGTGGTAATTCCCACGACCGACTTTCCATCAACCTCGGCATTGATTAAACAGTTCTCGATATTCTTGTTGAACAAACATGAGGTGTTACTTTGAACATATCAGCATACCCCTCCCGGCTCTGAAGAAGGCGATACTGCCGAAACGTCAGCTTTAACGGAATAAAAAAATAAAGTAACACCTCGCGTTTGCTCATTAGAATATCGAGAACTAAAACTTTCTTAAATCGGTACGACGATTAGGAAGGCAGATGAAAGGAATGGCATACCTCAGTGGGGTAGCTCAGGTGGAACAGATCAAGACGATTTTCATTCCACTGCTCAACAAGCGATGCCAGTTGCTCCCGTTCGCTTGGTGGTACCATTGCCACTACGAATGGAACAAGCTCTGAATGACGGGGGTCTTCTGAAGAGAAAGGAAGTCACAACTACACACCTGCGTGCTCAGGCGTTCGCTGCATCCACCACCTAAAAGCGAAAGCCTACAGAACCTTTTAAAAAGCAAAAACGTGAACGAACAGCACGAAACAAAAACGAGACCGACCGCCATGAAAGCGCGAACGGAGCTGTTCCGCATTGGAACGCCGCCAAGGCAAATTGACGCCAACCGCGCCGAGTTGACGCCGTTCTGGAGATGACCAGCGATTGCAGACAGTACGGAGGTCACCTTGCTTTCTGTTCTAATTTTTTACTGTAGTTTAATATCTCTGTAGAAGGTACTAGGTGAAGAGTTCTATACAAAGAACTTGCCTGATTCTAGGACAATTCACCCATCGAAAGTGACAGCGACCAGTTGGCCCGTACTGGTCCACCAAGCTGGGTTCCATTTCGCGAACAGCCACTGTCACATATGACTGACTGACGCAAGCCAAGAATTGTGTTTCTGCTATGGAAGAACGAAGAGATTCAACTCTCGGCGTCGATCGATCCCTGATCAACGCGCCACACATTCGACTTCATCAGGCGTCGTTGGAGGTGGTTGAATTTACACCTGGGCCGTACAATGACTGGCGGTGGCCTAGCGATGTCGACTCACTGGCGCTAGCCTCCTAGGGAAGTCTGGCACTAATTTGCTTACCATAGAGGGTCGGAGGTTTGCTAAGCCCGCGGTGCGGGGATCGAACTGAGGACCGCGTGAGTTTTTCAGCGCACCTCTACCCACTGCGCAAGACGCATGTTTACTCTGAACATGCAAAAATGTTTTAATGCTAGAAAGCACGGTGTATGTTGTAGGTGGCAGTGTTTTGCAAACGTGCTTGTGAAGCGATTCTTACGCTAAGTGATCAAGCCCTTGAATTACTGAGATTGTTCTCGGATCGAGTTCGTATAGAGGAGCACTTGAGCGTAAATCGAGGACGAATGTGACGCAAGAAATCTTCTTCCTTGGACTTTTTCTTTGTCATTAAGCTTCATAACATTTTCGCTGCTTCACTGTGGTCAGTCGAAGGACTGGTTGACTCAGACGTGGTGGATTGTTGAATTACTAAACTGTCTACTTTCGGGGGACGGGAGGATGGAGGCGCATGTGGCGCAGTGGTTGGAGGCGCTTTGCACCACATACGGGATCGACCCCCAGCGCCCCAGGCCCACTAAGCCTTCCATCTCCCCGGAGTCGGCAAATTCGTACCAGACTTGTCTGAGAGGATAGCAGCACTGTCTCGGTACATTGGTAAGCCACCGCGAGTCTTTGTAAAGGTCAAGTATACATCCAATCACCTCCAAATGATGTTTAATGAAGTCGAATGCAAGACACATCCCTAAGGGTTTGATCAACGCCGAGAGCTTTATCTTTATATACTTCTGTCGATGAAGAGAATTCTTCAGCTTCTTTTGGTTATTATTCGGTACTTCTGCCTAGAGGTTAGAAGAAAACAGTGAAGAAAATCAACTTCGAACTTAAAAATGCGGGATAATCGGATTAATTCGTTGTTCTTCTGTATGTATTGATTGATTCATGAGGCTAAATTAATCGATAACTGAAACACGATCGGATCGAGATCGCCGAGTTGTGGAACTAGTTCGATAAGTTTGTTAATGTGTTTCTTCGATAATAATCACGCCATTTATTATAAAACCTGAATTAATCAGGTTGAAGTTGCTCGAATCCGTGTTGCTCGTTCGATCCGGGTTGGATGGAAGGAAGAGGGAATCAAGTGGAGAAACATAGAGGAAGTTTTAGTATGACTTACTCGTCTAACTCTTACCCCCTCTTATCTCATCTATATTAAAGAAGAAAGTATTTTTTAAAATGAACAACTTAGAATACTTTTTTTTTACAAATCACTTTAAGAATACGATGGAGAGATGCTGAAGACACAGCAGAGCAAATGGTGAGTGGTCCTGAAGTGGAGAATGCGCTTAAGCCCAAGTGATGCATTCTCATCTCCCATCTCTTCAGAGCTTCTCAAATGCTGTGCAGCAACGCGCGACAGTCGAAGTGTAGATGAGGGAGGGAGGACGACGACGAGGTCTAGCGATACCACCACTTGCTTCGCTCCTCTAACGCCAGCTGCTGTTCTTGTCGCTACTGGCTCGTTTCTTTATTGGGTGTGAGAAACCAAAGAAGTGCAAATACATCGAGGAATAACGGCAAACGGATCCTAAAGAGTCAGCTGCTAGGTATTAGCGCACTGATTTTCGTGTATACGACAGATGCCCTTGACAATACCTGAAAAACGTCTTGTCGATCATTTTAAAAACATAACGCCCAAGATGCATTGTATACAATTCATGCATAAATGAGGCGGGCAGAGTGGAGCAAGTGTACTGCAACGGATACATCTCCTTTGCAGAGGTTGATTTTACAAGGCTGACCATTTTTTTGCTGGATTTTATAAAATTCAAACAGTGGCTTGTTCAGAACTGTTCAGATCTTGCTAGAAGCGTGGTCCGTGAAAAAGCTGCCTTCTACCTCTATAGTTTACAAAGACCGTTCTCTTCCAGCTGATTTGACGACGGAAGAAGTACTGCTAATGAGAAGACTGCGTACTAGCACCGAACCCGTTGCCGGTGAGGATGGCGTTCAGATGTCTCAGTTTGGACACCGAAATTCCAAAGGAATAGCTTCACCTGTGATCAGGTGATGTGCTGCTGAGGAAACTTCTTCAAATTGACTTCGTTTGCACAGTACAGAGTGCGTTCATCGATATGATCCAACAATTTTGTCTATAGAAACAGCAATCCATCCTTATTACCACAATCTTTTTAGTGCTAATTTGGATGCTGTGCTCAATCGCGTTCATTTCGCAATCCACAATTTACGGTTTACACTTACAATTTATAATTCCTCAACTGCTCGCATTATCGGGAAATCAGCTTCGACTATTAGGTGAGGAATACAAAGTTCAGGTTTTAAGCAGTAACTCACTGTTTCTCCAATCGGACATGGTTGTCGTGTGGAATGCGCAGATATTTAAAGGACACTGAAGATCACTTCAAACGCCTCCAAATGCTGAAAAGTTTGATAATTAGCCATGGCAGCACATAGCAAACGGTAGGGTCTACTCTGCCAGAGCGATAGAGCAACATCTCTTCTACAAGATGGTCATGTTCTCAACCCTTCGTTTCCTGTAAAGCTAGAAAGCATAGAGCTGCCGGCGTTGATCAATCCCTGAGGGATGCGCCATTCATTCGACTTCACTAAGCATAGTTGAAGGTGATTGAATCCATAGCTGGCCTTTCCAATTACTCACGGGGCCTGTCCATGTATCGGACCAATGCCGCTATCCTCCTAGACCTACAGACGGTTCAACTAGACAAGTCTGGTACCAATTTGCCGACCCCGGAGGAACGGAAGGCTTGGTGAGCCATGGGCGCGGGGATTAATCGTCCTATGTGTATTGCATGGCGGCTCCGATCAGTGCGCCACACGCACCCTTCCCTGTAGTTATTAAAAAAATTACCGTCTCCTATTGAGGAACTTGCGTAATGTATTATGTGCTGTGTTCGACTGGCGAACGATTTCTCTTATTCTGTAGCTGATATGAAACCGGCCATCTTCCAAAGCGGGTACTGCGCAAAGCTGGGCATCGGGTGTAATGCGTTTTTCAAGAACTCTTTAAGAAATTCGTAGTTTTTTCCTGCTGGGTTGGACGTATGACATGGTCTCTTATCTAATTTTTTATTCAGATTTCGTGCAGTATGTAAACAGAACTTTCCCAACACTAGACTATTACAAGATTTCATTGTGACCAGCGTTTCGGTGCGTTCGCTTCCTTCGGAGCCACACTGATTCGAGTCCAGTTTCCATAACATTTATTTCATAAGATGTGAGTTTCGCAGTCCACTCGTGTCTAAGTGAGTGCAGTAGAACTGGAATGAACTAGCGTCACTTATCATTGTCCTTTTATAGAAGACGTTTCTTGTCTCTAATTTTACTTTTGGATGACAATGGCCAAAAAACAGCACTGTATCCTGAGAAACTACCGAGTACAAACCTCAACGTTTCTTCCATTCAAATCCTTATCTTGAGACCGTCACCTATGAAGATGGTGGAATTCGTGCGCGGGTTTGACTGTGAATAGAAGATTAGTGGGTTTCACCTAATTGGCATGTTAAATGCTTGGAGAAGCTTGTCCTGCTAACTGGAGATAGCAGTGCATGGGCATTCCCACATCCATTCAACAGGGAGTCGCTGGCCGTTGTGAGTCGTGAGGGAGCCGCTGTTGATTTCTCAGTATGACTATCTCACTGCTCATTTAAGACAATGCACCCAATTTCTTCTACGTTTTTTCGCTGATTCTCTGGTGTGTGATTGGTTCACTAACTACAGAAAAAAGATTTATGAGATGTCGCGCAACAGTTGCTTGGCTAACTATTTAGTTTGAAAAGTACTATATTTCAAAATTTTGTGATTTTATTTATTCCACATGAACTACGTTCCGGCCGTTTCTCCCTCTTCGGAGCTTGGAATGACCAAATTGATACCACAATCCAATCAGCCGAATACTTCCGTAACTTCAACATGAAAAAGTCAAAATCGGAACTTTTATCGCATGGCAACCGTTTATCCTAAAGTTTCACCGCTTTGTCTCGTATAAGCCCTTCACTTATTGATGGTGACCAGCCACATAGATTAAATGCAATTGAAATTTAAGTTTTGAGTCTTTTCGCTAGAGGTTTCTGCAGACCTTTCCGGACCCTGAAGAAGGCGAAACAACAGAAACGTTAGCTACTGTTGAATGAATCTTCCATTAGCAACCTCGTTTCTTCTCAGGAAGAAATGGTTATATTATTGATCAATGCCGACGTTACAAAAAAGTCGGTCTTGTGGATTTTTATCTTTATTTAAACCTTTGATTATATTACCGTGATACAGTGTAGGTGTATCAAAAGGTTTTCAACCGTCAACTCTACTCAGTCCTGCAGAGAAAGGCATCTACGGCAGCTGCTGTAACTTCATGTATTATATAAATCACGGAGTTTTCGCAAGGGCTCGGGAAAAGCTCTAGGCATTCTCATCCGACGGCAGCATGTTCGCTTCCTGGAGGAGTTTGAGAATGTCGACAGGCCGATTGTCGGTGAAATGAGTGAGGGAGATTAGTTCGTCGTCGGTTTTGTCGGCGTTCGCTTCTAGGTAGGTCCAAAGCGCCAGCGTCTGTAGGTAATAGCGATGATCAAGACCGAAGCACACCTCGAAGATCTTCATCGCTTCAAACGCATAGCTCGTCGCCTGTAAGTTTGAAGAACTAGAATAACTGGATGAATCAATGTATTAATGATAATGAGTAACAGATATTTACATTATTAATTGCTATTGAAATTCATTTCGTTAATAAACATTGGTACTACCATCAACACTGACAGGTTTTTACTAGGCTAGTGTGCTGCTACCTACCCTCACATCTTTCACCTTTTGCAATGAGATCCTTAACAATGTGAATTAGCTGGTAACCAACATGACGATCGGCGTTCGGAAAGCATCTGAAACTTAGCATCTAGAATCAATCAAATCAATCGATTATTTTCTTTAAAAGTATCCATATGAGTCAACGTGGCGATGGCTACAAATGCTTTGTGGAATATGAGAGTACAAAAGGTTGGATTTTACGGGAAACCCTAAAACATGGCGAAAGAGACAGCCAATGCATTCCAAAACTGTGTATGTATATACACTCCTACGAACTGCCCTTGCTGAGCTGATGCAAGGTTGGTATCAGATGTTGTTGTTGCTGCTACTGTGCTTCGATTGCTAATGTTCCAGCGACCTCGCTTTCTTCAAAGCCGTATATTTGCGTGTAGGACCAGCCTTGTGTTGTTCACATGGGATAACGAGACTCGTTCGAGAGCTGCCGAAACGTTATCAATCGAACCACGGTGACAGTAACAACAACAGCTGGTACCAACCTCACGTCGACTCAAAAAGGGCAGTTGGCAAGAATATGTAGAGATATATCGTTTATTTATGCCGAGGTTTATAGGAAATCGCTCTTTTGAGTTATTTCAAGATTTTTAGAAGACTACTAGTTACAGTTTGTAGTTATCGTAGATCTGTTTGTGCATGGAGCCCATGTTCGCCTCCAGCGACCCGTTCACATGAAACAGTGCGGTGCGAAGCCGACACACGTAGACGTTGCTCGGATGAAGCACACATTCTGCCTTTGCTAGCAGATCACGTAGCTGCAAATGAATAGCACATTCAGGTATTTCACAGTGAAGTTTGATAAATGTCAATCCAGTACCAGTGGCTGCTCATCACAAACATATTGTAGTAAGTCTACTAAGTAAATAGTTTATCACGCAAGCATAGTACTTGAGAGAATCATATTCTACAGAGTTGGCTAGTTTGATTGAGATACCCGCCGTTTTGCCTATAGCGTTCAAAAATGACCAGAAAACAACTAGTTCTAGAATGTTCGCAGACGAAACCGCCAGCAATTATTCGTACCCAAAATGTTGGGAAAGCTTGGTATAGTGATGAAAATAACACCATCGTCCTTCTCTTCTGATTTTTTTCCAACGAATCTTTTCTACAACGACAATCCGGAAATGCGGCGATTATGCCGATGATTCTTGGCTGGCCACGTCAGCCTGCAGACAAGTCGCTCAGTTCGTCTGCTCGGTAGTGGATACTAACTGCTTCAAAGTGTCTTACTAGTATTTCGTTCAGCTTCCTTTGGAATAACAGACATTTGAGCTTAATACGACGAAGCACTCTACGCTTCTTTTTTCGAATTCATCTAAGTTTCAGCGCAGTACAAGCGATAGGTTTTAAAAAATATATATATAGTGCAGATAGATAGATTGACATATGTACTTAATAGTAGTCCCCAAGGGTGCGTGCAGCGCAGTGGTCGGAGGCGCCTTGCAGTACACATGGGATCGATCCCTGCGCCCAAGGCTCTGCAATACTTCCATCACTCCGGGGTCGGCAAATTCGTACTAAACTTGTTTGAGAGGATAGCAGCACTGGCTCGATACAACGGTTGGCCACCACGAGTAGGTCAGATATGCATTCAATCACCTCGAACGATGCTTAATGAAGTCGAATGCATGGCGCATCCCTTAGGGATTGATCAGCGACGAGAGCTCCATCCTTTATCCTTACTTATTTAATAGTAAAAATATAGTCCGAATTTAGTAAAGAAGAAATAAGGATGGTTCAAAAGGCATATGAAAATATTTCTACTCTATTGTAACACAAGCACTATACTGCTGAAAAAGGCGTGAATAAGCACACAAAAGTGATGGTTTCTTTTTAAAGATATTAGTCTTCGCGCTAAATATTGGCCGGCTAATTATTTTGCCAACTGATATTATTATAAACTACAAAGTGTAAAATGCAGATAGAAGCCAGCAGTAGTGCAGTCGCCCGTTTTCTCTTGCTTTTAGCATCTCTAGAAATGCTCGTTGAAAAGTCAATGGATACGTGGAACACATGAGCTGAGTGAGTGAGTCAACTGACCAGCGCTTACCGTCTCAGCTGAGCAGGAGGGATCGAACGAGGCCGGCAAGCTCCTCATCAGCTCCTGCGCTTCGCGGACCACATTCTCATCAGTCACCTGGCCACATCTTGCGCACTCTATGCAACTGGACTCGGCCGTTTCAGTCGTGACCTATAGCACATATTAATTCAGTGGAGTTGATTTCTCTGGTGTTATGGTAGAACTAAGCACAAAGCATCATTACGGTACGAAACAGTAGAATATAAAAGATTGTTAGCAGTCACATCACTTCAAATATGTGATGCTCGTTGACATTAGAAAGGCACATATATTAATGAGCTAGTTATTAAGAGTACTTGACCAATTCATCCTTCAAAAATGGCTAAGCGGAAATTAAAGCACACCGCTTACGCTATTCAGTCTTCTTATATAAGATGAAATATAAACGATTCGAGGGCGAACGTACCAACGGCTCTTGGCATCCGGCAGTGGAGCATCGGATTGCCGTCAGCGCGTCGTCTGCCGGATCGGTGCAGCGGCAGCACTCGCAGTCGAAGTACCACTTGGCCTGAAGCAGAGCCCTGATTTCGACTTCATACACCCATCGTCACCATCAGATGGCCAGATGATCAGCAACAACAACAACGTACGTGAATAAGTTTCTTTCGAAGACAATCTTCAGTAACAGTACTGATATGCTCTTCCTAATGCTGCTACATCAGCAACTACAGAAGTTATTTAGATTGAACTCTGGTCCTAATGCTAAACTAATCAGCATTCATATATGGTATATACATATATCAAATTGGGGAAGGAAGGAACAAGATAACTCGCTTTCTTCACTTTTATTTTAGTCGTTTACATCCATATTGATTTTCTTTAGCACATTTAAGGTTTGTGTTGATTTAAATCGTTGTCTAATTCAAAGTGTTTAATATTTTACTATATTTCATTTATCTCATTTTACAATGTTTTATTTAGGGGCGGAGAGCACAGTGGTAGTGATACCGATCTTCACGAGCACAGCGCTGGTCCGGACTTCTCCGGGAGGAAATCCCTCTTTGCAATCCAATTGGGAACGCTGCACCCTGGCTATCGCAGAACTCCCATGAGAATCGACTCGATCAGAATTCCACTGCCTTCAAGATGTAATGAAGATCCTCAAGCAGCAGCCGAAGCCGCAGGTAAAAGTTGGAAGACCATAGTGGATGGTGGATACAAGGAAACGAATGCGAGAAGTGCTGGGATCCGTGCATTAGATGTGAGAAACTGATCGAATAAAATGAAATAGAAATTAAAAAAATTATTTTATTCACTGCCTATTATTTTTCCATGTGTTATGTGAAATACAACCACAATGATGCTGAGATATTTGCAAGACTCGGCTCCTCCGGTCTGCTTCGAACCCGAGATTACCCTTTTTGCCATGAAAAAAATAGCAGTAAATAAAAAAGTCAAGCAGTGTGATTTCGACTGCAGCCTCAGCTTAACTGGGTTCAATGCCGATCTGTACTTCTGGATTATTTCCGTTGATGGGTGATTACTGACAGCACCATTAGAGTAAAAAACTGGCCAAGAGAAAAGCATGGGCCTCGGTAGTGCAATGGGTAATACGTGGGCACTCGATAAAGGTGATCGTGAGTACGAAGCTCAAATAGAGTTCCAAGCTTTGCAAATATCTCAGCAATATTGTAGTTGTTGAGTTTAGTTCACAGAATAGCAAGGATTTTGAAAGCTTATTCTTCCAGTGGATGAGAAATGCACAAATAGCGCTTCAAATCGATTGTAAGACTGTCATCTTCAGTGATTTTTAGTATAGCAGGCAGTTGATAATTTGAACGATCTTTTCTGCCTTTAAATAACCAAATGAAATTCTTTTGTAGACGAGCATTTGCGCCCATTTATGATGTTCGGAGCCCAGTCAGTGGCCATATGTGTTTTTATCCCTCTCACTCTTTCTAATTCGTATGTCTTCGTCGACTGTTGGTAGCTCACCTTCAAGTCCTTTCGTCGAACGTATTTGCTTCGGCCAATATCCACATATGCAATGAAGGCCTTCGTCACATCTGTCGCGTCCACACCAGGCACCAACGGTCGAAGACAAGCTCTAAACGAGTTCCGACTTTTGAAAAAAAATAATAAAACCATTTAAAAAACTGTAATAGGCAGCAAATAGAAAAAGTTAGCTTTGTGATTTCAACTATACCCTCAGCTTAACTCGCTTCAATGCTGATTTGGGCTCCCCAGATCAATCCCGTTCACGGATGATTGCTAATGGCACTGGTACATAGAAAACTAGCTAAGAGGCAGTCGAAACGAGGGTCCTACATGGTGTGGTGGTGAACGCGTTAGCTCCGAGAAAGGGTAATAGCGCGTTCGTTCCCTACCGCAGACACCTGCGGTCCGGAGTTTTGCAAATATCTCAGCATTATTATGGATGTGTTTCACATAATACTCTGCAGTGAAGAATTCTAATAGGCAACAAATGAAAAAAAGCTACCATTGTGCCTTCTTATAACTATCACGCGTGACCGCTCCCCATACCTCAAGTTGACTTTTTAACGGAGCAGTGCACACTGCTCACCCATGCTGAACTCTGTCTGGTTGGTCTTCATCAAAAATAAGATTAAATGAAAGATTGATGAAAAACCGTGAGTATCTAAAAAAACCGTTTCCTATACTATTGAAATCCTATTTACTTATATACTTGAATGGCCCGTCTTCAATGGTTGTATGGGTCCCAGCATAATCTCCATTTTTTTCGGAGTTTTGCTGGTTTAGCCACTGTGTTTCCCTGGAGTACCGAGGTCAGCCAGGCCAAAGTCTGCTCCAGGTCGTCACTACCAAAGCGAGTTGCCGCGCTTGTAGATCAGAGCGAGATTTGCCACCATGCGACTACTTCGATACCATGATGGTGACGGATCCTAGTATTGGTTTACTCTTAGCTAGACTTCCTGATAGAAAGGCTGGACTCCTTCTCAGATTAGGACACCCTCCCCTGAGGGACGAATGACCCGCTGTACCTCGCAGCCCGACACCTAGGAACACCTCCCAGCCACGACGAGGCGGTAAACCGTTGGGCGGACTTGAAATCTAGGTTTCAGGTTTTGCTATCTAGGTATAGAAGTATTTGGTTGATTGGATTGCGCAACAATCTGACCATTTCGAGAAGGTTAAATCGGCCGTAATGTTATGTACTGTCGAATAAATCTTGTTACTAACCATCCCGCTTCTGGTCAAAAAATAAAACACTAGCTTATTGATCAACGCCGGGGTTATTAGAAAGTTTATCCTGAAAGTCAGGTAAGGACTTTTCTCATCCCAGCATGTCGCGAAAGTTCTTTACAAACCATTTAGAAAATGTCATGAGGAATTGGGACGAAATAGCATGGGTGTTAAGGTGGTTGTAAATTAGATTATTCTAATTTTCTACTGAGACTGTTCTTGCAGCACGAAATACTGGTGGAAGCGAACGTTGGTCGATTACGACAGCGCTTGTGAACAGATTGATTTATGGAAGGATTTCTAGAAAAGGATGTTCATAGGTAATGGAATGGTTACATATGCTTAACACACACCAAAAGAAATTGAAATCTCCGCAACTACGCATACTGCAGCTGCTTGAGTTGGAAAGCTAATATAAGTTAGCACCAACTTTGAAAAGGGAATCGGAGCTTACAGAAGCATCCGGTGAAGGAGACAAACAATATCTTGCTTATCGTGCACCTCAACGACACGATTGCTATTCGTAACTTAACTGCAGGAAGCCTTAGTGTTATGTGAACAGGATGAAGGTACTATCAGCGTTAATGGAAGGATATCGACAAACAAATGCTTCTAGTACCCCTACATGAGGCAAGTGGAAAATAATTCACATTTCTAAGATGGGTTCATTGTGCCCTTTATGTACTTTAACCGAGGAAAGCTCGATGGGCAACTCTGGCATTCCATAGGGTAAAATGGAGTCACTTCTTGCTGGCGACAATTGTGTCAGTCGGCCATCGACCGAAGCACGGGAAGGTAGGGGAAGAAGCACAAAAGATCAAGCTTTCGACGTTGATCAGCATGGATGGCACAATGGTAGTGATGTCGGCCATCACGAGCATGGTGCTGGCTCGATCCCTCACCAGGCCTGCCAAGCCTCTCATCACCCGGGACCCAGAAATTCGTACCTCACTCGTTTGGACAAAAAATCACTCTCAGAAATCCATTTAAGAACTGTAGACCCGGCTATCTCAGAACTGCAGTAGAATAGACTCGATCAGCACTCTACGACATTCAAGATGAAATGGAAATCCTCAAGCAGCAACCGAAGCCACACGTAAAAGTAGGAGGAAATTAGTGGATGATGAAAGCGAGGAAAGGAATCGAATGTGAGAAATGCTGGGATCCGCTCAGTATATGTGGAAAATGGTTCTTATGAAATGGAATAAAAATTGCAAAAAAATGATTGAAAACCTGAAGCCATCAAAGACCATTGTACACGTCGGTCGACACGAATGGTTATATTTGGAGATGCCTGAAGTTCACAGTATTTCACAGCAGCATCATGCAATGCTGGTAACGTTACCTACAGTTTTCTTCTTAAAAATGACGAAAAAATATGAGAAACTACTTATGGGAAAGATCTTCAAACCTGAGGTCAAGAGCCATGCCGATCTCTGTCCCGGCGTTCGTGTGAATACTATGCGAATTGATTGACGCCTTGCAAAATATATCGAAGAACTCCTCCTAAAGTGAAAATTATATCTATATTTTTTCAGCTAACTTTTCTACTGGAATAGTCATCACCAACATGCTTCTTACTTTTTCGATCATTTCTTCTTTGCGGAAAATTTCCATTTTCTTGTGGATTTTTTCAAAATGCGCCATCTTAGCGCTGTCAGCCCTGAAATGTGGCAAACTGACAATTGGGTCAATGACTATGTTGTTGTACCCTCTTCAATTTTCATTGATTCATAGCTTTCTCCTTTCCTTTTTATTCACCGTAAACTGCGAAACTGACTTGTGGGCACCAAAGCATGAAAGATATCCATCTTCAAACACTTTCAATGATAACGACTCAAGCCGAATTCTAGTTCAAAGTAGCTACCGCAGGAGGAATTTAATACTGGAATGGCCACTGCTAAACGTTTTTTACACCACGCCACAACCTAGTAAAGCGCTGGTCTCGACCCGCCCCGGGCTCAGCAAGCCTCTCTATCTCTTCAGGGTCGGGAAATTGGTTCCAGATTTGCCTTGGGCACTCTAATTCCTCTCGTCTGTCTCGAGAGCTCTCACACGGCTATCTCAGGATTTCAAGAAGAATCAATCCGATAAGCATCCAATGATATTTGTGACGAATACGAAAAATTCTCAGTCAGCACCTGAAACCGCAGGCGAAAACGTTTCAAGAAGCCCTTGGAAGACGGATGCGAGGAAACAGCGAACAACACGCAAGTAAATATACTTGCGTTATGAGTAGACTGTGCGCCAGGAACGTGTCAATCTTTCGTCTCATTCACGGGTCGTACTTCTCGTGGGCAATGTCAGCTCAAAGAAAGAGAAGAACATTTTTTTCCTTCATTTTTTTCTGCTAAATCTTCTTGAAGAAGTGTGGTCACAATTCCAGTGATTTTCCCGTTCTGATCATGATCATGACATTCAGGGGGACACAGTCGCTAACACTCCGTGTCCCTCGGCTGCCGTTTACGACACACCAGACGAACCTGGTTTTCGACATAATCGCGTAATCAGTAGTAATCCTGCTCGTTGATTGTTGGTGTGGATCAAGGATCGCTGTAGTCTTAAAAAAAAGACAACGTTGCGAGTTCCGATTAACAATGGTTCGTCGTGAGAGCCAAAGAATCACCCAGAACGGTAATCTATTGATACTGCTGAGAACCATTCTCGAGCAATATACGTGTTAGTGAAGAAATAACACGACAGATCCTAAGACTAGATATGACAGCTGTAGGTGAACGAAAAGAACAGAAGAAATACTGAAATTCACACTTCACTGGAGGTGAGTGATCCTAGTAGACAGGAACGGTATGTAACATCCTAAGGTGTAGGTCTGAGGAACGAGGTTTGATGTATGACGGAACCCTCGGCGTTTGGAGAAGTATTGAGTTCGGTTTGTTTTCTACCCTTAGCACGCGTTTCCCTTTCCTTCTGCTCACTTCTAAGTTCTTGCACTGTGTTGAATATAATGACAAGAAATGTGGATAGAGCCTTAAGAGATTTTGGTCCTGTTAATCGTGAATGGAATATCGGGAATAAATGTGTTTCTCACCAACATCTTTTCATTTAAGTGGAACTGAACACTGGTCTTTTTGCAGACAATGGCAAAGTCGGCCAGTATTCGTTTGACCTTAATATTATTGAATCTTAGAGAAACGATTTCATCAGCAGAGCAAAGGTGGTACGATTCGCCGTCTATCCACTTTCATTCAACTTTTTCTAGCGAAAGTGTCAATGAGTAGTTCGAGAAAAATAGTATTATCTTTCGTAATCCTGACACTGAAAATGTTGTACAACGCGCAAGAAATCATTCTGAGTGGGGACGCACAGGTTGTCAAGCCCTCGCTGATCTCGTCTGTCTAAGCAGAAACGAAGGATTTCTTCTAATAAATTAAAGTAGGTTATGGAAGGACTTCGTATTCTCGTGACATTTCAGTGAGTTTCGTCGTCTCGTGAGTTCAATCCACTAAAGTGGACCATTTCCGAAATCCAGTTTGCTTAGATGGCCGCCTTTGTCTAACGTCCCGTTAACCCTGGAAAGTAAAATTCCGATGCTCTGGAGGTCTCCTTGTTTACCAACACGTTCGTTCAGCTTTTCGGACGTCTAGAGACCTTCCCTTCTAATATATAAAACGTGAAAAGCCGGGCAAATGAGTTGATTAGGACAAGTTGTATGTTCTTTAAACACTGAACTTTGGTCCTTGCGCCACGGAGAGCTCTGATACTTTTCACGAACAATATAAATAGCGTATTTCACTTTAGAAGAAACAACTGGCTGGAACGGTACATCCATTTATGTGAAATCATTTTAATGCAAGGTGACGTGTGTAGCCTATCGGAGTCAATGTGCCAAATTGTATTATAGACTCTGCCCATTCTCTACAGCTTTACTATCTTCCTCCCACCTTAGTCTTGAGATCTTGTTTAATCACTTCTAGGCTACTTGGACGCAAGTCGGCGATTTCTTGCCACTCATCCGGCTACGCTGGCACATCATCTTCACTTTCAGGAATACGCTTCTCTTTGTATTTTTGAAACTCAAAGCATCTCTAGCGCAATACTGAAGATGTGAATCAGCGGTATTGTACACCGTTTGTCGATTACGGTGTCTTCACAAGGACAGATCAAAGAATTAAGGAATTCCTACGTACTTTTTCCGTTTCTCGTTTCCTGAAACTTGTGCCTTCTTCATCTTCTTGTGAGAAAATGGATATCGCTAGATGAAAGAGATTCTTTGGATTATTGTCTGCAGCGAGTTAACGGTGACACATTAAATTATCACGAATAGTCTCGATCATAATGCTAAACTCAGGCAACTTTTCACTGTTCGCCCACTGAAATTCCCCCTGTAGTTTTCGTGGTGCCAAACATCGCGTTGAAGCATGATGACCCTCTAGAAGTTAAGGTTACCATCCAGGTACGTAGCTGCTTAAAGGAATCGACAGTCGTAGTCATTGCTTCCCCTGCCGAGAAGGAAATATCGATGAGTATTTTGCATAAAACTGCTGTGAGAGATGGGTATATATTCACAGGTAGCTTAGTGGGTTTCGCAATAAATTCACTAGGTAGGTTAAATCATCTATATGGAACTATGGATACCATTTGACGAAGTTTAAGAACTTTAAATGTGAAAATTTCGAAGCAAGAGTTTGTGAAAGGAAATTTCATCACGAGCGCATGTAGTGCAGTGATTAGAGGTGCCCTGAAAAAAGGACATACTAGGTGGGCCGGGCCCGCTTCAGAGCATGCCAATCGAAGTCCTCCATCCCTTCGGGGTCAGCAATTTGGCACCAGACTCGTCTGAGAGCACAACGCTGCTGACATGGTATATCGGTGAGCCTACGCAAGCACTTAATAGGCTAAATATGCATTCAGTAGTATTCTGTAATACTACTCTGTGAGTGAACTAGAATGCGTGGCGCGTCCCTCCATGGTTAATCGACGCCGAACGCCTTGTCCCTTATTAGTTATCGAGGGATTTCAACATACTAAAGAAGGATGGACAAACCGTATATTATCTTTGTGATCCATCAGTGATGAGAACTTCCGGTCTCGTTCCCAGCCATATTGATCACCGTTCAACGTCAGAAACACTATCCGATCGATAATTTTCGATAAGAACAGCACTTCGGTTAGTGGTAGGTTAGGAAACACCTGTAAAAGTCGAGGCGTTTTTTCCATGAATAGTGCAGAATAGGAATTATACGAAAAAAAACTTCTCAACATTCCATCACCCTTCTATCTTTCTGTTTTAAATTCATTCTTCTTCTCCTCTCCTCTTATTCTATCCTATCCCCAATTTTTCAGTGGGTTTTCTTTATGGGTGTCTAACCACCCTCTAACACACCATTTCAATAATTCACTGATTCCTGCTGTCTATAGGTTGTTTCCAGTTGGATTGGTGTAAGTCGCAATCGTCATAAATGGGAATAGTCTTCTTTCTTCGCGCTATAAAACGTTTAAATATTCGTTCATCCCTCACTAATTATTTATTTCATCCAATTTTTTTATGGGCAAACCAAGCTCTTGGTGCGGGATTTGGCCACCGGACTTGTCCAAGAAGGGTTCCCTCCGATCCAAAAAACGGTGTAGTAATGACATAGGAAGACTATAATAGAATTATCTTGCGATTGTGGAAAGAATCGACTCGATTAGCATCCAGCGACATTTAGAAGACCGAAAATACTCATGCAGTAGCCGAAACCTCATGGAAATCCGAAGGACATTGTGAACGACGAGTGCAAAGTACGGAATTGAATAAAAGAATTCTGAGGATTCGTAGAATATTTTGGATGAAGCCATGTGAAGAAAAATAGAACTAAGGTGACCGATTTTGCCAATTTGGTTTTTTTCAGGAAATAACGTCGCTTTTCAAGCGCTTCCACCCCGCCAATGTCCATATCTCGGTTCTTAGCGGACGTTGTTGACCATCGCTACCATCGAACTCTTTACCGACGCCGTACAGTTGTTTTCTTGGAGTAGACGAAGATTCTGGAGTCCCTCTGAACATAGCGATCCTTTGAAGGCCTCCGTTAAGTCCGTTGAGAGTTCAGATCACTGCGGCTAGATTACTTCATTTATTTTCCAGGTGCGATGTAAACAGTAGTAAATCAATGCTCTTCTAACCACTCAAAGTCAATTAGTTGGTGATCATATTAATTTAAGAATCCTTCTGCTTTTCAGCGCTCTCTAGTTCTCCGCCAAAATGGTCGTCAAAAAAGAAGTTACTCGTTTTAACAAACTATATAGGATAAAGCCTTCGGCGTTTATCAATCCCTAAGGGATGCGCTCTGCATTCGACTTCATCTAGCATCGTTAGAGGTGATTGAATGCATATCTGGCCTTTACAATGAATCGCGATGACCTACTGATGTATCGAGCCGGTGCTGCTATCCTCCCAGGCAATAGCAATTCACCTACGCCGAAGAAATGGTAAGTTTAGTTGACCGACGTGTGGTCGTAGCCATGACGTGCATGCGTATATTGAATTACTTCTCTGTCACTGCGCTACTTGCGTGCCTGGTGGTCTACTACGTGATTAGAATTTATTTTTATGAAATTTACTCTGTTGAGGTTATATTTTGTTGAATAGGATTCATGGCCAAATCACACCTTCTGAAGCGAGGGAAACCTGCCGATCCGCTAACTTTCACGGCATGAACTTTGTACTGAAAACGTTGTAACAGCTCATCAAGAGCACAGTAATCCAATGATAATTCGGAAGACTGGTGGAAAGTTTACCTTGGAAACTTTAAAACGTCTTTTTTTTCTCTTAATAAGGATAAACGATGAAGCTCTCGGCGTTGATCAATCCTTTAGGATTGCGCCATGCGTTCGACTTTATTAAGCATCGTTTGGACGTGATTGAATGCATATCTGACCTTTACAATAGTGGCCTACCGATGTATCGAGGCAGTGCTGCTATCCTCCCAGACAGGTCTGGTGCCAATTTACAGACTCCGGAGCGATGGAGAGCTTGGTGGGCATGGGCGCGGTAATCAACTTCACGTCTATTACTGGGCGCATCCGACCACTGCGCCACATTTCTTCTTCACATAAGATGTAATTCTTCATTGTTCGCCCAATAATAGATAATTCTTGATGACATAATTATCGATAGCGATATTCGAATAAAAGTACTACAACTAGGAAATGAATGTTAGGTAGAAATAGTGCAGAAATGGCGTACCGCCTTCAGACGTCGACACTCTGGTCGATGTATCTTCCATGCCAGACGCTGGCAGTCCTTGCTGCAGTAGCGCACGAAGTCGCACCTGTACTGTCAAGATGATGTCTCTAGAGCTCTCTAGCACTAGACTAACATCAAAAATAGTGACAGTAAGAAGTAAGAAAAGGTCGTAAGCAAACACTCATAACTTCATAGAAAAACAGAGTTTAAAGCCGGTCTTTGCCGGAAGATTTTTCGCTGTTCTATCGGGTTCTCGTCGAGGTCGTGGGTGATTTATTATTTGTTGTCATTATCAGAAAGCTTGAAAAAGGCAATAAAAATGTATTGTAAGTGTTGAGCAAAGATTGGTTAGTAGTGGACGTGTTCGATTGGCGTGTTGCACTCACGCGGCGCACTTGCCGAGTTGCTCCTGCTTGACTGCCGAACGCAAGCAGTGCGAGCAGAAGCTCTCCGTCCGTGCATTCAACAGCTGATAAGCGAACGGATGCTCGAACACCTGAAACAGCGAATCATCTGCTGTCAAATGTCTACAAAAAATCGTCACTATTTTTTGAATGGTGAGAAGCAATTTCATCCAAGAAACCGCTGAGGAAACAGCGTCTGTAAACCCAATAACAGAAAAAAATGGTGGAACAAGCTAAAAGGTCTCACGGTCAGTCGCACAGCGTAACGTGCGCAACGTACCGTGCTCTTCGTGAAAATCAAAGACACTTGCGAGGACATGCACGTCGTCCATTTACATACCCATTCTTGTCGATAGTAGGAATAATGTAATTGCTGTTTTTGTTAACGTATTTACTTTGATGTGGCGCATGTGGTGCAGTGGTTCCCCTGCGACGGACCAGTGGTCAATGGTTCGATCAGGCGCCCTGGTCTCACCAAGCCTCTCATTCCTCCGGGAACAGCAAATTGTTTCTAGACTTGTCTGGGAGGATGACTGACTTAATGGATTGGCACTCGCCTGCAAGGCAAGTCAAATATGCATGCAGTTATGTTTGCGGTGCTACGAATGGAATCGAATCCATGGTGCAACAATAAAGGATCGATCAACAGAGAACGCTTCGTCGTTTTTACCTAGTTTGGTGATTTAGATTGAAAAGCATTAGCAAACCTTAAAGGTCTAGGAAACCAGAACCAAATTCATTATGGTTAATTTCATGGCATCCGACCGAAGGAAACAAGCAGTGCATCTTAAATTTTTTTTCCTCACCAATACGCTCTCGATAGCGATGCAATCTGAGTGGAAGTCACAAGTTCCAAAACACTTTATTAAACAAGCTTTTCATTCTACTTTGTGCTTGCCTTTTTTCTTCAGCTTGTTTCGCTGTATTTGTGATTTGATAGAATACGCATAGTGTACTTACCAAAGTTCTGCCGTAGATTGATGGAATCTTATCGTCTTCCGGCTCATTTGACCCAATAGATGGAGGCATCTAAAACCGTTTTAAAGAAAGAAATGAGCCCGCTAGTATATTTGCTTATACGATCTTATAAACTGATCTTGTTGAGCCGATGCGCGGTTGGTAGAGGTCTTCGTTTTCGCAATACATATATCAACTATTTAGGCCGAGGTTTCTAGAAAGTCGCTCTTTTGAGCTGTTAAAAGATGAACCCGCTAGTAGTAAATGGAATCAATAATAATGCAATCAAAGAAATTCATAGCACTGGTAAATTAATGATTAAAATGCGTTGCGCATGTGGAAAATCCATCTCACACGATGACGAACACCATGGCTCACATGCACTAGCTCACCATCACTCTGTCACGCGGAACAAAGAAGTGCACTTCGAAATCCCCACGAAACAATCAATTGATTGCCCAGGCTTGCTGATTAGATTCCTTTAACTATTCAATGGATATCCTTGGTGTACTGATTAGTTCCAGAGTAAATAAACGATAACACTTGAAAAAATTCGTTTTGAGAAGAAGACTGCGCTGTTCAAACACAAATTCTGAAGTTCGATAATTCTGAAATTTTTTGATTGGCGTTCAGTTAGAAAGATGCAGAAGGAGATCTGGACGATATATGGGGTCTTAGATGAGGAACATCTGGGAAGAACAACTGGGAAAACGCGTCGGGAGGACGTCTGTGTGAACAGATCCGGCTTTAAACAAATATTACACTCTGTCCAGACATCGCAAACGAGCAGCCACTGCAGATGCCAATACTCTAACTGAATTCAGTTCCTGTAACGTCCCGTTCCCATTACTGCGTCAATTTACCCTATATTTAAAATCTAGTTAGTATTTTGCTTCAAATAAAGATAAAAAGGTCGTACTTTATACCCTCACCCCTGTGCCTTCCACCCTATCCCGTGACGTTCTTTAGTGAAGTTCTTCTAAAGACACGAAGCGCAATTACATCCTGTAAAGGTCAGATGTATCGGAGAAATTTCTTTTATACATTGAAGAAGGTTTGAAAAAGAAAACTGAGAAGCCAAAAATGGCACTACAAGCTGATCTCAATCGCTCCATATCGATGAGCATTCGTCTTACATTTCTATTTTCCATCTTCTCTCCGCTTGAAGTGCTAGAAAATATAGAATTTACTGGTCATCATTAGGCGAATTCATCTATAGAGTAGCTCTCTGAGACTTTCAATTGCTCATTAGTCTAGTTTGTCGGTATTCCAGGTTCTTTCACTTTGCACTGATTCAGAAGAAGTACAGAAAAATCGAGCATTGTTAGCCGACTAGAGACAGCCTGGCACAATATTCATTCGGGTTACTCAAATACACTGTTCTTAAGAAGCTTTGCTTTAATAGACTTATTAAATTAACCACTTTTTTCCAAACAAATTCGTTATTTTGACCGAATATCACTTTCTATATGTAGTAAACACGCACGACCAGCAATGACTATAGGTGGACTTGTTCCGGGTAAAGACCGTAGATAAGTGTTCAGTACAACTTCATCCTGACCGCAGAACTTTCAGCAGCTGAAGGTGGCCGTCAGCACACTATACTGCCTTGATTGACGTTTACTCTCGTATAGATGACTGAATCAGGGCCTACACTTTTCCAGTTTTCTTCTCTGTGAGGTGGTCGCGTAAGTGGAAACTTACCCACTCGCTCGTTGCGATGTTACTCATCTTCATTTACAACTATAGCGAACCACTAAGAGTTTTAATGCATCCGTATTCTATCGTAACAAATGCCACAATCATTTCAGTTTTCCACTGAGTTTAATTTTGTCGAATCGTGCAGCTCAGGGCTTCAGACACCACAGAAAACTTCTAAGAACCACCTGTTATTTTGGTAGACAGGACAAGTAGACATCGTACTTTTACTGTTGTGATTAGTTACAGCTTGAAACGAAAACAATTATCTAGAACATACTATCCGTATTTCCGCTAGGTAATCGTTTTTTGTGCGTCATAAGACTCATCCAAGCCAATATTCAACAGAAATTTCTCTCACAAAACACTTTGATGACGGTCTCCGGACACCGATTATTAAAGAGTCAGTCACGCAAAGTGTCGATGAGTTCGTGTCGGGACCCTAACACGGCACAGATGATCATTCTGACGATTATGTCTTTCAAGAATCGGAACCGTTGACGCCGTAAGCCTCAATTACATCACACTGGTCGCCATTATACTTGATGCCGACGACACGCCATCTGCCGAACATCAACTAATTCCATGCTTCCTAAATTATTGTTAACGACTTGTTAAACGAACTTCAGTCTTGGTGGCTTTTTATGAGTTTTACGCATAGCTTATAAATAGGATATGTTTTTTGTTCCAGAAGTATTATTATTTTGTTGAGAATGCTGAGAGAAAGGAGAAACGAAGGACCCGCAAGATGAGATGGTGAACGCGATATCCCCAGGAAAGGGTAATACAGCGTTCGTTCCCCACCGCAGACACCTGCGGTCCGAGTTTTGCAAATAACTCAGCATCATTATGATTATATTTCACATAATACCCCGCCGTTAAAAAAGAGTAGACAGTAAGCAAAAAGTGACGACATTATGATTTATACCACAGTTTCAGCTTAACTGAGTTTAATGCCTATTTGTGTCCTCCAGATCAATCCCGTTGACGAGTGATTGCTGATAGAACCCTGTAGCTCGATAACACTGCCGAGAGAAAGGCGAAACGAAGGGCTCACATGGCGTGGTGATGAACGCGTTAGCCCTGGAAAGGGTAATAACGTGTTCGGTCCCCACCATAGACACCAGCGGTCCGAGTTTTGCAAATATTTCAGTACTATTATGGTTATATTAACATTATATTGGATTTTTCATTGTCCCTTTTTATATTTAAGAAGAACTACAACAATAATTCTGCACAGCAAGACATAAATAATGTTACTTTGGAAAGCTAGTAATCCTTCATGATAAAATCAGCAAAGCTTTGTTTTAAGAAAAACTGAACCCTTAAACTCGTTTAATCCCTTGAGTTGTTAATATGCGCCAAAAATTGTTTCATTGCTTCATCTCTCTGTAGCTTTTATTGTTCTCACCACATTAATAATTCAGGATTGTCGAGTGATTTTGATTTTGGTTAGGCGTCCAATGCAAATATCCAGTTCCTTATTGAAAATAAATCACACGCGAACGGTGGCATTTCTACCAGAAGTGCTTAGGGTATCAGATCACCGACTTTTTTGCTAAGAGCTAGAGGTCATGTCGGCCACAGTGTTCACCTGCCTATGACTCCCTATAGAGGTGACGTCATCGCGAAAGTGTTAAGAGGCAAACCGTTGACATTTGGACGCTTATAAGAAAAAACGTCTAAACCGTCGGATATGAGGGAATATCAAGACGCTCAATGATTCTGATGGCGGAAATGGTTGTAATAGTGGCGGCGATCCGGGATCGGCAACGGCGTGAGTCCGGTGCAGCATCCGCACATGGCGAGGTCATACCTGCAGGGTGTCGATCCAGTGCCTAATCTTACAAAAAGCAGCAACACTAATGTCATCAAGATGTGTCAAATGCATATTGGTGTCATGCGAAGTCAGGGCTGTCAAACAAAATGCAGATTGTCGAAGTTTTAAGGAAGGAAAGTAGAGAGAGAAAAGGAGAGAGAAGGAACAAGAGAAGGGGAACGAGGCAATGTGAATGAGTGAATGAACAATGTTGTATGAATAGGCATGTCTGGACCAATGGGTGAATCGTAGAACAAGCGACGGAATGTGCGGATGATTAGATAAGATTGACCAAATGGATGTGCGAACAATTTGGTCATGAATGAACCAGTAAGCCCTCAAAGGAGGCTCCAGGCAAACTTTTAAGTTGAAGAGCTTGTAATTACCAACAATGCGATCCACACCTTATTTCAACATCAAGTAGATCCTTGAAGTAATAGGTAGTATGCCGTCAGTCCATCTCCCTCTAGGAACTCGAACCCTTCTTCTTTTCGTACCTTGAAATTCAAAAGAATCATATACACAATACGCTCGATCCTTTCTTGGAATTTCTTTCTTTTTCTTTTTGAGAAGGAGTTCATCTTTAAAAACTACCAGCCAGGTTGACTCTGCGTCCATGTTTTTTCTTTTTTTTAGTTTCTTCTATAAGTCAGTGACTGCAAAGCCTTCCTAATTCGAACGGAAACCTACTTTGTTTTTCATCAAGTAAGTCCTCAAACTGTACTCAAGCGCTTGGAAATCGCAATTCCGGAGAACACTGTTATATGGAGAACAAGTTTAACAGCGTCACTCATGAGCATCTCAAATCCTTTTCTTATAATTTTCAGTTATTTTTGTTGTCCTATAGGGTTTCCTAACCCTTGCAGAGTCTTTAGATGTACATGCATACAAGAAAAAAGTAAAAGAGAAAAATTAGCTACAATCGTTGTTTCGATGAAGAAGCACGTTTAATTTCCCACGGCAAAAAGAAACCGGCTAATTTTATATCTTGTAGGGTATCAACGTACTTTCTACCTATGTAGTAGACGATAACTTTCTTTAGCACTTGGCTTTGATTTCTCATATTCTCTACTTTCTTCTTCTTTTGTGTTTAATCTCTATTCATTCTGTTTACGCCGTTCTTCGTTTCTCTTTCACTCACTGCGCCAGCATCTGTGAAACCTAACCCTTATAGCAAAATGCTTCTTAATTCATCGTTGTTGATGGCATTCGCCACCAACGGGGTAGAGAAGTAATTACTGAAAACACTTCTCTCGTTATCTAGTGCCTCTTCTGCTCTGAGTTCCCACATCGCCCACTCCCATACTGATTCAGTTTCTCCTCCACATACAACTTCACGACAACTTGATTACGGTAGATGGGTGATATAGTGCATTCAACAATATCTATAAGGGATGGAAGTTGCACACTTCTTGTTTGCTTTTTTTTTCTTTGTGGCTTTTTCATTGCGGTCCATTTAATGGCGTTCATCTGAACAATTCTGAGTTGATCAGTCACGAGGCTACGTATCACCTGCCCATACTGCGCATGCTGTTTTAACCGATGAACAAAGGTGAATATATATTTGCATTGAGAAGCAGTTGGGCTCAACAGACAAGCCCTCCAACTTTGCGGCGCCAAAATGGCTTATGTTCTCTTTATACACGCTAGCATATTCGTGCATAAATGTGTGGACCTGCTTGCGTGTATACGCATAGATTTCATCTCTCATGTCGATTCAGCCAGAAGCAAAGAATAAAGTGGTAGATTTGTCCAACACGGTTCGAGGTTCCTTTTAGGGGAATAAGGCGGCACCACTACCAGGGAAAAACCTGACAGTCTGCCCAACAGCTATACCTAACTCTTTTCAAAGCCTTAACTCGGCTAATAGACGCCACAGGTACTCTCTCATCAAAATCAGTTTAAATAAGGTGATGGTACAAACATAGTGTTGCTGTCCTCATGTTGAGCCGAATCCGATCGAGACTGTGGTAGCCGACGACGATAATACGCTTCGAGAGCACACTTCAATCGACCTTACTCCAGCTGAAATTTGCTCACACGATCACTCTGCGTCAAAATTTTTTGGACGTTCCGGCATACTGGTAACAATTGGCTTGTTCTGTGTTATTGTGGCACCCTACTTTCTTTTTCCATAGTTTACTAAATTTGCATCCCTTTTAGTCACACATATTTACTCTATGACAGCTAATCTTTTAGTGGCTTGCCGTCACATCATGGTTGAAAGACGATCATTAGATGTTCAGCTGCAGAAATTAGTGAGAGTCCATCCTTCATATGAACAAAAAGCAATCTAAATATATGTGTAAGCCCAGCTAAAAGTTGATCAATATCAGAAGTCAACGCAACTGCAGTAGCAAACTAATTGAGAAGTAGCCGACGCAATTCGGATGCACAAGGACTAGGGATTGCCTCTGATGACCTGGCAATGCCCTACTATGGCTGTCTTGGGACTCTACAAAAGGAAAGGCTTTCCCAACAGACAAATTGGCACTCAAGTGAAAATTGTGCTGAATGTTGCCAAGGATTATTCAAGATCTTCTTGAAAATGTATAACGGACCCATTTTGGTCTGAAGATTAAAAAATGACGGGAAATAATGTACTATTCATTTCGCAACATCGGCGACTCTTGATTGTGGCAACGGTATCTCGCAGTGAATGCGTGCTTTTTTCTGTGGAACCTGCACTTCCAGGGAGGGAATACGGTAGTTCGGAGACCGTATTGCTTGCTTATTGCGAACTTGAGTGGAAGCAGAGCGAGATAGATGACTTTCATCAAACACTTGTGTTCGGCCTCGTCCAGCACACTCCACTAGTGTCACGCTATTTGCTCATGCACTCACCTCCAATACCCTGCATCCGCTGCTTCGCTACCAAAAAGTTAAATTACATGTTATCAAATTTCAAACGATTGGCAATACTGGCGACATATTGCCGTAGAAAACGGGCAGCTGTTCCAAATTCAACTGCAGACGCGAAAAGCTGTCACAAATCCAGAAAACCGTTCGATTTTGATTGTACTGCATTCTAACATACCTTACTTCCGGAAGATCTCCCTTCGCAGAGCTATTTGTTTTGTTTTTATTAACACTTCCCCAAAAAAAATCGTGGTAAAGTCAAATTTTATACAGAAATATGCGAATTGAACAGTTTTTACTTGCTATATACTTTGTGAAGATCATTGCCACAGTCAGTTGAGAAATGAAATCTACATCACAACTACTGTCGATTTGAAATAGGCAAACAGTGATCGTAAAATCATTCAAGGGGTAGACGAAAGAACACAAAGCGGGTGTGCCAAAAGAAACTTAGTATTGTTCTAAATAAAAAGACTTCTAGAACAGTGCACAACACTAGAATTGATCTCAGTACCGTACATAAAGATAGAGGAAATTCGTTTACATCGGCGACGGTCGAACAACCACCGTTACCTGCAAGGAAGTCCCCTGTTCCACACGCCGGCGATACCGTATTCGAGACCGGGAAAGTCTCACTAGCGACTCCGAACCACTCCATCATCGGTGACTGACATCTCAGCGAAGAAATGAAGATATCTCCCCATCCCGATTTAGCTGTCATCAAAAACAACTCTCTCTGAGAGCGTCCGAGAGGATTTGAAAAGCGGATATTTCAATATTGAAACCTTTTCTTCTGCTTTAAACGCAATAGAGTGTGGTATGCGACAATCCATCAAAAATCTTACATAAAATTCCATTTACTTGCATGCTTATCATTTCAGCGAAGCCGACTATGAAGGATTTCATGCCATTGGAAACTGCTGCGAAGCATTCTTCAGTGACAATCAAAACAATACTGGGGAAACAATATCTGGTAAAAGACATCAAAACATAGCGATTTCGTCCTTACAATATAAAAAAGTGGTGATAAACGATCTCTTACAAGGAGTAGCTAGGAAGTAACCAAGACAAAAAGAAGAAGTGAATGAAGGCGAGGACTCATACATGGTTTTTTTCCTAAGCCATAGGGACAAGGATCGTCAGCAGTCCCTCTATTTCGCTCCCGTATTAGTCACTACTTTCTGATTACCATTGTTTACATATTTCCTGCACACTTTTATTTCCCTACAAAAGTAATTTTGTGTGACCCTAATATAGGCCTGTCTTTGAAATTTAGAGAAGAAACAGTTGAGTAAAACTAAGTCAAGCCATTAACTTACCTGGTGCCAGTGAAATAATCGGCTACTTTAGATTGAGCTAAATTTGCGTTATTAGAGCTCCTGAAGTGACCATAAAGCGTAGGTATGTTTTTCTTTCTCGGCTTCTGTAGGATTTGTTGGTATACTTCTTTCTACACTAAAAGCGTATGCACTTTCTTCTCTCTTTTCCTGTGTTGGAACTTCTATATAGCTTCCTCATTTCTCCTTTTAATCCTCATTCCGCTCTTTTTTTCTGCCACATTTCTTCTTTATAGATCAAGAATTGAGTCGTACATATCTGCCAATACGCGTTCTTGCCTCTTTCTGTTGACGGCTATACAATTCGGCTCCCTTTTTTTCGGCGGTGTCTACACATATGGATCGCCTCAGCAAAGTTTCGACGTTTCTCATAAGCAAAAAGAGGAAGAAAATGGATCATGCATCAAGACCGTGTCATCAATGAGCACATAAACCCTCAAGTGTAAGTTGTCCATTAGTGTGAATGTGCAGTGCTCGGCGATGGTTGGCCGGCAAAGTGCACACGACGACGCCACTCAGTGAGGAACACCGTCGTGTTCGTTCGCTTTTTCCTTCTCAAAGAACAGTGCACGAGAGTGCGAACGGCCAGATTGAACACCTGAATCAGAGCCACGCAAAATGACGTCCCACGTCTCGGTCGTCTCATCGGCCACAAGGTTGGCGCATTCGTGGCTTGGGACGGTCTTCAACTGCCTCACTACGATGGCTGCTGCTCGATATAGTTGAACACAGTCGCACTCTTATACATGAGGTTGACAATGATGTGCTGAAGTCTTCCTCATTCCCCATCGTGTGGTCCAGTTCAACGTTGTTCTTCTGTCGAACAAAGAAAACTTTTTTTTTGCTGCTTTAATTTTTTTCTCATTGCTGTCGCTTTGTTACCACCTCATGTTTTTTTATATTAAGGCTTAGTGTTTTCAACAGATACTCATTAGCTGGACACACACATCGAGCCACATAAAAACCTTTTTTTATCCAAGAATTTCGCAGAAACGAACATATACTTCGCTCAACGGATGCCCATAAAAGCTACAGCACATCGCATCTATTACCTCTATGACCTTGTGGTGTTTGTTGTGGCAATTGTGTCTCACACATCCTTTTCGGAAACAAAACATTCCCTTTATATACTATAGAAATCACTGTGAAATTCGATGCTTGAAAGCGGGACCATAAAAATTGGGGGACCTAGTGGGATCATAAAAATTGAGAACCTATTTCCCTAAAAGTACAAGTGAAGATATCTGCAAAGTTCACTTTCCCATTTTCTACAGTTTAGTGGGGAAAATTGAAAAAGAAAAAAACTGGACAATTGAACCCTTGGGGAACCCCATCTCTAGAAAAAGACACAGTAGGAAAACGCGTATTATATCTTTATAATGGAAACACATAGAGCAAATAAAAAACTTCAGGGCAATAGGAAAAACAATTCGAACACGTAACATCGACTAAGCATGTGAAAATGGACTGCACAACCGAGATACGAGAAAAACGATGCGTGCTAAATGGAGATATGTGCATTCATAGACGGGTTCAGGCTATATTCTTAGCGCCTCTCTAAAATTGAAAACTGATGCAGAAAATAGATGTGTGATATGTTGCAAATACTATAAATAATTCGTTGAGCGTCTTAATTCAGCAGAGATCAGAGATCGAGCGCACCAACAGGAAGGACAGAAGCAGCGAGCACGCAGGACGACGTCGGCCGCGGTACTCGCCTTGGCCCTCGACCACTGTACATTTCCTGGATCACAACCATCGTTGCCTAATTGCAACGGCACAACTTTATCTCGCGATCCGGCCATTTCTTCATGTACAATAGCCAAGAGTATGGCTACAATAGTATTGGGAAATATTTGCCTTCGATGTCGAGTGATGGGGGATTAAATGAGCGCGACCTTCTTCAATTGATTTTGAACAGCACGCCTCAATCGGAGACATCCGTATCACCTACCGATACAACCTTTAGAGTAAGGATTGAAATACCCCGCCAGAGCTACTATGCTTAATAAGAGTTGCCTGAAGTATTGAAATCCAACTAAACACACTTTGGTTGCAAATTTTTCACTCAAAAAAACTCGATTCTACGCTCTCCGAAAAAACATGCACAAAACAAAGTGCTATAGCGGTGATCCCTGTGCTAGCTCGTTCTCCGGAACAGTCGGTCAGAGGCGACGACAACGTGGACTCGCAGAGGTTGGGCAGATGGCTTGGCAGGTGGCCAGCTACTTTGCATACCGCGCCTATTCGTTTTTCCGCGTCCGCGCGCTCCGCCGCGGGCCACGCTGCCTCAGTCGCGACGCCGTCCGATCCCTCGGCCGGTGGCGCGCTCTCTCCGCTACAGCAAACTTGGCCCCATTGCGCGGCAATATGGTAGCATCTGCTTGTGCGACGTGCGCGCGTGTGTGTGCACGGAAGGCGGACGCCTAATTCGATTGTTCATAATTACAAGCGAACTGAGATTGTATGCATTACATCTGCGTACTGCCACAACCAACTTATACTGCACACATGAACGAAGGAAAGAAAGCACTTGAAGCTGCCACCGCTGACGACCACAGCGCACCGATTGCGGATTACGGTAGTTGCGGAAATCCACGATTAAAGCACAGTATCGGAACGATAAGTGAACAATTGCACTGAACACAAATGTAGTCTATATTCTTAGGAGAGATCAGATGTGATTTGCACAACAATTCTTCTATTTGTTTCAGCCCAACACTTTTAAACAGGTTTGCATTATATCTATGCCGAGATTCAGAACGTTTAAGAACAAGTTTTAAAAGCGTGACAGACTGAAGGCATGATGAGATCTTAGACAAACGCGCCCTTTGGTACTTGAAGTTGAGCTAAAAAAAGTTGAGCCAACATTTGCTGATTGAACATCGATGGCGGATATGGTAACACAGATGGTTTTGGCGGCATCAGTGCCTCGGGCAGTAACAGTGACTCCGTGGTCGTGGCGGTTGTGGTCGGTAGGGGTAGCGGGGGATCGGTGGGACCGACTGGATGAGCAGTCGGTGTCGTCGAAGACGTGACTGGAACGGCAGCTGCAGGAACCGGAGACCCAGCCTTCTCCGCTGGCGACGGCGGCTCGGTTGCGGCTCGAGCCGCAGCGGCCGACGCTGTCAGCTGTACCAGCGCCTCCATCATTGTCCTGAAATTATGACCAACGTGGAGTGCTTCAATCTATAGTAAAAATATTGTCATAAGCAGACATTTTCGCTCCTGATTATCAGTGGTTTGAGAGGGAAGGCATTCTCCTTCACAAAAACATATGGAGAAGGATTTTTTTCTTTTTTCAAGACAGTCAACGAAAAAAAGGATCTCCTTCTCCTGTAATAATACTTATCTCATTAAATGAAGAAAAAAGAAGAGAGTCAGACAGACAGGCAGACAAACAGGCAGACAGAGAAGGAGAGAGAGAAAGATAGAAGCCTGGGTTTAGAAATAATGTAGGAAGGAAAAATCAGCGAATAGTTTGTGTTTGCATGTTCGTATAAAATCACTGTCGAAGACCCCCATCTTTTTTACTACACGTTGCAGACATCATCCACACAGTAAATAAGTTATATGTACAAAACGATGAACATAAAATGGATAGAGATCCATCAGCTGTTTGAAACTCAACGACAATCACCCAAAACCAACGTCCTATGGCAGGAGAAGAACGACAACGGTACTAGTCATTCACAAAAGATTCCCTCGAATCTTGCATTTACGATGGCAGATAAGATTTTTCTCTTCTCTCCGAATATAACAATACTAACTAAAAATCTTTAAATACTTCGTACCGGAGGATTTAAGACTCACTGTGGCATCAATGGCAGAGCAGGAAGCTGTTGTTGCTCCAAGTTTCGTAGCGTTAGGTCCAGTGGAGAATCTTCCTGACCATGCGGGCTTCGTATCCGAGATGGAGGTGCCTATAAAACAATTTTTCAAAGCATTTACAGGACTAGCATTGATCAGTCTTAGGATCGTATTCACATGAACCAAAATTGTCTAAATGAACGAGTGCTGTGTCGTTGCAACTAAGCGTTATGTGTCAGGTTAGCTGATCAAAACAACGCTCATTAGTACCTTGTAGACCCTAGTACTCTTTATACTTGTTTCTTGAGCTTGGCCTACGTCAGCCTTAATAAACTTAGCTTATCCAGTACAGTTAATAACGGGGTTCTTAGAGAATTCTATGCAACAAAGCGTGGTTACAAAGACACTTCTCAATTCAGAATACGTTTCCTAACATTCTTCGAGAATTTAAAAATCAATAGAATCTAATTGAGCATTCTGTTCTCTACGGCTTCTCGCCATAAATCTGTTATACATAACGGTGGTTAAATAGAATACAAACCGTCCTGCCAGTTGCTCCAATACATAATCGTCAACGATACATTTCATTCAAGTGCCTTGGATTTCAGGCACCTAACGTGAATCCCTAAATTCCTCCTAAATCACCAAAAAAAAAGATTGCCAGTTCTTCACCTTAACGCCCTTACGGCTCAGCTTCTGTTGATAGGCGATCGGACAACCGGACAGACTTCTATGCGATGTGCGATTACTGTTCACATGACCTTTGCCGGTACATCCGGGTGTCGTACATCGGAGTACAGTGTCTTGCTGAAGAGCCAGCACTGCAACCAATCATAACATCTAATGTGATTGTTTTTTTTAAATTTCCCACCAAATTTTTAGTGGTTCCCTGTAATATATATAAGTAATATTAGTAATCCTCCCAACGGTTTACCGCCTCATCGTGGCTGGGAGGTGTTCCTGGGTGTCGGACTGCAATGTACAGCGAGGTCTTCATCCCCCTGGTAGGGTCTCCCAAGTTAAAAAGGAGTCCGGCGTTTCTATCTAAAAGCCTGGCTAAGAGTAAACGAGCACCAAAATCCACCTCGTCCTGGTATCAAAATCGCATGGTGGCAAATCTCCCTCGGATCCACAAGGGCTGTGACTGCCTGCAGTGGTGAAGACCTGGGGCAAACTTTGGCCATGTTGACCTCAGGACTCCAGGGAACCACAGTGGCTTAACCAGCAAATCTCCGAAAGGTGAAGATTATGCTGGGGCCCGCGTAGCTAGTGAGGACGGGCCATTCACGTATCAAGTAAGTAAGTCTATTAGTAATATTCGATATTTGTAGCAATATGTGATTTCTGCGAGTTCAAGTAGGTAGAAAATTTACTCCTACGTGACATCTGAAAAGCCACCAGTTACTTTTTTTGAAGAATTCTCCACTCCTTTATAGCAAGTACGAATTATTCACATAACCCATTTCTCAATCAAGCTTTTTTCTTTCTTGATTAGTACAGAAATTTTACCAACAGGTCAACATGTCGAAGTTTTTTTTTAATATTTCCTCTTTCACGACGTGCAAGGTCTGATTCTGGGGCAGACTTTGGCCAGGCTGTCCTCGGGATTCCAGGGAACCACAATGGCTTAACCAGCAAATCTCTGAAAGATGGTGATTATGCTGGGGCCCGCACAACTAGTGAGGACGGGCCATTCAAGTACCAAATATCAAGTAAGGTCTGATTCAATACCTATGCATGATATTCTTTAAACTCACCACAAGTCGAATTCTCGAATTCAAGGAGATCTCTTCGAAACCGCTTGATTAGGGCCGAGTGAGGTTCCGCAATATAGGCTCATCAAACTGAGACCGCTGTTGCAATTACTGTGAAGCGGTGGTGAGTGATGTCGCTACGGACTTCCGTGTATCTCCACGCTTCCACGAAGGCGTATCGAAATTGATACGTCCATTGTGCGAACAGAAAAAAGCAGAGCGACTGAAATTGTCGCTTGGTGCAAACAAAGACGTCGGTGTAATCAGTCACATTTGGAGCTCCAGCAAACCGGCCAGCCAGAGTCAATCTCGCAGCATTCAATAAATGCATGTAAGTAGACAAATGACAAATCGTCACCGGCTACCGTAGTTCACTCGTGCCTGCTACATGACAACGCGGCTGAGCTGAGCGCTTACTCCGGAGCAGCAGCCTCTTGGTCCTCATGTAATTTGTGTGGTCGTCATCATTTATCCCGATCCAACTTATTCACTGAGTTCCAAAGTCCAAAGTGTTATGAGGCAGTTTCAAACTTAGGACGATATTACAGTGATCAATTTTCCCGGACGTTGCATTCTACCAAAGTTTTAATCTTGTTGGCATTCTGTTGGTTGGGTAAAATATTTTTTTCTTGGGAACCTCAGGAAGTTGTGGCAAAACATTTCCATGCCGTCATTACAATCAGGTGCCCGTAGTTGTGAAATAGGAGATGGAGTACTTTGCGCACTACGTTTTCCCTAAGAGGGTGACGATCGTCGACTTGCGTTTACCCTATCTGGTATTATGAATAGAAAATTCGATGTCAAGCTCTCTCAAAATGACAACTTCTTTTTTATGTCGAACAGCAGTGCACAAATCGAGACCGAAAGGCACGATGACAATTTACACTGTACGACATTGAGAAGTGAATATTAAAAATCAAGACCAATATGTCTACACTTTGAAAAGGTCTGATCAACTAACCTTATTGCAGTGGTCCACAGCATTTGGTGTTGTTGATAATATAGTTAAAAATGAGGAAAGGGACTAATTATATTGCGCTAATTCACTAGCACGTGTATCTTGCTGGTCTATCATGTATTCGAATTCATGAAGATTTGGTTCTTGAGTCAAGTATGGTCTTTTTTTTAATCACCTATACGCCTCAAGTCCTAGTATCATCGTTCCATAAGGAAAAGCTATACCTATTAAATCCATATACGGTAATTTCGCCACCTTTCCTTCCTTTTTTTTTCCAAATGAAACCATATGGATCCACTTAATACTGACTTTTTTTAAGGAGTTCCATAGTTTGTTTGCAGAAAATTTACACTCTTCACTTTTTCGAAACTTTCTAAGTACGAAAGTATGCACCAAATCTGTAGAGAATCGAAACTGATACAGTACCGGTACTCGCCTAAAACACATCGATGAGGCAAAACTTGTGAACTCATTAAGAACTTGGTTAAAAGAAAAACTAACGGTCATCATATAAGAATATTAGTAACCCAAAAGTGTTTTAAAGGGCGTTTTCGTGCACATTGCAGAAAATGTGCTCAAGTCTGATTTGATCGTTAAATTTTCCATCATTCTCTGTTACGTAATAGTTCGCAAAGAAGATTGATGCCTTACTTTGAATCGTTGACTTATCCGGACGTCTTGGACAGCCAGATAGACTTCGATGATGCGTGTAGAGTCCAGTCTGATGACCAGAACCGTCACATCCAGGAGTTGGACACGCCAGTTTGCCTTCTCTCCGAGTGTTCCAATTCAGACTCGGAGATGGCATAGAAGGGGTGCAGACAGACGGACTGGCGGATCCGGACGGTGGCAAAGACGCCGAGACAGGAGTTTTCGGCGGCGACTGCATTCGGAACAAAGAGCAATTGCGTGCATTTCATTAGGGATGATAAGGGCAATGCGAACGTCAACACTCACAGAGCTCGTCATCGTCGTCGTCACCTCTACCGTCTGGTCCTTCGTCGACTCTGTTGCTATGCGTCCATCAATCGACATACATAGAACCTCTGGCTCAACTTTGCTAGGAGAAATAAAGTTCTGCTCGAAATTCGCCAATCTCTGAAGAAAAAACGAATCATTCGCTCGATGAATACGACTTAAGGTATCCTTGTTTAGAAATCCACTTCTTTCGCAAAACTGTTAGTTATTGCCAGTTTTCCTGATGGGAACTGGTTTTTAACTCGATTTAGGATTGGTTATTCACTAAGATATAAAAAAATTATGTTATTCCTTACTAAATTGTCGAATGTCCCATCCCCTCCCCCAAGATTTTGACAAAAAATGTTTGAAACAAAAAAAACGACAGCATTTTTTTAGTAGGCTATAGTTAGGTTTTTATTTCGTAGATGACAATAAGGTGAAGTTAGTGGCAAAATCCACTAAGATGAGATGAAAGGATTTCTAAAAACAATGCAGATCCATAACTGATTTTTTTGCGAGAACCAGGATATCAATCCAGCAAATATAAGTCGCCCGTAGTTTGGCTAATCCGTCTGCGCATGAAAAATTCGGAGAAAAAAAGACCCTCTTTATAGCTTTATCTCTATTGACCTGAAAGCCCCATCCCATTCTTGTTATTGTTCCATATTGCGATATTATTCTACAAATCCCGAATAGAAAGGGTTAAACTGTTATCCATTATCTCATATCTCTATAATATCTGCTTTTCAACAGTGGTATAATCGCTTCTTACGAATTTACCACACCTGGAGTCGCGTTAGAAGGACATGATCTCTTACCTCGCTATTCATGATCGTCTCCAGCTTCACCTCGTCTTTTTCGGTGTGGGTCTCGTCAGCATTGTGGCTTATTTCCAGCTGACTCGCTGCGGTCCCATCTTGAAGACCGTCACCGACCACACGTACGATATCCTTGGCTGCAATGTGGACACGGTATGGAAAAAAAATCGTACAATGTTGGACGGTGTGGCCGCGAATGAGCAACGAAAAACGAGACATTGTGAGGCAATGTGGAGGACAAAGAATCACCGCGCCCATCATTGCGTCATGCCCTATTGCCGAGGGCAAATGTTCGCTGGTCCACACGACACACGACATCCAGAAGAACGACGAGTCGTCAAGGTGGTGGTGAGCGGAGTGAGCGGGGTGAGCCGGCTGTACGAGGCAAGCCGACGTTGATCGCGATCGCAAACACGAGCACATCACTCATTGCAGACTGTTTTGTCGAGACACGTGAAAATTCAACTTGGTCCTGTCAAGGGAATTCACATTACCCACTACCGGACTTTCATCCGTTATCGATAGAAAATTTTGCGTTAAGAGTTGGAAACAAATATCGACTGAGGCACAGCTCAAGCACTGCTCACAAAAAGAGCTCTTCTTCTATCTGGTATTTAGAAGTTTTTTAGCTATGCAATTTTGTGATGAAAATTTAGGTCAACTCAGAAATCAGAACGTGAAAGCATTTCGAACACTTTCAATGTTCGGTAAACACCAATTAACTTATGACAATGAAGAAGTTTCTACATCAAAAACTGGATTACGATGGGAATCGTCAGCGTTTAGATTTCAACAAGAACTTAGAAATCGAACACCTTCCTTCCAAGTTTAATACTGACCTCAACTTTATGCAACATTACACTCCGTTAGCTTTTATTCTCAAAACGATGAACGTCCCCTATGTTCCTGAAACGTAACGAAGGCTAATCCGAGAAGATATCCATAAAAGTCGTTAGCAGCAGATATCACGAGTTCAACTTAAAAGCCGTACGATAGCGTAATTTTTGGAGATTTCCTATGACGCAGACCGAAGAGCTGTGATAGGGTTTTTCTAGTCCTCTACAGCTTCAACAAGGCCGACAAGGCTAAAAGACCAATGAGCAGGAATTTTAGTCCTTGTGACCGCATAGGAAAAAAAGAAACATTGTGAGACCACTACGCTAAAAACATTGATGCAGTCACCGTTTGCGTTACGATCAAATTACTCACGCTGGACACAAGATGAAAAGTGCTATTCGAGAAAATTCGGGAAAAAAAACCTTTGTCCTAAGTAAAACAGAAAAAAATGTACCTAGTCAGATTATAAACTGAAAGTCATGAATCCAGTGGAAAAATCGAAAAGCACATAAACCGAGATGAGTAATGTGCCAAGACGACTCGACAATGAATTAAGACATTTATGGAGACACGACACCTCTGTGAGAAAAGTCTGAATGGGGAGAACTAGGCGACTAGAAGGAAATGGGAATGGAAAAGCAATTGGAAAGTTGAAACATGACGAGTAGTTCAAGAAGAAATATCAAAATCGCAAAAAACACTTTTGACTGTGAATAGCATGAGAATTCGAGGAACAGTTAAACACCTACTGTCAGGTTTCCGACGACGCTTTGCCGGCGGCGCACCGTCACTTGTTGTCATTGATATAATTGACGCGACCTCATCAGGAGTGTCGGAACCCTCGGAATGTGTCTCCACAGTCTCAGCATCGGGTGGAGTGACGGCGTCCCGTGATGCCAATGAGCTGGAAGGTCTATTAGATTCACGGAAGCCCCCAAAAATACAACATTGCCTATCCCCTGAGTTTACTACAGCCTAAATTACTCTCATCGATCCAGATGTGAAATTCCAGACTAGCTTGAGAACTCACCTAACCAAGGATAGCAAAAAATCCGGACCATAGTGGCCGTTATTCGTGAACACGCCAGCCATGTTCATAATACTCGTGTCGAAGAACCCGAAGAGTATCGTGACACACAGCAGATGATTACTCCAGCAGTAGTCTAGACACGGACCAACACGCTCAGTCGTCCTATAGTTGACAGTGCTGCTGCTGCTGTGGTGATGGGGTGCGTCGAAGTAGCAAATAAGGAGTGGGTGAGGCGGAGCCTACGGTTGGAAATGGGCGTGACCAGTACGACGAGCAGCTGCGTTCCCTTCACTCTGCCAAAGAAGGACAAACGACGGCGGGACGACGGAACGACGGCTGCAATCAGAACCACCCGTCAATGTATTTCTACGGATCACTTCAAATATTTGAATCTTAGCAGATGGTCTCGAGTCAAACGTTCCGCTTCGAAATCTCGGATCAGAAGGTAGTGTCTATGAAACATCATCACACTTAACAATGGTACGAAGCCCATTTATGTAAAAACATTTACAACAATGACTAAGGGTTCGAGAAAAACGATTGTAGTTAAAGAACACGTGAGTATCCAACAACCCACATCTATGAGTGTATGGGTGACTACAAAAAGTCAGAATGAAGAGTAATATTCTGTTGGATAAGCAGTACAAGTATGAAGGTATGATCCTCGAAATCTAAAGGAATTCCACAAAAAAGAAAAAGCAAACGCAGAAAAAAAAAAAACAACAACATTACAGATGTGGAAAGGTCCACAATTGAAAAAACAACCAATATTATTACAACAATCGGAACGCAACATTTGGACAATTTCCTCTAGACAAAATTCCTCAGGCATCAAACGAATCCAAGCTGAAATCGACCAGTTTCTCTGGTTTCGTTTGCCACTTGCCGAAGCCTGCTTCTTCCATTTTCTTGTAAAGTGAATTCTTCTCCTCATTATATGTAACTGCTCTTTGCTTTGCTTCCATGTATGTGCTGCATTTCATGTCTTCGGAAGCCAGTTTTAAGAACGCTTCAAAGATCGCTGCTTTACATAGACGAGAAGGCGACCCTTTATTAGTACGACCAGATTCAGGATTTAGCATCTCTACATGCTCCATATCACGAGTCCAAATATGGGAAGGCGATGTCGACAAAACAATGTTGCTTTTAATCGACTCGACAATGAATGGACGATTCTGTGCCTCTAGCCTTCCGAATAACGCGTGCTTCAACGAAGCATCAGATACTGGAGCAGAACTGCCAAAGTAGATTGAATGCGGTAGAATTGGATGCATCAACGTCGACAGCAACGCTCCTTGTACACCGTAGCTTAGCGGACCCGAGACGAAAGTTTTCGCGAATGAGGAGTGGAGAGAGCGCGTGAGAGAAATCGCGGTTGTCTCTGAGGGCCAATTAGACGACGCGTAAAGTTTTCGGCAGCCACTTTCTCTGCCAATTGCAGCCCAGCTGAATAACTATCGTAGTCGTAATCCTTACAACAATGAAGCCGCTAGCAACCCAGGAAAATTCTAAGTGAATCATATTAACCTATTAAGTAACGAAGTCTTGAATTCAACGTCTAAACCATTCAACTGTAGCAAAGATGTCTACGCCCACGAGATACACATTGCAGTAATCATTCTCTTCTACACTAATTCGACAAACGAATCCACTGCCATCACGTTGGACAATTAATTATTTACCGACTGCATGGCGCAATATGTAACAAGGGACATAATATGAACTCAAATCGTGTATATTATTTGGTAAACCCGCGGTCATTTTTCGGAGATTCGCTGAAGCAAGCACCTGCACCTAGCAATTTGACGTTATTTTAATGAAATGAAAACACTCGTGTCGTAATCGCTTTATTCACATTTTTAAACACGAGTCTTCGTGTCCAGAAACACGTTTTGGAAGTCTCGGACATGGAAACTCGATTCTCCAGTAAGCTAAGCGTGCGGTTGGAAAGCCATCAAACTGCCGTCACCACTCTCTTCACGCTTCTATTACTCTTCGTTACGTGAGCAGTTTTCGCCTTCATTCGCTCAATCTTAAAATGAAGAAGCGCGGATAACGCAAAAGCAGCCTTCGCTCAGCAAGTGGGAAATTGGATGGAGCAGCGAGTCGAGACAGCAGTAAGCCATCTCTGGTATGCCAACCACTCGTACGTCTGCTATTCTCCTTGACACGTAATCAACATGCAAAAAATTAAGAGAAGCGACGATGACTCCTGCTCGAAACATCCAATCCGCATGTCATTTCCCAAATCTTATTGGCTCGTACGATATATTTGGAACAAATAGAGTAGGCGACATAACGAAAGAAAATGCATTCAGAACCTTGAGAACAGCAAGAATGAAGAAAACAGGAAATGGACATGTTCATATTTGAATCATCTAGTTTCGTCCTTTTAACATATCTGATACACGCCCTCACATTCGTAAAAATCGAGAGCAAATGGTAAACTCCTCGAATGTCATTAGGTGAGATACTCAAGTACAATGGAATGTAACGTTGTTTTGACTACACAACGTCTTACTCCTATTTCGTCTGCTGCCAAAGACTTGTTAAGCTCCACCTAAGCCAAACTCATTACATTCACCAACGAAACCACATAAATCACTAACAGACCACAGACGATGCGTCTCTGCATACGCCGAGAAAAGCTCGATTATAAATGGCCGGAGGAAGTTGCTTCTTCGTCAAGAGTTTAATTAGCACTGAGATTTGCGAACACTGATATGGGACCATGCCTAGGAGAACAAACAGAAGAAATATATTTTATAGGGCAAGAAAAAACTATTTAGTTATGCAATGGATGTAATATGAGAACAGCTGAAAATCAAAATCGGCTTTTTTTCGGGAGAATTCTTGCAGTTCTGTAAAGGCGGTTCTGAAAGACCTGTTTCCTGTTCTTTTCATTGAGTGCCGAAGTCTTAATTATCATAAGAGGCAGGTAATTTACAGCTCAAAATTTCTGATCGACAAGCTGCACTTTGCAAACCATAGTAGGATGTGCACTGTGCAAGCACGCCTTCTCCACCAAAACTTCTTCTGTTGCTCAGAAGGGTTCTCTTTGAATATTCATAGGCCAATTTCAGATAGACGCCAGCGCGCTGTTTAATAGCACTTATAGCAGTGTTCTCAATAATTTGGCGATCGTCGCAATAACTCTACTCTTCACCCACGGCCACAGTTCGAACAAACTCGGGTTGTTTTCCTCGCCATCAACTTCCACTACGGTAGCTCTAGATGAGGGATGGGTACACATTGCAGAGAAAAGAGCGAGGATACCCGGACAACAAAGCGCATTGCGTCCAACAGTGCTAGCATAATAATATGACCGTATGGACTCTGAATAGAAAATTTTCGCCATGAACGAAGAATAGTACAACAAATATTATGGTTTGCTTGTCACTTTCACAACACTTAATAGCTTTTTTGAATGGATTTTTAACTTCACAACAACGATGAAAAAAGAAGCATGATAGCAGTGACTGCAGGATCCGCAGTGTAACAATGAAACTCATTAAAGCTATACTATTTATTCCTATTTCTACTACATTTTATTATTTCTATCACACTACTCTACCGTTTAATTCCACTTCCCTTTGGGACAACATATTCATGAAAAAAGACTAAGGCCGCCAGTCTGACGGAAGGATTAATTTCAACAGGGCGAATGAGTTATATTAAATGATGGAAATTTTCTGGAATTTCTCAACACTACGCATTCAAAATCCGTTACTACTTTAGCTCTTAATAAATCACTTCATTTAAATATTCGATGGTCCATTTCGTCATATTCCCAATGCCTTTTTCCGTACCCTTAGCATCACATTAACCCTAACTTCAAGAAACTGGCCTACTCAGAAAGCGGATTTTTTGGCACCATCTGCCGAACATAATTCATCTGTGGTTAAGGCAAGATGTTCCTCCTTATATCCTGGACGACGACGACCCGGCTTTAGGCAGGTGATTCAGACCGGACATCGTCCTAATTGCTGATGTTGTAATGCGAGTACGCATACTGAGTGCCGGCAATGTGCCAAACTCGATCGTATACACACCTGTCGTCCAAAGAGACTGAACAATCACCATAGCTTACCACCAACTCCCACCACTAGTACCACTAACACCACGTGCACAAACCAAAATCATAGCCGAATTACCATACAAACCTCGCAAAGCTGCTTTCGCTATTGTGACTCGTTTTACACCAACAGATGGGCAGTGTCCACAATTTGACTTGTGACCCGACCTCTGAACTCACAACTAGCAGCCATATGGTTAACAGCTTCATTCAACCATCACAAATACCATGAATATCGCAAAAGAGCCTGGACAGTCAAAATTCTTGAACAATGAAAACGCTGATCATTATCTCAACTTAGTAAATGAACTGAAAATTCAGGTTTTTACCTCAGTAATAAATTAACCTTTATAATAACGGGCTATTAATGAATAGTAAATAGTTTTAATTCACTGGCTTCCTAAACATATCAGAAGTTTTCGACTTGGTCGATTAATTCCATACCATATTTCATACTCATTTTTTAAAAGCATCTTTCCGAAATTACTAAGGATTGAAATTCAGGATACCACTACGTTCCCACGCCACTAGAACAAGGGATATTCCAAAACAACACCGATATGTCAAAGAAATCCATCACCGAATAGACTTTAGAAGAGAATCAATTATTCTAGGAAATCAATGTAATTAATTTTGAGAAACCGAATGAAACGTAATGTACCTTCGCATCGCTCATACACACTTACTGGTTGGATCCCTACTTCTAGCCTAACTAGGCCTAAATGATAGCATGCACGATCCATGTAAATCGTAACTTGGCGCTCATGCCATACTTTACCTAAAAAGTAGTGGCTGGGGAACTGGGGGAAAAGACTACCTATAGCAATCAGACCAATGCGGCGTAACGGTTGCGCGAAGATACAGCATGATTGGGCGAGTGTCGTCAGCTTGCAAGCACCAACATAATATACCATCATGTCTGGTGCGCGAACTATGAGTTATACGACACACAACACTGTTCCCATCAATTGATGTTAATCACCAGGGCAGATAGGCGAACTGTCACCAATTATCCACATCAATAATCTCCTCAGTGATGGAGCAAACATTCAACTTGGCTCATTCAGATTCCAAATCTCAAAGGATGTGACAACTAACGCCCGTATGAGTTGCGCATAATCACCGCCACTTACATCGCTAATTAGCTAGCATCAGTGCAGCACACCCTTAGTCAATTGACAGACCCAAGACCACTTCATGAATGAGAAGAAAACGTTAACTTCAGAATACGGTGTACTTACTGAACCACAAGTTTCTCAACAAGAAGCACAACTAACTATACTTTTGAAAACCCTAAGCCCGCTTCTGTAAAACAATCTAGCAATTCAAATGGAACGACTACATTTCACCTTAAATATGACCTCTTACACGTCTTCTTTGACGGAATTTTGCATCCCTCAGATTTGGAATACCAATTTTCATGTAGCAAAACCTTCTAGAAACCATAGAAGCGCATGATGTTGCAGCATATAAGAACAATAGATGTGGTCCTGTGAACACCTTACAGTTCGTAACTATAAAGCAAGAAAGTATTGTGGCACCACGTATTTCAAAAAACGGCTGTAGTGATACCTCGTCGATTACATTCATGGAAACTCCCATAATATTGCCCTCAAGCAAAAGCGCTCATTTTCCGCATTTTCATTTTTTATTTATTTTATATGACCCATCATCACTTCTACTGTGTGTGCCGATCTAAGCATTTCTTGAAATCGATTCGTTTGATCGCATCTATCACCCTCGCAGGCCTTCGAACATGTCCGTTCAGCTGCTGGTTGAGGATTTCTTCTTCATGAATACATGGAATCTTTGTCAAGTTGATTGTTCTTGCTATCTTGGAGACAGTCGACCTAGAGAACATTCCCAGGTAGACCAGCAGCATTCCCTTCTCCTCTCTGCATCGTTATACGTAGTGCAATACCAATTGATTACTAATCGAGTTAAAAAATATGACGATTACACAAGATCAAGTGCCTTCCTTCACATTCTCATTGAAAAAACACCCCTGTATTCTAAAAAATCAAAAAGGGAAAAACAATTAAATAGCCAACTTTGATTGCAAATTCCTAAAAACAGTTTGAATCTTAAGCCAAAGTGTCACGGCCCATAGTAAGGTCGGATTGACGACGACCACCTGGCGCCATGTGCATTTGTGTGGAGTGCTCTATCAACTCGCTTTAGCCACCTCACTCGACTGACCTTGCCCGCACGCCGTACATGGGCGCATTAATCACACGCAACCCTACTCTACATCGTTACCGTATCGCAAAGAACGACAGTAAGCCTCAATTACAGCGCCATTTCGGTCAAACAAAGCAAGTTCAAAACGCTACCAAAATCTCCCGGATTCACATTTGATGCTACATAACTGAGCAACAAAGTGAGAGGAAGCAAACTGATGCATTAAAAAGTTAAGGTGAATATATTGCTAGACAGTACAAAAAATGGAATATTGGTGAAAATACCTATGTTATTCCACTTGAAAATTTTATCAGCCACGCAATGCACATTGAGTACTCCACTTTGTTCAATATCTGTGATCGTTTGGACGTTATCAGGAACGGGGCACAACTGGAACTTCGGGCTGAAAAAAAACCTGTAGGTGGTCCGCAAATTGTAGATTTTACAATTTCTAATACCGATACTTCCTTAAAAGTAAAGCTTCATATCACTATATTTGAGGGTACATGCCTTCCAACAGAACATTTAACTTCGTACTTGTACTCTCATATTTTCTTATTATATAAATTTTTATTGTTTTATATTATTTTATCATATTATTATCATTGCTATATTATACTATATTTTAAGTTATTGAAATTAAAACGGAAGAGTAGGGAACTGAGCAAATCTTTGACATGACTGTAATAAACTTTACTGTAAGGTTGCGTGGACTTCTCACGTCACATTTGACAATGCACCTATTAAGCACAGCACAGTAATATAGTACAATGACGTTTTTGAAAGATTTCTAATGGAGATAACAGCCCAGAATTAAGACATTGAAGAATTACCGGCTACCACTGATAAACAGCCACATGAAACCGTTTACTAAAGCAGATCCACGCAAAACAGTTCGAGAGTTTTCGAAACAAACTGGTTCCAGAACTCCCGACTTTGTTTTGAGCTCGTTTTCCGCAACAAAAAAATGTGTTGCTTCTTGGTAATAGCATAAGGGCATGAAAAATGGATTCCCTAATAACATCTAACATTATTCGTGATGGTTCGACAGATATGAAGCGTCGGAATACATCCTTAAGCAAATTTGCATCGTTTAGAAAAGTTAAGACGACTTCTAGCCCACAACAATAACCGAGCACGGGTCCCCTAACAAACATGGCACAAGAAAAATAAGAAAGAATTGCCATAACTGGCAATTTCTCACATATTTCGAAAACCGCTTGCGCAGAAACGTCCTTAACCAACCCGTAGGTAATTTAGTAGTTCTAGAAATACAAATTTTCGTGAAGATGAAATATATGTGTGCTTGGGTTCTATTTAGAATATTATATATACTTTAACGTACTTTATTCGGATTATCAAAATCTGTAAACTGCACATTTCAAGCAAACCGTTTAAAAACGACTTCACTTTACATATAACCCAATACCCCACCCAACGGTTTACCGCCTCATCGTGGCTTCGAGGTGTTGCTGGATGTCGGACTGCGATGTACAGCGAGGGCTTCATCTCCTGGCAAGGTCTCCCAAGCTGAGCCATCAGAAAGCCTAGCTAAGAGTAAACCAATACCAGGATTCACCACCGTCCTGCTATCAAAGTCGCATGGTGGGCAAATCTCCCTCTGATCCACAAGGGTTGCGACTGCCTGTCGTGGTGACGACCTGGAGCATACTTTGGCCAGGCTGTCCTCGGGATTGCAGGGAACCACAATGGGTTAAGCATCAAATCTCCAAAGAATGGAGATTATGTTGGAGTCAGTACAACTAGTGAGGATGGGCCGTTCAAGTATTAAGTAAGTAAGTATAACCCAATACTGGGTGAATAGTCAGTGTGCTACCACTTTACTAGAAGAACACGACTAGGGCTGACACCAGCCACATCTCTCACAAATAAATTCTTCTCACTTCCTAATGAACTAGACAAAAAGTGTAGTACCGCTGGAACGGCTTAATCTGAACAATCGTTATAAATAAAGAACCTCGTACCACAGTGAAAACAGACAAACTGAAAAAAAAGGTATAAGCAATGTAGTAGTTGCATCTATTTAATTGGAAAAATTAAGCATAGCAAAACTTAGAGAGGGTGAATACTATCGTTTCCTTTTTTTCTTTTCAGTTCTCACTTCGTATTCTTGCTAAGCAAACACGAGGTGTTATTTTTATTCTTTATTCACGAACAAGCTGACGTTTCGGCGGACTTCGCTTTCCTCAGAGCCAGGAAGGGTCAGGACGACAGCAATCTATTCGGCCAAACACCTCCATAACCAAACACAGAAAACGCTAAATTAAGATTTCAATCACACTGAACACAGAATAGCTTCTTTGCACATTCACCGCTTTCTATGAGGCTTCCACTGAGTATGTGGCGTGGAGACCAACCGCACACAATTCGCATGGAAGCGTAATGTGCCCCTCCCAGCAGAATAACAGGCTTATATACTGCCCAATATCACGCGTGATAATGAGGCATTCTTTCCCTGTGGTTCATTTTCGGATTTCTGGAATTAGTCCAGAACACCTCAAGAGTTTTGCGTGCTTGTGTTCGCGATTCCTGTGCCAGGATCGTGAGCCGTGGTTCAAAGTCCTCCGCGTTATGTCTCTGGGTCCTATGCGTGCCTAGTGGGGTATTTGGTTTATGTTTACCGACTAGGTGTTCTTTTATGCGGACAAAGAGTGGTCTACCCGTTTCGCCAATGTATTCGTCTCCGCACGCCTTATAGGAGATCAAATAAACTATACTCGAGCTCATGCAAATCACCGTCTCTACCATTGGGGCAAATTATGCAATTCTTCGTTGCACATAGACGGTCATATAGGCGGTTACGAACTAGCTGGCGCCTAAGAGTATTCGGTGGTATTTCAACGTTTACCGAATTCTCAAGACCCGCCCTTCTTAAGCAGCGTTTCATAGCTGCAATTACATCATTTGTGATGAAGGATAGGATAAACGGGACCTTTTTATCGCTAGGGTTGTCGTTTGGGGGGCCTAGGATTTCCCCTACACCTTTCCCGAGTGGCAGTTTCGTAGCCATTAGAAATGGCTATTTGCCGCGCCAAGTCCGGGACTCTCTCTGCTCTCTTCCCGTTCACACGCTGGTTGTTGTTCGGAAAACATCTTTCTTACAAGCGCCCTTTTCGTGTGAGAGGGGTGAGATGAGAGGTAGTGAACCAAGATGTTTTTACTACTTGGCTTTCGGTACCACTTAGCCACTCCCCCCCTCCCCCCACCAAACAACTCTAGCGCTAAAAAGATCCCGTTTAACCTACCCTTCATCTCAAATGATGTAAGTGCAGCTATAAAACGCTGCTTAAGAAGGGTGGGTCTAGAGCATTCGGTAAACATAGTTGAAATGCCACCGAGTAGTCTTAGGCGCCAGTTGGTTCGTAACCGCCTATATGACCGTTTATGTGCAACACAAAGAATTGCATAATTTGCCCGTAACGGTAGCCACAGTGATTGCATGAGCTCGGATACAGTTTATCTGATCTCCTGTAAGGCATGCGGAGACGAATACATTGGCGAGACGGGATAGACCCACTCTGTGTCCGCATAAAAGAACACCTAGTCGGCGAAACGTAAACCAAATACCCCACTAGGCACGCATAGGACCCAGAGACATAACGCGGAGGACTTTGAAGTACAAGTCACGATGCTCGCACGGGAATCGCGAACACAAGCGCGCAAAACTCTAGAGGCGTTCTCGATTAATTCCAGAAATTCGAAAATGAACAGCAGGGAAGAATGCCTCATTATCACGCGTGATACTGCGCAGTGTACAAGCTTATTATTCTAACGGGAGGGGCACATTACGCTTCCATGTGAATTCTGTGCGGTTGGTCTCCACTCGACATACTCGTGGAAGCCTCATAGAAAGCGGTGAGTGTGCAAAGCTGTGTTCAATGTGACTGAAATCTTGGTTCAGCGTTTTCTCTGTTTGGTTATGGAGGTGTTTAGCCGAATAGATTGCTGTCACCTTGACCTTTCCAAGCTCTGAGGAAGGCGAAATCCATCGAAACGTCAGCTTGTTCGTGAATAAAGAATAAAAATAACACCTCGTGTTTGCTCAAGAAGAATACGAAGAATTACTTGGTCAATGCCGAGGTTAATAGAAAGTCGAACGTGGGATTTATTACGAAACGTATCAGTTCTCACTCTCGTTTGATTTCCATCGATGTCGCAGATCTCTTTGAAAATTTCTCATAATTTGTTGGAAGTTCAGGCGGAGAGACTACTCACCTCTTCAAAAAAAATTAGAACGGTTCTTCGAGGCATTTCACGAGAAAAAAAAAGCAGAGACTTCTTCTATGTTTGAAAAACAGCAATAGTGGTTACGACCACCTGCATTGTGCGGCACAATTCCCAGTTTTTACCCCTTGCTAAACTAAGTGGTTCACGGCAGATGTTCACAATGAGTTTCTTGCGATGTCATTTTCAAACTTCGACAATCATCATTGTAACTGTTATTCTAACAGCATATTGAGTGGGCAAACCACATCTTTACGTGAGTAAATCTATATTAATAAACCACTGCGAGAATTCCTTAGTTTGAAGCACCAAAGGATCTCCTATATGTGCACTATAGCCTACAGAAGGGTAAAATCCGAAAAAAGAAACCCCGTTTTCCTGTGAGAATGCCATAAAATGCAACATGAGAAGTGACCGTTTCCACACAATATCTTTTCACTTGAACACAAGACTTCGATAAAAGATGCGTCCATTATCACTTTAGTCAGTGCAACGACCACGGTAAGCAACTACACGGTAATAAATTCGCAATTTGTCCAATTCGCAAAGCACGAAGAGCAAAAGAAATACGACACGCTACTGCAAACAGTACACATGTTCAGATTTCAGCAAGTAGTAATCTTTGTAGAACGAACACCCACGGGAAACATGCCGATTTTGCTCCGGAAGACCTTGAAAGAATGTGCACCGCCAAAATGGCTATCGTCGCCTTTGGACGATTGCACAATCTCCATCCTTTCATTTCCTCCTACTTTTCTGCCGTCTTTTGCCAAACGTCAGCTGGTCAATCGAACAAACGCAATGGACACTCAAACAATTACGACCGCAAACGGGTGCAATAGCAAACGGCGATCACGCGTGCAGACCGCAGGAAAATAAAGCGAGGGATCGAAAAATCCGTGCGGTTTTTCTGAAGAGAAAATTAGTACGAATAATCATGAACTTTTTAAATCCTACACTTTGTCTACATTTGATTTTTTTCTTGCAAACTGCAAATTACACAATCGAAAACCATCAAAACTCTACGATACTTTAATCTACTGTTCAAAGCGCCACTGATATTCACAATCTCGATCATCAGAAAATCGTCAAGGAAGAAAAAAAAGCAACGCTATAGATATTTCGCACCTTTAAAACCAAAAAATCCCCATTAGCGCAGAAGAAATGTGAGAGGTACAACTGATCCAACTACAAGGTACTTGAAATCAACTAATTGCTTCTCATTATCTTCATTTTACACAAGATTAATTACAGCTAGTGATTGCCCTCTCGCTTAATTACACTATCATTTGAGGATATCACCGTGTCCGGCCTAGATCAGTGTGCCCCTTCATGATCATTTGTTCTTAGTGATCATGGGAACACACTCATAAACGATAATATTGCTCAGCTTCACTACAAAAGACGACATGCCCAAACCTCAAGAAAAACCAACTAAGGTTAATTATGTCACAAGTCCGTAACTGAACTACTGATTCGAAAAACGCAAACAGTAATGGAGATGGCTTTGAGCGATAGTTGTTGGTTTTATGTGAATTAGATTTTAAACGCATCAATATGGCAAAAAACACGCATTACAGATGCGAAGCGTGTGGAGAAGACAAAAGTCAATTTGCGAATGCCATGTCACCATCAAGACGACAAGGCATAGCCAACAAAATCGCATGGCTTCATTTTGAAAACGCGAAATGCCCTTTCTCAGTCAGAAAGCTCTTCGCCTATTTTCAACAACGGATATTGACTGAACGACAACACTCAAATCCTCACTGCGCACTGGCTACGTAAAGCTTACGGAAGAAACGTCATGCTATTCTAACTTAAATCGTGTTCAGTTTAATAAATACAGACGAGAACACAAAGTGCAGTTTCTTGAGACTTAAATATTTGATAAAGATAAAAATATGACTTTCGAAACAAGCTTGTCTTGGAGAATCCAAACTCCATGTGCTGGTTCACGCCTTCATATTTTTAAAAAAATCTCTAAGTATGAGCACTTTTCTGAACAAAAAAAGAAAATCCTCAGCCAAATACCAGTCAGTAGTCGTTACTTCATCAAATAAATGTGACCTTGTCAATTTATATAAATTTCAAACAGGTCACATCACACAGAGTCACATTTTTGCTTATTTGTGAGTATCACTGATGAGCTATTCATGTCACAAGCAAGAAACTCGTAGAATAAAAAAGAGTTTCATACTATTTTATCCTAAAATCTGTAATAATAGAAAATTCTCTTTGCAAACTCGCATTCCTTCCTATACATTAAAACTTCCCATAAGTTTTTCTACACAAAGAACACGCAAATAAAAATACCAAAATTAATTTTTTCAAGAAATTCTGGGACAAGTGCGTGCACGTGGTGCGAACATAACGTCTGCCTCCAAATTGAAGCCAGCATATCCAGCTTACACAGAACTTCATCAATTTAAATGAAACCACTTTTCACTTAATACTTGGTTCGAGAAGCATAATGTTAGAGAAGTTGGGCAATAACACGCGCAAGGCCGCTGGTTCGAATCTGCACAAGAATAACCAAGGTTCCCATCTCTTCGGGGCATGGAAATTGGTAGCAAATCAGCCTAGGAAGAACTTTTCTCCAATCCACAAGAGCTGGCGATTACCTGAGATTAAAACCTGAGAAAGCCCTAGCACAGTTATCTCGGAACTCCATTGGGAATCAATTCGACTAGTTTTCAATGGTGTTCATACAGAAGAGCAAAATCCTTACGGGAATGAAGCATCGAATGAGTGAACATGAAAGCGAACTCCTCCTTGCAACATCTAAACTTTTTGCATGACTATGATGAAGATTTCCTGTATGATTTAGCTGACACAAGGTTGGTATGTCAGGTTCCTGTTAAACTTGTATCAGCTCAGTCATGAGGAAAACCACTGTTTATTCTCCCCGAGGTTTAAAGGAAGTCGACTTTTTAAGATATAACGAAAATGTACCAATTCACTGAAATTAATCAGAATATAGCGAACCAGAAGCGTCAACTTCGCAGCACTGCTCAGGGCAACGAGTTTATGTGCATTAAGTATACATAAAATGGGACGACAATTGGTCGCCAAGTTACTTTGACGAATCGAATGTGGTAAGAAAAAGCCATTTATACGAGCAATACGGCCCCAAATTACTAAAAGCAATAGCGATATTGGGAAGTCGCCAACAGATTTGTTCCTCTCTGAAGGGATATGGCAACATCAAAATCGCTTCCCAGTGTTTTACACTATCCTTAAAAATTTAAAATATTCCCGTTGACGAATGTGTGATTATATCCCTCACGAAATAATTGGCTGTTTTCTAACTTAGATCAACATCATAGCCAACTTTAGTAATTGAAATACAAACAAATAGAGTCTAGAGATCTTTGCCGACCAAACACACTTTTCTTATCCAACTAAGATATAGTCCCTACTTTCTGAAACGCATGAAGCGGACTTTTTTGCCAATTCTTAGTCAAGGCTCGCATTTGGAACACTATAGCAACTGAACATTTCCTCCAGCTGAGTATAACGCAGTTCTCTTCTGTTTGCGGCTGCAACGGACCTGTTCGAAGCTTTAAAGATCCGAATTTCGTTTTCGGTATCAATATTTTGGTTCTAAAAAATTTTTTAGGTTTTAAAAGCATTTTTTTAATAATTATATGTGCTCTTACGAACAATGTATCTTTCACATGTATTCAAATCCTCAACTATTCTAATGAACGAGAAGTTGTTTCGCCGAAAAATCAGCTTTGTCATTAATGTGTTAAAAACCAAAAGTAAATCTCTTCAGAATACCTCTATTTATCAAATACCACTTGCTCAAGTGTATAATAAATTACCCAAGATAGCTAAGCTTTTTCACTGCCGCCTCACTACAGCTGTACGAACAATTCGGAGGATAAGTGGCATACAACACCAGTCTCAAGCACTCATTCAAGCGCAACATACCGTCTTCGTCACGGACAAAAATGCATTTTGGATCTCCCACTTTCGCCGCTTCAGTGATAAGATACCTGAAACCCGATTTCTCACAATTTTTTGACCATCGGTGCCATTTCCAATAAAACCATATCATATGTGTAATCTTTAAAGAAATATTGAAAAAAAAACCTAAGAACAAGGCCAACCTTATCAAAGAGCGTCTTGCTAGGACAATTGGGTCAAAATGTATGATTGCGGTGCCCCTTGCGGTTCCTACGGTCTGGCCATCTACAACTCCAGGACGCGAAGAAGCGATTGCTACCAGCCGCTTTTCAGCTTGGTCGTTAACGAAGAAGAACCTTTAACGAAGTTTTTAGGTTTACTAAAGAATATAGGAAAATTGCTCCTCTATCGGAAGTTAAGCAAAAAACTTACGCTGCAACTTCAGTGCTATATTTGACGGCATAATAACTGCACATGCCGTAGTAATCACGTTTAGAATACTCAGACACCTAAAAAAATACGACCCTACCAAGAGTAGACAAAGCATTGGTAAACAAGACAATTATTAAAAAAAACACACATCAAGACACAGTTGTGAACACCCATGATTTCGGCCACGGCGCGCTTTTACGCTTGCCTCAGCCATGGCCATCGACTCGGGATTGTTGTAGTCAAACTAAAGAATGGAATCAGTGACAATCTACAACTGTCTTCGAACATAATGACCATTTCAAAATTTCCGAATTAAGTTAATGAAGAAGTGCTGCGAAGTGATAGTATACCATGAAAATCTTTTTGAGAGCAAGAAGAGCAGCGTCGTTTTTAGCTGCTTTCTTCGATTTGCCACAGCCAATGAATTCTTCTTTATCGTTAATGATAAGTTTGCTCCTGAAATTAAACTTTACCTTACTATCCGAATATCCTGACATTTCAGCAAGTCTGTATAACTCGAAATTCACTTCTTTTTGGGAATGTTTGGTGGGAAAATGTGCAGCTACTAAGGGTTTCGTGCTTAACTTAGTCTATGATACGTAGTCTGTGTAATTTAATTCAACCAGAAACAACACCATCGATGACCTATTCAAATAACTAGGGTACAACACATTAGGTTCTCAACAAGATGGAATGTCTTATTAAGAGAACAATTTATGTAGGCTCGGAGCTGGTTAACACGAGTAGCAGTACTCTACAATTACGGTGTGAGTATGTAGCATCTATAGTACAACATAAATGCTACAACACAGCACATTTTCATATAACTGGATAGGCCGTCTTCACTGGTTCTGTGGGACCCAGCATAATTTCCACTTTTTAGGAATTTTGTTGGTTTAGCTACTATGGTTCCTTGGAACACCGAGGTCAGCCTAGCCAAAGTCTGCCCCAGGTCGTCACAACCACAGGCAGGCGCCGCCCTTGTGGATCAGAGGGAGAATTGTCACCATGCACTAGTTTGATACCAGTCCGGTGGTGGATCTTGGCATTGGCTCACTCTTAGCTGTGCTTCCTGATGGGAACACCGAACTTCTTCTCAGTTTGGGAGACCCTGCCGAGGAGATGAATCCCCCGCTGTACATCACCGCCCGATACCCAAGAACACCTCCAATCCACGATGAGGCGGTACTATTGGGAGGATACATTCATATACTGTCTCATATTATGCAAAAATTTGTAGTTTTGCATATTACGAGCAGAGTGCAATAAAATCAAGCATCACATCATGTAAATCAATGGTTTTGGATAGCAGCCTAGATTCCTTAGCTTTATATCACCATTTTGTATAATGCTTCCTCGTTACTAGTTTCGCTTTTTTTCATCTACTTTCCTCGTGTTCCGTGTGATCCCACTGCTTTGATAGCAATATATCTGCGAAAACTTCTAATTTTCGTTGGCGGCCGCCTGGGGCTACGCCCCAATTCTTGATGAAGTGCCGCATTACCTAACCTAATGCATACAGTCTACTGAGCTCACCGGGAATCTCACCACCCCAAAAAAGCATGAGCCTTTCTCACTAGCAATCATCTGTGTTATAGTACTTGTACCGTCAGTAAAAAAGAGTTGTTGAGAAATTCTCGTATTTGGATTTATGCAGCAGAGATCTTTGTAGTACCCTCGTCACCTGTGGTGCTCTCCTGACCGTAAACATCGTAGTGACTTTCCAGTCAATAACAATTTTTTGGAAACATGAAAAACTCCAAAGTTTCGTAAAATATAAAGTGTAGAATATAGCTTTTGCCTAGCAACGTTTAGAATAACATTGGTGGAGAAGCTAAAGGCTGAATTATAGAAACTGCAGGGAAAAAAAGTTTAGTGGCAAAGCCATGTATGTCGGTCAATTTGCCCCTACATGTACACTAAAAATCAGTAAATACGGTAGTGAATACGTTAACAGCAACAAAGCACTTTATATACAAACAATGAGAGAACAAATGACTTTGTAAATTCTAATGAGAACTTATTCTTTAAAAAACTCACTTGAACACCATTCCCATTTGATTCACGGGTTCATCAACAAGGCCCAAGTCTTCGTATTTAATATTTGGAGTAACCTCAATTAAAAAAACGGTCTTCAGGTCATTGAGAATAGCATACAAGTCAGGACTGTCAAGAACACCAAGTCTTAATAAAAAGGAAAAAAGTTATCAATACCGATCTATTTTGTTTAGCGAGTAAAACGTGTAATTTCTGACACGGTGGAACTGGCTGTTCTACAGGAGGTTGTTGCTCCGCAGTCACAGCGGGTGGATCAATATCAAAATGAGATCTAAATACGTGACCATGATTTAAACTACGGAGATAACTAAGGTAGAAACTCTCTTCAGAAAACCATCTTGCATAATTTGTAACATAGAGCGCTTCGGATGACATAAACCATAGTTCTCATCTTTCCAAATAAAGATGCTCTAAGTTTAATAACAAATAAAATTCAGAAGGTTTGAGACGCAAACCTGAGTAACTCATGTGCTACATATTCCTTAGCCTCATGCTTCGAGCGACTTGGAGGCGATGTAAATTCAACCGTTTTACCACCCACTGCAACAAAACACTATGAACTAATCTTTTTTCTAAAAATTCGCTAAGGTACTTGATTGATTTTAAGCCACTCTCCAGTACAGGATTCCACTATCGAATTCACGCACCGGAAACTGTTTCCCGTAGCTGGGGGACCCCTTGGACAGTATGACTAAACAATCTTTGCGTTATCCAGACGTTTGTGAAAAAAGTGGGTCCCCCATGCGACGTCTTTTCCCTCGCTCGTCACTGACCAGTTTATAGGAAAGTGACTGGGGATCCACTAGTATTTTGAAATACACTGCCTTTTGATTAAATAAGAATCAAATTAGGGTCAAGTGCCATGAATGTAACTCCAAACATATAAAAAAACATTAAGGTAAAATCCAGCCAAATCTGTTTAAGACCTAGCAAAGGACTTCACTGCATTTCACTTCCACTATCGATATGAACACAATTACAACAAAGGTGTCACGTCTCCCCTTTGTTTCAAATCTCTCGGACATTGTTACAAAATTCGTCAGAACGCTTGGACTCAAGAGGAACACCAAATGAATTGAATTACTGCTAAATTCCTTTCACTAGCACATGACTATGAGGTTGAAAAGCTGTGAACTGTTGTAGATTTCTAGAAGTATCACCAATTTTCCGTATGCACACGAAGTTATAAGCTAACAGTGCACAACTGACGGGAATCGTTAATAAAAAAAACCTACTGTTGAGAATCAACAAACATTGGGGTTGACCCCAAATGAAGGAAGTAGTAAAAATATAAGTTGGCCTTTATTCTAAACCATTTCAGTGAACAGAAGCAGCTCTTGGCCCGTGGTTAAAGCATCACGATTGCAGAGGAATACCAATGATATTTGCCAGATACACCGTTTGTAGATAACTACCAGTTACAGTCTGCAGTTATCGGCATCATCCATTCGTTGTTAAAATCTGCAGATTAAGCCATTTGATTAAACCCTGTTCCGTAGTTAAAACTTACCTAAATCTATAAACGAAACTACTCATTGGGAAAGTTCAGCAAATCCTTTTTCTTTCTTGTTCATCCATACATCTTTTATGAAAATGGACTTCGGTAAAATGATTTTTCACGTACGTAGAGCTAAACGAATTACCCACTTGACCCTAATCTGACCCAACAGTCCTACAGTTTCGAAAGAAAACAAGTAGAAAAGAATAATAAGCAGTGTTGAGTCGGAGGAAGACACCCTCCTAACGATCCCGTCACTCTCCATAACAGCCCCTCACTTCCTTTCCACCGCGGGCGTTCGGTCAACCTAGCCCTGACATGGTTAAAATGCGAAGAGTTCGTACACCATGTCTGGGAGATCCGCTCGAGGAGGTAAGATAGTTACCATTTGATAGCCAGAAGTTTCTAATCAAGCTCAAAACGTTAATGAACAATCATTTCAAGAAGATAAACCTCTGCCATCTTATAATCGTGTTATTAATACACAAGGGGCAGGGCCATTATGTTGCCGCACCAAAAAAAACTGAATGGCGAAAAAAGGTTTTGGATTGGAAGCGACAACAAAAGGCCAATAGGGCTATAGATGACCACTCTGCATCGAAGAAAGAGAAAAATTTGAAAACAATGACGAAAAATGATGAAGTGATTGAATTGTGCTCATCCATAGGGTCAGATTAACATCGTCCCTTCTGAAATAGCGACGATGGTTAAGCTCAGAACTCCGATGATAGTCAATGGAAAACAAGAAAATTCAGCTTAATCGGAGTTCTGAGAAATGAGAGAGAGAAAAGAACGTAGGGCAAAAGCAAAATACTGGAATGATCGGTGAGAGTGCAGACGGCGACAAATGGCGACGGAGCGTGGCCAATCGCCTTCTGCTCAGTGGCGATGTCTACCTTGAATGCGACTTCGCAACCGCACAGATGAGCGACTTGATACAGCGTCTGAATTATGGGCATATCAGTGAGCTTTCCCATCAAATGACGGCGAACGATACGTCGAATCTCTGCTTGTGGTACTTTAAATAGATCCAATAACGCCTCGCGAACAGCTACATCCCTCGTACATATCTTCCCAAAACCCTCATGCGTGTAGATCTTACCTTGTTCAGCAAAAGTTAACGTTGCCCTGGGAATAAACAGTACAGTAACAAAGCGCAGATGACAAAAACATCCACAAAGTGTGATGGTAAAAACATCAGTACCGGAATTTTCGTTTGTCACCAGGAGTAGCACCACTTTCAGTGATATCCACAATATCAAAAACAGGATTGAAAGGACCTTCCGAAACACGTTCAGCACAGAGCTTTCGCAGACAATCTAGCAGCGATAGAGCTGATTCCAGAGCAGTCAACTAAAATTGATATCAGGTTTATTTCCAACATCTCTTCTGAAAGGAAACTATGTTGTTCTTGATACTCTCTGGTTGTATGTATGTTACATGTGTATATTTCAACATTTTGGAAGGAAAAAAATGTAGATAATGAATGAAGAGCACAACTAAGAATTCTCATTACTACAAAAACTGACGAAGTTGCGCACACATTTGGATGACCTGTCTCCACACAGAATCCAGCTGATCCCTACCGGAATTTCGTCTGACGATTTTTTGCAGAATGCGGTTGAATTTTGGAGATGGTCGTATAATATTGTCCGTGTGCTGCCAGCAATTCTTAGAGATCGGAGGGAAATTTGCCGCATAGCTTTTTTTAAGTATGAAAGAGATCCATGATAGGTATTTACTCTTCGTTGATAATCCAAAGCACCTATGCCAGAGCACCCCTACGTCACCAAAAATCTTCAGAATCAAAAGGGATTTGCGAGATTGTGTCTAACTTTGTTCTCGACAACGGCCTAGCATAAACTCTAGCTGGTAATTTTGATGGAAGTGTTGAAATTTTCAGGCTGCATGACCATACCGCGAAGATGAACCACTGCCCCACACTGTAGTTTGATTTCCAGAACATCCTTTCTCCAAAGTGAAGTGGTAAACCACCAGAGTGGTTGTAAACGGAATACAACGACAAAGTGTTTCTTACCTTGATTTTTTTTGCAGGTGGTGCGCCTTCACCGTCAGATTGTGGAAATGGACGCCGAGCTGGTTGCGCCGGAGTCACCGCGTCAGTGACGACCGGCTGAACAGTTACGCCATCCTCGAACGGAGTTATGTTCAGATCGGGACGAAGTGTACGCAGAGCTATTTCTGCTGTCTTCTATAAAACAAGGGGAACAAAGTAGGCAAGGTTAGAACCAAGGACAGCCAGTTGGTTTAGCATAAAGCACATTTCCTTCTTAAAATTACTGAAAGAAGAATTATGAACTGATAAATTGGAGTGAAGAACATACCTGTTTAGCAGTTTTTTTAGCGGGTGCAACCATTGAAAACTGTTGATCAAGGACAGTGAGAATGCAACGATATGCCTTCGGATGAGAAGCTACTTCTTCATAACTGAAAAACGATGGTAATTCATGAGAAATGGCACAGTGAAAAAAGTTTGCCTTTTAGGCAGGCCCATGAATTTTTCCGAAGAATACACACGTCTCTGAAACGTCTTTGAACAACTCGTGGAGCAACATTGCAGGAGTCTTCCCCGTTGGATCTGTTTCCTTCTTTGTCTTCTTGAAGAAATGTTGGCCAAACTAAAAGAAAATCGCCCTAGACAATTTTGCTTGTGAAAGTATTCATTTTATGAAATCAGATCAATTTAAATGTCTCTTGACAGTACGTTTACGTCATTTTCTGCCAACCAGACTATATTAAGCACAAAACTTCTAAAAAGGGAAAACAAGAATCCCAGGTAGAATACCAACTGGTGGTGTCGCCCAGCCCTTTTTGGGGAAAGTTCCTCCTTCGACCCCATGTGGTGGACGAGCTGCTCCAGGAGCAACCCAACGCCCATAACCAATTCCAGCGCGGTTCGGGGCCCAGCTGGTCTTTTTGGCACCTAAAATAAAGTCGTAATTGGCACGAAGATTTCTCAGTTACTACGAAACCAAATGATTGGTCCATTTTCCGCTCACGATAATCACATTTGAAAAAATAACTCGCCGCCAACAAACCTTCGGTAAATCCCCAGAACCTTGTCGGCTACCTGGATAACTGGCCTTCCGAAAATTCCGTGGAGCAACATCGGCACAAACAGGTGAGTTGCCCCATCCGTAGGAATACGGTTCACTCTGAAGAAAAAAGCTAGAACTACAGAGATAAAATGCTGTAATTTTTTTTTGTCCATAACAAATTGACAACGCAGTTTTTCGGCCTTTAAGGCGTAAGACATGGGCAGCTTTCCTGTCTTACTACATATGAGTAATATGGATTCCATCGCCCGCACCTTGGCATTTTTAAAGTTACAAAGGCAAATCTATTTCTATCAGGGTTTTGCATCGCAACTCAGTTCTTCATTTGCTGCTTTAAGTTATGGTAACGCTACGCGTTTGGCCTTTTAAATTAATTCTACTGATAAAGGACTATACTTGAAAAAAAATGACTGCATTTCTTGCCCGCTGATAGTGATACCGACCACTGCAGGATGAACTGTCCGGAGAAAAACAAACAATTATTAACGGGCAATCATTATTAACAATCGTCCTGCACAAAGCACTGCCGAGTAAGGTGACTTCATTCGAGAGGTGCTCCACTGTACTCGACTCGATGCGATCACGTAAACCTACTTCGGAACAAGAAACAACTGTGAACGAATCAGTCCGTCTTTGGTGAAGGCTAGTTAGCCGAAACGTTAGCCGAATAAGGTTTTCTTCTTTTACCAAGCTCGTGATAGCCTATAAATGAGAAAATGTACACTGAATGTTAGGGACTAAGATGAATTGGTTTGAGTGTCATCGTTTGTAGACCTCTTGCAGACAGCAGACGAGATAAAGCTGATTAAACTAGGGATGTAGGATTCATTGCGTCTAAATCAAGGGTCCCGATGAACAATCTGAATATGTTAGTGAATTCTGCAATGAGAACGAAGTTTAAAGAGGTAAAGTACAGCACCACGACCACTGGGTCTTTCGGATAGCGGTGTGATATGGAGTGAATCAACGACTTCTGCTAAGACGAACAAAGCACCACATTGACGACCCTTTCACACTGTTAAAACCAGAACCGCACTTCGCCAATACTGAACAAACACTAAGAAGTGGTATGCACGCCCTTTTCCACAGTTATTCAACCGTGTTCAGTCAATGAATTTTTATACCATGGTAAGTTAAAAAACATGAAGTTGCACAAGCTCAACTTTCACTTCTATCCCTTCTTTGAATTTCTGACATTGCTTTGCTATCACCTCGGCGAGGATTTCTACAAAATCCCCAATTGGAGCGGTATTCCACTCCAACGGATTCGACTCGATGCAACTACAAAGATCCACATCGCAACAATGGCTGGCTGTGGACAATCGGCACGGAGCTTTCCAGCTGTCAGGGGTTGCGAAGGCTCCAAAACGTCAGCGAAATAAAACCGTTTACAAACCTCCTATTATCCTAGTAATCTAAAAAAAATATTCGCTACAGAATTGACGCAAACGTGTCAAGAAGATCGGTGGCTGATACAGCCAGTGCAACAAACATTTCTGCTCTGAGAATTTAAATAACAACCACAAAAACTATAAACTACGAACTGCACAGAATGTTTCTATCAGCAGCGCGCTGATACTGATGCTTTCAGCCTGTTACATTGTTCTTGAGCAATTTCAGAAATTGCTGCCGACCGGAACTCTAATTTAACAACAATCCCACTTCTAAAGTAGAAATGCTAGCCAGTGCTTGTGGCTAGGGAACTCGCTGAGAGCACTTTCGCATATGTATTTTGGGAATCCACAGAAAACCGCACTCAAGCAGCACTTAACATGTCAGTGTCTTCACAAGTTCCTTAATGTGCAGCAGAAAATACACATGAACCCAATCGCTGCCACATTGTTAACCTTTTATTTGGCGTCTATTATAATTTCTCACGCCAGGGTATGATGTGAAATACAACCACAACGATGCTCAGATATTCGTAAAACTTGGACCCCGAGCCATATCGATCCACGATTTCCCTTTCCGGGGGCTCGCGTATTACGCACTGCACCAATAACCTCCGTGGGGCAAGTCGTAGTTCGATCTGGCGCGGGTCCACGTTTTGCGAATACCACAGCATCGTTGTGGTTGCTTCTACACAGATGCAAGATAAAAAGACGTGTTGAAGAACTTGGGTCCATACGATAGATGACAACCACGTACGCTTGCTATACTAAGGAGACGAACTACTTACGTAACACCAACAATTTCGCATAAAAAATGAGGCAGGGCACGGGAAAAAAAACGCTGAAAAGTGGTGGACACCGATGGCTTACACTGCAGACCGGGATCCTCCCGTCGTTTCATATGTGGTTCACACTTTTGTTAATGTGTCAATGGGAAGAATGGTTAAAGCACAGATGGCATTGTACTGAAAATATTCGAAGGAACATGGAGTTACCTGTGGTGGAGCACGGAAGTTGCCACTGCCCAATGAGACGGTGTAAACGTACGGATCCATACCTAGGAGTGAAGGAACTAACGCTGTGAATAGTAAGAACAGCACGGCACAAACGGCCACCTGCCTTGTGTTATTTTTCGCGACCTTGAAAAAACTAAACACGACAAGAAAGAGAAGATTGACTGATCATGAATGAGGAAGATTGAAAATGGACAAAATCCTCACAGATCCTAAGATCTCTAGCGAAAGGGACACCGACCAAAACTCGAAAAGAGCTTGGACACGGAATCCTGGGAGACGGACGCGGTGGTGGACTACTGTTCCTCGTGCGCCGCAGCGGCTCAGCTAAGGGCGAGTTTTAGTCCTTGTAGCGCGGTTTCTATCCGCTGGGTTAGTGTCCGGCCCGATGATATGTGATAGAATGAAGCAAGCCAATCTCCTCCAGCAGCCAACAGTCCTTGGACAGTCCGGATTGATGTGGAGGGAATTTCTATCAAAAGAACGTTCCGCTTCCAAACGATTCTTCATCGTTCTAATGGATATCCATTAGTTAGATAATATCTTCTACTTGTCAAGCCATGTAAACCCGATGGTGTTTCAACGCCTTGTCGTTTTTCTTTCACTTTATATCATTTTATGTTAAATTACTAGGCTTCCTACGTGGTTATGAGCATTTGGCTAGAATTTCTGACGGAGGGAGAACTTGCGCTGGAAGGAGTCGATGAGGATTGAGCCAATAGGTTTCAAGGAATTGTCGTATCGTCATGAGGATCAAGATAAGTCAAGAGAACCCTCTGTTTTCTATCGCCTGTGGACAGTTCGCCTTAAGTCTTATGCAGGTTTGTAGTTGTCAGTGCTACAATGAAATTCTAAAATTTCGGTAGTTTACACACAAAGATAATTGGCCTTTTTAAGCTGTAGTTTATCACTTCATAAAACAATCCAAACCAAATTTCTAGAGCTTATGAGAAAAGTGCATGTTTTAGGGCGTGGGGTTTTACTGGTAGTACCCTTTTGTTCTCTTAGGATTCCTTCTACAATGTTTGTTCAGATCTTTTTGTTAGGATGATGGCGACTGCTACGTTTGTTGCCAAGAGTGGACTCGGGTTTCGGAATACTTACTTGGATACTTGGATGGCCCGCCCTCGCTGGTTGTGTGGGCCCCAGCATGTTCTCCATTTTTCGGAGTTTTGCTAGTTTAGCGTTTGTGTTTCCCTGAAATCCCGAGGTCAGCCAGGCCAAAGTCTGCCTTACGTAGTCAACCCACAGGTAGTCGCCTCCTTTGTGGATCAGAGTGAAATTTGCCACAATGTGACTGGTTTGATAACAGGACGCTGGTGGATACTTGTATTGGTTTACTCTTAGCTGGGCTTCTTGATGGAGACTCCGGACTCTCTCAGCTTGGGAGATTTTTGCTGGGGGGGATGAATCACACCACTGCACATCGCAGTCCGACACCCAGGCACACATCTTACCCACCATGAGGGGGATAAACCGTTGGGAGGGTTTCTGAACAAATGCAAAGAAATGTTGGATGCAATCTGACAGATCCTTTCGAAATACACAAAGACCACACGTATCTTGTGTTTTTAGGCAATGTTCATGTTCTACTATGTCAAGGTCTATCTGGTCGTGTTCGGTGTTCCCCAGCTGTGGTTCAACGTAGCGCAGTCGCTCTTCATGTTCTGGAATGCCATCAATGACCCACTTTTTGGCTATTTGCAGGTAGTTCTTGAAATCTTCGAAACTACGGTACTTATGAGTTCGACGGTAATCTTTTCCTTCATTCGGTCTCATATTTTTCATATGCAGACCCTTCTAGGACAAACCAGGATCATGGATGAACTCACGTACTTGGGTTATTCGTAGTTTTGCACCGTATCTCGCTAGCTCTTTTGTATTGATGTGGATCCCATGGTCAGAAGGTTCTTATATGGAAGGCCTTCATCTCATCGTCTCCCTTTTTCTTTATGATGCTTTCTACAGTGCCGTTGGAGTGGCTTGGGGTGCGTTGTTTGCTGACTCCACAAAGGAGCCGGGTTTACGGGTCTCAGCAGTGAAATATAGTCAAATCGCTATACTGCTTTCTGTTAATATCGTCGTAGTCACTGAAAAACTCAGCCATAGCCTTGAAGTAGGTGGAGAAGTCGATTTCATGTTCGGAGTTCGATTTTATCTCTTCGTGAAGCACATTATTGAATATTTTGCTTAGAGGTTCTGGGTGTTCCAACTGATAGCGAGTTTCGTAGCTGTCATTGCTGTTGTGTGTTTTATCATTGCTGGCTCATTGAAGCTCACACTTCCTCTTCTAAACGACGAAGTCAATACCCAGCAATCATCTGCCAGAGGGTGGGATTCAATAGAGGCTCTTGCTACCAATGAAGATGTTATGTTGTGATCAGATATTTTTTTAGGAAGGAATTCGGCTCGATGCTTGCTTCTATGCGGGAGATCATCTCTGAACGAGATTTCGTTGCCATAGTAGTGACAAACTTTGTTCACTCTGCAAGAAGCATAACACACATGAACTTTGCGTCTACGGCTACGGATCTTCTCATACCTCAAGCCATAATTCCGAAGGGGTCATTGCGTCTGAGTTTGTTTTATGGTGTTCTCACGGTTGGACCTCAGGTGCTGTTTCCTTTCAAAACCGTATTTATCTTTGTGAAAGCTTCTATCGAACTTCATTGTTTGAATGCCTGCAGGTTTTGTTCATTTTATCCAAGGAACTAGTAGTGAAGAATGGCGCTTACCGGATATTGATGATGAGCTACGCATTCTCTATTCTCTCTGGATTGTTCTTCCTCGTTTCTTCTAATCCCTTTTGTGTCATGCTTTTTATGCTTATTGATTGTATCACGGTCCACTCAACTGCTCCACTTTTCAATATTATTATCGCCGATTTCATTGATGATGATGCGAAACGACATTTCCGGAGGACTTCGCTTTCTTCTCTGGTGTTCAGTATGAATGCACTGTTCGTCAAGCCTGCACAGTCTGTTGCTCCAGTACTTGTCATTTACATTCTTGACCAATACGGATACAGTGAATATATTTCGAACAAGCAGCCATCGGATGATCTCGTTTTTGCAATGAGGACGTTATTGTTTGCACTTCCTGTACTTCTTGGCAGTATTCAGTACTATGTTTTTAAACGCTATTCACTCCGCGACAAACATATGCCTAAGTCTGAAGAGGATGTTTAAATAGTTGTTTAGATTACAGACTTCTATGATGTTTAAATAATTGTTTAGATTACAGACTTCTATGATTCACTCCCTCTCCCCATTCATCAGAGCGGTTATGACCTTAGCATTCCTTGTTTTCCTTGCCATCTTTCCTGTATTTCGCAAGTACCCTTGTATTTGTGTCTACATAGTGGACGTCAACCATTGAGAACTTGTGCGTTCTGTTTTAACACCAACAAGACGACGTGACTTCTATAAGACTGGTGGTAAGGTATTGTGGCCAGTACGGAAGGTAGTACAACCAATATGACATTTGTAGAGCTCTCTTTCTCCGCGTTGCGCTATTTTGGTGCAGAGGACTTTTTTCATTTATTTTCTGCAACCGATCGATAGTCTACCCAACAGTGATTTTGTGATGGGTTTTGACAAGTTGTTACCAATACGTAATAGTTTTCGAAAACCCATTTTCGGACGAGTATATTTCGCAGCGAGACTGGCGCTGTTGAAGCGAGTGCGCGCTACGGAGGCTGGTTTTTGAGGACGGGACAAAGACGTGTTTTCTGTGCTTGAATAAGGTGTTTGACTCTTAGAGGCAGCTTTGGTCACAATAAAGCGCTATTCGCTGAGGAGAGGTGTTTGGATCTAATTGTAGTATAGTTGTAACGCAATGTGACCACTACTATCTGTAAAAGAGCTTAACGTTTACCAATGTTTTCTCACAAAGGGGTGTTCTATTTCGAAGGCCTATTCTCATAACCTTCCACTGATATTATAGAGGTCGAACTCAGAAAGTTTTATTCCTTAATCTGCAATTCTTACTTAGACTTTTTGCATACTCTTTAAAATTTTCACAACCTAAAACCGACTTCTATAACGAGCACTGTTTACACATAACTAACAACCAGCATAGCCCAAATTCTCCAGGGCGTGTGTGGCGCAGTGGTCGGAAGCTTCCTGCAACACACACATGGGATCGACTTCCGCGCCCTTGGCTCGCCAATCCTTCCATCCCTCCGGAGTCGGCAAATTGGTACAAAACTTATCTGGGAAGATAGCAACACTGGCTCGACACATCGGTAGGTCACCGCGAGTCATTTTAGAGGCCAGATGTGCATTGCATTCGATCACCTCCAACGATGCTTAATGAAGTCGAATTCATGACGCATCTCTCAGGGATTGATCAACGCCGAGAGCTTTATCCTTTATCTTTGTAGCCCAAATTCTCCACAGGTTACAGATTTTCCATATACCTTGCAATCTTTGGCGTCCAATATTTCAACAATCAAATTTTTTGCGTTACAGTTTACACTTATTGTCAAGATTAATTATTATCTATCATGCATTATTTGTAATACACGCTGATAATCATTATAATCACTCCGTATTCTTCTTATGGGGTTTGTTGAAAATTCTTTGTGAAAGGACTTGTTGTTTTGGGTGCATCGACTGTTGACCCGTTTGCTTTGTAGTCAGCAGATTCAGTGTCACGAATTGTTGCTAACATCCTATCGTAACCAACAGAACTTTTGCATGTTAGTGAGATCATTTCGAGAGTGCGGCTCATTGAGGATCTAGCTAAAGGCAATCCACTTTCCGGAATCAAAATGAGTGAACCCACATCCTGTAGGGAATTGCCGTTATTTTCTGGACACTCCTGCGCTAGACACTTCTCATTCACCATATACGTCTATGTAATGGACTGAAAAAAAGACGTTTGCCACCTAAAGTATGGGAAACAAAACTAGCGTAAGGCTTGACCATTATTATTATTGTTACTTACATTATTGTTATTATTATTATTATCATTATTATTATTGTTATTATTATTTATTATTACCAAATTACTGTTATTGTTAATTTTTATTATTTTCACTCATTATTGTTATTAATCATTATTACTGAATTTTTATTATTATTTATTATTGCTGTTATTATCAGGCTATTATCATCATTAATTACTGCCATTGCTTCTTATTATTGTTATTATTAACTATTGTTATCAATTACTATTACTACTAAATCATTGTGGTTGTTATTTACTGTTATTATTATTTAATTATTGTAACTACTATCAATTATTGTTGTTATCTGTTGTTATTATTATTATCGTTATTACTGTTATTATTATTATTATTATTATTATTATTATTATTATTGCTAATTATTACTACAGTGTTAACCTTTCATTTGCTGCCTGCTATAGTTTTTCACGGCAGGATAATATGTCAGCTTTTCCAGGGGCTCGCGATTTTGTTTTGAAACGCCCTATATTTATTTATACAACAACATAATAGATGTTACAAAGTTTATAAAGGTTTTGACAGCACAAGGAAGCAAAATTTTATATAGGCATGGGTCGACCCCACAAATTTAAGGATTGTAACTTTCATAGAGATACAAACAAAAACTTGCAAACGAGTGTTTAATGAAATAAAAAACAGATAAAACTTCTATAGAGATTTTAGAGAATTTGACACGAAGCCACTGTTTGAAGTACATTATATTGTTTAGCACAGCATCAGCCAACAGCAGAAAAGCTCCGTTGATCACACTACTAGATAGTGTTTCGACGTGAAGGTGAAAGATTCTGAGTGTCGAGTGCAGCCACTGTAGACATGCTTACCACCCACCGATAACTAATACTCCAGAAAGGGATAACCTTATGTTTGGTTCTTCAACGACAAGGGTTCATATCAGTTCACTAGGATCCTCACTGATATCCATTGAAACTATAAGATCACAAGTCGTAATTGCTAACAGTGTTCCATTCTTGTAAGAAAATTAAAATGATGGTCGTCCTACGAATATTTCGTATAAAAGGACACCAATCGCCCAGTTATCACCAGTGTAGTCATAGGCCTTCCCAATTATCATTTCTGGAGGTAAGTAATCCAACGTGCCACAAAAGGTCTCACGGCGTGAATGAGAAGATGCGACAGCAAAAGCAATCTTTATATTTCTGTTCCCATCAAAAATGATATTCTCCGGCTTTACATAACAGTGAATGACTCTTTTAGCATTACAATAGATGTTGGCATCTGCCAGTTGATGAGCATTTTTGGCAGCTTCAGGTTCATCTAACTTCCCTTCATTCTTCATACGATCGTACAACTGCCCACCTTCGGCGGATTCCAAAATAATGTGTACTCGTTTTTGGTCATCGAAAAGTCAGAAGGAAATGGTCAGGAGGGTTTATGACGTTTTTTTAAAACATAATGGAGAGAATTGTATGTTTGAAGAAGTGGTCAGATATCCAAGAAAAGAAGAGTTTGTTTGCACAATTAAGAGTGTCCTCCAACACTTAAGCTGATTTGGTTACCTTACCGCGACCAAACAAAGTGTAATGTAAACCATCGATGGGTCAAAAATATGAGCCAACTTACGCAGACCATAATGGGTAAAGATGAGGCTTTGACATTGATTAATCCCTATGAGATGCGTCATGCATTCGACTTCATCAAGCATCAGTAGGAGTGGTTGAGTGCATATCTAACCTATGCAATGGCTTGCGGTGGCCCATTAATGTATCAAGTCAGTGTTGCTTTCCTTCCACACAATTCTGGTACCAATTTCCCGACTTCGGAGGGATGGAGGGCTTGATGAACTCGGGGCATGGGATCGAACCAGCGACCACGTTGGTATTGCAGGACACGTCTAGCTATTGCGCTAAAGCCGCTCAACGTTGACCATATCAAAGGAATGGAAGACGAAATTATCATGGGAAATGTCTGTCCCAAACAGCGCGGAAAGAAATGGATCAGACAAGACACAATCCGTCGTGAATGTATTGAAAGATCACCTTACAACTCTACAAGGATAGGCAAGTTTTTCGCAGTTGTTGTGCTTTGCAAGATTGCTTTAGCTATTGAGTATTACTGTGTTGAAGTCATGCCGATAATAAATACTGCCTATTGGTGCTTAAATATTGATGGCATGAAATGGATTTTATAGTTTCTTTTGTATACCTTCTTTGTAATTCTATCTATCGATAACATTGTGAGTATGGTTATGACTGAAACGGCTTTAAGGCCTGCATCCTCTCAGCAGTAATGAGTAATACTGTTCCTTTCGGAAAAATCCTGGATGTAGCATCGTTATAGGTGAACAGCAGTGATGTTGAATGACCTTTAGCCAGAATGTTATTGTTGACTGTTGTTATAGCGGATCAGATCCGCGCCATTACTCCATGTTCTTTGCTTTCACTTTCAATGGTTCCCTTTGCAACAGTATCCTTAGGCATCGGTGCTATTTCCTGGATTATGCCAAGAAGAGTCACTCAGACTTTGGACAACACCTTATATCGCGCGTACATGAGACTTTGCCTATTTGTGTTCGAAAATATCTCCGGTGTACAGGCGAGCTATCTACTGTCATGTTCTCATTAAGATTCATAAATCATGCCCACATTTAAATGTGGCGACCAGATATATCCATCTCTGCGATGTTTCTATAAAGTTAATAACTTTGGATGAGCCTTCTTGCTTTCCGTGGTTACTTGTAGATTTAGTAACGTTTATTTTTCGTTTCCTGCCAACGGTTTACCGCCTAATCGTGGCCAGGAGGTGCTCCTGGGTGTCGGGCTGCGATATACAGCGGAGTATTCATCCCCCTGGCAGGGGTCTCCCAAACTAAGAAGGAGTCCGGCGTTTCCATCAGGAAGCCCAGTTAAGAGTAAACCAATGCCAGGATCCACCATCGTCCTGGTATCAAAGTTGCATGGTGGTAAATCTTCCTCTGATCCACAAGGGCTGCGACTGCCTGTGGTGGTGACGACTTGGGCAGACTTTGGCCTGGCTGACCTCGGGATTCCAGGGAACCAAATGGCTTAATCAGCAAATCTCCGAAAAATGGTGATTATGCTGAGGTCCGCAAAACCAGTGAGGAGGGCCATCCAAGTGTCCAAATAAGTATTTTTCGTTTAACCATGGAAATAACGTGTTTATAAGAAAAGTGTACTTCTACATAGCCTTACCGATGTTGGACCTATATTAATCAACCGCTAATCATATAATGTCGTTTCTTAAACTTTTTCAAAACTTGTTTCATCAAAAACGTATTTACGGAGTGTAAGTTTTTGATGGTGTGCTTTCGGTAACAGTTAAAGCTGTATGGTGACATAGAGAAGCTGAAAGAAAGCCCTGACTGTGCTCTGGTGTTGGCGAATCATCAAAGCGATGTTGACTGGGTGGTGTTGGTGATGTTAGCGCAACGCCAAGGTAGGTATGGCAACGATGCCGGCTTCCGTGTAATGGTCAAGCATATTATTCATTATATCCCTCTCTTTGGTTGGTATATATTCCAGCATGGTTATGTTTATGTGCGGCGCTTTGGAGAATTCTTATACGGCCCTGTCTTGAAACAACTATCCTGGTTGGATTCGCTGGGAGAGCCGTTCTGGTTACTTGTTTTTCCTGAAGGAACGAGGTGAGCGTAGTGTATATGTTTCACAAGGGAACTTCCAAATCTGTTTCACTCAGAACTTAAAAGTTACTGCCAAAATTGCTCACAGAAGCTTTTTTAAATGTAGATGTTCAGTCCTTACAAGAAGGCGTAAGTTTTGCTTTCTTGGTATGCCGTTACTGCGTTGTTAAACTTAAGCTGAAATAACTATTGCTATGGAAATGCAATAGTGATCTGCGGCAATCAGCACTTATCTCTCTCTACCTACTGCTAGACATTACTTGTAACAAATCTTTACGTCGATGGATTTTTCCAGGTATTCACTCAAAAAGAAGGAAGCATTACTTGCTAGTCAGGAATTTTGTCGAAGGAAGAGGATACCGGAATTGACGAATGTCTTATGTCCTCGCGTAGGTGGTATATTTCTGGCAGTGGAGCGATTAGATTCACTAGATGCTGTCTATGACGTAACTATAGCATATGGGCAAACAAGGTATGACATGGACAGTCATTATATAACTATATAACTCATATAATGGCGTACCATTGTATAACTAATGCATCACATAAATGAAATGAAAATGTGAAAAACTAATTAACGCTGGTTGGAGGTTCAGTTCAGTGGCATTTCTGCATCCCTTAAAGATCTTTAAACATCCCAAACCGATTTCTCATTTCTCACAGGAATTTTCACAAGAAACATCAGAATCACGGTGAATCAGCTAAAAGACATACAAGCGCCCTGTATTCGTCATTATGATCAGTGGAAATAATTTTTTTTTCGAAATTTGAGTTTTTTAACAATTGGCATTTTCCTGGCTATTCGATCAATGAAATTAAATCCTTCATCAGAGAATGTCTTACTGTTGAAGATTACCAAATCGACGTGGTGTTGCCCCCAGTATGCTCGAATTCGTCTGCGGAGAACAAGCGGCAAAAGTACTCAATGTGCATGTAAAAAGGTACTCGGCAAAGGAGTTGCGTAAGAGCCGGAAAGAACTACAAGATTGGATTATGAAGGCGTACTCTGAGAAGGACAGGTCTGCATGAATATTTATTCATTTACTAATTCATTGCCCTTCTTGAGTAGCTGGTAGCTTGGAGTTCTCCCACTAGCAGAACCACCCAGACTAAGAAATTCTATGTTTCTTATCGGAAATTAATTTGGTAACAATCCCATGCTCCTCCCAACGGTATACCGGCTCATCGGAGCTGCGAGATGCTCCTGGATGTCGCGCTATGGTGTACAGCAGGAGGGTCCATGCCATAGCAGGGTCTCCTAGGTTGAGAAAGACTCTGGCGTTTCCATCAGGAAGCCCAGCCAAGAGTGGACCAATACCAGGATCCATCTCCCTCCTGGTATCAAACTGGTCGCATGGTGGCAAATCTTCCTCTGATCCACAAGGGCGGCGACTGCCTGTGGTGGTGACGACCTGCGGCAGACTTTGGCTAGGTTGATCTTGCGACCCCAGGGAACCTCAGTAGCTAAACTAGCAGAACTCGGAAAAATATGGAAATTATGCTGAGGGTGCGCACAACCAGTGAAGACGAGCCATCTAAATATACAAGTAAGTAATAATCACATGCTGTGGAATGAAGTTATTGAATTACTCGATGGTTAATGTAATTACACCTGATTTCGATTACTCTTAAATGGTTGCCGTAAATAAGTGTTGGTGTGCTACCAATAGTGCGATAATGCTCGAAGGACTATTTGTTGATCAAGTAGATTCCAGCATTCTGGATTATCAAAGTTTTCGGAATGAATAATTCGCTGTTCTCTTGATAAGCACACTTGGAATTGTTATATACTGTTTGTTCACAACAGCAAATGTTTCGGCGCATTTCATCTTCAGAGCCAGGAAAGGTCAAGTTAACGGCAACATAGCCAAACACATATATAACCTCAACGGAAAACCCACGATAGCCAGTTCTCAACCGCGCTGGATATAAAACAGCTTCTTTACACACTCAGTGAGAGTGAAAATGCAATTGACAACTAGGTATCGTCGTTTTCCTGTTGAGGTTATGGTGGTGTTTGACTGACTGGATCGTAGTTAACCGATTCTGCTTCGGCGCGTTGTTCGTGGCTGGCCAATCGAATATGAGCAATTTTTCGTCGGCTGACGTCCCTTCCGGTCTCTGAGAGTAAAAAAAATCTTTTTCTTAATAATTAGAAGACTCAAGTGGTTCTGAACATGATGGAATTGTAGAAAAACTTTATCATTCTGTGGTTAGAAGTAACGTGTATGCTACGATTTACTATATGTTAGTCCATATTGCAATGGGAGTATTCTGCAGTTTATATGGAGCCTACTTCCGTATTTTTTATGTCCGGATATTCCATTCAATAACAATAGCTATTAAAATAAACAAAGATTTGTTCCTCAAAGTACCGGCCAGTTAACCTGTTTGGAAGAATGGTTTCTTGCAAATCAATAAGTGTACAGAATGGTTTTTTCTGGCTCCCCCTCCCACCTTGATCCGCTTTTGATTAGCTATCGAATGATTATACATAATGCATAAAGAACTCTGCAACCCACTAAACTGAATATGGGACAGCTGGGAGATTCATCTCCTCAGCAGTCTCCTAAGCTGAGGTGTCTGGCGTTTCCATTATGAAGCCCAGCTAAAAGTTAACCAATACCAGGATCCACCACTGTCCTTGAACTAAACTCTTCTCATGGTGGCAAACCTCCTGATCCAAAAGGGCGACTACGGCCTGTGGTGGTGACGACCTGAGACAGACTTTGGCTGGGCTGACCTCGGGACTCCAGAGAGCAGTAATGGCTAAACCAGCAAAACTGTGAAAGGTGGAAATTATGCTGGTGCCTGCACTATCACTGAAGACGGGCCACTCAATTATCCAAGTGATGTCCATGCGATCGTTTGGTCCAAACCGCTATGGACACTATAGCGTCCATACCGGGGCGGAATAGGTTAACTTAAGCTAATTAGGCCTGCTTTGAAGAAGGCGAAATCCGCTGAAACCTCAGCTGTTGTGAATGAATATACAATAAGCTCGTGTGTGCTTACGAAGAAAATTGCGAATTGTTTACCAATGCCGAAGAGACCAGCAAATCGGTGTTAGGAATTGTTGAGATGTTTTTAAGCTGGAGTTTATTTGTAGAGAAAGGTCACAAATTGTAGGAGGTAGTAAATTTCAGACTTTTGGAGGATTACTACAAGACGGGTGAATTTCCGGAACCAGTATCACTGGATGAGCAATCTGTGTCAATCTGTCGAACTTTGCCACCAACGCTGTTTTTTGTAGCCGCTTTAGTGGCCCCGTATTATGTGCCCGCTGTACGCAACGCTTATCTCCTTACGTTGGCGAGTTCTCCGTTTCTTATTTTTTGGCTAGAAGCCACAAAATGTGTTTGATTTACGCAGATGAACTTTCGTCCGTGCTCAGTAGAAATTTCAGTACCCCAGAACAATGAGGATAAAACATTCTTCCGTGCGTTTCGTAGTCAGAACCCAATAGATTACGAGATTTAAGGGCAATAATAATAAGTATTAATGTAAAGGAATAGACAAGGCGGTTATGTGATATCCAGTCTTTTTCTCTTTTTCTATCCGTTTTGCTGAACCTCACATATTGAAGTCAGGTCTTGACGGGAACGCGAAGTAATATCAACGTACTTAAGTGCAACTGTGTAACGTGTTGTTATGTAATATGTTATATATTTTCATAAATTTTAGTAACAGCTCATGTGAACAATTTTCATTTATAGCCGAACAAATGTATAAGCGTACACATAACATGGCGCGTGAAATGTTGCGATCTAGCGAACGATTGACACTATCAAATCAGGAAATTATCAGTCAAATATTCTGTTATACAACATAAATACTGACGGTAATTTAACGGGGATAAATGTCAAGTCATAACAGCATTTTCACCTATAAACATTGGAGGTAGTCTAACCGGACTATAAGTGAGGCGAGAATACAGTAGGACACGATTGGTACCCGAGCGGTCTGTAGGAAACAAACAAATAAACGAAGGAACAAAAAATGTTTCAGAACCAGTACACACACATACTTACTGGTAGAATGGCACATGCACATACCAATAACACCTATTCACGTACATATGCATGGACTGATCAAAGAAATACGTGGTATTTTTCGTTAAGAAAATAGAGGTAGTTGGAGAGTGGAAAGTTTGCTGTGCAAAAAACGACAGAGATTGGTCATAGTGCTAAGAGATTAAGGGCGGCGGTGCAATTCTTGATTAGGCTCAAAGTGTTCCTAAAGAGGAGCACGTTCTAAGTACAGGCCACTTGGCCAGCGCTCGACATATGTTCAAATCTGTATAGCTCAAATGTGCCACCAATCTTGTGTTTGGATTAGTCGATCGTTCCAAACCCTGATTAGTTCGTGATTCCACTATCATTAATGTGCTTGAAGTGTTACTGTTCACTTAATCTCCTCTCATCCCACATACCACTCTTCTTTTGCAGTTAGGATAATTAACAACTAGGCAGATTCATCTTCGAACCGTTATAGCCCTGGTGGGGAGCAACATGAAGATAGATTGAGCAGAATGGAAGCGAGAAAACGTGCAGTATGTACTCCCTTCTCCAGCATTACAACCCCTTTCTCCGCGTTTGATAATCAGTATGCGTTCGTGTTTTCATGTTCTTTCAACTTCAGCCCTAGAACGGGCATAAAGTGAGCTAAGCGTGGACTAGTAAGAGAGCGAGAGAAAACGACGGTTGTTTTCCAACAGGCGGCCATCCGTCGACCATGTAATAATGTAGACTTAGGTTGGACACAAAGCACATAAACTACGGCGACCCGGTGGGCACACGACAACAACATGCCGCTACGGAGGCCACAGTTAGAGAAACGTTGCCGTAACCGTTTCTAGTGGGATTTTGCCCTTGAACTAGATCCTTGAAGACAGATCCATAGCATATAACACCACTGACGAAAACTACGGAATGCATGCACAATGATTTTCACGATAAAACATCGGTTCAGTGGGCAAGACATGCTCGGGCTATAATTCATCACACACACTGCACGAATCGTTTGTGGAAGTTGGTCCCATAGGTTTAAAAAAACAAGCCACATATTATTGGATGGATAAGTCAAACCACATCCTTTCTAGCAAACCAACTTTCATTTAACCACGGTATGAGTGATTAATACATTAACAAGATTGCGCGACACTGGTGTGAAATCCTTTTTGTAGCCGACGTCATAGAACCATCGCCTACACGGTCGCAATGATTTGAGTAAAGCGTCCACCTCAGTTATTTCAGATTTCGTGCACTGTTCTAGCTCATTCTATTCGACTCTACAAACGCAACTACAGAAATTCTCACAGTGCAAGAGATAACCGCTCTGGACACTTGTTCCAACTCTGAAGAAGTTGATGGCACTGAAACATCAGCCACAATAGAGACTCGATAACAACCTCGTATTGAGAGCGCTGGTCTAGTTTCGTGTGTATCAAACCGAACAGATTGGAAACACCACCGAATGCACAAAGCCAGACTCTATGACGACTTAATTCACTAAGAAACTACTTTGTAAGTCAACTCGCGTGCATGATGACGACGAATTCGTGCAGTGAAACGCCATTCTACAATAAATAATATTCAACGAGTTCCGAGTTACCTGTTAGAAGAACATCGGAGCCCACGCTTCCTAATGCGATCTAATGTCAACTAAATCAGATTTGAATAGGAGGTAATGTGCATGAGTGAAAACAAAAGCTTTGAAGAAGCGATATGGATAGAAATCGACACAGAGTATACATTCGTGTCAAGTATAATGCTGTTGACTAACCCATACAAAGTTTCTTTGCGGTGAATCCTCGGATATCCTAACGAAATTATAACAAGATTTCTTTGAGTAACCTTAGATTAATTACAGTGTGAAACTGATCAATACGTACATAGAGTTTAGAAAAGCGAGCTATGCGAACTATGCGACTAAGCGAATCTAAGCCATTGATTTACAAATTGCAAGATCTTTCATTCTCCTGATACCATGGTAATTCTTGGAACCGCATGCTGAGCACGTGATCAGCTCGTGCATGATGATGTTATTGCCCTGAAAATGTGTACTTTAATGCGCAGAAGCCGATTAGATGATATCATGAGTCTTGCACACCGGTGATGAGTGAAAGTACATCCACCTACACTTGTTTGCTTCATAGCTCAAAAGATATGGGAAAGACTGTCCTGAAGAAAACCACGAAATTCGGAATTGTGTGATTTAAAAGCTCTACAATTCACTATTCTGGAGAATTTCGACCATAACGGATGACTTCTTAAGGCTTAGAAAAATACCTGGCGATAGCAGCAGGAAACAAAGCGGCTGTTCAGTAAGCTTGCAAAACGAAACGAAAAGCTTTAAGGTGTTAACTAGACTGCACTACTTTAAAACACTTGAAACTACAGGGAATTTCTCGTTCAAAAGCACTTTTGAAACTCATTTTAAGGGTTCACTAGTTCTAAGCCATACTAGTGTCTATTCACCATCTCGTCCAATTATCACACCTCTATTACAGAACTTTTCCTCAACTCGTTTTCCTATGAGCTTGCAAACTCGTGGTATACCAATCATTTCGGAGCTCAGCTTATACGAATTACAGTGCACCATTCTTAACAACTACAATTCGGACGGGAAGTGATGGCGATTCGTACGAGGAAGTGGGAGTGGCTTGATTCCCACTAAAACGTGGTCAAATGCCGAAAAAATGTGCTCCTTTAGACCTTAGGTACACTCCAGCTTGTCGTGAACTTTATCAACAGAAGTAAAAACTGATTGGACCTACAAGTGCCTGCCAGCGAGATTTCAGTTTTCTCATTCTACAAAGCTGGAATGTTTCTTTTTTGGAGCCTAAAACATCTTCTTTCTCGTTTCCTTTTATTGAGGCTCAAATCGTAGACACAAGAGGGTAGCGATTTCGTCCAGGAGAACATAATGATCTTCGCGATGGCATCCTTGTGAGCCGTTGTCGAAATGAAAAAACAAATGGAAATTAAAATAACCAAAATCAACTAAATTGTAAAAATTTCTTTTCAAAAAGTTTTCGAAACTTGGAAATCTAAACATGTTTGAGATTTGGGCAATAAAATAGAGAGATTAAATACATCCCTGTGCGTGAAAAAACGAAGTCTTTACCATAACTATGTCGAATTCTTAACATTTTAATTTACAGTCTATTCTTTTTAATGACAGGGCATGTTGCGAAATTCCAACGTGGTGAACGCAGAGTGGTGAACGCGTTACTCCCGGGAAAAGATAGTAGGGCGTTCGTTCCCCACCGCAGACACCTGCGGTCCGGAGTTTTGCAAATATCTCAGCACTATAGAAGCTAATTTTCGCAACATACCCTGCCATTAAAAAGAATAAGCAGTAAATAAAAATGTTAAGATTGTGAATATGACTATAGCCTCAGCTTAAATGTTGGTTCAATGCCGATTTGGGCTCCACAAATCAATCCCGTTGACGGGTGATTGTTGATGGCAGTGATCGATAGAAGTAGCTGAGAGAGAGGCGAAACGAAGAACTCGCATGGTGTGGTGGTGAACGCGTTACTCCCCGGAAAGGACAATAGCGCGTTCGTTCCCCACCATAGGCACCTGCGGTCCAGAGTTTTGCAAATATCTCAGCATCATTAAAGTTATATTTCGCAATATACCCTGCCGTTAAAAAAGAGTAGGCAGTAAATAATAAGCCAAAAAATAAACCCCAGTGTTCAATGGTTGCTTTTTCAAAAAATATCGGTGTAATAAATCATCAACACTGCCCGAGAAGTCAGAAACGCACGAAAGGTCGAAAAATTTGATAAAGCACATCCATAAAAATAACTGGAGACTGTAAGGTTACAAAAAAAAATGAACGAATTAAAAACCAGTGAGTTTAAGGCAACTTCCATGTGGGAAAAAATTATCGCTACGAGGGAAAACGATGATAAAACTTGTGTAGAACGTCAACTAAATAAGCGTCACCACAACCACCACATGATGTTCACTAAAAGTATAAAAGCTCAAAAACAGCTCTCAACGTTGATCAATCCTTGAGGGATGCGCCATGCATTCGACTTCATTAAGCATCGTTTGGATGTAAGTGAATGCATATCTGGCTTTTACAATGACTTGCGGTGGCCTACCGATGTGTCGAGCCAGTGTTGTTATTCTCCCAGACAAGTCTGGTAGCAATCTGCCCACCCCGGAGAGATGAAAGGCTTTATGGGCCATGGGTGCGGAGATCGATTCCATGTACGTGTTGCAGGGCGCCTCCAACCACTGCGCCACACGCGCCCCTTGAGGTATACTTCCTTTTTTCATGAAATATTTTTGCAATATGGTGGCCGCCAATCGCTGCTATTATTCGTTTACTTTGCATCGACTCTGATATAACACGAATGCCTGAAATAGGAAATGAACAGCCCCTAAGAACATTAATACCAGCCTTTTAATAAGCTGAGAAGTACCCTAGGAGGATAACATGACTCGTCAATGTTCACAATTCCAGCGAAGAATCCAACAGAAGTAAAACTTGACTTTTCGAATTTTTAAAAAAGACATTGAATTCGAATTAGAAAAAAAATTAGTTTGACCTTACCAACCACAGCTAGTTAGGGTTTTAAAAGCCTAAAATCAGACTGCATTTAGCGCTTTCCGTCAAGAAGAAAAAATGATTAGGGTGATTCTGAAGAGAAATTTCATGTAAACACTATGAAAAGTGACAAATTCACATGAGTTCTTGAACGAGTGAAGAAAGTGCTGGAAATAACTTGTACTGAACCGGAATAGCTGCGAAACTATACCATTATCTCACATTCACAATCTGCACCATGATGTTTTCCGGCACGAGCAAAGGACTGCGACAAACAGTGCACGTTGGGGGACAGCACTTGCCAGCCGACACTGCAACAGAACGCAAAAGTAATGGTGATGATCGGAGCCATTACGAACGGAATCCTCAGCAAAACACCATTGTATTTTCACATAAAATTCGTGCTCGTGAATAACAGGCCCAAAGTACGACCCAGTGCATACAGTAAACCTGAATTCGGCAAAGCTGGTTTTCTTTTGTTGTCACTGCGATAATCACTGTAATTACTGCAATTCAGTAACGTTGGCCTTGATATTCGCATTAGAGTCGGTAATCTGGTTCATTGAATTCTAACAAAGGAAATTATAAGTTGACGACTCAAGAAAAAAGATGGCTCGCTATTCACAACAACAATAAGCTTGGACGATCATCAGGAAATGAACGGGCAGGTTCGAAATGGGTGATAGGACTGGACATTCATACGATGCATAGTCTATGAACAAGTGAAGGAAGCGAGAAAGACTGTGAGAAGTGATAAAAAAGAAAAAAAAGTTCCGAAAGTAATTATAAGTTTTTTTTTGGTAATAGGGTCCTAAAAACTATTAAAAAATAACTATTGATTTATACTAAGCCGAACCCTTATCCCACCAGGAAAACCTTGGAATGTAGGACAAATAAGGATCACTGACAATAGGAATGGGAAGTAGGTAGAGAAAAATACTTCTCCAAAAAAAACTCGTGCTTACTATCTCTAACTGCATGCTAGTTTCTTAATTTATTGAAACTGTACTCACCTATATCATAGTAATATAGGGTTCCGAGAACAATCGATTTGCCGTTGAACCAGCCATCTTAAAACCAAATTACAAGGAGAGAAACAATACCAGATTTGTTAAAACAAGTGAGGAAACTATAACCAGATTCTCAGCCAGCAATCTCTATTATCAGCTTGTAACCGCCTGAGTAATCAGAGCAAGAACCATCGCCCTGTCATGACAAGAGCTATCCCATGAGCTGCGCTCTCTAGAGTCACACATAGAGCACCATACTTTTCGTACACCCCTTCTTAACGGCTAGTGTTTTTGAGATTGGATGTACCCACGGGTAGCCGCCATTAGTCGGACTCCTCCACAAGAACGTTGAGTTTATTTTTTAGAGGCAATCCTAAGCTCCTCATCTACTTTCCAGCAACTTGACTACAGCTTTAACGAGACAGATGTGAAACATAAAATGCAGTCATTTAGAAAAAGTTCCTTTTTCATAATTCTGAATTAGTAAATATTCACCAGTTGGAGACGCATTAGCTAACATTTTATCGAGAGCATACCGTCTCAACGTGACCAGCGAGTGTTCTGGGCATCGCACTGCTATGTTCAATGAGAAGTCCACCTCCCAGAATGATCACTCAGTTCAGAATCTTTCAACTGGGAAAGCCAACTAAGAGTATTTCATTGTAGCTCTCGAAAGAATAATCGTAAGGTGGCACACCTCCCACAGGTAAACGAAGGCGGGAACTTGCCATCGTTGTGATCTGCGAACGCGGTTTGTATTATCATCGATTCAATGTGACTACAGCGGAAAAAATTCTGCCCCATAATTCTTAGAGAAGTGTTGTTCAGTATGCAACTGTTCTCACTGAAATTACTGAAATACCTCGTCCGCAGTTATTACAACGCCACTCCGACCATAAGCAGCTGGCGCAGAGCTGCTGCAAGTAGTTGCGCTTTCCATCGTACATCACCTGTAATCCACGATACCTAATCATATTGATTAATTGCTCAGAATCCACAAAACGCAAAAAACAAAACTTTCTATTAAATGATCTGAAGCAACATCACTTAATGGAGAAGTAAATGCATTGTTTTCCAGCATTTATTAATTCACCACATGACCCAACATATCACACTGTGTAGATCTCAGAACTTCTTACATTCGATTCGTTCGCTTGCATTCGTCATCTACGAAGGTCTTCAAACTTTCGCTTGTGGCTCCGGCCCTTGCTTGAGGATTGAGGTCTAGTCGACGCTTCCTGGAATCCTGAGATAGCCGTGCTAGGGCGCCCCACGCAGGTTAGCGGGATTTAGATTATCGCAGAGAATTTTGGTCCCAATTTCCCGACCCCGAAGGGATACGAAGCTTGATTGGCCCACGGCAGAGTCGAACCACGGACTACGGACTAAGTGATATGAGCCAACCGTGTAATCAGGGTGGTCACTAGCACTGCGCCACCAGCTCCTTCGTATATTATTCATTCAGTCTAATTGAAAGCTTAATAGCGATAAGCGATAATGTCGAGTATTAAGTGAAAAAAGAGGAATCGAAATGCATAGTGACGTCGGGTCTCGCCACCTGAAGATTGCAAGTGTGCAGTTTTTTTTCTGTTCTAAAGATATAAATTACAGAAAATTTAGAGATTGTTTAAAACGTAGAGATTGTAAAGGTTACGAAATAAACCACCTCAGTTGGCGGTCCATAGTGGCAAACTGGCGACAAGAAGAACACTCCGTCGACGAGAGGGTATCGATCATACACCTAAAAACACCTTTCCCAGTTGTTTAACCCACTAATCATTCATGACATATAATCCCATTTAGTTCGAAAAGTTTGTGAGACAGTCGGAGGAATGAAACTTTGGCGTGCACTTAAAAAATCTTAACCTTACAGTGTTTAGACCGAATTCCCGTCTTATCAAGACCATGTCGACCTTCTTCTAAGTTCTGATGAATACAGCGACTTTCTTCTAAGTTCTGATGAATACAGCCGTTTTTTCAAGAAGACTCAAGACAATCAAAAGCCTGTCTCTAAGAAGAAGTCACTTATTCATGGTTTTGTAGATTGCCCTCATTCCACGTTTTTCCTGTCAGCTTAATAATTCTTGGACTTAATCGTAACAACTGCAAGAAGGAGATTCTGATTTAACGCCGATGAAGATGATCGAAAAAAAACATACGATGGACAACACGCGCCTGTACTATACTCACTGAAAAATGAAGAATTCACGAAGAAGCTACCCAAAAAAAAATCCTCTCACTACTTCCTTCTGCATTCTAACCAAATCGACAAAGTGATCAGAGATAAGCAAAAAAAATGTCCCGTTTTTCTTTAAAGCAAGAACTTGGCAGCAAGAACTCCAAAACTTTTTCTTGTACATTGTCGGTGTCCTCAGTTCAATGAACCTAGTAATTTTCAGGAAATTTACATATTTTATTACACTTTTTTCCTTTCGTTACAAAGTGTGCACTTAACTTTACACCTGACAAATAGTAAAATCAGAGAAGAGCGCACGGAAACCTCTCAATTATGTTCGCATCTGTCAAACGTAAGGTTCACGGAGTGAAGCATGGGAAGATTTTACTTCGATGGAATTCAAACATTATGGAATCCAAAAGTTTAAAACTAAGGCCTTAAACCATTTCTGAAAAATCAGTATAACAGCTAAGGATAAGCATGTTCTCTGCCGAAGTAATTCGGTGAAATACAATGATTAGGAGTGTTCGAAAGACAACGTGACAAAGCGAAATTTGGGCTACCGATATAACACAGATCGAACTGAAAAACCTACCACCATGTCACGATGACAGCCGACACAGGGAACAACGCGCTGATTGTGGGCTCCCAACGTCTTCAGAAGGCACAGACGAACATCGTCACCGCCTTGCGGACAGTCATCTTCCATCTGTATCATTTAACCATTTCACTAACTTGCATTTGTTAATTTCGCAATACTTTTAAATCTATTTAATAGCCCATCTATTTCCAATCATTTATCCATCTTTTCGTTATTTAAAACATAACTCGACAATTGATGAGCGCAGGTGAGGATGAATCAGTTCCTTGGTTGGTAGATAACTCTAAAGGGTCGTTTCTCGACTTGTCATCGTCATCGGGCACCTATGTAGATTGTGGGTTGGTAGTGAAACTGCGACAGGGAAGCCGTCCCTATCAATATGGTAAGAACCGTTTGAACATTATGAATCGAAGATTCTCGAAATGATTTAGACCAGAAGGTGATGCAGTTTCATAACCACAAAAAAGTTAAACAGTCAAAAAGTCAAGTTTCTAATACAAAACTGTCAAATCATTTTCAACGTCTTTTCCTTGTTAACATGATTTCAAAGATTTAATTACGAAGCTTCCGTAATTTACGTCTTTCACTTGACTGGCGGGATTTTGGAAATACACCGTTGTCAACAGCGATGATGAACAGGACCGACTCACTTAGTGGTAGAGTTTGAAGTCAATTAAATACCAAAGAAAAATCTAAGTGTTGTTGCTGATGGTCACCGCGTCTATGGAAGTCCTATACCATTCTATGATGCGAAGGAAAAAAGGAAGGACCTTCAAAACGACGGCTGAAAACGAATGAGTATCACTGAACACATAAGCCTCTAATTCTATATCACCTTCCAAGATGTTTCTTTTCTTACAGTTTTAAGACCTAAAGCATTTAATGCATTATAAAGGGAAACGCCCATTTTAATTGGAAAACTGTAAGCTGAACCTATAAACAACCATTTCTAGGAGACTAAGGGAGCGTGTAGCGCTGTGGTCGGCGGCGCCCACCAATGCACTTGGGATCGATCCCCGCGCCTCTGGTCCACCAAGCCTTCCACCTCTCCGAGGTCGACAAATTGGTATCAGCCTTGTCTGGGAGGATATCAGCACTGGCTCGATACATCTGCAGGCTACCGCGAGTCATTGTAAAGGCCAGATATGCATTCAATCACCTCCAACAGATGTTAAATGAAGTCGAATGCATGCAGCATCCCTCAAGGATTGATCAACGCCGAGAGCACTACTATTATTATTAAGGGATTAAAAATAAGCATTAGATAAGTACAAAACGAAAGCATGATAATGTTCTATGAAGGTATATCGTCGAAACGCTGTTTTCAAACCATATTATAAAAAACTTCTGAGATAACAGGAAACGTTTAAAACATGAACGCCTGTAAATGAAAACTACCAGTTTAGAATTAAGTGAACCCCATAGTTAAGATGTAACGGATGACCATCGCCCCATATTCAGATCGAAAGACACTTCAGGAAGAGAATTCAGTTACTCTCTAGAAGTGGAAGTCAGTAGTATAACAAAAACATGCTGTGAACGTAATGAACATAGAAAACCTTAAGGAAGAGGTGTTCCTAGGAAAAGAAGATATCATGTACTTAGTGGCTGGAAAATTGACAGCAGTTCCAGAGTTACACCAGCCAAAAGATGTTTAAAAGCTCAAGATCGCCACCAACAAGCGAGAGTCACTGCAGATCTTTAACCCAAAGATAATAAGAGTAGGTAAAAACCATACTTAACCCTTCTTAATTCAATAATTGACTTTTTTTCTCGGCGTAATAATATCAACAGTGTTAACCTTTTATCTGCTGCCTATTATAGTTTTTTCACGGCACGGTATGATGTGAAATACATCCCCTGCGATGCTCAGAGATTCGCAAAACTTGGACCCCAGGCCAGATCGAACCACGATTACCCTTTCTGGGGCACTGCAACATGGAGGCCATTGCTTTGTGTTGTGTTAATGTAAAGAGTTTTTTCAGAACCTTCCCATATTCCTTTATCTCTAACTTATCACATCATTAGTTAAACAATACGCTGGATTTATCGTTATCTTAGTTTCTTGCAATCCAATTCAATATTTGCGAATATGATCTCGTGAAGGAAAAAACTACATGTGACATTACGATGAGTGCGAAGAGATGAATGAAGTGCATGTTTATGAATGGAACCCCGAAATATCTGCGTTCTCATGGTTTTTGAGGAAGAAAGCGCGGAAATTCGGTAGAAAGATAGCTGTTCCATCTCCTTTCGATTTAAAATCTTCCGAATTCACAAATGACTACGTTTCGATAGCGCAGTGGTAAGAGTATGGCGGCGCATCTCACCCATGATTGATCGAAGCCACGAACTTTTATTCTCCCTATTTTTTATTTGCGCTTCCGTCTATCCGTTATACTGGCATTTTCACTTCTTTTTCCAAGCTATTTCGTGTATTCTGTAGGTTATAACTATAAAATAAAAAGAGATAAAGAGACTTCGAAATATACGAAGATTGTGGTCATCTAATTCGTATGATTAAACTGCGCAAACAACATATCTTCAACCACGGGCCCTGATAGTGTTTGTGAATTCGAATCCTTGTTGTTCGCTAAGTGTTTTCGGCTCGACGGCGACAGAACTCGTAATGAGGAGCAGGCGACATAGTAACCCCAATAGCGATATCTCAAACGGGAAACAAAGCGAACGTGGTGGGGCCGTTTCCGAACGGACAACAACACCAGCACGTCACATGTCAGAGTGGGGGAGGGCGTCAGACCAATTGCCCTTGAAAGACGACGTCCATCGAATAACAGCAAAGTACAAGCAGCCTGCGACGAGCCGACGACTGGAGAATGAGATATGCTAGCAATAAATACCACTAAATGCTCAGAATACGACAGAACCATAGAAAAAAAAAGATCTGAGGAAGACTTCATCCTTCGAAATACACACATCTACTACGTCACAGCGGTATCTATTATTTATACAATATATGCGCTCCCCGAAATTCACAAATGTTGGCGTCTGCCTGTGGTGAAAACTCGGGAACCACCTAGCACGAGTGCTCCAGGATTCTAAGGAAAATCGACTTGATCGGAATTGAAACGCATTCATGAAGAAGATTGAAATCTTCAAGCAGAGGCTGAATCCACAGGCAAACTCGAAAATCTTCGTGGCTGATGGATGAGAGGAAGCGAATCGAATGGAAGAGGTGCCGGGTCACATAATATGCAAATAAATAAAATAAATAGCAAATAGACACATCTGCTAAGTGCATCATGAATCACGCCTTACGATCTCGTATTCTGGAGAGATAATATGAAATATACGAAGAATAAGGATAGATTCATAAAATATCGATTGATGAGTTAACTTCAATGCGCAACTAAAAATGAAGAATTCATTCTCTACCGAATTTCCAGCTAATGAAAGAGATTCTCGGAAATCACTACAAGAGAATCGGAATTCATCGTTTAGATCAGTTTCCCAATCGAAATTCACCAAACTTTGAACTGAGTATGACCTAATTGGTTCAGATACGATAGTTATGAGAAGAAGATATCAAATAAAATAAAAATGAATCAACACAGCTGCGAATGAAAAGATTTTTAAAGTTCAAAATGGCATATGGTTTTGGTGAGTTAGAAATGGAAGTTCCTCAAAGTAAAGAGCTATTCAGCTTTAAGGCTGAAGATAGACTTGTTAAATGGAAATTGTGCCGAGGTCCCGCAACGAATTCCTGATGAAGGAGGAAAATGCCAGTATGGAAGCATCCAAAAGACGTTTAACTCAACGAAACCGTGTATTTTAATTCTGGTGAGAAAAAAAAAGCGAAAATCTTAACAAAAGCCTGTCATAATCAGCTTATAGAAATTTTCATGACTAGGAAGAATGATAGGGAAGAAAAATTAGTCAGAACAAAATAACAGAAGAGAAGGAAGCCCTAACCTTGATATGAATACCGTTGAATTTTGACATTGGAATGATCGAGAGAAGATTGTCGAAGTTTTCTCGACGAGCGAACACCGAGCCATTCACTCGCACCTGCAAATAATAAGAAGAAGGAAATCGGACGCAGTAGATAGCTGTTGAGATAAATGCGACTTTATTTAGATCACATGGGATGGAAGAAGAAAAGTTTCCGTCTGGAACCTACAAAGGAACACTAAGTAAGAACCACCACATCAAAAAAACGATTACCAACTGGTAATTGCGTTGCAAGGCATGGCAAAAACCTCTAACACATTCACTACAGTGCTGGTTTCCCAATAACTATTGACAATTTCCGGCTAAACTCCAAGAGAGACAATTTCCCGCTAGAACTCAGAGAGTTGACGACTTCCCAGACCCAAAAAAATAACGCTCTATCACTCTGTCTTACTGGACCAAATCCCACTTGCTCAATTGCCTTCGTGTCGAAAATAAAGAGCCCAGCGGAAAAAGTGAAAACGCAACTTCTGCATGCTGCAGAAAATCTGAATTTCATCTTTGTAAAAAACAGACTTCCATCCGGTTGACCGATACCTGTAGATTCCACTGGATTCCATGACAATTAATAAAATTTATCACGAGGCGCGATGTGCTGGCTTAAATTTAAAAGTGGAGGGTTATTTCTGAGCCACATGAGACATATACAATTCATATGGTCGAGAATGTCTTAACGACTTAGCACTTTCATTCAAGCTTTTCTGTTTTTTGTCAAGGAGAAAATTATATGCAGACTACGATTGTCACCATTTCACAGTTTAATGAATATTTACGTCACTAGTGAGGACGATGAAGAAATATGAAGGTAGTCATTCAAATCAGATGACTGGCGAGGCGCGGTAATCAATGCCTATTCTTTACATGGAGTTAGAATCAGCCAACTTACTTGCTCATCTTCGAAAAACCAGTGCTTGTCGACATTACTGCGCAGTATATCCGGCTGAATGCAACATCTCAACTCGCCCCCGCTGGCATCTTTACGTCCCCAGCGCTTGCCATCGCTTCGTGATGATCCTGAGCGACGACGAAACTCGTCCGAATCTAAACGGACAACGGCATAACTTGCACCGTAATTCTGGATCACTTCACATAACTTTCTAAATCATTTAACACAACTACTACATCAGGGTTCTTGCGCAGATGACCATCGATCTTACTTCTGATATTCCATCCTCACAGGACCATCCAATGAGTTCAATAACACACACCTAGTGCGACTTCTTGTGTTATTGCCTGTCCCTACTGTTTCACAATAATCCCTTAGTTTACTTTCAGTATTGCCGTACTATATCGCGTTCGTCGGAAAGCGAATGTGCGGGCGTTCCGTTCACCTGACATGTTTTCGTCGTTCACTCGATAGGGGAGTGTGGAAGTGGGCACAGGAGGGGCTGTGGTGGGCAGTGAAAACAAGCCGATTTGTGCGGAGAGGGAGAGCGACTCGTCGCACCACAGCCACACACAGGAATAACAACACGATGTTCAAGCATCCATCGTTCGAAAACATGTTGACTTTGCGTAACTTACCCTTAATCAATGTCGCTTGGGACAAGAGAAGGATAGGACTTCCCTGGGACAAGAAAAAGAGCAGGCAAATGTTCTCGAATGGTCCTTTTGTTTGCATGGTTGTAGAAATTTCCAAAATATGTTATCGATTCCTCGCAGACCTTTTTAGCAGAAGACTAATCGTCAACTTAGGGAAAACATTAATTACACTCTTTCCGTCACACTGCCTAACATGTTCAAAAGATAACAAGACAAAGTATCAGTTTTCGAGAAGGGGTTGGCATAGTGGTTAGTGATGTAGTCCACCAGGAAGCAAGGTGCTGGTTCGACCCACTCCACCACGCTCCAATCCACGTAGGAACGCTTTTGGCCGGCTAACTCCAAGGTTTCAAGAAGAATCGACCCAGTCGACTCGACTAGCACTCTACTACACTCACAGAAAGGGCGAAATCCTCAAGTATCAGCGAAAGCAACACACGAAATGTTTGAAGACCTTTCTGAACGATGAATGGGAGGAAAACGAATCGAACGCAAGAAGTATTCGGCCGTTCACCATAGATACAATGACGAGTTATGTAATTAAACAATTAACTAAAAAAGTATGGCATTTCTCGTTCTGGGTTCTAGGACTCTAATAACACCTAATCACCATTCCAATAGAGATTTCATAGACCCGAAGCGCTTCGCTCACCACCCTAGACCATCGTTCATGAGCGCTCGTAGAAGATATATCCTTCCCAAAACAAAAACAGTAAACCCAAATTTCATTCTTTTTTCGAAAAGCATTTCCAGTAATTTTCTGCTTTTTAAAATGATTACCTTCCTGCAAAATGAACTACATAATGGGTTAAGAAATAAACGAGTACCAAGCTAAACCAATACCAAGTAACGCACCTTCAAAATTTGACTAAGCCTAAAACAGGGTACATCCCATCCTTCACGGTTCTCACTCATATTGTTACTACTCAGCATCAGTTTAATTCATTACTTAGCTAGTCATTAAATATTCCATGTTATTCTTTCTCAATAACATGAAAAACGAGGTGCTCGAACTTGGCAACGGTTTAGTGGTTCATGGACACACGAAAACATATTGATCCAGGCGAAAATGAGAAGCCCCTACTGGTAATAATGAACCAGTTAATATTATTGAAAACGAAAGTAATAACCAGAAGCAGTGTTTCGTTGTCCAGAAATCCTCAAACTCACAACCGCGCTTCTACACAGATGATAGTGGGCTACGGTGCCCGACGAAAGAGCATCTGAGTGTATGTATGAGCTCACGAAAGCGTCAGCCTTTGATCACTCCACCACCGAACAGTATGCGCACATGCATGCTTACCGCAAAGCGATCGGCCACAGACTGTACTTCAGTCGACGAACGTGAACATTGTCACACTAGTGTCAGTCTGTCAGTCGCTACCCATGCACTAGCTATGGAACTATTATTTAAAACAGTTCGCGTTCGGGACAGAATATAGTTGCCCTACACACTAATACGCGCCGGCATGCTGTTTGCAGCTAACAGAACATTCGTGACCCCGGCCAGGGCGGAGCTCACACGTCGCCGAAGCTCTTCAGCTGGCCTATGGGACTGGTGTATCAGTGACAGTGAAACTGTTGCGGGCGAGAAGCTGGTGGATTCGAACGTTTTTTGTAGATTAGCTCAATCGTTTAGCTGCTGTTCTAGGTGAAGACGCTCGGCTGTGAGAATGTTTCACGTCATACGTACTCATTGCCCCCTAATGCCGTCGTTGTATTCTCATATCTTCAGATTAGACTTGAGACATCGCATTTCGCGTTGGACTGTTTAGTATGCATTCTTCTACTAGTGTTAAATGATCAAGTCCCAAACTAGCACTTGTGCTCTCTCAACATCACCATATGGTTTCTAATGTTTTTTTTTAAATTTTAAATCTAATAGTACAGTGGCAGTGATGCAGTTAAAACCACCTATCCTTCCGGGACTGGGAAATCGCACCAGACTTATCTGGGATAAGCTGGTTCTCTCCAATCTACAAAAGGGGGCATTGCCCATAATGTAAATCTGGGAAGCCCCAAAAACGATGCCCGGATTTCAGACAGATTAGGCTCGACCGACACTCAGCGATGTTCACAGAAAATGATCAAAAATCCTCGAACAACTGCTGAACCCACGCATAAAGGTTCAAAGGGTTTCGTAAATGATGGGCGCGAAGAAACGAATCAAAAGCAAGTAATTCTGGGATTGGCACAATATTAACAGGCGATGTAGGGTGGTGCAAAAAAACGATTTCACTTCATCATTTTTTCAGTTGGTTTGGACAACCGATGAGCTGAGGCCTGCCACTACCAGTCAATCACTGTCGGTTTCTAGAGACGGAGCTGATGTTTCCACATGAATTTCGGCTACTCGGCTACTATCTTATACAAGGCCCAAGTAGACTCACAGAACTTAGTTATCTCAAAAATCAACTTATAAATCGTTGAAAGTATCTCATTTTTTTGCGCCGAGTGGTCATTGTCGAATACACGGACATGATGAGGTAATTCTTTTTAAAAACAGACAGATTCGAGTTCTCTCATGTGCTTACTTTCCTCGAGTACCCGAATTGAAGTTTACTTTAAACAAAACCAAATACACTGAAAACAATCTGGATAAACAAACATGATCTATGGAAAGTAACATTGAAACTCGTCCGAAGGAAGCTGCAACGGTTCATTCTAGGCGACTGACGGTCTCGGACGGCATTCTGGAGGAAAGTACTTTTTGTGGTTCGATTATTAATGATAGATTTAATATCGTTGTGACGTTCTAAAAGATACAATCTGTTCACGAAAAACGTCTTATGAATGTATGTGAACAAGACTTCTTTTTTCAAATCTAATACGGTTCTTGGATATTCCAAGAGTGGGGTCTACAGCGCTGCCTACAGTAAACCCTTACACATAACGAACAAAGAAGACCATGAAAGTTACTACTACCCATTATTCCATTACTATTGCCAAATCCGTCTAAGAGCAAAAAATAACGCAATAACAAGTAAGGAAAATAAGTACTGATTTGGGGTCATCTCAGCAACAGAAGCGGGAAGAACAGAGGAAAATGTCTTCGTCTACTAAAGAACAACTTATTGCAGCTAATAAGGCAATAAGTAGAGAATTTAGAGTCGTGTTTGCCGAAAAATCTCACTTCGGATGGCGAAAATTCGCATTGCTCGGTCATTCAGAAGAATGATCACCTGTGAAAGGAGACATGGTCCCATAGTGACATCGACTAGACTACCGTAACTCATCCGAACGGAGTCATAACTGCTATCGTCGCCGTCACAATAGCAACATCACGGAGTAACTCCATCACGGTGACAACTCGTACAGCCTGGTTTGAGCGGAGGATAAAAAATAAATCGAAACAAAATATGGGAAGAGATCCTGACGAAAGTGGGATGAAATGCGAAGACGAGGTGAGATCAATAGTGGGCCAAAGAAGCATCTGCTTACGTTTTTTTCGTTCATCACAGGGGCGATCGATCTGGTCTTTTCTCAAGGCATCAAGCTGATGTGAGCATCGAGTGTCCAACACACCACACACCACAAATAGTCCCTCTTCAACAGCCACCTCAATAACAGTGGTAAGAGCTGGTGACGCCCAACAACTTCACTGAATACCATATGAGGTTCCGCTGCACGAGAAAAAAGAAAAACACGCAAGTACCGAGGTTAACCCACGTTTATAAAGGTTGAATCACCAAGATTTTCTACTGAGCGTACTCGGTGTCTCATATCGACAGAAGAAACCAGGAAGAAAATGTTCGTAGAACCAAGCACAAAAGAATGATATCGACTCCCTAATGTGTTCATAAACCTGACGCAATACGTCGCAGGTATGATTAACAGGCAAAACCACCTCGTAATAACTCCACACAGAACCAAAATTATACGGTATCGGAGCAAATAATGAAGTCAGCTGGCAATGGGGCAAGGTAAGGCATAGAAACCTATCAATAAGCTGGATTCAAAACACCCGACAGCACTGCTGCAAGCAGCGGCGATTCCCGAAGTCATAAACAGCACGATGCACTTAGAATGTACTGCCGATGATTAGTCACTCGGGCGTGTTGTTGTCTTGGCGAATGCATTGGAAATTCACAAGAAACAGAAACAGTTCAACATCAAGCGACTAAATCGTTAGGTGGTTAAGTCAATCCTTAAGCCATAACATGTTTAGCATATTATCAACTTCTTAACAGTCGATATCCCATGAGGGCGCCAAATTCATGTCGCGTTTTTGCACTTGTCATTAATCGGTTTGATGACCCATTAATTTCTCTCCAAACATCAGATAGCCAACTTCTATTGTTAAAACCTGGATGGGTGAAGCAATACTGACTGGTATAACGGAATTAGCTCCATAGCAGCGCAAGAGTACAACATATCGATCGCTACGAAAATATTTTGTACGCTCAAAGTGCACGCGTGCGGCATCCATAATCTCGGTTGCCAGCGACGAAAACATTGCCAGCATATAAAATTTGCATCAAATGATGATTCGCGGGCCGAGGGCTCCCGGAAGGGACTAGGGCTATCAGTCCTTAGCCAAGGAGTACAGTAGCGCACTTCACAAACTTGGATAATGATGAGCGAAGAGGCGCTGACTGTAACATGTGAATCGACAACAGACACAGACGGCCAATAGCCTTCATGAATCCCAACACCCAAGACTTGGACGCCGCTTTCATAGCGCCATCGCGCTCGAAATGTAATGCAGGCGATAAATATTGGGACGATAAGTCGTTATAGCTGCATAAATCTTGCATATGGAATTTTATCGTTTATTGTTCTTACATGCTTCCTCATCAGCATTCGAATGCAGTGCTACTATAAGCGCAAGCAAAGGAGCGTCATGCATAGACTTATTTCATGGGAAGACTTACAGCAGAGAAAAGGAGAAAATGAGTGGTCGAATAACCGTCAACACAACCTGTGGCTAGAAGTGTCAAATGAAGTCGTGAATGATGTTGACCAATTCGCTCATCGTAAATGAAGTATAAAGCTGAGACAGCAATGAAAATCTGTCCACGCTTACCACATGACTTCTTCCGATCGCGAAACACAGAACCACAGTCGATCATCGTCTCAGTGGTGAACGACAGCACATTTATAGAACGACGAAATATCGGCGGCTACGTATGAACGTAGTGGTGACGGTGACGGAGCCAGTTGCGGAGGAGGAGACGACAATGACGACACGATGATGACAACGACGATGACGGCGACTACACGGCGACCACGACGACGACGATGAGAATCCGGCAGCACCCGACGACAACAACCGTAGCGTCGGCGAGGGGTGTGGCCTGCGGCACATGGGGCTCGTGGGGCGTGAGGACTGGCCGTCATGCGGTGTTCGGACTGCATCGCAGACGTCACACGTCGTCTTCACGCGCAAGTGTCCGAGAACGGTCTCGCTTACGGAAACCAATACGTGGCCTGCCGGAACGATTCCGCAGATGTTGATTGGCGCAACTCGCGATTCATGGATGTCATCTGGACGTAATTTAGTGGGAAGCAGCTGTTTCTGGTTGAAGTATGGCATGGATTCCGCTACAAAGTGAAAACATTAAGGAAGCATACTTGCGTTGCAGCTGGTCGTTTTTATGCTCAGCTAGGTTGAAGAAAACGCTGGGAAGTTGAGGACTGAGATCGACCACCGTTAGTTGCGGCTTGGTATATCTCACATATGCTTGGTACTATCACAGAAACCGACTCTCCTTAAACCTCGGCATGACTAATCAACAGGTATTCTTTCACTGACAAGCCAGCACGGGGTTGATTAAAAAAAGCTTCATTCGGTTCACGTTTCGGCGCAGTCGCCTTCCTCATAGACGAGTTGATCCGAGTTGATTGCCGACAGTCGCTCCATCCGCCGATGTGAGTCTTCGTGATCTCATCAAGTCCAATTCAGTGGAGCACGGCTCAGATGAAGTAACTTCACTTGGCAGTGCTCTTTTTCTATCAATTTCGTGTTAGCTTATCATTGAAATAACAAATAGCTGGTACTTTTTAGAGAAGTAAATAAGTGTTGAGGGAACGCAGGGCTGCTAGTTGATTGATAAGTCGCTCATTCTTGTGCTAGTACGATATCGCAATAATTAATCATTTTTTAAATTGTTCATTATTGAGTTCCTTGACTTCCTTTTCTTTAATAAACGTACAGCAATTTTGATCGATTGTTTGGCGAAAAATTTGTTGCAAAGGTGATTTTGTTAGGCCAAAGCAAAGAGTGAAGAGCTTCGAATCTAAGGAACTTAAACATCGACAGTTCTTGCAATGCTTCTTACTGAAATATGTTGGATCACAGGTAGAGAGAGAGAGAGAGAGAGAGAGAGAGAGAGAGAGAGAGAGAGAGAGATAGACAGGCGAAACGAAGGACCTGTATGGTGTGGTGGTGAACGCGTTAGCCCCTGGAAAGGGTAATAACGCGTTCGCACCCCACCGCAGACAGATGCGGTCCGGAGTTTTGCAAATATCTCAGCATCATTATGTTGGGTCATTTGGTCTAAAAAAATCAGTACCCGTAATTCCTGTACTTCTTTACGAATCCGTTCCTTTTCACAACCAGTTCCTATCGATAATTGTGGTTATTAATTCTTGTCTTGCTCTATGTGGACTTTGTCCTGAATTCCTTCCTTAAGTCATCTTTAAAGGTCTAAATTCTTAGCATATGTGTGTGTGTGTGTGTGTCTCTCTCTCTCTCTCTCTGTGTCTCTGTGTCTCTCTGTGTGTGTGCGTGTGTAGCAGAGAGAACGTCATAAAATATTTTTTATTTGTCGACTTGTTGATGACAGCCGGTTATCTCTCTATACGCATGTCGCAACCCAGCTGGCGTGCAGTACTGACTGACTGGTTTCCGAAGTAAAAACGGCTAATCGATTGTTTATGGGTAGAATAACACCTGTCACTCAGTATAGAACGATACTGCACGTTCCTGAAAATAAAACACTGCACTTAACGTTCCTTAGACCACTGAACAATAAGAGAAGTTGCTAAAGACCCCTCGAGAAATACCAATATCAATCAGTCATCCAATTCGAAAGAAACATTGTGAAAGAAGTACTGTGTTAAAAATACTTCCTGTAGCGTTGGGGCGCATGTGGCGCAGTGGTAGGAGGCGCCCTGCAACACACACGTGGAATCGATCCGCGCGCTCAATGCTCACCCGTTCATTCCTCTGGGCTCGGCAAATTGGTACCAGACTTTTCTGGGAGGATAGCAGCACTGGCTCAATAAATAGGTAGGTCGCCGCGAGTCATTGTAAAGGCCGGATATGCATTCAATCACCTCCAACTGTGCTTAATGAAGTCGAATACATGGCGCATCGCTCAGGGATTGATCAACGCCGTGAGCTCTATCATTTTTATCTATTTACTTCGTACCGAGTCATGAAGAGTGCATATAAGACATAATGTCCTAACATATGCATTGTTTACAATGCATTCAGTGCAAAAGCGATGGCCATTTTCTTGTTCAAACCGACACATTTCAGTTCATACTGAGCTCTGTTACTTGCTTCAGAGCTGCAGGTACAAGTTCTCTTATTTTAACAAGAGTTTATTTCTGATTTACTGGGACGAATACAACATATCGTTCCGCTTTTCCGCTGAGGATTGCATTTCGAACATCCACCACCGTCCTAGTTAGTATCAAACAAGTCGCATGGTGGCAACTCTCCTTTTGATCCACAACAGCGGCGACTGCGTGTGGTGGTGACCACCTGGGGCAGACTTTGGCCAGGCTGACCTCGGAACTCCAGGGAAACACCATGGCTAAACCAGCAAAACTCCGAAAAATTGAGATTATGCTGGGACCCGCACAACGGGCCGTCCAAGTATCCAAGTAAATAGATATCTCCGTAAATTTTTCTTTGACTATTTTGGTTTCAAACATATTTGGAATTGAAAGAATATTTTGCATAAAATACAGGTAAAACTAAGAAGACAATAATGAAGACAGTGAAGACATGGGGACGTCTTAGTACGGCTGTCTTGGGATTCCAAGGACAGTCATGCTCGACCAGCATTCTGTATGTGGATGAAAAGAGAAGTCCAGGAATCCTCAATCTGCAGCCGAATCCATGTCCAAACATGACCACTTCTACGAATGGCAATAGCTGCAAGGTGACGAATCACTAGTAGAATTGGAGGTTATGTATGCATCGAAGTATTGCTGCTGTTACTACGGTTAATATGAAAGAATGGAATAATGGAGCGTTCAGCGCTTATCAATACCTTAGGAGTGCGCCATATTTTCGATCTCATCAAGTATCATAAATGTAGTGTTGGTGCATAATTGCCCTATAAAATAAATCACCATAATCCACCAATATATTGCTTTCTTTTCTCAAACAAACCAGGTACCAAACTGCCGACACTGGAAGGATAGTAGTCATGGGTTGCTCTAGCGCGGGATCGAACTAGAAACTGTGTGTGCAGTGCAGGACATCACTAGCCACTGCGCCGCACCTGGCGGCTCATTATCTCGCTATATATCATTGTTACTAGCAATGTTGCCGGTACTTGCTGTCCTTATTAAATATTACTAATCTTATTAAAGCCCATTAGAATTGTTGCGCTTACCCCTTTTAATTATCCCATTCTTAGCTACTCTAATTCAATGTTTTTAAGAAAGCAAGTCTTCAAGCCCAAACTTAGTCTCAGTCAATAAAAAACGTGAAGTGCGTCTGATCTGAGAAATACGTAATATTTTTACCTCTATAAAAATAGAGGCAGTTGTAAGATAATTGAAAGTTCCTGATGAGGCTGCTTTTTCAGCAATTCTCTCGCACGTTAGCTGTGATCGCAGACTAAAAGTACATACTCATGTGTCGCCTCTGAACCTGCAAAAAAGCGAGGGCGGGAAACCGTCCACAACAGCTCTCCCTCCATAAGAGAATAATTCGAAGGTTTTTCATCTATAGAAAAATGGTAGTAAAGCGAGTAGATCCAGATGAAACCACTTTGCAGTTTTTTCGCTCAGTGGAGAACGGCCACACATTCCGACTTCTCTGTGTGTTTCGTCCTTGCAGCTGTCATTTCGTCCGTCTTATTATGCTTTTCTGCAAGCGTTCTGTTGACTCAACGTCATCGCTACTTCATCGCTACAGTAATTCAGCAAATATTTGGTGGACATTCAATCGGTTCGTCTTTTTCACACTTGGAGCGCCAACAAGTCAACCACCTCACGCTTTTCCACCTACGACCTGACCTCAACACTTGCTGGCTCATCAAGCAGGAGACTTTAACGGAAACCACTCGGCATTGGTACTCGTAGTTTCCAAGATTTTATAGCAACCTCATGCTAATTTAATATGCTAAGAAAGTACTGACATTGGTATTAAGATGAAGAAATAGCCGCCATAGGAGAAATCCTGTTGGGTTTGGTTAACAATGCGACATACTTGAGAAATGAAGCGGTCAAAATGGATTTAAGTACGGCGAATCAATTACATTCATGTAGGTGATCGAGAGATGCTTTCAACGACTTAGCGACGAACTTGTCTTCTCGGTAATTAACAAGACTTTCTCGATAAATTGAGTATTTCAGGAGTTCGGGATAATATATACTTACAGAAGAGATCTGTTCTGTCGCGCTAATCGCGTATATAATTGTCATACAGTGTCCATCTAAGCTTAAATATGTATAGAATCAGAATTTTCAAAAAAAAAAAGCGAATAAGAAGTATAAAATTTTAGGAAGCTGCAAGAATAAACGATATATTCGGAAACATCACTGAATCCTGCTGGACGAAATCCTACTTGTTCATTTGCTTTCGTGTTTGAAACATGAACTTTGACGAAAAGTGAGAGCAATGAATGTCCTGTACTCCAGAAGATCAGAATATCATCGTCGTAAAATAAAATAGCGTTCAGAGTGACTAAGAGATTCCTAGCAGCTGAGATATGTCAGTGCAAGCTTGAAAGCGGCCATGATTTCCGCATACTACAACTGCTGTAAAGGTCACATAGTCGAGTAAATGTTAAACAATATGTGGTAATCTCCAATCACTCTACAGTTTGCTACTATTGAAGAGAAAAAAAAAAAAAAGTGCTTTATTTGAGCGAGTACAAATTCGAAACGACCCAGATACAACGTCCCTTCCATTATTCCAACACTGTACAAACAGTGCTAGTTAGACAATGTTGGTTGACCTATGGATAGAAAGCAGAGAAATATAAAAGAATAAAATATATACACTTATTCGACGGTGTTCAGTAACTCCTTGATTTCTGTTTCCCATTGATCTTCGCTCTTAGCATTCTTTTCCGTCACTAATTCGTACTCGCTGAGATCGGACAGTAGTTCGCGCTCCCAGTCATCGTCTAGGCAACATTATTATTTACAAACAAGAAACCCAGAAGTGTTTCACTTGCTTTTATGTTACAGTTTCAGAAAAAAACTCAAGCGAAGGAGTCCTTACTTTTTATTCTTCTGGAAAGTCAACAATTCATAACAATAAGTGTTCTCTGGGAGAACAAGCAATATACAAAAGGAGAATGTCCCATATCCCACGGTAGTCACGGCCACGTCACCAGGAATAAACTTTACGAAGGACACGCTATTTAAGTGTTGTTTTGCTTTCGATGCCACCTTATTTCTTTCAAATATCAATGTGACATGGAAGTATAGTAGACGACTAACAAAGATGAGTTGGCATGCCACTTTATTTTTTGTAAACTCAACCCGACATGTTCTTTTCGACGAGCTCAGAAGGTAGAATGAAAAAGAGCACCTGCGTGTGTACTCATTTCCTGGTTGGGCAGACCATGTGCGGTTTGTTCAGAAACATGCTCGCCTTTCATTAATTGATCAGCATCCCCCCTGCAATTACACTATCTTCAACTGTTTTTTCCCAGATCGTTCAGATTATCTATCCTCCCTTTCTTTTGTATTCACTACGACACCAAGGAAAACAGTAGCAGCAGCCTTCAATATTTCTGCTAAGCCTCATCTAATTTCATTATCCTTTATATAACCTGAGAAGAAAATCTTCACTATTTCCCCCTCTTCACCATTTATCAACTGATAAAAAAATTTTCGCCATTGCAGAACAGGCTACCATCGAGAAAGCAGATCATATTGAAAAAATTTGTCATGAAATGTTATCCATACTTCATCCTACCATGTCTCTTATATTGATTATCGGCATTATTTGCTCCTGTCATGTAACCTATTTAAAACTACCTGACATTAAACCCGCGTGCTTACCTCACATCTACACCCATCCATAAACGTCGCACAAAGTTTTTGGCATCGCCTGATGATAGCTCGACATTGCGATCTTCCCCGCCCCATCCAAGGATGATTAACGTGATGGCATTCGAATGGATACTGGTGGAACTGGCCCACATTCTTCAATTTTTGAGCTACCTATTCTCATAAACATTGAAGAATACGAAATAAAGCGTTCGGCACCGATCAATCCTTGAAAGATGCACTATGCAATCGACTTCATTAATCATCGTAGAGGTGATTGAATGCATAACTGGACTATAGAATGACACGCGGTAAACTACCGATGTATCCAGTCAGTGCTGCTATCCCCCACCCACAAACAGTACCTGTTTGCGTATTTCATATCTAATAAATGTGTTGCACAAGGCTTTACATTACTCTCCTTACGTCTCCTTCGTCCATCTTACTATCTAATTTACTGTGTATATATTTCTCAACTTCATTCTGTAATCTGTGTTAATACTATGCATCTAAACGAAATACCACCATTTTACAACGATATTAACACTGACGTCAAAACGGGGTTATTTACCGCCACCCTTGAGAACGTCAAGCAAACACTGGAATGGGGGCAACATGGGAGTGAAAATCAATGGTGAGTCTCCATCTCCGCTTTACTGATGAGATCGTTCTTATAACACCAAGCATTATCCAGGCGGAACGAATGCTTGCCGACTTTGGTAACGCTTGTGGAGAGATTGGTCATCGACTAAATCTCACAAAAGTGATGTTCATGAGGAATGGTTTGGTTTCGTATGCTCCATTCACGCTCAACGGAACGAATATCTCCGAATGCTCCAGTTACGTCTATCTGGATTGGAAAACCAATATGATGAGCGACTTTGCTCTACAGCTGAGCAGAAGAAAGCGAGCGTCTTTGGAAGATTTAGAGCGCATCGAGGATGTCGTAACGGGAACAAGGAACACCGGACTCCGTGCCCAACTTTTCGACTCCACGATTCTTCCTGCCTTACGCATTATTCGTTATAAACCTGGTCGCTGAGCAAGCAGAATGAAGGTCAATCAACGTTATTGAACGCGCAGTCGAAATGACGATACTAGTAGTATCTCGTATTACGTAAGTAAGGGAGAGGATCCAAAGTCTAGATCTATGTCAACGATCAAAAATCAAAGACGCCGTTCTCTAACACTAAACTGTTAAAGATTAGATGGGCTGCATATGAAATGTGTGTGAACGACAACCAATGGACAAGAGCCGTTAATGACTGGATTCCTAGGGATGTCAAACCTTCTGCAGGAAGACCACCGACTCGATGTTCAGAATTCTTCACGAAAATCTTAGAACGAAAATCTGTGCTCAACGAGTCCCTAGAGCAAGCAGAACCAAATGAACTACTTCTGCACTCGGCAAGAAGAAAAGGAAGATTATTTACTGACGGCGGCACGACTCATTCGACAATAAACGGGATGATCGATAACACAGGTGATATAAACGGTTTGATTACCGAGATTTGAGAGATCTGGTGTAACGCTGCGAATCAAGAAAACCCGCCTGGCAGCACCAACACAAAACGACAAAATTTTCACTATGGATAACGTAGGCTGAATGGAAAATTGGTCCACAACCTTCCTATATATAAAGAAATCACATTGCAACGTTATTTAATTGGTTCAATATGTTTTACTGATTCGATTCGAAGTGGCCACGGAACAACACTGCAGCGGACCCTCGAATCGAATCACTGGTTCCATAATGATGGCGATCCATAACGACTCGACCACAATGAAAGATTTCTCACAAATACAAAGTTCAGGGAACTTTTACAAACACACTTTCACAAAAAATACGAAATAAAAGTTCCGCGTAAACTTTTCATATGGCATATCTACAGTTTCCTTAGTAGCAGGATTAACCAAACCGAAAAGTGACACATTTCCAATCGGAAGCACAGACAAGACTGAACTTATGCTTGGAGATGGTTCTATCGTAGAGGAAACAGCCGCAAAGCGGCAGAACACTTCCCAATATAATATAAGAACTGCAGAAAAAAGCTAGTCTAAAAAAATAATAGTGAAAATATGGTGGAGCCCGCCTGATTTGCGAAGATGGTACGATTCATGTGCCTAAGTACACTTTATTCTAGCAAATCATTCCCTTGTTTCCAAAAGAATGTATCACCTTGGCAAAAATCAACAACATTTAAATCTTATACTGTTCACTGAGTTGTTATTTTTTTTTCCTATGTACCTGAGGATTATGATGACAAGAAAGTTAGATAGCATTATCATATGGCTAGATTCCCGTTGTAAATCATGGATGCGCACCTTTGATGGCGCTGGTGCTTCCGGCTCAGAGACTCTTTGGGTGAAACTTTGTCCTTCGGATGCATTTGACAAGATCGAATGCCGTATCAGTGATACACGATAAAAGTAGTTTCGCCAAAATTTCTCCTCATTGAGTCTGAATTCATTTAATTTCAAAGCCATATTTCTGTATTTTTTAATGGAAATTCGTATATATCGCGGCATCCTAATGCTCAACTAATAGTGTCAGACGACTCCAACAAAGACTGGAAAAACGACAGTACATACTCAACAGTCAAATTCGTTAAAAATATATGAGAAAATATGTATAGAAATCAGACAACAATGAACAACAAAGATAGTAAGAAAACCCACTGTTTGGGTACAAGTTCAAAGCGAATACGAGATAGGTTTGAATCAATTTCGATCAGGCGCATAGCCATCGCCTGCATAGCTGCATCATCAAATTCACATTCTCCAGGAGACTCACGAATAAAGTTAGAAGAATCCTAAAAATGTAAAAGTTAAATATAAACACTAATGCTAAGAAGAAATGGGAATTTACCGGGAATTTATGAATTAAATATTAAGGATACTGTGACCAGCAAGAGTAATGTGTTCTTCTTGGCTGTTTATTTCCTCGCAAAGCGAATTTACTTTCCGCTATACTTTCTGCAACCGATCTCCAAAATTTCTTCACTACAGGTATTACACCACAGGTCGATTAAGAAGAAAAAAATGTTTTCTACATCTTGAAATTTAAACTTGCAGGAAACTGTTTCTTCATAAAAGTTCTTAATCCCAAGACAACATTGTTACCAGCTAGGGTGGTAATAAAATATCTTCTATCACAAAGGGTTTTGGTGATGAGGTGAGGACTCCTAGGCAGGCACGCCGAGTGCATGTTCACCAATTTGCTTTTACACAGCATATATGGGAAAAATAAAAGTCTTCAACACCATCACAATCGTATGTGCTTATATATATATATATATATATATATATATATATATATATATATGTACATATATATTACACATATATGTATGCACATCAATCACCTGTATCACCTGTAGTCCCGTTAATCGTCGAGTGATTCGAGCTGGTGCCAGTAAACCTTATATTTTTCCCCGTGCAGGAATAGCTCAGTGGATTCTGTTCGCTCTAGAAACTCGTCGAGCATCATACCTTTCTTCTAGGCTCTTCGTGAAGAACTCTGACCATCGGTCTGGTGGTCTTCCTGCAGAAGGTTTGACATCTCGAGGAACCCAGTCACTAACGGCTCCTCACCATCGCTTGTCATTCATACGCATTACGTGTCCCGCTCACCTTCTCTTCGACCGTTTGGTGTGCAGAACGGCATCTTTGATTTTTGATCGTTGACGCAGGTGGAAGATTCGGATCCCTATCCCCTACTTGTGTGAAACGGGATACTCCTAGCATCGTCCTTTCGACTGCGCGTTCAATAACGCTGAGTGATCTTTCATCATGCTTATGCAGCGACGTCCAGCTACTCTGACGCATACGTTAGGGCAGGAAGTACCGTTGAGTCGAAAAGGTGGGCACGGAGTTGGGTGTTCCTTGTCTTCTTCACTACATCCTCGATGCTCTTGTAAGCTCCCCAAGCCGCTCGTTTCCTTCTGCTCAACTCTGGAGCTAAGTCGTTCAACATGTTTGATTTCCCGACCTAGATAGATATAACTGGAGCATTCGGAGATAATCGTTCCGTCGAGCGTGAATGAGGCATATGAAACCAACCCGTTCTTCTTGAGATTTGAGATCGTTTTGTGAGATTTAGTCGAAGAACAATCTTTCTACAGGCTTTATCAAATCGGCAAGCATACGTTCCGATTGGCTAATGTTTGGTGTTATGAGGACGATGTCATCAGCAAAGCGGAGATGGTGTAACTGCCGACCATCGATTTTCACTCCTATGTTATCCCATTCCAATGTTCGCATGACGTTCTGGAGGGTGGCGGTAAATAATTTTTGGCAAGATGATGTTGCCTTGTCTAGCCCTGTTTTGACATCAATATTAATATCGTTGTAGAATGGTGATATTTTGGTCGTGAAATTCTTGTACAGCTCACGAAGAATCCTCATTTACTGAGTAGGGACTCCATGACTATCAAGGGCTTCTATGACTGCTTCTATCTCAATTGAGTCAAAGGCTTTCTTTAAATCGATGAAAGTGAGCTAGAGCGGTCGTTTGTACCCTCGCGATACTTCAATGAGTCTTGTTATCGTGTGGATGTGGTCCATCCCACTGAATTCTTGTCAAAACTCTGCTTGCTCACATGGCTGTCTTTCGTCCAATGTTCTGTCAATCCTGTTTAGGATAACTCGCGTGAAAAATTTGCTAACGATAAACAGCAAGCAGATTGAACGATAGTTGCCGATGACGTGGAGGTCACCCTTCTTGAACAATAACACCGTCCTGCTGGTCTTCCACTGAGTAGTGACCTAGCATTCAGACAGGTAATGTGTGAAGAGCCGAGCCAGTGTGTTTACGAGGACTGGCGGAAGGTTCTTCAAGTGTTCTGATCTTATCCTGTCCGGATCTGGTGCTGTTCGATTTTTCACCGACGAAATGGTATGTCGGATTTCCGAAGGGAGAGCCGGTAGTACAACATATCCATCCTCCTTTATTTCAAACGACGGAAGGCGGACATGGCTATCAAAGAGATCTGAGAAGTATTCGTGAATGATTTTCTCCGTCTTTTTGGACGCCGTAACTGCTCCGTCTGGGAGTAGGAGTGCAATCATCCTGGTCTTGTAATTGGCGAAGCTTCGGTGGGCTTTGCGAATGCTTTTCTCAGCCTCTGCAGCTTCGACCATTATTGCTGGTCTTCTCCCTTTAAGGTCTTCTTTTTTCACCTGTCTGCATTGTTTTGCAAACTCGGACGTTCGTTCGCGGTTGCCTGCAGCACGTGCGATTCCACGCTGGCGTATCAGTTCGAGTGTTTCTAGAGACAGACGTCTCTTGGTGACTTTCGAACTCTTAACTTTCATAGCGCTAACGTGAAGATACTGAATGAGCCGATCGTATCGCTCGTCGATGTTATCGACAACAACATCTTCCCAACAACCGACTAATGAATTGAATAAGCCCCAGTTTGCGGTGGTTCTGGACTTCGGTTTTTGAATTTAGCGGCTTTTTCTCCTTTCCGCGAGAAATAGGATCTCGCACGAAGGAGACGGTGGTCTGATCCCGTGTAGAATTTTGGGACAACAGCGACATCGGTTAGGCAAAATCTTCTATTTACTATGATGTGGTCTATTTCGTTATGGTACTCTCCATTGGGAGACTCCCACGTCTAGCGCTTAGGGTGGGGCTTCTGTAATTGTGAGTTACCATGGATTGTCTTGGTCGCCATGATAAACTCAGAAGCGGCTCACCCTGTTCGTTCCATTCTAATCCGTGGGTCCCAATGTGACGTTCTCCACACATTCTTCTTGGTCCAATCTTGGCGTTGAAATCTCCAATGATGACCTTGAAGAATGTGTGGTCTTCTGTAGAACTTCTCCAAGTCCATATAAAATGCTTCGACTTCTTCTTCGTCATAGTTTTTATGTCGGCGCGTAAACGACGAAGATTGTCATAGCCGGAATTGATCCACATCTTTTTAATCGTAAACGTCTGATTCGGCTTGTAAGTTGTTCGAATGAATCGATGTTCATGGACAAACTCGTGTTGACGAGAAAGCCGACGCCGCCAACTCCTCTACTGTCGCATGTTCGGAGGAACAGTTCTTCTCCGGTGTCATAGACGGCGTTGAAAGGCTGGCGTCTTCTCGTCTCGGCCAGGCCGATGACGTCGTACCTCATCCCTCTTGCTTGCACGAGCAAGTCTTCTATCGAAGACTCGGGTGCAAGTGTACGTGCATTGTAGGTACAGATCGTCACCCTAGTTCTTCGTGATCCAGGCGGCTTCCATTGGCCCTGAGATTTTAGCAGCCTCTCCGTACTCCTCCTACCCAACGCTGCCGAATTGGGGGGCTCTTTCGGGGTCAGGGGAATGAGGCGCTTTTCTTTTACTGTTTTTAGCTTTTTGATAGCTACGTATAGCTTGCTGGGCTCTGAACGTGGGGGGCTGGGTATGCTCACGAGTAGCCTGCCAGGCTCTCCCAGAGTGGACATGGAGCTTAATTGTTGGAGTCGACTCCTAACCGCCTCCCATATACTTCCCTGTCACTTGATTGCAGGCTTTTGGCCGAAATGACTCTTAGAATACAATCTGCATAAACTAGAACGCACCTACACATGCGTGGATGAATACGCCTCGTTAATACAGAAAGTATGTGCCAAATCGGCGCAGCAGAAACAGGGAATGCATCCCCTGGATCCATCTGCGTCTCGAGGAAGCAAAGGTCGCTTTTTGGTTCACGACTGACCCCCCTATCCGCCACCTGGGGACGCGCCACGTAGGCTCGCGACTAAGCGGCTATCGGGATACCTCATGTGAGAGAGATCTGTGGTTACATACAATGTATGTATAATATATATGTATTGTATATATTGTACATATGTATGTATATATATACATATGTACACATATGATACTATATATATATATATATATATATATATATATATATATATATATATATATATATATATATATATATATGATATCTACGATACAATAGTATATATGATATATTTTTCAAACCGACCGTCATTTAACCTCGGCATCAACAATTAATACCTTCTCGAGTAACTAAGCTAACACGAAATTAATAAAGAAAAAAGTTTACTCCACTAAGGCTCCGACATCCTCGTCTTCCTCAGAGCATACGATCAGAGTCCACTGTCCACACTCGTTCGCTACTCAATGAGCTTAGTTCCTTCGTCCTGGTATCGAGTCGAATCTTTCGGTGGAGGACCGCTCCGATGAATCTAATTCACTCAGCAGCGCTCTTTTACTCCGAAGATACTCTTCTCTCGATGTTTACTCTATTCTTTATTTTCCACCTCCGACTCGAATCATTGGCTCTGCAGAAAACGAAGATGCCGAAGCGTTAGCCGAATAAACCATTTTATCAACCTCGTGTTAGCTCCATAATCCCTTCATAATCCAAGTATGATATGATATATATATATATATATATATATATATATATATATATATGGATAAATACACAAATATATATACACACATGTAATACAAGTATATTTTTTTTGCAGGACCCGTCCTTTTATCTACTCAAAGAAGCCCAGCCCTTCTCATAATCGATTCGTTTCGTATACACCATCTACGAAGGTCTTCCAACTTTTTAGGTTTACCTTCGCCTGATGCTTGAGGATTTTACTCGCTCTATGAATGTCGTTGAATGGTGGTCGACATGAATTTCCACGAAGTCCTCAGATAGCCGGGATAGAGTATTCCTACTTGAGCTGCAGAGAGTGAACGTTTTCCAGAGAAGTCGGGCACCAATTTCCCGAGTCCGCAACGATGACAGGCTTGCTTAGCCCGGAGCGGGATCGAACAATCACCGTTCTCGGAATGCTCGGCATCACTACCAACGTGCTACCTGCCCCTTCACATAATTATGTAGTGCGTAACATTTAATACGGGGCGAATAGCATAGTGGTAGTATGTTCGTCACCACGAGCATGGTGCCAATTCGGTTCTGTTCCAGGCTAACCAAGCCTCTCATTCCTCCGGAGTCGGGAAATTGGTACCGGACTCCTCTGGAAAGAAAAAACCACTCTCTGCAATCCAACTGGGAACGCTGCAACCCGGCTATCTCAGGTCTCCAGGGAGAATTGCTCGACCAGCATTCTACGACATTCAAGATGAAATGAAAAATCCTCAAGCAGCAACCGAAGCCACATGTAAAGTTGGAAGATCTTCGTGGACAATGGATGCGAGGAAACGAATTGAATGAGAGAAGTGTTGGGATCCGCACAGTAGAGTGAAGATGGGTCATATAACATAAAACGAAAAAAAGTACATAATACGTAATACATATAATATAGGCAACACACGTGCATATATATATATATATGTATATATATATATATATATATATATATATATATATATATATACGTATATATGTATGTACATATATATATATATATATATATATATATATATATATGCCGAAATAAGCTTATAATACTGTCTTGAGACTGACTACCAAAAGGCGTACAACAACGTTTCTGCATGGCGCACCAGCATTTTTTCAGTACATAAAAAAAGCTGGAAATGTTCTAACAGCATGAGAAGATATGTGGAAGAAGTATAGAACATGAAAAACACATTGCTACGAAATATAAATAAAGGTAAAGCCATACAGAAAAAAAGAAGGAAGTGACAAAAAATGTGTGAGGTTACTAATCGGTTCGCAAAAAATAACCGTCATAAGACACCTATGTGCAGTGAGGGATTATCCATCGAGGTGTGTATCTTAAATTCTCAGGATCCAGGTATTGCGTCTTGAAATCTCAGAGCTGTATAGATTTCTGGACAAGCATTTTCTAATGGAACTCCATCATCCTGGTGTTACGACCACCTTGTCAAATTAGTAAATAAAATGTAAGTCCACCTCCATGCTTATGCTTCGGTGAGACTGTTTTGAGATTTAGAAGCTCACGAAAAAAAATTATTACAGCTTGGCTTTTTTTCTACTTTTATGCGAGTCGTCCAGACTCAACAAGTATCAAAATTTAAAAAAACGAAAAAAAAAGTAGAAGCAAAAAGAAAACTGTTTATATAAAATGATGAGACAAAAATCTAACATGACCCAAAAATAAGAAACTATGTTGGAAAAACGTCCAAAACCAATTTGAAAAATCGCACATTTCAAAACGAATGACTTATTACAACAATGGTCTCTCTATGAGAGATCTCTGTCGACTACAGAGGGTTTCCGTTTGTTTTCCATCAACCGCCTGCAACACCAAGGGAATTGATCAAGCACGATACAACGGAATAAGAATGCGTTCCCCTATGTATGGTTCATGTTAGCGGCCGCCCGACCTGCCCGAAATTTCGCCTTAAAATTCTCGAGAAACTTAACTATGGACACCGTTAAAACTGGAACCGTGTTTTACGGACATCGTAAATATGATTACGACGTTAAAACATTTCTTCCCTGAAAAAAAAACCTCTTCTATGAATTTATGAAGTCCTAAACTTCTCAAATGCATAAATGATCGAGAAATTATCGCCGTTTGGCGAAAAGCCATCATCGAGCGTTGTGCTAATACTCCCACAACGAATGACACCTATAGGTGTTACAGCGGTTTCGGGAGTGGTTGGTAGGACACTTACAGGTGTCATTTTCTTTCCGGTGGTTAACTGTGGAGGGCATCGTACGTGTGAGGATGCCCTATTCACATTTTCTAATTTAATAATTCACAAAAACCTCCTTCTGAACGAGTTTACTTCATAGACGAAAGACCATTGCTGTTGAAGAAGTGTGCAACATAGAGAATGTGGTCGCTGATGAGGCGCAGAAATGCCTCTACCTGTGCGCTGGGATTCGACACTTGATGATAGGTTTTCGCTCAATGGGTGTTCTTTCTTATTTTGATCACAATTACTTCAAAGCAAGCTGTCCAGATCTCGCATTTCTTTGATTTCCTTCATACAGTCGACAACTTCGATGACAATGGTGAAATTGCTGTGTAGTAGTCACCAAAAGTATTGTATGTGAACGAGTTAGGCGCATTTATAGCCGAATTTAGGATGTTCTTCATTACATAATAGGTGCTCGGGTTGTCAAGCGAAACTTGTAGCAAAGATTGCCAGTTTGAACGATAACCTCTTCTGACAACTATTGACTGCCTCTGCAATCGCTACAATAAATCATGGTGATAATACAAAACGAGAGGATAAACAGAAACATTAATACCCATAGAGCGACAGTGCAAAGCTTCCTCTATAAATCGAAAAAATGTGGAGAGTTATTAAACAGCTGACATCGCATGCAGTATGCGATATCATTTTTGATAAGCAATTCGTTGCTTCTATTTCTCAATCGCTATGATGAATTTTGGATGTTGCTTGGAATGAGGGGATATCAAAACATTGTAATAATCCGTGCAAAACTTACAGAACTCCATTAAATTCTGACAGCAATACGACTGCTTAGAGGACGAGTTTCCTTTCCTCATACTCAAGAGATGTAGTGTGCGCCAAAAATATGGGTGGGTGTGTAGAAGAGCAAGGAGCATACATAGAATAGGAGAATCACACAAGTTTTTCTAAAACATGGAGAAAATCCAATTAATAGGACGCAAATCACACCAGAAGGGGACGCCGTTCTAAAAAACATTCGTAAGTGGCCGGACTCAATCCACACGTTCTCCAGCGACCAATCTTGGCCTAGAAACAGCAGAAACAACAAACTTTATGGGTAACATCTTCATTGCTGAACATCATTAATGTCCGCCGAGAAAACCGACATTGTTTCGAATAATTTCATCAACAGACGTCCTATTTTGATCGTTAACTTCTTAGACGAAGCGAATTATTGATCAAAACCGTAGTGATAAAAACACTAACTCCCTCATCTTTTGCACTGCATATTACTGGAAGGAAGTTGTCCTTCAATTCCTAAACCAAAAGTAGCAGGAAGCGCTCCTGCCTCTGTTGTCTAGTAACAGAGTGCCTTCCTTTCCTAAATTCTTCGTTTCAACTTTTATCAAGGTAGTCAGTAGTGCACCCCAAATTTTGACGATTTAGAAGCCTTTCCATAGTCATAAGCTTAACGGAGACCGTCTCAGTAAAATCGATTCCCTCCATTTTTTGTCGGTTTTGTTATTTCATATCTTCTTCATTTTAGGAGCAAACTCGTGTGATTAGCTAGGTTCTGCAGTAGAGTCTACTCAATCTATAAATCCCGTAGAGTACAAACGAAGTGCTTCTCATAAATTGACCATCACCGCAAGCCGAATATATGGTTAATCAACGTAAGTGTTAAACATCCTACCATATACCACCATCCCTCGTAGAAATTAACGTCATCTCGTAAGAACTCTTGTCGACGAAAACCTTCCTCCGAATCATAAAGGCTAGCGACTGCTACGGAAAAATTTTGGAAAACATCAGCACAGCCATCTTGAAGTTTCAAGGAAATAGTGTTCAACCATCATTTAACTTGTCAATAAGGAGCGAACAAAATAGATTCTTAATCCATTACTAAAGCTCCACATGAGTCGTCTACGTTCACCAACACTGGTTGCAGAACAAGGAGGCGAATGCGAGGTATATTACGCCCACAACAGGCCTATCACGCATGTATCTAAGTAAACGAACACGAAACAAAAGTTAGAGAATGAGTATTATAAAATGACAACAGCAACAGCCTGAACTATATAGTGTGTCTAATCATCACCGGTTCTGTATCACTACCACATATTTTTCAACTGTTTCCCATCGAAGATCAATGCGTTGGTGTTGGTCAGTGGTGAATAATGGTTTACAAGGCAGAATTGAGCATAAGGCAGAGTACCAGGCAAGATGGATCCCGAGATTTGTACTGTGAAGTCTAGACAACAGCGATGTCCTAGCATGAATTGCAGACATTCTCGATGGAACTGATGGGTGGCAAGCAAGCCTAACACATAGCAGCAGGCAACTTGCACTGACGATGGAAGCAATCATGACCTTCACACAATATCTCTGGACTAAGGAAAAAGTCCAAACTGAACTAGGGTCCACACTATTTATGAAGACGGACCATGTAATCATCTAACTAGACCATGCAGAATTCCTCTTATAAAAGTATTTGTGTCCAAGAGAGAATTTTCAAACCAACTGTGCCGTATGCATTGATTTACATGCATGATGTGAGTAAATGGCAACACTTTCGAACAAGCCAACACATCTTAGCTCACAGTGAATGTAACAGCTGAAATTGAAGCGATATAATCTATAGAAATTCTTGGGGTCGACTTTCTATTAACCTCTTCACAGATAAATAATGCATTGTTTTATAGGTGAGCGGACACGTGGTTGTTCCTGCAATATCAGGTGCGATTGACTCCTGTCTGTTCATCATGAAAATGTGAACAATCTACAAACATCTACTAACCAGATAAAGCGCTCTTTTGTTGATGTTCTGGCAATAGCTGACCGACTAGTTTGTGGAACAACTTGACCTCCCCAGAAAAGATCTATCTCATTCTTCCAACATAAAATCCTAACTTTCTGGAGTATATAAAACATTTCTCTCCAACTTTTTTTGTCGATTTTCGATTTCTTCCCGAAATTTCGGAAAACAAAGCAATTGAACACGCAGGATTGCGACAAGCAGGGTACGATGTTATTCCTACAGCAAGCAACGTCTGCGCTTGCGGTTCCTCCGCGTACATTGAGAATTTTACAGGAATTAAACTTCTTTTGCAATTCTTTAGGAAGCGCGTAGCGCAGTGGTTAGGGGTACCCTGCAATACACATGTGGTCTTTGGTTCGACTTCGCGTCGTAGTCTCACCCAGCCTTCCATGCCTCCGAGATTGGCACACTGGTACCGGATTTGCCTGTGATTGTAGCAGCACTGACTTAACATATTGGTAACCTGACTGACTGTTGGTGTATCGGACAGACGACGAAACACTCACTGTTTTCTTGATGAGCTAATATGAGGTTGCTAATTCATCATTTATTCATTCAGAATAGTCGACTTTTCAGCGTCTTAGTCTTCTTCGAAATCGGAAAACTTCTTGTCTGAGGGCATGGTTTCTCTCTTCACCTATTCCGAGACGATACCGTTTCGTAGCCATTGGAAATGAACATTACCTACGTCAATTCCATGGTTTTAAACATGTTTTCCATAAGCGCCCTTTCTGTGTGTGAAGGGTGAGAGGAGAGGTGATAAACTGATAAACCTGCAAATTTTTGACACTTGGCTTTCAGTGCAACTTGGTGATATAGCCGTTTTCGGATAGGTTAGTTTGAACGTACGGAAACGGAGGCCAGTTTTCTCTCGGATTATTTCGGGTGAATGTCATATATCGTGACTGTTCATAGGCTTGGTGCCAATCGCTGTCCCATAGCCAATCCTCTCATTTGTGCGTAATATCTTCCGGAACATCTGAAGATTGAGCAGTTTAAGCATTCCTTTAAGAGAACTATGAGCTGCTGAATCGAGAAGCCATACATGTTTACTGCTTCTCTGTACTGCATAAGGAGTTATCCAGCGATTAGTATTGTGGAGCCATTGGAAGCGCTGGTAGAAAAGGCGGTAACTTCGAAGAACTCCATCACGTATACGCTGTCAGGGCGCGTGGACGATCCATGAACATTTGCGTATTCTTGCGAAAGGCTGAGTTGTATTTCAGCATCAGAATTAGGTTGTAAATCAAGCTATTCTATCCATGGGCTCCATCCAACTGATGATGCATCTAAGCTTGTAGGCTGATGGGTCTGTAGACGCTAGATCATCAGTGGAGACTAACTCACTAGTTTCGATAAGTATAAGACAGGACATGCTGGTAATTTAACTGCAACACTTTCATAAAGTACAATTACGAAGCTGGACCAGAGGCGTTACACAAGAACGAAAAACAAGAAGGAGAGGCATTACTAATATCTCGTTTTCCCCGAGCATTCCCTAGGAATTAGGATCCGAACGGCGAAATGGACGTCAATCTTCACAGATTTTCGTACAAAACAATCAAAACCCTTAATCATAATCGCGAAAGCAGGTTTAGTTCCAACCTCACATCTGCGCAAAAAAGTGGTATGCAAGAGGTTAGAGAACTAGTAAGATCGGAAACTATTCAACTGTCAGTTACTGGTATGTGTTTAAAGTTCAAAGTAGTTCCTCGTCGCTTAGATGTCCATATAACAATATAACAGTAAAACACCTTAAATCGCTTCCCTTTATCGCCCATCATCCAAAAAGAATTCAAAAGTCGATATCGGAAATACCGAATGGATCAAATTGACAAAACGACAGGTTTAAAACCATCAGTTATTTCTCAAATCAAAATTGAATAACCAACATAAATCAGTATCCAGTGATCTGGCGTCTACCGAACCCTCAACTTTTAAAACTAGACCCATCATCAACTGTGTAGATTGGAGCATGGATAGTACAGTTTGGTCTACTTTCCGAACAATTCTCGAAATAACTTAAAACCGACTTTCATTAAACCTCGATAAGAATAACCAACAATTGTTCTACATGACTGACCTGACAAGAGGATGGTATTAAAAAAATCGACTCGGATCAACGCAACTCTGAAGAAGGTGAAGAAGCCGAGACATTGGCAGAGTAATAGTTAAAAATAGAATAGAATAAAAGTTCTTTATGCGTGTCAGCTCAACGACTTAAAAGGAAATTCTCGAAATGTCTTGCAAAGCAAGTGAGAGTCAGCTTAATGGGGATGTTTGTGTTTGGACAATGGCGATTGAGTTTGTTGTTAATGCCATACCGCCACCGAAATGCAGTTCCCCGTCATAAATGAGTGCTTTCTCACATCCACGGAGGAATAAAGCAAATATTCTAAACTTCTCGAAACTTTACAACTCCGCTGAAATCGAATCTTAGTTTGCAATAATAATCGCGACCAATCATTACGTTAGGGGAACCAGAAAAATTACAAGCCAAATGGATAATGCGCTGATATGCAGCTAAATATTCGTGAAGAAAAGCCAACAAAATATTCGTGGATTCAAACAATTATTTATAAGACATTTCAAACGCAGTGTTATCTGGTCAATGCCGTTCTTCGCGAACTTTGACGGTTTCTAAGCGAACTCCGCCTCCACTGCGAAGCGGCAATCCTTATGCTAAAAGCCGCTGGCTTTCGCGGAAATGGTCGATATAGATAAATCACCCTTTATCTCTGTTCAAAAAGTTTACTAGCGAATCCTAGTAGGACACACAGGCAGTGTGATTCGGTGGTGTTGACGAAATTCCACGCAGCAGAGTTAACATTCTGGCGAAATTTTCACTTTTTTTTTCTGACCTGAGCCTCACCCACCAACGAGATCTGTTCTATGAACCTATCAACTTCTCAGTTGCTGTAGTAGTCGGGAAATTTTGTTTTAAAAGACTGTGAAAATCCTAATTTTAAACAAGAAGAAGCAGCCTACAAGGGAAAGCTCTAAGATTTTCTTCTTTGCAAAGTCGCGATCCGGCAATCCATCCCAAGGCTCCACGACTTCTGGTAAGCGACTCGCATCGATTTCAGCACAAAACGCCTTCTGTTCACGATCAAGTTCCCCAATGATCGACTGAAAAACAAAGCATAAAAAATCTCAAATCTTCCAGCGCCAATGCTGGATCGACTGAATTTTTAAATAGTTGAAGATGAATTCAATTCAGTTGAAATTAAAAATTTCTTTCCATCCGAAAATGAAACGTCATAGTTCAATTACAAAAAATCATTTGCAGCTTAGATAGCCACGGTTTAAAGATAATCGAAAACCATGGAATACGATTATGAAATGAAGTGAAGTTCTAACGAAGTCAAGACTTCACATACGTTATCGACAATTGCATTCTTAGCGGAAATAATTCCACTGCTCGCTTTGCTAGTGGTGTCCTTCGCATAGGCAAAGAATTTCGATGCCAAAACTCTTCCTTTCTCTTGTATGTTATCAATGGAAGCTTTCGGGGTTTGATTTTTCAGCTCCTCGACTGATTCTTTGCCTTCATTCTCCTTTTCCATACTGTTATGGAGCACCTTAAGATGTAACATATTTCGTTAGCACTGTTTTTCGCACAAAAAAAAAGATCTTTAAAAAGAAAGAACTCAAAACTATATTAGAACAGAAAACCAAACAAGATTGACAAACAGAACTTCTGGCACAAAACAAGGTCTTAATTCCACCTAGTTCAGTCAACGTTTTTACGGTTCTTGTGAATATCGTAATATAAGTATTCTGGCTTACATGGTAAACCACAGCAGAAGCTCACACTTGCAAAAACACATTGGAAACGTATAAAAGTAGGTATAGGTTTCTAATCTAAAAAAAAATTTCTTAACACATATATTCCTCGATATAATAAGGATAGGAGAAAGGCTTAGACGATGAAAGTTTATAACAGCGTCGAAAAAAGGGAGGAGTGCTCACATGATATCGTAGCAACATTAAGATACAAACATACCATTTCCTCTTTATCGTAAGAAATATCCTCCTTTAGAGATGCATCTAACGATGTGACCACTTCATTCACTCTCTTCTTAAGGTCAGCAAACAACCAGGCCATTTTCTACATCGAAACGAATTGAAAACGGAAATTTGCATTGAAAAGTAACTTTCGAAAAAACAATTCCATCAACTAATAGACAAATAACAGTAGTTTATCTATGCTAAATATAAACGCAAAACATCCCAAGATTCATAAAATGCATTCCATATGGTCTTGAAGTAACACACTGCTATCACATTTAAAATACGCTGATAAACGCGGAAGCAAAAGTCAATCTGCAGACAATAATGCAACGTTTTGAACTGAAAGCTTCAGTCTGAATGAGCACGATAAAATCACAGATTATCGAACATCGAAAAAACAACGGGATGGTGAGGTAGAGAATGTTGTTCTAGAAGAGCGAGAAGATTTTGGATATACAGTGGGAGGACAAAGAAGAAGTTACAATCTACACGCGCTAAAGTAAGAGATCAACAAGGAACTGACGAAAAATTAGGTACAGTTCAAACTACTAAACGTATTTGTTGTTACAATAATAAGTGATTAATGGTGTACTGCGTGTGGTACATTTTCACTCAAGAACATACTTCTCAAGTCTAATATATAATGTCGATTAGGTTAGAAATTTAATAGGACTTAGCTGGACGAAATTGGTACACCACTGGAGTCGCGATAACAGAACCCGCAAAACTCATGACTGACAAGACACTGGATCACTCGGCGATACATTTTGAGTTATATACAGATGGAAGCAGTTCTAAAACACTACGACATCTTTTCCGTATGCGCACAAACTACGTAGTGCTACTACGCGTGGTTCTAAATGAGGAACAGTGGTGAAAAGTGCATCGCCTCGGAAAATCACGTCGGACCACGTTATCAGCTGATCTGAAATCTTATTCAGCCGAATACGATTTCATACAATAGTAAACAGTATAAGCTCTACTGAGGCACAGTTTCATAATCATTGATAAACAAACGAAGAGAGTGAAGCCAAAATAGAAATACTATGCCTGAAATCTTACCTACTGAAAAAATAATTCAAGGGTGACAAAAAGGCTTAAAATAACCAACCTGATGCGGATGGCACCTGTGTAATTAGCTCACGAAGGTAGTTGATGAGATACTCAAGAACCGCTGCATTCACAGCTGGTAGTGACATGACAATTTTCCAAAGACTGAAATATCAAAACTATTTTAGAAAGCAAAACACCAAATAACCTCTACTGTAATAAAAACTTTAGGCAATACCTTCATTATGGAACCACAAAAGAACGAAGAAAAAAAACTAGAAAGGCTTACGTTGTAGGATCATTTGAGGCCCCTCGTATCATGCGATGCTTATCGAATGGAATCAACGGCTCTAAACACATTCTAAGTAAAATTGACACTGTTCATAGGAAACGTCCAAGTTAGGTGCAGAAATTTGTCTGAATGGTGTGTAATCCGCAGAAAACCTAACCTTTTAGTGTGTCGATCAACCTCATCAAGGCGTTATACAATGCCGAAACAGGAACCTGTAGTTGAGCTTAACACAAATATCATAGAACGTGAAATAAAAGTCGGCATCGAAAATTCATGACATTGGTCAAAATCCGACTATAATTCGACTTCGCACTTTCTCCTTGTTAGAAGACCCAGTTAGGAGTAAATTATCAGTGCTAAAGCCTTTAATATCTAAACTGTAATTAATAGTCACGAAGCAACAGAAACCCTTCCAGCTTCATTAGGAATGCGCCTGCCTGTGACATTGAAAAAAGTACAGCTTAGCCCAGCTACCTTGGGACACAGGACTTAACTACCGAGGACGAACTAGAGTCCAAATGGCAGTTGAATCAGGGAACTGTGCTAGAATGCAAGCGAATCACGTGATAAATTGCATTTTCTAAAGCATAACTGCAGAAACTAGGCATGGGGAGAACACACAGCGAAACTTTATATCATTTGTACAAAATTCCGACAAAGAAACTAACTCAAGTCTTTTGGAACACCACTTTCAAGTGCATTTCGTACGACAATGAATGAAGAATTGTCAACAACATCGTTTAAATCCAAGCGTTTGGGGCCGAACAATTGAAGTGCACATATCAGTCGATAAATCTGAATGGTGGAAGTGAACATCGCATTTTGCTCCACAGCAAACTACTCTAATATAAGAATTAAAACCTCACTAATTGAAAACTAAAGATACACTAGCAAAACATTTAAAAATTAACCTCACGGGGAATATTAGGCGGACAGAAATCATCCAGTTCCTCTGATTCATTGCCCTGAATTAAAGCCACTGTTCAAAAAAATTACATTAACCATAATAGCTTATCTACTACAACACTATCAGTTATGTAACCTACTTCTCAACACAAAATACAAAGATTCCTTAGGAACTGATGTTGGCCTTAAGTTAGGGAAATTTTAAGTTCCAACACAGCCATAATCACTCGTTACTCTAGTAGTGCAAGCGGGTAGCTTGATGGTAGTGATGCCGTTCAATGCAAGGCACTGTCCGACCCCGATTGGGGTACCGAGGTCCACCTACCTCCAAAAACAGGAAATTGGCAGCAAACTTATGAGAGATCACCTCACTTCCTGTAATTCACAAACGCTAGCGAGTATATGTGGTGAAAATTTCGTTACATCCAATCACGGCTATACCAGGATTCTAGATAGGATGGACTAGACTGGCATCCAGAGACACTCATTAAAAGGACCCAAAACTCTCAAGATCATAACAATCCTTCCAAGTGGAAAAAACTTCAGAAGGATTTAGAAAACACAAAATACCACTTAAAAATTGAAGCGTGTTCGAAAAAACATAAAATGCCGGACTTTTTGTCAGAAAGCATTTTTGTGACATAACGCTATTTGTCGAACACGATGGTTTCCCTTAACTACTTTTAAACGGTTAAAGCTCTAAATTCAAAACACCCATATTCTACGCTACGACACCTACAACAGAACGACAACTTTATGTAACCCTGCTATTACTTCTGGAACTAAATCGTACGAATTTTCACCAAAAAAAACTTGGAGGGAAAAATAGCATCAACATTAATTAGCGAGAAATAGGAAAACAAACATAAGTCTAGTAAATCTTACGACCGACCTATTAACCTCGGCACTGACTAGCACTTTTATGTTTTATTGATGAGCAAATAGGAGTTTATTAACGCAAAATTTATTCCACGACGGTTAACAACATTTCGATCGATTTCACCTCCTTCAGAGCCGGGGAAGGTCAATACGCAGTCTGCTCAGCCAAACACTTTCATAACATCAGCAGAAACGACTCAAAACCTAAATTCCTATCTCATGGGATACACCTACTGCAAATATTCATCGTTTCTTGAAGCGAAGCTTAAAAGACCCGGTCTACAGAGATCGACGGCAGAGATTGAAATACCACCGAACACTCTACATCGTGAGCTGGTTTGTAATCCGTTGTATGACCATATCTTTACACAGGAAAACTGCAAAATTCGCCCCAACAGTAGGGGCACTTATGGCATGAGTTCGCTTACGGTGTAGTAAAGCGTGTAGGGACGAATAAGCTGGCGAAACGAGTAGGCCACTCTGCGTCCGTATAAAAGACTACCTATTTGGAAAACTAGGCATAGCGAAGAAGATTTCGAAGTAGGGACTTAGTACCCACGAACGAGAGTCTAAAAACACCAGGGCTAAAAACTTTTGAAGCACTTTGTATAAATTTTAAAACAAAAATGAATCGCAATCATGGGTGCCTTGTGGTTACGCATGACCTGATCCTATACCTCAGGCCGATCTTATAATCGAAGAGATGAAGACTATACACCGTTGTGGATTTTGTACGGCTGGTTTTTATTAATAAGTGGAAAACTTCTAAAGCACAAAACGGCAAATATTTCCCATATAATTGAAATCAAGATTTCGGGTTTCCTTTCTGCTGAAGTCACGGGGAAGCCGTTGAAACGTTAGTTATTGTGAAATAAATAATGTACTAACAGCCTTTTTGTCTGAAAGCAGCAACTAATTGATCAATGCCCTAGTCCTATGAATTTCATTTTTGTGGGTCTTTCATTTATTGGTGGATGGCAGCCGCGCGAGCTTTCAGGTGCGCAAATCTGCCTCTTTTAAGCCAAAAAATCAGCTTGCAGTACTCAATCAGTGAGGTCACACTTGATCACAAGACACTTCTCTTCACTGTTCATTTTTGCGATCTTTGTAATTTATCCAAGATGTCTCAGAAGTTTTGCACGCTGATTTTCTAAATTCCTGTGTGAGGATAGCGAATTTTGTTGCAAAATCGTCTCCATTGTACCTTTGCGTTCTATGCAAGTTATGGATTTGGTAAAATTCAAGTAAGATTAAAGATAAAAATGAAAGATAACGCTCTAGACGTTGATTAATCCCTGAGAGATGCACCATCATTCGACTTCATCAAGCATCGTTTGGAGGTGAGTGAATGCAAATCTGGTCTTTACAATGATTCGCGGTGGCCAACCGATGTATCGAGCCAGTGCTGCTATCCTCCAAAACAAGTCTGGTATCGATTTGCCTATCCCGGAGGGATGGAAGGCTTGGTGAACCTGGGGAGCGGGAATCGATCCCGCGTGTATTCCAGGGCGCCCCGACCACTCCGCCACATGTGCATCCCCTCAAGTGAGGTAATCACATGATAAAAGGTAGCAAACGTTATGAAGTAGGAACCCATCGAGATAATTGAACACAACATCGAACAAAATAATAAACTTACGAAATCGATCAAATTTTTCTCAGTTTCCGCCCTTCTATTTAGTAGCTGCTCAAGAGTGACACCAAAACATCTTGAAAAGAGTGCTTAAAAGAACTGCAAGGCACAGAAAAAAGAACCTCTTGAAAAGATCATATACCTGGGGTAATACTGTGCCACTACAGGGACAAAATAATCACGGCCATTTTCAAGACTCATGACCAGAATATCTTGAAGTTTTGTGTCATTTAATTCCCATGAAATATTCCGATCTATCATCACTGTCAGAGAAATCTGCAAAATAAAACTTGCAAAGTGTCCAAAGTATCGTAGTGAAATGTTGTACAAACTGTTACGAAACTTGGTGTAAAACTTGTCCGTGTCTACCAAAAAAAGAGTAAAGAAAACATAAACAGCGGAAGGAAAAAAAAGACCTGAAGTTTTTACCTGAGTAGACTGCCCAACAGGTATTACATAGTGTGGTGGTGTAATCTGAAGCCACTTTGCGCATATTCCACGTTCTGGACGAACAATAAACTTGAATCTCACAGTCGATTTTCCAGTGTTATGTATCGTTATCAAATGAGTGCACGGTTCGAGAAAGTGAACTTCACCGAAATCTACCTGAGAAAAAGAAAGGACACAGCGTAAAAGTAGCAATTTGCCCAAACTGTAACAAACTAGTCTCAGCACTTCGCACATCTCAGGCAATCTAGTTTATAAGGTCAAACAATGAGAAGACCGATGAAAGGTTATCATCTATTGAGTTGCACATGATGCCAGTGGAAGTGGATAAAATTAACACACTAACATGTCATGGAAACTGTTCCACGTTCGGACAAAGAACACCAAAGCGCTTCCTCAAACAAAGACCTTTACGCTTTTTTGGAGGCAGGGAGATCATATCAAATCCCATCGGATATCTCCATAAGATTTCGAAGCAAAGATCCCGTCATTAGATGTTGCAAACATAAGCTTCGTCGCCCATGCTTCCTCCACACATGTGATCGGCTCATTTTAGAGCTTCTCACCTCGATTCGTCATCTTCCGTCTTTAATTCATGCCTCATAAGAACAATATCATCAGTTAGACATTACTCACCTACCGAAACCGGAACAGCTGGCGATAACGGATCATGCTCCCCCATTTTCACCCTATTATGACCATCCACCGGTAAGAAGAAAATCTTGAGTCTTGATTCGAAACACATCAAATATGCAAATCTTATGAACTGCCCTGTTGGGATGATGCGAGGTTGGTATCAGTTCTTCTCGTTTTAATTCGATGGCTGACGTTTCCGCCAATTTTTTTAACATTATTCATGTAATTTGGTGAACTAGCCACAGTAACAATGAAGATCTACTTTATAAATTAACGCCGCTTTGTTTAAAAACTACTCACCGTGGTGTAGCGAGTGGGACTACCCGTGTGTTACTCACGTAGGATGACGAGTGAGACCCACCCAGGACAGAAAATCAATTTGAAATAAGCGCTAGGTTACGTGTGGTAGTGATGCATTCGTCTCTTCGGTTCATCTTTGGATTTTTTCAAATCAATCCAAAACGCCTTAAAAGTCTTGCGCGTTACAGTTCTTGTTTCTTGCGCTAGGATCCTGGTAGTCACTTCAAAGTCGTCACCGTTTTGCTTTTTGTGCCCTATGTGTACCTACACGTGTACTCTATCGAATTTCAAGTTTCCTATCTAGATTCGACATTCAACGTAAAGGTCAACGGTGATGATTTTGAAGTGAGTGTCGGGATCCTAATGGAAGAAACAAAAACATTAACGCGCAAGACTCTCGAAGCATTTCGGATCAATTACAAAAGTCTAGAAATTAACCAGAAAAACGAATACCTCGCCATCATACGTGACCAGGATTCTATCCTCACATCGACTTTTTCGACCTGGTTGGGTCTCGCTCGTCATCCCCACCTGAATATCGCACAGGTGGTCCCACACGGTTCAGCGTGAGTAGTTTCCTTTTTTAAATAAAAATGGCGCTCATCTACATATTTGATCTTCACTACTATTACAGATGGTTCACCAAATTACATGGATAATGTTAAATAAAATACGTTCATGCTCTGAAGTGGCCCACACGTCAGCCATCGAATCACAACAACAACGACAACAACAACAGCAGCAATAACTGGTACCAAGCTCGCGTCAGCTAAACAAGTGCAGTGCGTAAGAATTACATATATTGGCCATTAGTGCCGAGGTTTATAGAAAGTTGGTCTTTTGAGTTACTACTGCTTAACATAGTTGATGGTGTGTGGGCAACTATAGATCTTTGGAGGATACTTACCCTAACTCGATTTTGCAGAAAAGAAGTGTTACAGGGAGCCGTTAAAATACCATAAGAATATTTACGAATGTATGGTTCGCCGTGAGTTCTGATGAATGAAGATGAAAAAACTCCCGCTTCAAGCCATAATATAGAATTAATAACAAAGAACCTCACACGGTTCCCTTCCATTTTACAACTTCCGCAGCAGACCACAAAATCCTATCTAGAGTAAAGCCACGCATTATTCTTCGCTGTGAAGTCCAAGCTGCAATCGAAAGCATGAAGAAATGCAACTACAGGACCAGCAAACATCAACAGCAGACTTTCTTCGAGTTGGAAATGATAAACTAGACGCAGTTCTTACAACTGATATAACAACCTTTCTTCAGAAAGAAACAATTCCCCCACAAATAGAAAACATCGTGCCCCGATAAAGATAGCGATAAGATGTTCTCAATCACCCTTTCCGATTTTCTTGTTGAGTACAGTTTCCAAGCAGTTCATGAAGACTATCCAATAGCGCAAATCAAAGAGTTCGCGGGAGAAAAAACCAGTTGAGTATGTACGACTTGACCCTGCTGCAGTGACTACGTCCAACTCATGCCAAAAATTTACTTCGGGAGCACCATCTGTACTTACCCTAACCACTGTCGACAAGAAAGCGGATGACAACGTCGAAATTAATACCGCCACCCTATCAGCGCCCGTCCATCAAACAACACACCTGTCCTATAAAACAACTCCTCCGACTCGCAACTGTAGCATAACAAACCGGTTTCTCAATCGTACCTTTAGGATCCCTAGAGAAAAGGGTATGACATGACCACACTATTTCCCCAAAGCTGTTTATTGTCGCACTGCAGTGGCTAATGAAGTTACTCAAGCGGAACGAGAAACACGTATGTATTGGTCGTAAATTCCTGTCAAATCTTTGTTTTGTGAATGACATCGTCATCTTTTAGAGGAACACCACATCAACAGATACGACGCCTAATAATTGCAATGAAGCAGCGAAAACGCATAAATCGAAAGAAGACTTAGTGCATGAAGAACTCATGGTGCGAAGACAAGCAAATCGAATTTGATGGTTTTCTGCTTACTGAGACCAGGTCGTATGTGGACCACCTTAGCTGTTCAAAAAATATGAAAAACGATTTGAAGAACAAATTGTAGAGAAAAAAAAGAGCTGCTGGGGCCGAACCTCCGCGCCCACTTTTTCGATGCAAAAGTCCTGCTATTACTCTGCTCAGTTTGAGACTTGGACCGCTATGTCACCTAGAAAATTCTACGCCTATAAAGAACTTGAACGATGTCTTACGAAATATAATCATTGAGCGCAAAATTTTGACGAATTTACGTCAACATCTTCCAAAGTTATCTCATCTTTGAGATCCAGGAGAATACATTTCGGAAATTAAGTACAGATGGGCCGTGGATCAGTCGATGACAGCTGGAAGAAGAGCAGTAAAATGGCTTTAGAGGTCGCAGGCGTCCCCCAGGACCAACGCCTAAAAGATGGATGATGTTTTTGTAATAAGCAAAAGTCAGGTGTTTCGCATTTGCAAAAGCCTTGTAGATCACGGTCGGATGCTCGGACAGGCAGCAATACTTGAAAAAAGACCACCATCGCTGAAGGCAATCGGAACGGACCCATGGAATTTTGCAACATGGATCATCGTCAAAGTGTCATATGTCCGAATATTAGTTCACTTCATTATCTAGGTGACAAGATATTTCCGACAATTCATTACTAAAACCGTAGGGAAATCTTCAAATTTGTACAAGCCAGAACCTGACACGACCATAGCGAAGTGTTCGACATAGGTCACGCTAGTAATATCAGCGTTTTGTTTCACCGAGTTACATCTTTCTTCAAACATGTATGTACAAGATAATGATGGAGAACGACCATTCGTACCATGCTGCTAGAATTTTCTTCATATCTATAAATTAAAAACTTACTTCCGTTATACTTAGTGAGACCTGAGGTAGAAGGTCGTTCGCTCTTCGATCAGCTTCTCGAATAGCTTCATCGTACAACTGATCAGCTTTTTTCCTAAAAATACTGACAGCGTTCCTACCGCCACGTCGCATTTTCCTAGATTTCATTCACAAATCCATTTTAAAAAAACATAACATTTTCTTCCAACTTAGATGGAGATGAAGAAATTTTCCGAATTACCTGATCTATACTTCGCACTTTGATCGTAAATGAAGCTCGGACAGGTTTGTGGTCACTAATAAAAATCCTTTCAACACTCTCATATCGTTGTGTCTTCAGAAGAGTATCTGGGTCCCGTGTCCACCACAGAATACGGTCACACCATGCGGGCATACGAGCCTAAAACTCGTACTGAAATAGTCCCATAAAAGCAGTAAAATGATATAGTGCTTGTATTTCTTCACGGTTTCTGCGGTACGCAAAATATTTCCAATGTTCTCGCAAATGTCCTGAAGGCTTCGGTCTTTTTTCCATGATTACATACATCTAGGGGTACCATCCGGTGATCTGCAAATAGTAACAGCTGCAAATATTGGTTGGTAACTGTGAGACATCAATACGTTCGGCGGTGTTGTAGATTATCCATCTAACGCACGCTGTCGTTGATGTCGAATCACAGTTTGTTGCTTCTGCTTCAAAGAAAGTTGGCCCGCTATGCTCACTAATCCTGGAGCTGTACCTTGTCACGCTTTTGCAACTCGAACTTCGATGTGAGGAATCAGGAGTGGTTGTTTTCCGATAGAGGACACGAGGTATGTACTCAGGTAAGAACAAAAAATATTGAGGTTTAATGTTAACTTTTTAATTTACTGCCTATTATTACTTTTCATGGCAAGGTATGTGCGAAATGCAATCATTATAATACTAAGATACCATTATCTTTTCCGGGGGCTCACATGTTACACATGGCACCACTGAGATCTTTGCTGTGCCTTTCCCTCAGCTAGTTTTTCTACCTAACGCTGCCATCAGCAATCATCCGTCAACGGGAGTGATCTGGAGAGCAAAAAATCGGCATTGAACCCAGGTAAGCTGAGGCTGTAGTCGAAATCACAATGTTAACTTTTTTATTTACTGCCTATTATTATTTTTCGCGACAGAGTATGTGTGAAATGCAACCACTATGATGCTATGAAAGGCAAAGCAACGGCCCCAGTAGTGCCGCGATTAAGATGTGGCCCCTGAAACCTTAACATCGGTTCCATCTGGCCTAGGGTCCAAGTTTTACAAACATTGAGGTGTAACTTTTTCACTGCTGGCTTCATATCTCGCCGATAAGTAGTAGAAACTTTTTTCTCCATTCAGCAGGTCAGATAGCAGAAAATCATAACCTGAAGAGGCCTTTATAACTTTTGATTTAAACCTTCCTTTTCCTAACCTATCCCATTCCAGTCCTCGCATGAGCATCTTCCCCAACTGATACACATTTCCAAAAAGTTGTTGGGGTCTGATCTAGCCTATCCTTGGGCAACTTTTGGTGCTGCTGACGATACAAGTCGAACACATTGAATGAAGAATTGACAAGTACTTGGCAGCCTTCGTCTATACATGTCAATACATCTGCGCTTTTAAAAGTGGTGGCTAGGAACACTACAAACCAAACATTTGAGTATAGCTCTCATTATATCAATTAAAGACATGTCCTTTCAAGTTAATCACATGTACACGATATTCTCCTCTTCCACCTCATCACATTATTGATATAATTTTGTACTGTACTGTATTCTCCGTCACATTTATAAACCACATTACCTCCTCCTTCACCCTGCGGCTAAGTCGCTCTCTCATCTCTAGCTAATCTCCTATGTATCAGTTTCACTCAAAACACAGCACAAACATACTGTAGCAGACTCCGCGTTGTTATGAGCACATCTTCTTAATCACATCACACTTGTCTACGTATTACACATTATTGTATAATGTACATACACTTTTCAACTCCATTTGTAATTGTTGTGTTATTGTATCGTTTATAAAGGTTTAAGTACCAGAGTTTGAGGTTCATTGTGGCATGCACGACTGCAAGAATAAAAGTCCTGCGTCGCGAACTAAAGAAGTCCAGCATTCGATCCACAGTTGCCGGATAAAGGACAAATCCGACCAACTGCTATTCTATTTTCCACTGGTCAACCGACACAATTCGAAAAAAAAACGATCCACCATTTGTTGAACAGCACAGTCGCATCGGGTTATGTGCCATAACCACTTTAGAAAACTGACAACATACCTAGAAAAAAAACCTGTACCTTCTCACTTGAGTCCCATGTTGATGTTCCAACATCGTACTTGTACGTAGGTCGGAAGGGTAGGAACTCAGGTTCTTGGAAACCGACGAATACTTGTCCAATTAATTGTTGTTCTCGGAGCTGAAAGTCGTAATCAGAATCAGAAAATATTCGTTAAATAAGAAAAAAAAGCGCCCACGGTACCTGATCATATTTGAATAAAACTGGAAATTCTGAGGATGACGCAATTTGCCTCACCTAAAAAAGACGTTGAATAGAAAATATTAGGTTTACATATACAGAAGCTATTTAACAGCTAACCCATACTGAACATCTATCTGTCATTGCCAAAAACTGCTTATCGTAGTTTAAAAGTGAAAACGTACTTGCTCAGTCGACCAACCAGACTCCTCCACTTTTAACCGGTAATTGAGATCACCAAACCAAAATACTGCATCATGGTCATATATGGACAGATCATCAACAAATTTCAGCTGAGATATATCTCTACAACATATATTTCGGCACCAAGTCACGACGAATTTTCACATGAAATGTGAGGTAAGAAACTAAACACCTATACACAACTATTTTGTGAAGTTGAAGTAATTATTCAAACGTTGTCACACCGCAGTCGTACCTTATTTGTACTTTTCATAGAAGTTCCGCCACCTTATTATAATTGCAATTCTTGTAGTACACAGCTATCTCATTTAAAACTAAACCCTTATTGTACTCAGAAATTGCTTCAAAGCCTTTAGACTTCAAAATTAATCCATATGAAGCGAACCTGAAATCTTGGTTCCTTCGCTCCAATTCTCCACTTCCAGCTGCAAGATGACAATTTACAAAGCACACTAAAGTGTCATTGAGTCGGAGTGAAATCGCCGTTCCTCCCTAATGAATAACGCTAGCTAGACATTGTTACCGAAAAGAAATTTTATCTGATGACAATTATAACTAATGTCCAACCACTTATCACATATTATTTTGTACGTCAAGATCTAAAAGAATTACAAAACAACCACAACATCATGCGATACGATTAGTGTAAGATTTACCCCCTGTAGGTGAACGGATAATAATCGGTACGTGTTATTCAATACCTCCATGATCATGAAGACCATGATTCGTTCACACCCCCTCGCCAACGAAGCCCATCATCTTTCCGTGGTGGGGAAATTAGTATCAAATTTTTTTCCCAGATTAGGACGCCTTATCCAATCCTCAAAGGCAAGCGAATGTTTGTGGCGGAAATCTAGTAACGGTCTAAGGCTGAAATCCCACAATCTCAGCGATAATCGACTCAAACAGCAAAGATATTCATGACGAAAACTAAAGCCCTCAAATAGCACCAGAAGCCTCCTGCAACATTCGATGACCCTCGTGGAATACGGACGTGAGGAAACGAAAGAAGGTGCTCAGAAACTCATAATTCATGGTGTTGGGCCGTGAAAAACAAAAAAAATTTAAAAAGTGTTTTTTCTCGGCAGTTATAAAAATGGGTATACATATGTTCACTGTCATGAAAATGAAAGGGGTTCTTTCTCTTCCGAACTAAATCGATACACCATAGCAGTGACAATTACCTTGTTTCCCAGTTTATTCACAAACATGGATATTCCTGTTGCAATGTATGCAGCATTAATTTGCGACACTTTCACAGCAGACACACGTGATTGGAAGAGCACCAGAAATATCCCAATTAGACGCATACTAGAAACCTTAAAAATGAGCTATACATAACTGTTCTTTTGCCTAAATTTTTTATGAGTATTTCTAAACATAGAAGGAAAACCACACAAGAATTACATGTGGTTCATCCATTAGCATATGGAATTAACTCGAAATTCACCAACCACACGATAATTTCTTGGTCCTCCTGGTAAGGATGCCCCTATACATTCCATCCACTCTTCCATCTTCTTAGGATTATCAATAAGATACGTGCTTACTGAGAGATCCATCTCTTGCAAGCCTATCGCATAGAAGTCGGATACATCACCATCAGAAAACCATCCGTGTATTATACCAGGTGGACTTTTTCCATTCACATTGAATGTCGTTACACAGATCGAAACGTCCGTAAACTGACAGTACCTATACAATGATGCTGAGATATTTGCAAAATTCCGGAGCGCAGATGTCTGCGGCGGGGATCGAATCTCGTTATTACCCTTCGCCAGTAAAAAGTGATTACATATCTACACAGTTATGACAGCATGGCTCATGCAAGGAAACGAAGGATAAATGATAAAGATCTCGGCCTTGATCAATCCCTTAGGGATGCGCCATGCACTCGACTTCACAAACATCGTTGGAGGTGAGTGAATGCATATTTGGCCTTCACAATGGCTCGCGTTGGCCTCCGGTGTATCGAGCCAGTGCTGATATCCACCCAGACAAGGCTAGTACCAATTTTCCGACCCCGGATAGATGAAACGCTTGAGGGGGGCCAGGTGCGCGGGAATCGATTCTATGTGTATTGCAGGGCGCCCTCCCGAGCACTGCTTCACATACGCCGATTAAGAAACGAAGAGTACACTGTCAACGAAAACTGCCCTGAACAAGGAAGCCAGCTTGTTACTCTTGCAAAAAAATATGGTAACTCTTATGTGAAAAAAAAAGAAAACATGAAGCGCATGATGTGGAACCTTGCTCAGGGCTGCGTATCTTCCCAAAAAATCTAGTCCAAATTCGTCGAAGTCGTGAAGCACCACCAGTTCGTTGCTTTTTTGCCGGAATCCTCTCCGAAGAGAGATGATAGCTATGACCATACATTCTATTTCTGAATACCATCTTGACACTAGTTCCCTATACGGGCATGTCACCCTACATCCTTAATTTTAAAGAAAACTTGCAACCTACATCATCACTCTAACCAATTTTGAGTCACAAATGGGAATCAAGAAGTCATGGCTCGCCGTCTTTCAACTACCTTTGCTCGGAAATCTACACGCCTTCAATACTCTGAATCCTGTAACCTCTTCATGAGCCATCCCTCCAGTGTCCCCATGATGAACCACATAGGTCAACACCACACACAGCAGTTAGCAGACTTGGAAAACCTTTCCTCACCTCAACACTGGTACCTGTAGTAAAAAAGAAACCCAGATCGTTGTTTAAAATGCATTTAAGAACCAACACAACTCTTCATCCAGAACCAAAGCATACCTTTCTTGCCAACCTCTCATGACCTCATCTACTAAAGGGTCGCGACCAGGTACATAACCTCCACGTCGCTTCGTAGATCGCGTATAGAACGTCATCGTCAAATTGGTCTTGCCCGCACAACCATTGCTACAACTGGAACTTACTAAGTACGGTCCACAGCCAACAAATCCTTTTTTTGATTTAAAAATTACTGATTCCAGAATCCCCCTTCTGTACTAAAGAATTTAATTTGTTAAAGATCCTGGTTGGTGTTTTCAGCGAATGACGACCAAGGTATCACATCTCAGATTTTCACTGCTTAAATTAGTAATCATGTGACAGGTCAACACTTTTTAACATTTTATTGCATTAACAAGAAAATCGGTTAAATACGTTAAATGGGGTTATAAATATAATACCAAGCATAAAAGAACGATTCACATTACAATGAATTAACAAAGCATAACCAAAGAGCACAACAATATCTAAAATAAACAGAATGCGTCGAGCAGACCATCAGTTCGCGAACAGTTTCTGTAGAAAGTTCAAAAATAACCAGAACAATTCTGAGAAATACGTAATGTTCCCACTTAATCACGCAGTCCATGCAATTTCTAATATCTTCCAAAATCTGGGAACAATTCCACGTAACGCGGTCCTAAATCAATCATTACTGGCAAAGCCAATGGGAATACAATCCTACAGCACTACGAAACCCCAAAACCAAAGCGACATACCCATGTACTGTTTATCCTTTAACAAAGCGTCATCATAATCTTTTCTGCTCGCGAATTCCACACGTGCTTCACCAGATGGGCGGCCGCTTGCTTCATGGATTATTTCAACATGAGCAGGTCGAACTGGTTCAAAGAACTAAAACGCCACAATTCTTCCAGAAAGTAAACCACTGCGATATGTGAAATGAGCAAGGGCTTCATCCATGCACCTATTCCATGTAGAATTCCAGTTTAACAACCAGAGGCATTTCTAGGCATTAACTCGTTAGGCTTCCGTTTATTTGGAACAAAACATCGATAATCTGGAGCCAATTACCTGTACTATAGGGAAGAATTCGATTCACAAAACTGTTGCTGTTAGTTCGTTATTTTGCAACACAGTGCACTGACAACTGACTATAAAAGAAACCAAGTCTGGTAAAAATCTTGTGGACACAATTTCTGAGCATTCAAATCCGGAACACTGCTGCCCTTCCTTCCCTATCACTACCACCCACCTATACTTCTTTGTCTAGAATAAAATGATATGGGACTTGTCAACAAACACTAAAAATCAACCACAATTTTCCCCAAACACGATTTCCTACGTTTCCAATCACAACTCCCACTTACAAATCGATCTCCCACTATCCTGCTGTTCGGCAGGTGTACAATCAATTTAATTCCCACCATATTACACCACAGCAATGCCGAAACACTTATTACTTACATTATTCCACCAACTGAACTGTATATGAACCACAATATTCCAACTCACGTCGTAAATATCCGCCTCGATAGCACGGAAGGGCACCCCTCTCATTTTGAGTGTGTACCTCTGTCCAGGTCGTTCACGTCCTCGTGGTGCTGCAGCAGTTGGTCCTCGGGAGTCCTCTCGGTCGCGCCACTGCTCTCGTACACGCATCGGTCCACCTCCACTTCCCGAATAGCCATATTCGTGCCACGAATCGCCAAATCCTGACGTTGCTGATGCTGGTGCTCGCTCGTCGCGCCAAGACTCAGTAAGCCCACGGGCATAACTCTCATATGGGTCAGACCTTCCGCGACCATACATGTCATCTTGTCTTCTTGAAGAACGCAGGTAAGGATCATCTACCGGCGTAGGGCGCCCATAAGGCTCAGATGAAGGTACAGCTCTACCGTAATGGTCCGCATGACCAGCCCTACCGTATGGATCTCCATAGGAAGCTCCAACACGAGGGGAAGCTGCACGTCGCGTGTCGGCAGCCCATGGTGACGCAGTATATCCACCAGCATATGGATCTGTTATTGGTACTGAGCCAAAGGCAGGAGCACGGCTATCCTCCCAAGGACCAACAGTCGCAACACGATCACCACCACCAACTCGACCATATGACCCGAGGTAGCCGTCATAAGCGTCCTCGTAGCCAGCACCACGATCCAGAGCACTGTAGCCGCCTCCTCCCCCATTACCACGCGGCACGCGCAGACGGTGGTCATCACAGAACTGCACCATCTCACCGTACGACGCCGCAAACACCTCGATGTATCTGAAAGCCAGCTTTAGCCTTGGGAAATGATTCATTTAAAAGAGTTTAAAAAGTGGCGATGGAAGAACGAAGGAAGAGGGATTTAAAAAAGCGCAAATAGTAATTACTGCATACGCCATTTTGGTTCAAAATAAATTTTCGGCACCTCACCCATGAATATGAAGCGATGATGTATAACGACGAAATTAAAAGAAAGACGGTATAGGCACGAAGCAATTTTCCTAACACTCCTCGAGCTATGCAGCTCAGATAACCTGCTATACATCACAAAATTTCACTTTCACTATCAATTAACCACACCCACACGCCATAACCACTGAACAACGCTACCACGAAATATCTCACCGAGCGATATGTATTCCACAAACGTTAGCAGATTTTCGTACAAAAGAAAATGCTGCCCAAAGGGTTAACAGTAATTCAGAAAAGGATAAAGGCTAAAGCGTTCGCCGTTGATCAATCCCTGAGGGACGCGCCATGCATTAGACTTCATTAAGCTGCTATAGATGAATGAATGGACATCTGACTTATACAGTGGCTTGTCTACCGATACCTCAGCTCAGTGCTGCTATCCTCCCAAACCAGTCCGGTACCAATTGCCAACCCGGCAGGGACGAAATGCTCCGTGAGCTTGGGGTGCGATCAAGCCAACTACTCCGTGTGTATTGCAGCGCACCTCTCACCACTACGTTACATGCGCCCTCGATTTAGGATTAGATATAGACAACGAATGACAATGAAGCAGATGCAAAATATGAATAAGGTACCTACGAATAACCTACCGGTGCTGCATATTCTTCATGTGACGCATTAATGCTCGATCAGCAGTTTCTTGGTCTACAAACACAACAAATGCCTCACCATTTGTTTTAGCCGCAGCACGTTCATCGGGAAGAAGAATACCGTCCTGAATGTGTACCATCATTTGGGGGTAGCTTAACATTTTCCTTCTACCTTCAAACACATTTCTACAACCTTACTGCCAACACACAACCCGTAAGATACCCTTAAAATGGGTCCTGTAATCCACTGCAACAACATCAAACACAAGTAAACCGACTAAAGTAGTAGAACACATAATGCTCAAGTACTGCGTACGGCAATCCACGATGTTTCACCAACCCTTTACCAGTAGTTTCCAGTTCCATTCTCAGCAAAAGTATTAATAACCCCAAGACCAAATCTTTAGCTTACCGGAACAATGGCCAACGGAGCAAAGAAGTCGAACACGTCACGCTCACGCACTCCATAGGGGAGACCACGAAGTCTCACCACCCCTTCCCCAGTCGATGCTAGCAGGGGAGGTACGCCACCACGTGAGCTACCCCGACCGTAGTCATAGCTGCGCTCACGGCGCGGGCCACGGTCGCGAAAACCTCTGTCACGATCCCTACCACCCATTCCTCTTGCCGACTCATCATCAGCTGGCATCACCTCAATGTATCTAAAACAAAACTTATTCAAACCGCAGTATTTCTTAAATCGAAAAAAAAAGTTGGTCAGCTTTATAACCCAAGGGTGTCTTATCTATTCCATCTAATCAAACATAAAGTGTGTGAAATACCACAGAAACTATTTCCTCTATATTGTTTTTGGTGAGACAAAGACCGCTGCTTTCCAAGGCCTCCCAATGATACTAGATTAGTGACGAGAACTAGGGTGACACACACTTCATATATAAATCTCTCCCATAACATTTCTGAACCACTCTCAACTTTTCTCCTACCACCTCCTAAACATGACGTAAACGTTGATTGAAACCAGGAAATTAGAGCCACCGTATAGCCCTATATCAACAGGAATCACTAAACTGATGGTCTCTTTGGATGCAAAATGTGTTGCGTACCGATGTCCCATATGCTCCCTATCCTTCTTAAGGGCTCGTTTGTAGTCGTCCTCATTGCTGTAATGCACGTAAGCATCCCCAGCCGCCTTACCGTCGCGCATGATAATATTCACTTTGCTTATTCCAGAATCTGGAATGCTATCCACAGAGTTATTTCATCAAGAAAAAAGGTCCAAATACGTCGACATAGAAGGGAAGTTAACAGCAAATAAAATATGGCTATAATACCTCCCAAAAATTTTCTTAGTGAATTTTCATCACATGAGTATGGGAGACCCCTGCATTTGATGACAAGATCCTTGACCATTTCCTGAAAATGCGATTCGTTGGCGACAAACGGTATTTCAAACGTGACGAACCAAACGAATGGGACCGATGGGATTAGAATGAACGAAGGCTTAATCTAGCTATTACACGCAAAGTAATGGCTTGGTTTCACGTTTTCCGTAATGAATAGTATTGAGGATAGAAGAGATGACTATTTAACGAACGTCCATTAGAAGTGCCCTCCTAATGGTTACCGCCCCGTCGTGGCTGGGAGGTGTTCCTAGGTGTCAGGCTGCGATGTACAGCGGGAAGATTCATCCTCTTGGCAGGGTCATCCAAGCTGAGGAGCCGGTGTTTCCATCAGAAATCCCAGCTAAGAGTAAAACAATACTAAGATCCACTACCGTCCTGGTACCAAACTAGTCGCATGGTGACAAATCTCCCTCTGATCCAAAAGGGCGGCGACTGCTTTTGTTGGTGACATTCTGAGGCAGACTATGGCCTGGTTGACCTCGGAACTCCAAGGAACAACGATCGCTGAACCATCAAAGCTCCTAAGGAATGGGGACTGTGATGGGTCCACACAACCAGTGAGGATGGGCCATTCAAGTATCCAAGTAGGTATCCATTACAAGTGCAGGCAAATCATTTCGCACAACTCCTATGAGTCTCTTATTCAACAGAGCGCGTTTGGGTCAAAAGAACGCTCGAATCTGGAAGGAGCTAAATCTGTGAATCGTCTGACTTGCAGATACCATGTACTGCTATGTGACCGCTAAATGCGAGATATCCGCCCTGAGATAAATATTTTACTCAGAATTTAAGCAAACGTAAACACATGCACTACAGGGAACCTAACTCAAACATAACTCATAACAATACACAAAAAGTGAACAACAAGAAGACCTTAGGGACGGGACGCCATGCACAGACACTAGCATCTCTCGGAACGAAATGGCGTCAGCACAGCCCGCGATCGATTAAACCCTGCTGCGCGAACGCAGCGCGTCATGGGCGATCGATAGGTGGCTCAGAGTGGTGACCTCGGATACGACCAAGATGCCACACGTAGTTCGTTCCTTGTTTAAGAAAGTGGGGGTTGCTAAGGGGGCGGAGCAGAGGCAGAGCATCATAGAAAGCTTGGCTGGGACAACCAGAGCCAGCAAAACATGACATTTGCAGCTGAATTTTTGGCAATTAAGTTACACGAAATTTTGCTTTCATCTTCGAGAGAAGTGGGACATCCTTAGTGCAGCTCCATAGAACCCCATCCAACGGATAACTAGACCATGACAGTGATCCCATCTATTCTAGTGGTACCTCCAAGACACTTTCCTCGACCACAGGACCACATTACGATCCAGATCACGCATCAGTACCCCCAACTCACAGATTTGTACGTTATCTCATTAAACGAATTGAAAACAATCTTAAATTTAACGGTTCAACAGAGCTGCGTATAATTTATTCGACCAAATACACCAAATACAAGGTACCACAACACTGATCAAGTACATGATGGGTAAACAGATGCAAGAAAAAAGACACACACAGCTAGAACACCATCAAATCATCACTTGCTTGACGTATACTTAGTCACAGCCTTTGTGCCTTCAGATACCGCATGTTTGGCGAGTTCTCCCGGTAAAATGAGGCGAACGGCCGTCTGGATCTCCCGGGACGAAATCGTGGATCGCTTATTGTATTGAGCAAGACGGGACGCTTCAGCAGCAATACGCTCAAATACGTCGTTAACGAATGAGTTCATAATAGACATAGCTTTAGAGGAGACCCCTGTGTCAGGATGGACTTGCTTCAGGACACGGTAGATGTAAACCGAATAGCTCTCCTTTCGTCGATGCTTCTTCTTCTTGTCGCTACTACGACTGGCTTTCTGACTCTTCGCGGCCTTTTTCGCTCCCTTGGCTGACGGTTTCGGTGGCATAGCGGAACACACCAGTCAATAGCGTCGCGTCCAACCGCTTTGAAGTACATAGATGCGAACCTTTTGCTCCGCCTACCGAAAAGGGCGGAGGAAACTCTCAGCACGACATCCATATAAAACGAGAACTGTTAGGACATTACGCCTGCCGTTCTCGTACTGCTGTATTATGTCTGGTCGTGGCAAAGGTGGAAAGGCGAAATCAGGAGGAAAGGCTAAGTCCCGCTCTGCCCGTGCAGGACTCCAGTTCCCAGTTGGCCGTCTCCACCGAATGTTGCGTAAAGGCAATTATGCTGCTCGAATCGGTGGTGGTGCACCTGTTTATTTAGCTGCTGTGCTGGAGTATTTGGCCGCTGAAGTGTTGGAGTTAGCCGGAAATGCCGCGAGGGACAACAAGAAGACCCGGATCAATCCACGCCATCTACAACTAGCCGTACGCAACGATGAGGAGTTGAACAAGTTACTATCTGGCGTTACAATCGCACAAGGTGGTGTGTTGCCGAATATTCAAGCAGTACTTCTTCCAAAGAAGTCCGCCGGTGAGAAAGAATGAGTACTGTTTTACTGTTGTCACTCTCACTCTTTCTGTGTATGTACTATTTGGCGTATTTATATTGTGCTGAAATAAAGTTGTGGGAAGTAAATCGCTTTCTGTTCCGGTCACAAAAGAAGGGAAAAGTGTGAGAATTGGTTTTCGTGGGCATAAAGGTTTAACGGTTTTCTGATACAAGCTTTAGCTAGTCATTCCATGTGCTAATAAGTTTTATGTTGCTTGTTATGTCTATATTTATGTTGAAAAAGTCATTTCCTTCTTAGGGAAAAAAGTAAGTGATTGGTCGGGCTGGCCCTGAACGAATGTAGTACATGGTGCTCTGACGTTCCTGTTCCTTGATTAGAAACGGTGGACAGGACAGTGAATGCCCATGTGATGTTGCAATCAGCGGTTGGACCCGTAGAGACAGTTCGAACTCGGAGAAAGAGCACCGTAAAACACTCGCAGTTTTGCGAAAGTCCCGTAGAGATTAGAAATTGCTTGAAGTTAAGGAGTACGAAGTTCATTCGTGTGGAAAGGATCTATTGCTGGACCAAATGAATAGTCATCGCAAGGTGAACTTATCGGATACATCACGAACATTCTTAATCGTTCCTTATGGCTGAGTGCCGAATAACGTTGAATAGTGGAAGAGGTAACTCTCTAGTGTCAACAAGTTCGGCTTTATGTGTAAACATGTGGATGTGTTGTGGAACATATATGAATGCATACGAGCTAATTCCAATATGAATATAATGATATGAAAGTGGCACTTAAGCATAGAAATCCTTACTAGAGAACGATCTTGGCTCTTCATTTAGGTGGTATAGTTTTAGGCTATGAACGATTATTGTGGCTTCGGCTGTTTCTAGATTCAGAACAATGTGCGCCAACTGTTCATTTCCTCACCAATACCGACCAAGCAAAGAGTGAGTGTAACCTATTCCACTAGAGAGGTCCGGAGAGCTACCAGTGGCCGTGCTCTTGCCAAGAACAGAGGAAGGCGTCGTTGCAAAAGTGCAGTATTCCTAGCATTCTCTGGACGAGCAGGGGCGCAATGAACAGTACTGGTGTGCGACGGAGACAAACTACAGTTTACTAATGGCTGCTCATGCTGCCCCATGACTAGTTAGTTTAGGGAATGTTTAGGGTCTAATTTTGGTCCCGATTTCGCTGAATTGTGCCAAAATATTCTTGAGGTTTTATTTATTTTGCGTTTGTAAGCTTACACGAGAACATGTTGTTACAAAAAAAACTTGTCGCAACATTTGGGTGGGGTCATCTTCTTGCAATGATTCTTGGTCTTCAAGTCAGATGTCAACAGCAGTCGTTTCTTGCGATGTAAGTCTTTATAGTCAAGTCGAATTCTAGTTTATGTTGAGGTCAGATGAAAGTAGCTCTTCGAAAGTATTTTTGAGGTTATTTTCCCCCACTTTGAAAATCCTATTATGTTCGGCGTACTTTTGGCCATTCCCACGCTTAATGCAGTCTCTTAAATTTGGTTCAAATTTTATAAATATCGCCAGTAGTTCTTCATTGATGTATTCTTTTTAGTTATTCATAGATTATTTTCGGTTTCTCAGGCTTTAGTTCATCGTAAAGCAGCACCTATAGTGTTGGCGCGCTCCAATACACAGAGGGTCGGCTATTGATCAAACTGCTGCCAGACTTTTCTGGAAGAGTGAAAGCACTGACCTCATACGTTGGTAGGTTATCGCAAGCCAGTGTATAGGTCAGATATGAATTCGATCACCTTTACGGTGTTACGAATGGAATAGAATGCAAGGCGCACTGCTGCAGAACTGATCAACGCCAAACGCTCTACAGTTTACTACGTTTTACGCTTGAAAACCCAAACATCTGGCCCTGGTGTTAGATTACCAATCACCAATGATTCCTACCAGTTATCTGCATGCTAGAATACTCTAGGATGTAAGACTAGCACCACAGAAAGCGATTCGTTGAATAGCATGCGATGTCAAACTCGACAGGGAAACATTCACAGAAAGCCATTGTAGTTTTAAATTGATGTTATATGAATTTGTAAAACCTTTCTACAGCAATATCAATATGTTAACCATTATGCCAAGTAACCGCTGTTCGTCAATGGGTAGTAGTAGTACAGTGATCCTTTTGAAGTTGGAACTAAGTTTAGAAACAAAGTAAACAAGTTCAGCTAATTTCCGAGTTTTCATTGGTCATTGGAGGAAGAACGGCTCAGATGATTTAGCGATGAAGAAGCACTCCCAACTGAGAGACCATTGGTTTATTTCACTTTACAATGATGGAGCACTGGTTTGACACTGTCCTGTTTCATCATCATCTATTCTCGACTGACTTAAACACGTACCTTTTCATCGTAACTCTTGCGTAATTGATCCAGCAGCTTTTGTTGACACATAGGCAGGCAGGCATTGATTTCGATGCATGCATTTCCGATTCTCAGTTTCGTACCAACATATCTTAGCTGACTAGGCTAAAACCAACAGGTTCTATAGATCTTCGCCGACAAGGGGCAACTCTTCCTACTCTACATCGATAGCAGTTCTATTTCTGGAACAAATGGAAAGGCAATGCCAGGGAGGCAAAAGCAAACGGGACATTTTCGTTCATTTTTGTATGCTTTTTGTTTTCATATTTCGAAGTCCAAAGCAACTGAACAAGCGGCACCACCGCATCACCCACTGTACTGTTGACGCTTGCAGCTGCTACGCCAGCGTTGAAAACTTTGTAAATTCAAGCTTCGTGCCCAATTTTTTTGACAATTTGGTCTTTTTCGTAAACTTAACATTCAAAGGACATTTTTAAAAAAACCACTTGCTACAGTACGGCCAAGCCTTTCTACAACTCTAACAGGTCCTCAAGTCCTCAAATATCAACGTTCGTCGACAGGATCTCAGTGCTTTAAGGAGCACTGCTATGAGGCAGTACCGTGAATGTTGACCTTCATCCGACTTCTTTTCGGCTGGGTCGAGTAAACTGTTGAGAATATTCTCTAACAACCGCGATTGTAATTGATGTTCGAATCAAAACCGCCTCATCAGCGTATGGACAGAGCAATTTTCACATCTGATGAGAACCGAAAGAAACTTCTAAACACAACAGAGTTTCGCATGAGTTTCTCTGGCAATGAACCTCTATCCACCTTTATGAAACCAGCAATTCTTCATGTGAAGTTTTTAAGAAAATATGATTTCAGTTAAATTGCATGATCGATTTTCATCGATTTCTGATCATATCTTGAAATGAAAAGAATATGTAACATAATAAGAAAAGAAAGTAACAGAACAGCTAAACCCAACTATTTTAAGAACTAGAAAAGTGGGTGAGAGAAAAACGAAGCGAAGGATACGTTCGGGGTGGTGGTGAACGCGCTATCCCCCGAAAAGGGTAACAGCGCGTTCGTTCCCCACCGCAGACACCTGCGGTCCGGAGTTTTGCAAATATCTCAGCATCAATGTGGTTGTATTTCGCACAATACCCTGTCGTAAACATTGTAGCGGGCAGAAAATAAAGGTAAACATGGTTTTAACTAGGGCCTCAGCTTAACTGGGGTCAATGCCGATGTGGCCTCCCCAGACCAATCCCGTTGATAGGGTGAGTGCTGATGGCACTGATCGATAGAACTAGCTGAGAGACAGGCGAAACGAAGGACCCGCATGGTGTGGTGGTGAGCGCGCTACTCCCCGGAAAGGACAATAGCGCGTTCGTTTCCCCACCGCAGACACCTGCGGTCCGGAGTTTTGCAAATATCTCAGCATCATCATGATTGTATTTTTAAAAACGCTGACCAAGAGTATTAAAAAAAAATCTACAAAACGTTAAATAGAAATACCGAGGTTAGGTGGAAGTTGATTTGCAAAACTGAAGCTTTGAATTTAGCATCATCGGTTTCAAACCATAGAAATGTGCAGCTATAATGGCCGGACTACTTCTTGTTTGTGGGTCCAAGTGTTTTGCTCCCTGTATTTCCCTTCTGCATTTAAGACACTGCCAACGTTTCAGAACAAATCTCCTATATTAATGAACTTTTCGTAAAAAACTGCGCTCTATTCCAAGAGAAACTCAACATGTCGTGGAAAGGATGGAAAATAAAGGAGAGATTAAGCCCGCAAGCGAACAACAGACGTTCAGCCGTCGCCACCCCCCAGTGGTGTTCGTGGGGTCCGACGCCACACTCCTCTCGCCCACACCCAGTCATCGATGACAGTTCGCTGTGTCGGTGAAGTAGCAGCTCTCGACCGAATTTCGAACGCATTTGCGTCATCGTCACAAATATTTGTTCGAGGTTTTTATTACGCTGCATTGCGTTGCCAATTGCGAATTGAGATTCGGAAGGTAGGAATAAGTGAGATGGGAGATTTCACCTCCTGAGATGATGTGTTCAAATAGAACGTTTCCAGACGAGATCACTTCCACAGGATGATGTCACCAGGCAGTGAACCACCCGGCGCGCCGTGAAACATTGCAGTAGGTCGTCTGCAGTGCCCTAAGCAGATTGTGCATAGCGGTAGTAAGCTCCTCCAAAAATCTTTCAAACAGCTTAAGATCTTGGATCTGAGTCTTTAAATCTTCTATCGTCTCAATTCTGTGTAAAAAGGACACAGCCAGTGCTCCGCTTCACTGGATTCGACTCGATGCGACCGACAATGAGCAGCAGTGGACCATCGACTCGGATCAGCGCGGCTGGCGAAGTCGCCGAAACGCCAGCCGAAGAACCATTCCATGGCTATTCTGATGCATTCCGCAGTTTCCACGAACCCACTCGGAGGGCTGTGGTAGGTTGCGCGCTTTGCAGACTGCCAGCAGCGAGGCCGCGGGCGCGACCCGCCGACGCCGCCGCGCGGAATGCGCGCGCGCGCTATCGGAAATCCATCGGCTGCGGGCGCGGCCGTCGCGGAGTGCGAGCGCCCGCCCGGCTGAGTGTGTGCGGCACGCGCTGTCGTCCGTCATCGTCGAGTGTATGAGCTGCACAATTCCACTGGCTAAGGTGAGCTCGACTGTATTCGTACCCACAACCCGACCGGCTCCTCCTCCCGGTAGGGGGTGGTCGGGTGGCCCCACACCGTGCCAGTGATCTCACTGCACCAGTAGTACATCATGTTTGTATGGTATTGCTGTTGACGTTGTACTGAAGGCAATGTGCCGGAAATGCCAGAGTAGTTTCCAAGTGATCGTTTGAAGCTCATCATTGCATGTGCATAGAGTCCGCGTGTTTCTAAATTTATGGTTAACGCATTGGAAGCACTGGTAGTTGGCTGGTTGGCTGACTCAACCAGGGCTTACTGGATCCACCGGATCCCCGTCGTAAGCTGATTGTCCGGTGCAGCCAATGGCATTGTTTTTTAGCTTTAATGCATCGACGTAGTACAGTATTACGTATTGTAGTGTGTTTCGACTTTAAATTTTCCAGTTCTACAGTTCATTATAGAGCGACGTTCCTGCTCGTACTTTCTTTGCCTTCTTTATCACTGTTATCAGCAGATGTGGTTATTTAGACATCAGCACTTTTGTGGTAAAGTGGGACCAAATTCGAGAAATCGTTCCTTACAAACAACGGTTTTGAGAAACTTCGAGTTCAAAAGTTTCTTAAGAGAAACCTGTGCAGTTTTCTTCGAAACCGTGGGGTATTCATGATGTAAGCTCATTCCCAAAAGTGAATGGAGTTAAAGAAAGTGGACTAGGTAGCAGTTACCTCGAGAATTTTTCTGATTGTTTTGGTGTCTCTGATTTCAGTTGGACATTCTGAGCCGTCGCCTACAAGAAAGCGTACAACTACGCACGCACAAGTACTTCCGTGTGGCAGTACCGCAGGCACTCACTGGCCAGTCCCTCGTCGCGCTCGTCGGCGAGAAGGTACTGTTCCGTTCGTTCGCATCCGGTTCCTCGGTATTCTTTTTTGTCTTTTTTTTCGTTAGTACTCTTTCTTAGTTTTTGCAAAAGCTGTGCACATTTTTATGGATAGGAAATGTCACTAATAGCGGTGAAATATTTGTTCGATCGTTCCTGTCCTCACATTTGTGTAGCTTAAAATAAATAGAAAAGGGCTAGAAAGGTAATTCCTGAATTCGGTTATTTTAAAGTGCCTAGTCAACTTAGAGCAAAATGCTCAACGCCTAACGCCGTGCATGCATTGAAATCAATGCATACGGTGCGAAGACGGTGGCTGCGTTCACGTCCAAACCAACTTATTTCGACTTATAGTGAACTTTGTTAATTTGACTAGGAGCTATTAGAATCAGAGCCAAGAAGATGCGAATTTTTTGTTCGATAACGGTGAAATCCCTAGTATTTGGGATACCTGAAACTTAAAAATTACCTCATTTTTTTTCGTCGAGGCCCATGTTTTGAACACGAACGCGATTTAACAGGAGGAATTGGTCCAGCAAATGATTTTCAACGTGTAACCTTCGTTTCCATTCTTTTGTTTTAGGATTTGTAATTGTGAACGACATGAAGTTTAAAATGTTTTGTAGTTTGTATTTGGGACGATAGACCAAAGTGCTATAGGTATAGGCCATGAAGCCCTCAACTCCTCGAATACTCCAATGATCGAGAAATTATCGTCAGTTGTCGAAAAACTGGCCTCGGGCGTTATGTGTTAATGGATGTACTGCTATGGCTGAGAGGATAATATAAAAAATATCCATCAGCTTGTGTAATAGTTATATTTCCAGTGATGTGCATCCATTTTTTAAAATCGACCCTCATTTAAGGTTGATATAAATAGTCAATATTTCCTTAGATTATTGAGGTAATACGATGTTGGTAGAAAAGAGGGAAGGCGCCGAAACGCTACCCTGACAAGACTTCTTTGTCAATCTCGTGTTAGCTTAATAATCGAAGAAATTAAATGGGTACATTTTTTCCTACAAAGTGGGCTTTCGAGCTTCTGCACATATCTACTGTTTTTTTCAATGCGCCAGTAGGAAGTGTTACTATATAACTGTGATAGAGACAGTTCCTCAGAACGTTCTTAATGTTGATATGTAGCGTTTTCCGGTTGTAACTGTTGGTCTGTTCGGTCAATTCGGACCGTTTAAGTGTGATAACTAACCACTATGGCATGTAACCATGTCGAACGTGTGTCGGCAGCTTCAGAAGCATTCTACTTGACAGGCGGTTCGCGTGCGTGATGATTCTGTGATTCTGGATTCATTTAGGGCTGCGCCGAGGACGAGGCCGAGGCCGTGCACCTGGCTACGTTGCTGCTTCAGCACGGCTACCTGTTCCCGGTGATCGAGCCGGCGCTGACCGTCCGCGACGACGGCACCCTCTACCGACTGCAACGACCGTACTTCTGGCCATCGCATGCCACGCAAACCGACAATGTGGAGTACGGTAGGTTGGCCGGCTTCCGTCTCGCTTATTCTCCGTCATACGATCTGAACCTATCCAACTGACAAGCACGAAAATGGACCGAATAGACATGAAAGTCTTTCCTTTCATCCGTTAGTTGTTGATGTATTGGGTGCAGTGCTAGGCAGTCTAACAGACAGTCTACGTAAGCTCTTTCGAACACATTCAGAAATAGAAACGTTTAGAAATAAAATCTTGCTTGTGGTCACCAGTTCCCTTTCATACTTCCTTCCCTAACAAAATCTTTCGTTAAAGAACTTTCTTACCAGGTCCGTCGTTCAGTTGTTATAAAGATGCAAAAATGGTGACAAGTTCTGAGGTTCCTTTTGCATTCACAGCGTAGAGGTTCTGGACCCCTATCCTCTTCTACTATACTGTGTACCTTTTGTTTATTTCAAGTATACAAAGCAATTAGCGATAGAAAAAATGCTGAAACGTCAACTACACAGACGAAATCTGGTTGGATTCTGGTTCTGCCTGTAGTCATTTTGAATGGCAGAACGGGATCAGTGACATCCTGCCGGACTGCCGAGACGCTTCGGACGATCCGGACCGAACAGTCCGCTAGCGCGCGTCGTGTGCGGTGTGGCGTCCGCATCGGCAGCCTACGCGGCTGCGGCGCTCTGATCGATAGCGGCCGAGTGGGCCAACCCGCTGCGACAGTGTTCAGAGGCGAGCTTAGTTTACACAAACACATCGTTGACGTCAGTCGGTGGTGCTGAAGCGCGTGAATATCCGTGGAGTCATGGAAAAAAGCAGCTGAAAAAGTGCAATGCATACATCGACAGTTAGAGGACAGATGTGGAAGTGCGAAAGTATGACAGTTTCGCAAATTTGGATGCATCAGGGTCTATCAGTGGAAACCGTATCAATCATTTTTTAAGGAGCTTTCTTTAAAATATCCACGGAAGTCCTAGGTAGTGACATGTTGCTTTCACTTCTCTCCTAGGATCCTATAAGGTGTAGGGGAAAAAATCCAGCGCGGCAGAAGGAAATCGTTGAATATTTGGAGACGTAACTGTCACCAGAACGTCCAGTGTTTTTTCATCATGAGTGGGGGTTGCTAGGCTTTTACTGTCATAGTTGAATGTCTTTGAAGGGTTACGTATTATAAGAAATGCTAGTTCAACCGTCTGAAGCGGACTGTTGTAGTTATCAATAGGATAGGATAGGATCTTAGGACGTAGGATTTCATGGTCCTTAGATTTCGAGGAAGGTGAAATATCAGATATTTCATTTCTGTCTAGAAATGGATTTGAATGAAGTGGGAAATATTGCTGATGTGAAAATAGAACTCTATGAGAACGATAGTAGTAATTGCCAACCAACACAACTGCTGATTTTTAGCCATCTACCTCAATAAGCGCTTACTCAGAAATGAACAAAAACACGGGCTAGAAGAGGATGAGGCCGAGTCGTATAACAGGTTTGTTCGTTTATCAATCAGTCGATCAGTTCAGCTTTGTGATTGATCAGAGTACTTCGTGTCTACAGATTCGCCGAATTATTAGGGCATATGTGGGGATTCATCACACAACAGGCTGAAATGCAATTAAAGCAGCAAAAAGAGAAGAAGAAGGCCGACAAGGTTTGCAGAGGTTCTATTCACTTCTGAATATTTTCTTGGAAATTGCTTCTAAGTTGGGGATTGGAAGCTCAGATGAGGTTTGAATGTTGGATATCCGAGAACTGAAAAGAAAAAATTGAGTAAGCAACCATCGTACCATCATGATGCGAAGTTGCTATTCCCGTGGTTAGAATGTTGAGCCCTGTATATGGAAGCTAGGGTGCATGTGCCTTAGATGAAATGTAAAGGTATTAGAAATTTTAGAAATCGCAGTAGGAGTTGGGAACAAAGCGGTAATCGCAGATTTCATTAGTATCTTATATTATAGTAGCTCGACAGGTGCATTAACACCTAGGATCCGACATGTGTTGATTTCCACTCACAGGTGCAAAGGTAACGGTCGCTTCCACTTTAGACGAATGTATCACTGTTCAACGTGAATTTTCTTCATTACAATGAAAAGTGTTGGAGTCGACAATCTTTGCCCATAGGGTAGAAGTCCACTTGTTTTCCGACAATCGAACCTTGGTTTTCTGGAGTCCACTAGAAGTATACTGTGCATTGTAAATTTTTTTCCCGTCGAGCTTAGTGTTTTGAAAATGAAAGTGGTTGTACAATCGGTGTTCTCTCCGTACGAATACGACTATGTTCCCAAATGCCTCGTTCATGTTTGTTGCCGCCGCGATTTTGTTTAGAATTTTGGAATCCTAAATTTCTTTTCTCAATTTTTTTTTGGAAATTTTAACTCTGAACAATTTAAAAAAAATAAAGAGCGGCTTTAAAGAACCGTATTTCTTCTTAAATCGACAGGGCAAAGCATCCTTTGTAAGCTAAACGACGTTTTCAACTCTTCAATTTTTTCTAATAGTCGAGAAGTTGCCGTGAGAATGCGAAAAAACCAGCTTTGGTCTCTAGGTTCTAACTAGTTCTCTCCAACGGTCAGCAGCTTTTTGCTTTTTTTGTTGAATCGGCTGTGCAGACTGTTTTGGTTTCCGAAAGGGAAAGTGCTGAACTGGCTAGGCTCCTGTAAGGTTTATCTCAAGGTTTAGGTGGTCTACGATTCGGAGGAGCGGGCGTTTTGGCGGTTGCGGAGACCGTGTCATCCCGACTTCTTGGAGCAACACGTTCAAAAGGTTAGTTCCATTTAACAATGTAAATCTCTGTTATCATTTTGAGACTAATTTCTTAGCGCTCATGCACTAATTTTTTTCAACTTTTTGTCTAGGCTTTATTACTATCGTTTGTTGTTATTTCGATATTGCAATCTAGTATTATATCGTCCACTTTTAGTTGTGTAGAGGAACTTCTTACAGAAAAACTAAACATGTTTTCAAACCACAAAAAATGGTTTTGAAATCCGTAAGGTTATTCATTTGTCTTAATGACAACTTTTGACAGCAATTTACAGATGAGGCTTGTGTGTGGCTTAAGAGTATTGCGGTTTAGGTTGATCGAAGGCTGCGCAAAGCGACTGCACAGAGCTATCGTAATCTGGTCGAACGTCTTAAGTTCTCCTTGAAAACGAAGCCATGGTTGAAGGCTTTGAAGGCTTCTGATACGTGAGTGTGCAACGATTTAACATTCACTACCGTGTGCTCTGATATAAATGCATGCCTGCGTCAGGGTCATAGTGACTAGTTTGCATTGATTCCAATTCCTTCCAATTCTTCTGCGTCCATTTTGCCTCACAAGGCTTTTTTGTTGTACATTTTATAACCAGTCAGCAGCTTGTCCAACACATGTTGTGCTAGACGTGTTTCATGAAAAACTATTCTCTACATTTAATAGTTTACAACCTGCAGCGGATACTTACAAAAATTGCTATAGTTGAGCACTGAATTTTTGAGACAAAGGGACATTTATCGTCACAGCAGGATGGTAAAATAATTGAGAAGACGTGTGTAGACGTTTCGTGATACGGGAAATCAGTGAACGTTCACAGAGCTCTTGTTCATTAATATGTCACTACGAATTTGAAGCGCTACATTTTTGCAACTCTTATTGTCACAACCTCCCATCGGTTTACCGCCTCATCGTGGCTAGGAGGTGTTCCTGGGTGTCGGGCTGCGATGTACAGTGGGGGCAGTTATCCCCTCGAAAGGGTCTCCTATGCTGAGAAGGAGTCCGGAGTTTCCCTCATGAAGCCCAGAGAAGAGTAAACCAATACCAGGATCCATCACTGTCCTGGTACCAGACTAGTCGCATAGTGGCAAATTTCCCTCTGATTCTTAAGGGCGGTGAATGCCTGTGGTAGTGACGACCTGGGGCAGGCTCTTTCCAGGCTGACCTCGGGACTCCAGGTAAACGCTGTGGCTAAATTAGCAAAACTGCGAATAATGGAGAATATGAGGGGGGACCGCACTACCAGTGAGGACGGGCCGTCCAAGTATACAAGTAAGTGTCGTAACAACATTTGCTGATGTGTGTAAATGTTGTGACTTGAAAACATTTCTTTTACAACCTGCAGTTCGTACAAGAACAGTTTTACTCTTCTATCAATATAAGTCATTCATAAGCGAAGTGAAAACTTGTTGAACTTGTCTTTTGCATCATGGTCAGCTAAATGGAATTCAGGCAAGTCTTCTAAATCAAGAGCTTAGCGTTACCCTTAGACCCAAGAGGATCAGATACAGAAATATAAGAGGTGTTCAGGTTGTCTCCGAGCATTAGAAGCTCAATATCTCCCATTTACGCACAAACTCTCTTCATTTCTATATTTGTTGCTTGCCATGTCTCATCCTTCTTTGGTCAGTAACTTCTGGTTTGTCGGACAAGAAGTTCCCAAACATCACCGTTAACATGAAAAAACATCGTGAAATTCATAAAAATATATTGCTAGAGTGCCTCTAAGCAGGTTGATCCATTCCAAAGTGGCTTCCATTGGAAGTACAATGGTCCATGAGCCCATGTTGTCCACCAACTAACAGCTTAGACCATCATCATCGACTTATCTCATCGTCACCTTCGCGTCATCCTGATAAATTCTTCCGGCCTCTTCGATGGACATGACAAAGGGTATCCCATTTTCTCCAGTACTTTTATCGTTTTCTTATTCGCTTCTACCGACTTCTGGATCGGAAATGAAGCTCGATTCTCCTGCTGCCTATTTAAGTTCATAAAGTTTAATTTTTGACCACCAAAAAAGCAAAGAACTGGGTGCGAAACTTTATGGAAAAAAGTCCATATGAGGCGGAAAAAGGGGCATAGTTATTTTAGGGGGAACTGAACTGCATGCATTAAGTTAAATACACTCGTGTATGGCGAAGAATTGGATGGTGTCGGGTGCACCCACCACAAAAACAAGGTACTTACTAATTGTTGTTGTTGTTGTTATTGTTGTGATTGTTTCAAAAAAAAGATGATTCATTGCAATTAATGCTTTAATCTTGTTGTTGTCTTTAAGTCCTGCAGCGCCAGCTGGAATGCGTTTACGGAGTGGAGCAGTTCTTGCTCGAGCTTAATTCCTGAACACGTAACGTCCGGCTCTCAGATTCGCGTGGCTGTCGCCAATGGCGACACCTAATTTCGCAGCGGCTGTACAAACAGTATAAGTAAAACTCGACCGTTGGCCGGATGAAAACACCGCAAATAATGAGCCATCCGGTTTTCAACAATAAACACTCACAACGATGCTGAGATATTTGCAAAACTCCGGGCCACACGTGTCTGCGATGGGGAACGAACGCGCTGTTACGCCTTCGGAGGGCTGACGCGTTCACCACCACACCATGCGGGTCCTTCGTTTCGCCTGTCTTTCAGCTAGTTCTACCGATCAGTGCCATCAGCACTCACCCATCAACGGGATTGATCTGGGGAGCTCACATCGGCATTGAATCCAGTTAAGCTGAGGCTGTAGTTGAAATCACAATGTTTGCTTATTTTCTGCCTCCATAATTTTATTACTATTACTTGGGTATTACTACCCTGCCGTGAAAATTGTGGAGGCAAAATATAAAAAGTAAACATTGTAATAAACAGTCAATTTTCGATACCTAGGAGAGTTAAGGGCTATAGGTTTGCAAGCAGCACAGAGTTATAAAATAAATTCCGCTTTACAACCGCAGTGATGCTTTTTGATGACAACGATGACAATAACATTCGCAAAACTTGAACACCGGGCGAAATAGAACGACGATTACCCTTTCCGGGGGTCTACGTGCTTGCACACTGCACCACTTGGGCCTTTCCTTCGCCTTTCTATCAGCTAGTTTTCTACTTAACGCTAATCATTCAGCGGGATTGATCCCGAGAATACAAATCGGCATTGGATCCACTTAAGTTGAGGCTATAGTCGAAGTCATAATGTTAGCGTTTTATTTGCTGCCCACTGTCATTTTTCACGGCAGGGTATGTCAGTCATTGTGAAACTTCGCTGACTCGCTCTGGAGACAGAGATGTAACTGTTTGATATATTCTACTATAGTTCAGCGTTAAAACACATTTAGACCAAGTATGGATCCGTTTTACAACTTATATTGAGCGTATTCTAGGTATTTCTCATTTCCCTCCTTCCATACGGTAACCGCAGCGCGTCATAACGATTGGAAATATGAATACAGTGAATTAGTGATCAAAAAATCCAGTGTTTTTCCGTCGTTCCCGATTATCTTCAGTAGTAGAGGATTTACGATGTTGATAGCCTGACGTAGTTGTTGGAGAGGCTGTGCACTATCATTGCAAGGAAAACTTGTAGCATTTCTAAAGTGTTGTTTCCATTTTGGTTTCATTTCAAAGCTTATTTACTTTTACACAGCCATTTCGATTCGAGAAATTTACTTTATACTGTGATAAAATAAGAAAGACGATACCTAGATTCCGATACTCTGATTCAATTGATATTCTCCATTATGAGCTGAATATGACTGTTAAGGGTGTAACAGGTTTTGCTCATAGTTGTTGCATGGGTATTTCTTGAGTGAGGACTTATTTCAGAGAGGACCAACCTTAGAGACACTTGACTGTGTGTAGGAATTGGAAGAGGTGTGCGAAGGTTGTTGATTATACGTAAGGATTGCAAATCCTGGCTAGGCACTGTTGTGTTTAGCATTTATGTATAAACTGTAAATTGGAGATTGTAAAACAAACGTTCTCAAGTGCCACATTGTAGATATCAATGGGTAGTTGTAATAACACTTGGTAACTATTTCAAAAAAAAACAGACTGTGGAGTCGCATTGATGAACTCTGTGAATACCGAACCACTCCGAGGAAGTCTCCTAAACGGTTTCTCATTTATCATGGCGAAAGCTGTCCCTAGATGTCGCATTCCAGTGTCCAACCAACTAGAGAGATTTCTGCAACAGTCTCCGTTATGCATACTCTCTTCAGCAGCAACACTCTCTCGTAGCAAAATGAATTCGTCCAGAAAAAAGTCCGTTAATTATTAACTGAAGGGAACAAGTATTTAGTGGTCGCACAAAACGTAATACCTATTCTCGACGAGCTTTTGACTAAGTACAAGAAGTATGGTGTAAAAGCGCACTGTAGCAAATAAATCGCCGACCAAGCACTGCATATGGCACTGCAGTTCGTCCACTTTGCCACATCCCACCCACGCATAGCTTACAATACAGTTCGGAAGTGATATGCTCATAGACGTTTCAGGATGGTGCAATGGGTAGATCAACGGGTAGATTACGATCCATATCTCACAGCACCGCAGCCATCGAATCCATGGATCACCGACGACACCAATCTGTGGGCGCTCAACACCGACACGTAGGCGAATCCAATATTTTCGAGATATTCACAATTTTCCATATCAAGTTCTGCAGCGTCATCCTATTTTATTTTGTACATGCTGTGATTAATCCAGACTAATGAAAGGGGCAGAGAGAGAACACACATTATTTGAGTTCATCAGCCTTCTAGGCTTCAGTACGAAGCAAAGACTTGGTTCTGAATCATCCTCATTGCAAACGTTTTGATTATTTTGTTTGATACTTTATTGCACTATTTGGTCTCTAAACTCATTTTTTAGAATTCTATTAGTTATTTTTTTTAGAATATTCTACTTATGTGTTAAGTGCAGTAGAAGTTAGTCAGTGGTTAAACATATTTTCGTAAAATCGCTCTAAAGGAGCATCACTTCCAGCTATATGAAAATATCTGCCTAGATGATGTACAACCAGACATTTACATTCATAATATACTAGGAACTTCAATTGGTCTAAAAAAAAGTTCTAAGGAATAGAGCTTCCAGCGTTGATCAGTACCTAGGGAATGCACCATGCATTCGACTTCATCAAGCATTGTGAGAGGTGATTGAGTGCATACCTCGCCTGCATAATGACTTATGGGGGGCAAATCGACATATCGAATTAATTTTAGTCCTCCCAGATAAGTCTGGTATCAATTTGCTGACCCGCTCGGGCGCTTGATAAGGTCGTTGCATGGGGTCGAATCGGTGACTCTGTAGGTGTTGGAGGACACCTCTAACTCATATACTATGTGCGCGCATGTTAGAAGAATACCCAACAAAATATCACTCATTAAATTTGTTATACATTTCCGGGAGGCGCGTGTGGCGCAGTGGTCACAGGCACCCTGGACCACTAAGCTTTCCATCCGTCCGGAGTCGGCAAATTGATACCAGACCAGAATTGGATAGCAGCACTGGCCCGATACATAAGTAGGCCACCACGAATCATTGTATAGGCTGGATATGCATTCAGTAACCTCGAACGATGCTTAATGAAGTCGAATGCATGGCGCACCCTCAGGGGATTGATCAACGCCGAAAGCTTTATCCTTCTATCCTTTTTACATTTCGGTTCCTTCCTTTTTTTCAATTTTTCTTTGTTAACACGGATAACGTTGTGGAAAAATAGAAAGGCATATTCGGATTATACAACTGGATCAACAGGTATTTCGTATTGCACGCAATAGCGAACTGCTGAGAAGGGTAGTTATGCAACATTTTGTAAGCACATGAGAAGAATGCGGATTTCCTATCTCTACAATAACTACGTGGCCTTTTACTATTTGTTGTTTTTCAGTGTTGAAGTCCCTACCGAAAGACGAGTGAAACGATGGGGATTATCGGTACAGGAATTAGTGAAGGATCCAATAGGACGTCAAGTGAGATACTACTTTCTGTCAAAGAACATTGTAAACAACTGAAAGTTGCTAATGAATTATGATTATTTGGTCAAATTATTACCGTCGAGTGTCTCCGTAGGACTGCCATCACTGTGAACTTTGAGAAAGAAATCATCCAGTCCGTAAAGATTATTTTCTACTCAAAGTTGCAAGAATTGATTCGTAGGTGCTGGAGACGTTCCTTGAGTCGGAATTTTCTTCGGAGAATATTCGATTTTGGATCGCCATTCAAGATCTCAAATACTCGCCGAACGGGCAGATCGACCACAAAACTGAGCGTATTTATGAAGAATTCCTAGCACCCGGAGCACCTGCACAGGTACTTGTCCACCGTCTTGCTTAATGCCACTGGTTTTCAAGGTCTTTCTTTCCGTAGGAAAATGCGAACTTTTCCTCTTTCGAAACAAGTGTGAAGCTTCTATCTTATGCTAGTAATTGTTGTCTTAATTGATGTCCAATTGTCTATGCATTCGTAATAGCTAGAAAAAAAAACTAGCCGCTTAATATCTCGAACTAGTAATTTCATGTGTTGTTTTAGGTTGATCTTCCTCATCGATATCCTAGTGGCTATTGCGACCATTTGATCCATTCCAATTTTTAATTTTCTGTTGCTTCTACTCTACTATTTCCCGTATCATTAAATAATAAGGAAAAAAGACGCATTCAGATGAGAGCATATTATTCCAAAACAGTCTTTTTTCCCTAAAACTGTGTAAGAACCAGAACTCTGCTTATCCAATGAAGCCTGATTTCTAGCTGATTCCATGCTCTTTTTCAGGTAAATGTTGATTCACGGACACTGGACCAGACGTTGGAATGTCTACAGAAGGCAACGACAGCGTCGACCCGACGTCATGCGTTCACTCATTCAGAGGAGCATGTCTTTACGCTAATGGCTAAAGATTCCTACCCAAGATTTGTGCGCTCTCAGATCTACAAGGTATGTTGACTTAGCGCACGATTGCAAAACAGCTTCGAATAAGTGGGTTAGGGCGTGACGACGATGCATTACTTCATGAGCGTTGATTTTCTTCATACTTGTAGAAGACCCAGATATATAAACAAACAGTAAAGATCAACATAAAAGCGCACCGAATAGTGAAGACACTGAGCTGTGTCATAAAGACGAGTAATTTGAACCTTCAAATGACACACTGTACAGAATTTCCATACGTCTTTTGCAGGGAGTTCTGTCAGCCGCTCAACAACAAGGATCGAGGCGGTTGGGTTGGCGAAATTTCATCTTCAATATGGGGGCGGCAAAGAAGCCACAATGCAAGCCGGTTAAACGCGACGAATTGCACTCGGCTAACTTGCCCAAGCAGCTCAGCTCTGATTCATTACCGATACGAACGGGTCATGCTAGCAGGTGAGTATTTTGATACTTTTCTTTGCATTTTACCGTGCTAACTTCACACTCTAGAGGTCCTTGTAATTGCGGTGAAAAAACAGAAGATTGAAAAGTAAAAGGTTACTAGAAAATGCTGTGTATTTATCAGGTTTAAAATGTAAGAAACCACAGAAAGTAACAATAAAAGTCCTTGAAAAGACCAACAGAAAATATAGGGAACTTCTAAGGGTAAAACATTGTAAACTTTTAGGTCGGAAACTTCGGCCGAGTGATGTGTGTAAATTATTGGCCGATTCGGAACACCAAGCGTATAATGGCGATCTGGACAATCGAGTTGTCGACAAGTCGGGTACGGTTATTCGCTCCTAGTGGTTTTCCGTCGACAAATATGGTTCTTGCGCCTACGTTGGTCATTTCAAACACTCCTGAAGACGGATCTCGAGCAATGATCGCTTGTCGCCTCGATACTTTTTCTGCAGGACCTTCTAACGCAAGATCCAGGTCAACGGGATCACGCGGTGTGCTGCGTCCAAGCACCACTCGATCTGTCCGCACAAGGTAACGTACAACTCGTCCACGTAACGTTGCCCGGACGTCGGCAGCTGGGCTACAAATGCCCGTTACGGGCTGCACGACTACCCGGGCATATTCACGTTCACGAGCATCGCACGCGGCCGCCGCATTCAGCGCCCTCGTCTCATCAAAATTCACTCGTCCTGTGAGGTCATACGTCCGCTCCAGCATTTCCCAGTCCAACATCGCTGACTGTGGTCCTGGCGCCAGAATACCATATCTGTAACATATAAAAATCTCTCAAGATCAAAGCATACTTGAACACAATACTCATCTTTAAATAAACATCTTAGAAAAATTTGAGGATGCAAACGTGTTATTTTGAATGTTTTGTCAGCAATTCACGATGATATTGCAGAGGTATGGTTTGAGCCTTGTTTGCCCAATACTTTCAAATAAGTCTTCCGTTTTCTCGACGCCAACCACCTTGTTTTCCCACATATGTACCGCCTCTTCTATGTTGGTGACCGGATCACATATTGATTATTACTAGACATAATGAATGGACATAATCGCAGCTGTGACCACTGCCCCATAGAGAACATGTTTTAATAAAAACTTGTAATTTTTTATGTATCTTATCGAGATTTCTGCTCACATTATATTTACGACAGTGTCTTCTACCACCAAGGTCTTGGTTGGAAAAAAAAAAACGCGGAAATCTCAGACTAAAGTCATCACACCACAGTACTATGTAAGCTGCGCCGTCGTGACGTCTTTGTGCAAGTCATAATGGATCTCTCCCAATTCTTCACGGCAACCGCAAAGCTATTGTCTGTTAACTTTTTAATTGCTCAATTTAATTGTCGGTATCGAGTCAACACGTATGTCACGGTTGTTATCATTTCTTTTTTGTAAATGAATATTTTACAAGTATCGTTGTTGCTAGTGATGAAGTGAAAACATACGAGTTGAGGATATGCCAGTGATCTAGCAACGACTGAGGAGTGCGAGCAGAGTGGAAATCCTCTGGATATTTTTTTATTAAATCCTCCATCATCGCACGGTCAGGACAAGAATTAGCTCCAATGTCAAGTCCACGCAATAAGTCCTCTTCTCTCACAGTAAAAGCGGTGCGGGACTGGAAAGAAAAAATTCACAAAATCCCAGAACTTTTGGCAAATATGTGGTATATCCATTAACCAAGCAAAGTAAGATACGAAGTTACTGTACTAGTTTAAGAAAAAGTAGTGAGGAAGGAAAGAAAAGAAGGCTGGAAAACGTAAAGACATCGAGAACACACATTTTGCAAAATAGCTGTTGTGGATATACCTGAATTCGCAAAATCTCCTCAACGGGCAGCTCATTCATTCTTTTCTTCGCTTGTCGTGAGAGAGTGTCATCGTACATAAGCTGGTACCACCTATATTAAGTAGTATTGAACCACTTGCTCCAAAGAAAAAAACCAATGTTATTACAGCGATGGTCGAGGGCTCAGATTATGATATTTGTCAGTGAAAGTGCACATCATGTAAACGTTCGGCTCCAATCATAAAATTAAGATGAACTACTTCAGAACTAGGGAGAAAATGACAACTCCATCCCAGTTTTCCACTATTTACATTTCATTGTACTTTATTCCACATGGTCCGTTCTCACAGCTATTGTGCGAACATCGACACTTCTTGCATGCGATTCGCTTCTTCGCATCCATCATGCACGAAGTCTTCGAACTTTCCGCGTATAGTTTCGGCTCATGCTTAAGAATTGTTGTGTTCTTTCAGACATCGTTGAACGCTAGTCGAGTCGATTCTCCCTCGAGTGTTTTGACAACCGAGCTAGAGCGTTCCCACTTAAATTGCACAGAGCGAATTGTTTCCAGACAAGTTTGGGACCAATTTTAAGATCCCGGCATGTAAGAGGCTTCGTGAGCCCAAGGCGAAGAACCACCTGCACCAGGCTTGTGATGAACGGCATCACTTTCACTGCACTACCCATCCAACGCTGTATGATCAAAAGCTATCTAGATTTTTCAGCTACAATAAACACAATGCTTTACCTCTCCTCTATGTCTTCCAGTGAGTATGGACGGCTGAATTTTATGCTACCATAGGCCGCTCGTAAATCGTGCACCTTAAACTTGAAAAGAAAATTTGAAAGAAATGTTGACAAGTAAATCGAATTCTGGTATATTCATCAAAGGAAACGAAATGGCAATCAATACTTAGATAGCTCCAGACATTTCTTCTTCACTTTCATTTCACCAGCACACACTACATTCGTTTCACATCCCTCCTCCTCCTGGTCATTCACCACCGTGTACGCTTTTGGGCATAGCGACAGCATCGTTCCATCACCACAACCCGTTCCCAGATTGAGACACGTGGATCGCGAACCGATTCGTTCATCGTGTTTGCAGTCTTCTTAAAAATTCTTCCATCCTGTTGAATTCCACACCAATGTTCTTTTGGTTTATTTGCACTCTTCACCTCTATTGTGTTGAAAGAAAATCATTGTGGAAATTATGAAATTTTTTTTCCTTATTTCAAACGGTTCCTGCACACTGTATCGATATGCTTAGCAAACTGGTACAGAATGTTCTTCCAGAAATGACAGCAGTGTGAGCTAATGAAGAGTAGCAGAAATGGTGGACAAACTCTGGATAGGAGTGACCATCGTCCTCGAGCGCTCGTTCGAATAATCGCAGGATTAGATGCCATAACAGGAATTGTTATTTTCTTGAAATAAGGCGAGTAGTAAGACAGGAAATTTCCCTTGAATCCACAAAGCTCATCGATGACGCAGAAACATCCTGGTTCGGCTATCCTCCAGTTCCGTGTTCGACCAGCATTCAAAATGTTAATGGAAGGAGATTACAGAGCATTAAGTTGCAGTGAACCCACAAACGAGCTCGAACACCTTCGTAAGCAGTGGTCACAGGAAACTGAAACGAATGGATGTGTTGAGACCCGCTTGACATAACCATCTAAGGATCTAAGTAAGAAAATGAAGTGCTGTGGCTACTGCTGAATTATGACAATATTATTTCAATGACCGACCTTCCCTTAACCTCGGTATGATAGATCAACATCTGTCCAAACTGTTTAGTTTACACGAGGCTATTCGGAAAAAAATAAGTCGTTATCACTGGATCATCACTACTATCAAAAACCCATCGTTCTGTATAAAAGAGCATCGCCGGGTGAGTAAGCCCCATTCGAGCGATACCCAATGAAAAGAAACGGACTCGATACAAAGATGACGACGCCCCATCGAGAATACGAACAACTGACTCGGATCACCGGCTCTGATGAAGACGAAGACGTCGAAACGGTAGCCGAATAAAAGTTGTGTAACAACCTCATGTAAGCTCAACAATTTAAACACATATGAAGACATTAATGAAGGAATTATTCAACAGTAAAATCCCACGTGAGTAACTGCAGTAACTAGCGCCACATCATCGGCAGCTGTCCATCGTCTTAGTTCAGCAGAAGTCATACCATCAGCAGCTTCGGTAGCAGCCGCTAACTCCTAAGCAGAAAGTAACCAGTGAAATAGTTAACTATAAGCGTCTACCCACTTTCCATCATCAAATGAAAATAAAGCATTGACCGGGGGTTAAATTCGTACCTTGCACCTAATATCCTTATTTGCAATCCTCGCTTCTCGTCTTCGTTTCTCCTGTTTCGCTGTTTCTTCATCCTCTTCCATAGCTTGACGATCTTCTACACTTTGGGTGGGTCTTCGTCGCAGCGAATGAACATGTTTCGCATGAGGAGCAGAAACGCTTGAAGGCTGAACCCAAAAAAGCGGCAATGAAAAACTAAGTTTCATTGTAAATGACAAAAAAAACCTATGATTCGCTGAGACAAACCTTCGCAGACTCTTCTTTTCCAGCTGGTTGAGGTTGCAAGAAAACGTTCTTCTCTTCACTCTTGGCTTCCTGCAAGGCAGAACTTGACAAGGGCTCCATGGAAGACGACCAACTACGACATTTCGAAGCAAGATTCTCAGATGTATTCATTGATGGAGAGTGCATTGCACGCTCGCCACTAACTCGTTTCTGAAACCCGTGGATTACTGTACTTATTCCGAAAAGGGGTTAGGTTACACATTACGAAGACGAGCTAAAAGCAGTGGATTGGCGAAAATAACGTTAGCCTAGTGGCGCGTGTAGCGCAGTGGTTACAGGCGCTCTACAATACATATGGGATCGATCTTGCACCCTAGGCTCACTAAGCTTTTTCATCCATCCGGGTCGGCAGATTGGTACCAGACTTGTCTGGGAGGATAGCAACTCGAAATATTGGTAGGCCACCGCAAGTATAGGGCAGATATTCATTCAATCACATCTAACGATTCCTAATGAAGGATGGCGCACCACTCAGGATTGATCAACGCCGAAAGCTTTATCCTTTATCCTTTAACATGAGCCTGTACCTTAGACATCGGTAAAATGTGAACATTTTGAACCTAATCTATTCCATGAGCTTTATTATTGACTGAAATCACACTGATCTAAAGATCTGAATGGCGACAGGTAAAATCCTTCCATCTCAATTTAGCAACAAGTCGTATTGGGATTCTAAACCTCGAAATGCGTCGTAAGGCTGGGAGGTCAATCCTTTGATAGAGTCATCAAAACAAAGACGTTATAACGCCATTGTTAGATGCAAGCATATTTTAGATTCCTCCACCTAGAAAGAACCTAGTGGTAGAGGAGCAAGCTTCTCTTAATTCACAACGTTCCGTGATTACCTTCAGTGAAGATATCAGAATGTTCTAATACGAGTATTTTATAATTACACTGAAAAACTCCCTCAGCCAGCAACAAACCAACACCACTACCTTGCACACTAGACACTCGTCTACGATATCACACGTCCACACGTCACAAAAATTACGTACGCTAAATAAGTTAAACGGATTAGAGTAAATGTGACTTTTACTGCTAGCGGAAGATCTTGTCACGTAGATGGATTTCTCATACGCTTGTTTGTGACCTACTACGTTGATCTATACATGATCCTATCACTTCACCTAGTTATGCTTTGTCTTTAATATGTGACTGAAAGTAAAACCACTACCACGGAACTATCTTTGCCATTAGCTCGCCAACCTGTGTACTTGAGCGCGAAGAAGAGTTGTCCTGTTATGAGCTTGAGAAAACGACCCACAACGGAAAGATATGTAAATTTACCGGAAATGTCAAAGACAGAACAAGAAAGGACTGTGCAAATGAATACAGGAAACTATGGAAAAGGAGACCGAAATCAGAACGGAAACCATCTTGCTGGAATCCTGTCCACAGCAAGTCTCTTCCTTAGAAATTCAGTTTTTCCGAGACAAAAAAATTGTCACTAAATACGAAAACAGCGAAACAGGCCGAATTCTTTGAAACAAAATATGGTTCACCCATGACATCACAGTGCAATATTTCCGCAGTGTATTCGACCGCCATCTTCATGTGAAGACTCCCTCCAACCAGAAATTAGAAAAAGAACTTCTCTTATTACCTAAGGGAAAAAAAAACACAATTCATGTAAAACGAGAAAGTGAGAACGTTCTGGGAAGAATCCTCTTCCTACACCACTGACAAATCGAGGATGGTCGAAACCTACTTGAACATCAGGAGACTTCAAAATTGCGCTTCCATTTTTCAACCCATAAACACATTTTTACTCCCTTAAAAGGAGTTGCTCGAAAGCAGTGTGCTGAACATAAATCCGACCATTACAAAGCCTTCTTCGTTAGAAACAAATGCGATGTGAAGATTCTAACAGGAAGACTTTTTATTTTCCAAACTTTTCACCAGATATGAGAAGCACTACTCTAAATTCCGCTCTCTAATATCGAGTTACGAGCAAAAGCATGAACAGATGAACCGCTCCCAGGGCATAAGACATCAGAGCCGACTATTTCTGTAGTTGATTGGAATAACTGCTAAAAGACTCAAGAAATGTCTGCTTTTAACGTCTAACTTCAAATATCCAAGATGATAAAATAGTTTTTCCTTGAAACAGTTGTCGAAAGATTCAAAAGTGTTGGTTGGGGATGGGATCTAAAAAGAAGATACCTCTTTCTTTTCATTCAATTCATTCAGTACCCAGTTATTTACTTTTCGATACTACAATTCTGTTGACGTATCCCGAAGATGTTCTTATAGCTTTATTAAGTTATTCAGAAACCTCTCGGATAGTCACATGTCACATATGGATGTGCTTCAATTATAGTCCTCATGCTGTTATCATTGGTGACAGTGATAATTCTTGACATTACTGAACAATGATCAACGGTCTAATCTCCATCAATGTCATCGATTTGGTTACCAAATGTAATTTTTTTGTGTGAAAGCATCCATGGCTTCATGCAAAATTTTGGAATTTATATAAAATGCTCGAACAATCAAGCCTATACGCCAACATGGAAGCTCAAGAGCCGTAGGACCATTAACTCACGTCTGAAGCGCCAAATTTTTTGGAGAATGACGATGAAAGAAGATCATAAGGAGAGGAAAAGCAGCAGTAATGGCTGAAGCTCCAGAGGCTAGAAACAATACTCACAACATCCACCAAAAATTTCACCAACTACAACACCGAGACGGTCGCCCTCTAACGCTTAAACGGAACAGTTATAGTTTCCAGAAAGGCAATGGAGAAAACAGTTAACGGTTACTACCCAGATCTCTTCAATATCTACGTCCTCCTGCCTTAATACGAAATAAAGAAGGATGAATGTGTCGTCCCACTGTTCTCCTTCTGTAAATTCGACACTTTGTTTCGTCGGTGAAGAACTGAACAACACAATATCCTAGATCTTTCAATAACGGGGATAATAGTAGGGGCGGATGGCACAGTGGTAGTGATGTCCGTCACCATGAGCACGGTGCTAGTTCGATTCCGTTCCGGGCCAACCAAGCCTCTCATCCCTCTGGGGTCGGGAAATTGGTAGCGGACTCTTCAGGGAAAAAAAATTCACTCTCTGCAATCCAACTGGAAACACTCCAGCCCGGCTATATCAGGACTCCAGGAAGAACTGCTTGACCTGCATTTTACGACATTCAAGATGAAATGGAAATCCTCAAGCAGCAACCAAAGCCACACGTAAAAGTTGAAAGATCTTGGTGGACAATGGATGCGAGGAAATGAATCGAATGTGAGAAGTGCTGAGATCCGCACAGTAGACGTGAAGACGAATAAAATAACCTAGCAGGATGAGATATGAACAAATGAAGAACCTTTCACCTGTCCTCATAAACACACTGGCTCGGCTCAATCCACATTACCTGTCAGAATGCAAGGCCCTACTCAATGGAAGACCAGCAAGACTTTGTCATTGTCCAGTAAGGGTGACCTCCATGATATCGGCAACTATCACTCAATTTCCTTCCTGTCTGTCTATAGTCTGCAAACTGTTAACTAGAAGTTTGATTGATCATCCTTAACAGGACTGATAGGACATTAGACAAACGACAGCCATCTGAACATGTAGGATTTCGTAAAGGATTCAGTACAATCGATCACATCCATACTATAACAAGACTCATTGAAGTATGGTGAGAATACATGAGACCTCTTTGTACCACTTCATATGTAAATTTCAATACCGTATATCACCATTCTATGATTATATTAACATCAATATAAGAAGAGGTGTTCGATAAGGCGAACAATCTGGCGAAAATAACTTACGACAAACCTAGCGTGAAAACTGGAATGCGATATACGAATATGGAATATAATACGAGAAGGATTTCGATGCCCTGCAATTACATCCTTTTCGTTTTGCTGAAGGTAGCGTTCTTATAATTCCAAGCATTAGCTATGCAGAACGAATGCTGGCTGACTTCGACAACGCTTGTGGAATATCTCATCTTGGTCTTCCAATAAATGTCAGAAAACGATATCCACGAAGATTTGTTTCTGATGCCCCATTCGTGCTCAAAGGAATAAACATCGATGAAGAATATGACCACTGTTACAGTTATGTGTATCATGGTTGAGAAGTCGAAATGATGAGCGTCTAAGCACCGGAGCTGTCAACAGAAGGAACCAGGTGATTTAACGATCAACACCTCAATTCTTCCTACCTCAACTTACACGTCAAAAACTTGGTCGTAAGCGGAATGAAACACCACTTAACACTATCGAACGTGCAGACGAGAAGACCACGTTGGGAATATCCCGCATCACAAAAGTAATAGAGCGGACCTGAAGTCCCGACCTACGCCGACGATCAAAGACCAGAAAAGCCGCTATGCATTGCAAAATGTCGAAAATCAAGTGGGCTAGATATGGTAGGCGTATATACGACAACCGACAGACAAGAAACGTTGGCGACTGAATTTCACAGGACATCAAAAGCACAGCAGGAAAACTAACGAACTGGTCTTCAGAGGTCTTTAAAAAAAACCTACAATAAGCACATGATGCTCAACAATTCGCTAGAACGAGCAGAACTCAGTGGGATATTCTTGCCCGCGACAAGAACAGATGTAAACATTGCATGCAGTCGTTTATCACTCGACGATCAAGGAGAGAAAGGATGACAGGTGATATAATGCTCAAATTTGCTTTCGGCAATTCTAGTTCAAAAGGCTAAATCAAACCCAAATTAACATAAAAAAATTAACATACATCTATACTTTCTTTCAAACTGGCACGTATAGAGATGAAAGCACAAAACTTTATTTTAAACGAAACGTCAGGATTTGATAAGGCTTCATAGAGGAATCACAACGAACGGCACGTATTCAATACACTTTCTTTCCGACTTTTTCTTTTGCCATACGCAGTTTTTCTTTTCCTTGTACTTTTTCTATTCAACAGATAACCTCTACAGCACAGACATACCCGGCCATGGTAAAGAAAGGCTATTTTTGCTCTTTAGAACTTCCAAGTTTCTTTTTATGAGTTTGCATTTTGGCCACTCCTTGATGATACCCTAGAATTCAGATATCTCGTCTGGAGACAGTTAAGACTTATCTGCATGCGAGAATACCACAAATAAGATATAAGGATATCTCTTCTGCACAAATGCAAATAATGGACTTCCACATTGATTCCTTACCTGTTGTATCCACTGAGTAACAAGAAAACCGTTGCGAATTAGAGTACGCGATGTCCAATTTCTTCTTTTTTTTTATATAGTACAAATTGTGGTAAGCGTTGATTTCGTTTTTTGCAACGCCTAATGTTCGTTGGTGAAGAAATTAGGGGTAGCCCAAAATTAAGCATCATCGTGACCGTGTTAATTTCAGAACGACTAGGAGAATAGATGCGAGGAGTAAAATCGGAAATGATGGACAACGATGCCCATGGTTGAAAACTCAATACCGACTACAGAACTCCAGCAAATCTCTGGTGGAATGTGAACCTATCTTCACTTCAGAATTCAATGCTAACCCAGTAAAACCGTGTAACAACATAAAAAGTCAATCTCATATACGCATGTCATGCTATCAATAAATGAATCCTCTGTATAAAAAACACTCTAGCTGCCTGATCTCGTAAATGTACTACAAAAGTACAGCTCCTATAGCGCACCTTTACCATTCTCATACAAACCTTACTAAAAAGCGACACCGTCGCTTGGCAAGTTGTCCGTTACAACGCCGTAGAGAACAAACTCGTTCAATAAAATGGGAGAAAAAAAGTCATACGCAGGGATGAAAAATTCCTAATAGCACCTTATTTCGTTGATGAGATGGTCATCTTGGTGAGAAATGCCAGTGAATTACGGACGGCTCCCAAACAGATCAAGAGCAGTGGAAATGGTAGGAGCCAAAATTAGCGATGATTAAACAAGCAAATGATTATCTATCGATTATAAAGAGAATATCCTGTGTGGATGAGCCATGGCAAGACCTCTCAGAGAAGTCATCGTGCAACCGACGAATACAGAAGTGAGCGTTTTTCTGGTCTTAGCGGTGTTGCTAGCACTCTGCAATGCATATAGGATGAAGGTATCGAAGATGCGACTACCTACATAGTGGTCAAGAAATGTTTTCTCAAATATAACCATCACTTACGATACCATGCAGAATCGCCGGAGAAATATTTCCTGTAACCTCCAACATAGTATGTACAAGAATCCACTAAGAGATTGGCTATCGCACATCAAAGAGAAGAGTTAACAAATGGAGGTGAATGATGATCTAGTGGACCACAAGAGGATGCAAGCGCTCTCTAGAAGTACTAGCCACAAGACGCGAAGACGCGTTTATATCGTATCTAACAATATTTGCAGCTTAAATTTATGGAAACAGAGAAGACTACTCGCAAACATCAACATGAGTGAAACCGACTATCGTCATGATGACGACTATGAAGCAACGGAACGAATTTAGAACGTGTTTGGCTCAAGCGATCCTAAAGAAGGGCAAAGATAAGTACCCAAGTATACAAGTAAGATGAGAGGAAGATACAACACACATGTGCAGGACTTCTGTTGAAAAACTAAGTGCTACCACTTCAAGTGAAGGTGTAAACAAGCAAAGACTAATGAAGCAATAAGTAACAATTGAATAAAGGTTTTACTTTGGCATTGGGGCTGCAATTCAAACAAACAGCAGTATGCTTCTGACATAGTACGTAATTACTGGTTGATTATGAAGTTCCTTCACCACCTATTACTAGTGACTTTGTTAAGGCATATAAGCAAACAAATCGTTAGCAATACGTTATACGGCGTTAGTTTCGCCTTCGAAAAATCGAAAATGCTAAAACTACAAGTTTGAAAAAAATAGCCAAAATTTACCAAGATACTTCACATACTCACCCTAGGAGATAATAACTTCGATACCCCACTATCCACCAACTCGTCGTCGAATTTCGGTCGTTTGATATCCCGCGTGGACCGCCTTCTCCGTTTCTCTAACCCGTCATCTTGATCACTCACTGAAGAAGTTGCTTCAGAATGGGTCCTTCCACGGAAAGCCTCCGAAGCAGGGGAGACTTGGGATTCCATACACTTATCTCTGGATAATGCTTGTTTTTCCGATATTACCACAACGGTTGGCTCTTGGTCAACATCCATTGCGGATAGAACTTCGGTTGGCTCTGATGCCATAACTTCGTTAACATTGCTAGGAGCGGGTTCAGCAAGCGATGGGGTTTCCGCACTGTTAAGTCCAGCCTCGTTTATATCGCTCATAGTATCTGAAAACGAATACAGAAATGATTAGGAGACTCCCAGTTTGGTACGACAGATATCGAACAATGACGTCACGCTGCAAGAATCTATGGTGTTTAAAAAGCAAAAACCGGCACATGGAGAAGTGGATAACAAAAAGTGAATTCATTCTGTCAAATTGGAGTTGTAAGCTTAGGGAGACGAAAACAGATTGAGACATCGTAAAACCATTCACTGTCCATGCGTAAGTATTGAGTGAAGTTAAAAGATTTCATATATAAAGATCTGTCAGCTCAATTACGAGACAGGAGAACCATAGAATATACGCTGATACTCATTCCAAAGCAAAAAACGATGCAGAACAACATTAGTTCCATTTTCAGACCATGTTCTACTGGGCTACAATGTATATGTGTTCTTAGAAACCTAGAGAGGATTGGTAGATGAGTTAGGAAAGACAAGATCTATGAAGTCAATAGAATCTCATGAGGAAGAAAAAAGAAGATCTCGGTCAGACTGCGCATTTTTTAAGGTTATTACGCATCCTGCTAGGTTATTTCATTATTTCATTTCATTGATTCATTTGATCCGTCTTCACGTCTACTATGCGGATCCCAGCACTTCTCACGTTCGATTCGCTTCCTCGCATTCGTTGTCCACCAAAGACTTTCCAACTTTTACGTGTGGCTTCGGTTGCTGCTTAAGGAATTTCATTTCATCTTGAGTGTCGTAGAGTGCTGGTCGAGCAGTTCTCCCTGGAGTCGTGAGATGGCCGGGCTGAAGCGTTTCCAACTGGAATGCAGAGAGTGACTTCTTCCAGACAAGTCCGGTACCAATTTCCCGACCCAGGAGGGATGAGGCTTAGTTGACCCCGGAACGGAATCAAACTAGCACCGTGCTCATAGTGACGGGCATCACTACCACTGTGCTATCCGCACCCCGACTTCGCACTTCTACACTAAAGAACGGGTACATACTCTGTATCCTCAATAGAGGATTACAACTATGCAGCGTAACAAATCACCTATTTCGAAAAAATCCATCCCACAAAACCTGGACAATAGGGAGAGGAGCGAAGCAAGGAACCAGCGGTGACAACATTTCGATTGAAACGTTATAGTATCGACACGACACAGAAATAACGAAGACTTCAGCACAACAGGGAAGTGTTCAGGACGAACAGCATCGTCGGTTGCGTTGAGCATAGAACATCAGTGTAACCAGAACTTAGTGGACGTAGGATCTAGGGAGGGTAACGTGCCTCACGAACCGACGAAGGAATCATGAATTGTAGAGATGCTTTTCACAAAGCGTTCGACTTCATCAACTGCCAGTATGAGCTCAAAACCGGAAAACGAGATAGCTCAGAACCGCAACGCCCGAATTACCTCACCCGCTCTGAAGTTGAAGTAATCAACGGGAATATTTAGCTGTATTCTTGGACTTTCACAAGGTTCTTACACGACCTTTACTCAACCAACGTTTCAACGTTCTCGTGTTCTCAGAGCCGCGACGAAAACAGTAAAGTAGGGAGAGAATGGAGAATGGAAGCCGTACAACAACCATGAATAAGCTCATAAATAGGACAAAGTACTGACTTACGTTGAGGTCGGCTGAGTATCGGTTTTCGAAAGGACCAATCCAACAAATATTCGTGACGATATTGGTTCTTCGATAGTAAGTTCATGGATTCTGGTCATTCGTTCTAGGATCATACATGGTTCTTCCAACTTTTTTGGTTTCACATTTGTTTTGCTCGGATTTTCACAGCAAGCATAGCAGCCGTAGACAAAAAATATCAAGATCACTATGCCCTCCAGGACAGAATTTCACTTGTTCAGCTGCTTTGCTGGTCGAATACGATCCTCCAGGAATAAAAAAGAGGTAAAATAAACGTTCTGACGACTGGACTACCACTTCCTGGCAAACGTGGATTTATAAGGTTTCGTCTCAACCAATAAGGCAGACTGCAAGAAAGATCTGTTTAAAGTTGAAAAGAGAAATCTACATCAATGGTATGTCAGTCAGACCATAGAGAATGATATGAACAGGGTAGAAATTCGTCAGTACCACTCCCTCAGTTGCTTTGAAATTCTGCTCATTTTTTACGGACCCACACTCCGGATGTGGCAGGTTCTAGGACCTTTCCAGCAATATACGTAGTCATTTGTCAAGGTTTCCCTCCTTCACGGCTACTACTAATTATATTCGTCGAGAACCTAGTAAAGTAGTAATCATAAAGTTAAAAAACGAGACGAAAAGTAGAGCCATGGTACGAGACACTTTAGTACGCCATATGTATTTGGTACTCAGTGTTAAGCAAGTTTTATTTCTCTACTAGTCGCTAGGTTAACACTGCATGGACGTAAAATGAAGCGTAGACTGATAAAACAGAACCGAAACGGGTTTCGTAACAGTGAGTAAAAAATGCGCTCAATTTCGATAAATCTGCTACGATTTGAAAACGATACTAACTACCGTAGATTGGCGCGTTGCAGGAGCAGCCATTCTCAGGCTGTCTAGGTATCTCTGCCCGAAATCCACTTCTGTCTGTGCGGACTCGGTTCGCTCAACCTGAAGGGGAGATGTTGTCGAGGAGGGTTATCTCTGCCTTAGCCAAGGTGAGCCTTTGCTTTTTTCCCACATATCCCCAGAATCTTCCTTTGGCTTGTTTTCGCCGTTGTTCACCTCGTAGTGGTAGTGTCGTTAAGAGTGTAAAACCAGCGCCGTTCAGTGTGTGGCATAATGGAGCTGGGTTGTTTTGAAATCACACGATTGATTTTGTAACTAACAAGTGCCGATATGTGAAGTGGGACGTTGAGAATCTACATTGCAACGGTTCCACTGGAATATTCCCTGAAAGGATGCGAAGGAATGCAAAGACATAATTTCCATTGAAGGTATCGCAAAATGCTGGTATTGCTACGTCTGCTAGGAGCATGGCCGTTGGAGGATCAGAAGTCTCGAAGATCCTTGAGGAGCGCATTCTTGGTCAGGATGCTAGCGTAAAACTCGAGGAAACCGGAAAGGTGCGTTTTTGCTATTTAGTGAACTACTCTTTTGCTTGGTACCGTTCGTTTTTTTCTTGCTTGATTATCAGAGTGGTGCATTGGTTGGGATTTTTATACAGGTACTGTCTATTGGAGACGGTATTGCTCGTGTTTATGGCTTGAAAAACATCCAAGCTGAGGAGATGGTTGAGTTTGATTCGGGAATTAAGGTAGGGTAAACATGTGTTTTTAAGAATACTTATGAGTTTCTTTCTTAGTACTTTGTCTGTGATTTCTTTTCATTAGTCTCACTTTCTTCTTCATCTTACAGGGAATGGCTCTAAACTTGGAGCCTGATAATGTGGGAGTTGTAGTATTCGGTAACGACAAGGTCATTCGGGAAGGAGACATTGTAAAGCGTACAGGTGCAATTGTGGATGTACCAGTCGGAGAAGCACTTCTTGGACGTGTTGTTGATGCACTGGGAACTCCCATTGACGGTAAAGGTCCAATCAACTGTAAGAGTCGCTCTCGTGTAGAGGTCAAAGGCCCCTGGCATCATTCCTCGTCTCTCTGTTCGAGAGCCTATGCTTACTGGTGTGAAGGCTGTCGATTCGCTTGTACCCATCGGTCGTGGGACAGCGTGAACTGATCATTGGTGATCGTCAAACCGGGTAGGCTTATGCTGTTTGAAAAACAAAGATATGCGGGAACCGTCCTAGAGCTTTTTTTTTTCAGGAAAACGGCCATTGCCATCGATACCATCATCAACCAGGCCCGTTTTAACGCTGGTACTGACGAGAAAAAGAAGCTGTACTGCATCTATGTTGCCATTGGACAGAAGAGATCAACCGTGGCTCAGATTGTAAAACGTCTTACTGACACTGGAGCAATGAAGTACACTATCGTCGTGTCAGCTACTGCATCTGATGCAGCTCCCCTTCAGTTCTTGGCACCCTATTCAGGATGTGCTATGGGAGAGTTCTTCCGTGATAATGGCAAGCATGCTCTCATTATCTATGACGATTTGTCAAAGCAAGCTGTTGCATATCGTCAAATGTCGCTGTTGCTTCGTCGCCCTCCTGGTCGTGAAGCCTATCCTGGCGATGTTTTCTACCTTCACTCTCGTCTACTTGAACGTGCTGCTAAGATGAATGAGTCGCTTGGTGGCGGATCATTGACTGCTTTGCCAGTTATAGAGACCCAAGCCGGTGACGTATCTGCTTATATTCCCACAAACGTGATTTCTATTACTGACGGACAAATTTTCCTTGAGACTGAGCTGTTCTACAAAGGAGTGCGACCAGCCATCAACGTTGGTCTTTCCGTCTCGCGTGTCGGATCTGCTGCCCAGACAAAAGCCATGAAACAAGTCGCAGGCTCTATGAAACTCGAACTTGCTCAGTATCGTGAGGTGAGACTGTTCTCTTTGCCTGTAGTGCAAAACCCAGTTTAGAACTTCTAAGGATGACTTACTATCTGCTTCTGTGTTGGTCGTTAAGTTTTTATACTCAGGATTAGATTACAGAAAGACTTTATGAAATATTTATCTCAACTCTTTCCGCCGATTTCTGAACATTGTTTGTGTCCACACAACGAAGATGGAAACCACCTAAACTAGTGGTGCGCGTGAGCATATAGGACTAGAATTTTCCTACAATTAGTGTTAGCTTAAGATTAATTCTCATACTTTTATAATACGTTCTTGCTTGTGAATAGTACTGGAGCCCACTAGTGGGAGGAAACCGAGTTTGGCAATTTTTGGAGTGGTTTTTTCTCACTCGATGCCCCACAACATTCCAGATTTTCCTTTTTTTTTCTTTAGAAAAATATTATCAGCTCTACATTTTAACTCCATGGATTTTATGGATACACTCCTATATTATTTTGATCTTCCTTTCAATGTGTGTCAGTGTTCTAATTTAGGTTGCAGCGTTTGCACAGTTCGGTTCCGATCTAGATGCCGCTACACAGCAGTTATTAAATAGAGGAGTTCGTCTTACTGAATTACTCAAGCAAGGTCAATATGTGCCAATGGCTATTGAGGAGCAGGTAACATTCGCTGTATCCGTGGTTGTTTCTCATAGGTGTAATGGTTTTATTGGATTAGTTTTCCAGGTTGCCGTTATATATGCCGGTGTTAAAGGACATCTTGACAAGGTGGACCCATCTGTTATCACAAGATTCGAAAGGGAGTTCCTAGCTCATATTCGTGCAACGCAGCAAGATCTTTTGAAGACTATTCATAACGAGGGACAAATCACACCTGCCACAGATGCCAAGCTGAAGGAAGTGGTCACGAATTTCCTTGCCACATTTAAGGCTTAGGCGATGTTTTTTATTGTAGAGTTATGTTCTTGTTATAGAGTACGAGATAAAGTAATTATTAATACTGCCGATGTTACCATTTGTATGCTGTTGTTTCTAGATAGAAAGAGCATTATTCATTTCTTTCGTTCAAGTTTATGAAGCTTTAGGAAATTAAAAGGTCGAAGTTGTCTTAGATGATAACGTGTAAATTTTATGTTCAGATGCTTCCCTACCAGAAGTTCATCTTTATGGTAGGATAATTGCTATGCGGTTATTTAATTTGGATTCATTTAGGTTTCTGAACAATCCTTCATTATATTACACAATGCTGAAAGGAAGAATTGGAGGTGCCTAACGGTTTACGGTCACAGGCGTTCGTTAATAACGGCCCAATTGGAAGAGATAGAGGCGAGGAACGTGGAGAATGAGTACTGTTTCGAGAACTATGATAGAATAACATGCAGAGCAGACTACTAGAAAATATTAGTGGTGCTACGTAGTGCTTACAATTGAACAATATGTCGTTGATAGTCAACCCATCCATGATTTTCGCCAAGTACGGAGATTGTTTCCGAAGTATTGAAGTCGGTGGTGGTGTGGACGATCGTTTTCATTTCTAAGTTCACTTCCTTAGTCCGGTATTCGTGAACGTTTTGCATGTCTTTTTATATTTCACCACTACATAGAGTAATAGGAGGGCCATAATGAGTGTCCAAGCGGTGGCAGCTGCAGTGAAAAATGCTGCAAGCTTAGCACTTGTGCAGAAGACTGCGGGAGCGTCGTACCTCATTGGGGTAGCGGCGAGGTAGCTGCCGGAACTCGACTCCTAAATGAGCACGGTCATGGAAGTTCGAAAAGTAGCCTTAATGATGCGGAACTCATCATGCGAGTGTACTATAGGGATGTGCAGTAATTCGTGGCAGCAAGTGGTACGTTAGGGACTGTTGGGATGTTAATCATCTTAAATCTCATTTGTTATTTTTGCAAATTCATGACTGAGCCCAGTTCTTTTGCAGTGGCCTGTGAATCGTGTATAACCCATGCCATCCAACATGTGCCAACCTCTTCAATTTGAACTATAGATAATTCAAATTGTCGTGAGTGTAGTGATGTACCTGTTTATCGGTGGTTGGAATACAGTTAAAAATTAATTGGTGGGAGTTTACCTGGTCAGATGCCATTTCTTCCAAGTCGAGGACGGTGATCTTCTGAGCTGATACGTCCATGGTGTTGCGCAGATGAATCCAAGAAGATGGGGTGCTGTTGTGCACTTCGACAATCGAACGTATTAGACGGAAATGCTTAGTGCTCGGTCCACACCTGGGAGGCTGAAATACACGTCAAGGCTAGTTTTTGGTACCAAGAGTATGGAAAGGGCTTGAAGTTTCTGTTGAATAAAATCAAATTGTAAAGGAAATCGCGTAATTTAATAGCTGGTTGCTGAAGGAGACCATAATAGTGGTATGGGAACAATTAAAGGCAAACATTCCATGTTGTATCATTTGTATTATGGGAGCTAGAAGCACATTGGTAGTGACCCTGTCCATTACGCGGATGAGCCAATCCACCAGATGCTGAGTCAACCCACCTCGAGTCCATCAAGGCTGTCATCCCTTGTTACTCAGGAATTTAGTACCATATTTGTCAGGTACCAGCTCATTCTCTCTTTTTGACGTGGGAAAGCCCTGGTACAGCTATCCCGGGGTTCCAAGAAAAATCGACTTGACCAGCAGTCAACAACATTCGTAACTAGAACGGAACAATTCTCAAGCATGTGCCGAAGCCACACGCAAAAACTTCGAGGTCCTTAATGGATGTGATTGCGAGGAAACGAATAGAATGCAAGCGCTGAGATGTGCGCAGTGTCATAGACCAGATATCGGGTCATGCAATAACAATTAAAGAAAATCACGTGGAGGCAACAAACCGTTGGTGTTTGTTTCGAGTGGTGCCTACGATTAACAAAGCAATGTTACTACAGGAACAAAGAGTTAGCTATCGCTATGGGTATAAGAATGCTTTCTAGATTCAATATGGCACATGGTATAATTCATGGGTTAAAAATTTAATATCGATAAAGAAGCTGATAGATTGCAGACTGGAACGGTTGTTTTGCTTAGAGGTCAGCTGCTTGTTCGGGAAAATCTCCTTAATTGTTCATATCACATCAAGATTTTTGGTTTTTCTCGATCAAATGCATGTGTAGTGATAGCTCCTATATAGGTGTGTTTGCACTCCTATCTCAAGGCCTTGTACGTTTCGCTGTAACCATGCTTCTTCAAACACATTCACTACGAAGAATGAAATAGAAGTAACAGGTGATGAGATACTGGCTTGTATTTGTTCTACGTACTGATGCCATTTACATAAAAGGACAAAAAAGGATAAAGCTGTCGGCTTTGATCAATCCCTGAGGGATGCGCCATGCATTCGACTTCATTAAATATCGTTGGAGGTGATTGAATGCATATCTGGCCCTTACACTGGCGGTGGCCTGCCGATGTTTCGAGCCAGTGCTGCTATCCTCCCAAACAAGTCTGCTACCAATTTGCCGATCCCGGAGAGATGGAAGGCTTGCTGGGCCATGGACACGGTGATCGATTCCACGTGCATTGCAGTGTGCCTCCAACCACTGCGCTACACGCGCCCCTATTATTCCGTAGCATACGTGTATATTGATAATCTGGATGTTCTTGTGAAGGGTGATATGTGTCTGTATGAGATGTCGGACGAAGAATGTAGATTACTGCAGTCAGCACTCAACTAGTAGTAATGCTCTATGAAAGAAGTAAGGCGATCTTGATGTACTCGCCGATATGCTCGTCAGTGGAACGAACTAGCTGTAGTCCTTGCAAGTATTCACTTCGGACTTGTTCGAATTCTATACCTATCATATAGTGACATAGAAAACTTACAAGTAAGAGCAGATGGCTTATACTAACACCGTAATTCTCAAGAACGTGAAGGTTATGCGTGAAACGTACGAGGCTTAAATGACGGCTTGCATAGCCATCAATGACTTTCATATGAATCAGCACTAACAAAAGATGAAGCTCTCGGAGTTGATCAATCTCTGAGAGATGCGCCATGCCTTCGACTTCGTCAAGCATTGTTGGAGGTAAATGAATGCATATCTGGCCTTTACAATGACTTGCGATGGTCTACCAATGCTTCAAGTCAGTGTTGCTATCTTCCCAGACAAGTCTGGTGCGAACATAAATCAAAGATATTTCTAAAAAGGAATGATATTCTTACCGTTTTTTCCTTCACACATACCGTTGACGATCATGCACGTGCTCACGGCGCATTGAAAATAGGTAGAGATCTATAAGACCGGACTAAGGATGGAAATAATTTATCGTATTCTTGATGAACTAACACGAATTTCTTAATACTTCTTTTTTCACAATGATTGACATTTTACCTCAGTCCTTTTTTCATCGACGATAGGAAACGTCGTACTAATGTGGAGTTATTTTTTTAACTCTAGACATCCATGAAAATCCCATGGGAAGTTCTTCATCTGAGACACTCGTATTCTCATGGGGTCATGACAATACTTGACCGAGTAGATTGCGTGTCGACATGGTTTCTTAAAGGCTTAGAAGGAAACGAAATGCTTCGAAACATTAGCACGTCCTCAGCGATCCAGGTTTTTTCGACCATTACTGATAATTCTTTGATAACTAAGTTTGAGGCCTGTGGGAACCCGATAGTTTCATAGATTAGACTTTTATCTATCTCTCCACGGATATTTTCTGCTAAAACCTTTCCAGAACACTATCCTTATTTCGAACCTGTTTATGATTTAAGTTTTCGAGAAATGTAAATTTTTAGGATTTTTAACACAGGCGTGAAGTGCGAACAATGAGGGATTCGCGAGAATCATCTCGTATTTCCAGGTAAGATCGTTCTTATTTTCTCCTTCAATCACCTCACCTCCATCGCCTTAATCATTTTCTTAGAAAAAGCAATTTGTGGGCTCAAGAACAAGGGTATTTTATCGCAATAGAACGACAGGCCATGCACCTTAAGATACTAAAAATTCCAGCAGTTTTCATTGGAGTTAATGAACCTCATTCTAATTTACGCAGTGCTTGGCTAAAGTTTAAAGATTACTTTTTTTGGGCACCTACGAGTCAGCTGTGACTCATATCGTCGACTGAGCATCGTTCTTGAGGTAGAAATGACGCTATAATGTTTTCATTGTATCGGTATAGTATTGCCATCTGATAGAAGGATGCTTGAAATGCTTACCTTATCGGCGAAGCTGAACACATTCACTTGCGAATATGCCAAATTGTTCTCTTTGTTGTACTTCAGATCTGGCACGATAGTTGGATCGATGGCACATCTTAAATGATTTATTTGATGTTTCGTAAATAATCCCGCGTGATATTAAACTTGCACTTTCAGTGTGAACATAAGAGTTGCTAAGCTGCTTAACAATAGCTAGAGCGTTCCTAGAAGCTTCACAAACTTGGTAATTTAGTGAAGTTGGCAACAGTTCGTTGTGCTCAAAAATCCAAGCTAACTGAAAAGCGGAAGTAACCGCAGCGAGCACATAAACCTTGGGGTACCAAAGATAAAAGAACGAGGTTTCTATGAGACCTACCCATGCTCATCAATGAAAGCTCTGCGGTCTTGTCCATTGCTGTCGTCAACAAAGCAACTATGAACTAACATAAAGAACATATCTACAATAAGTTAAATTAGTAATATTATTATCGCTGTGATTAATATTTTGCACACATCGTTATATAGGAGATCTCAAGCAGTTTTGGCACTCGCGAGGTTATATGGCGCTTCTACTTATAACAGATACGGCGGAGCTGTTGAGCACAGATAGAACGCGACCAGATCACTGATCGCCGAGTGACTTGATCGGGTGTCAGTAAATCCCTTTTCTCGCTGCCGCTTAAAAAAGTTGCCCAGCGGGTTTTGCTCGCTCCAGGGACTCGCTGAGCGTCATATCTTCCTTCTAGGGTTTTTTATGAAGAACTCTGACCATCGGACCAGTGGTATTCCTGCTGTGCGTTTGACATCCCGAGAAATCCAGCCGCTAACGGCTTTTATCTATCGGTTCTCGTTCATACGCATTACATCTCCGGCCCATCCTATCTTTTACAATTTGACGTAGGGAACGGCGTCTTTGATTTTCAATCGTTGACGTATTTCGTAGCTTCGGATTCTCTCTCTCACTTGCGTGATACGGGATGCTCCTAGCATCGCCCTCCCGGCTGCGCCTTCTTTAATGCTGGCCAGAAAGACAGGGTGGATTGTGGCGATGGACTGCCTGTGGCTGGTTCTTTTGTGTAATTTATAATAGTCTTTATATGTAAGGTATATACGTGCTTAGGTGTTGTATGTGTGCTGGATTGTTACCAGCACCTCGTTTCGGCTGGCTGAAATCCCATTATCAATTGAATGGCAAATACATGAGGGACCGTTTTGTCCACACAAATAATTTTCACTTCTACTCAAACGAATTTTGCCTAACCAAACCCCCTCGGAAATTTCTCGTAAAGAAGAAGACCCACAGAGGAAAAGCAGAAAGGTGGAACTTTATTCTCCTAATCTCGAGAGAGCTCATCATTTATACGACAGCCATTGGTTGAAGAAGTGCTATGAGCCTTTTAAAATAAAAAAAGATATTCTTCTAGTCCATGTTGTCAAAAACCACTCCAGATCGATCCCTATTAATCCTGAAATGCGTTCAGAAGCAGAAGTAATCCCCAGTTCCAGGACTGTGTAATGCTACTGATCCTTCTTGAGTTGGAAGCTTCCGAGCGAAATAAGTGAACAAATTATGGCGACAAATTTAGAGTATCGCTTAAAAAAACTCCCAAAGCAGTGTAGAGTTTTCCATCGGATCACCTTAACGTCCACCGTAGAATCCTTTTAGGGACAGCGCCTATCCCTTCTCCTAGCCTTTGTCGTAGATACAGTTCTTCAACTGATCTTTTTCCTTGTGCATAGGAAGAGAGTTTCGAGAGATTGACAAAACTCCCGCCAAAAGTCTTGAACTGGGTAATAAAGTAGTCCTTTGTTTTGACACCAACACTGTCATCTAATGGAGAATACACCAGCACTTAATGAACTCCGTGGAAAATTCAGCTGTCGAAGAAGAATACATCGAAATTGGTGGTTTCTCAATCACGGAGACGAGGTTGCACACCGTCCTAAAGGAATCGGTGAATATAGAAGTTGGTATGAAAAAGGAAATCATGAGGAAGAAGTACGGTAGCAAGTGTTTGGTGCTTTCTAAGCCATCGTTCAATGTGAAAAAAACCCTTCAGTCATTTCTTTGATTTGACGGTTGTCCCAGCGTTGACAGTTTACATGTGGAGAATTCTTTACGACACCAACAGAGCACTTGAATGATAGGTTCTGAAAAACAAGGACCGCTCAAAATAGGACAGCTGCAATATTCAGGTCAGATTTTCGAAAATCATTACGTATTTGAGGTGGAGGGAAATACTAATCGAGTGCGGAACATATATGGGACCGTACATAATAGAAAAGAGTTGACGGTAGATGTACGAGTACACTACAGTGGACGTTAAGAGAATATAAATGTTGTTTATAGGGACCATCCACAAAATGGGCCGAAGTGTTCCTGGTTCAACTCAACCTGCTGTAAACTATTGACTGATCTCAGAGTGATATTAACAGGCATTACTTTTCTTGAGACAAGGCGCAACCATAAACGATGACTAGGAAAGAGATAAAACGAATGGGGCTACGTTGGGAATCACACCACTCTTCAAAGGTGGTCAACCAACTATCGAAATAGATAAACGTTTTTTTATGTAGTAACTGGATTGGAGATCTAAAGTAACAGAGGAGTTGGTAGCATTCATGTGACTCAACGTGATGGATTATGTTAGAGGGTACTAAATATCGCAGAAATCCTTAGCACTCACCTCTTCGTGTTAGTCTTTTCGCTCTTGGTCTAATATAGGGCGACCGACCATGTGCGACTTGAAGTGACCTGTAGCCTTTCCGAGTTCATAGGGTGGTGATTTGGCACTATGGATGACGAACAATAGCCAACCGAATTTTTTTGCTCCGGCACCAATGTTCTTCGTGGCAACCAGAATTTCAATCGCTTTCAACGATTGTTCTAGCGCCCATTAGGAAGTAGCACCCAATATTTAATTTGCTAAAGGGGTTTTCTACCGCTTAAACAACGGTTCTCTCCCAAGAGTTCCATGGCAGCGTTGTTAGTCGGCCTATGCTCAGATCGTCACCACCTACGTAGTGTCTGGTCGCTCGCAGTGATTCCAAGAATTGGGGGAGAGGTATAGTTTCCTCCAGATAGAATTTTTCTGGGAAACCATTTAATCATAGTATAATTTTAGTTTTTAACCATAACTTCAGATGGAAACGTCGGACTCCTTTCCAAGTATTGTAGAATGTGACACCTAGAAAGAGCTCTCCGTTTAACAGGATTAGGGAGTAAGCCAGAGAGGACATGCGAGGATGGGAACAGTAAAAAAAAATCAGTCCTTCCACAATATATTGCTATGTATCACAAAATCAATGGCAGAGTGATTATAGGACCCCTAAAATTATTCGCCCACGCACTCAGCGTTTTTAATGAAGTCCAGTACAGGAAGTATGGAGCAATTAATTTTTCCCAAAAGCAGTCGAATTTATTAAGAGTGAAGCATAGCTAACCGACCACTATCGCACTGCCATACGTGGTAGACCGGATCGCCGATCTTCGCGTACTGAACGAGCGGACCGCGGATCGAATCGCGATGTACCGTATAGCTGCACACTGGCATTCGAGCGGTATCAGTCACATCGGTGGTGGGCAGAACGCTATGAATATTGCAAACCAGATCAATACTGATTTCATTCATGGTGAACAAAAACGACGAAACAACAGTGAATCTATAAATTGCAGAATAAATATGTGAAGATTTTATTTCTGGTGCGCTCGCAACCAGATGCCACCACTTCAACGGAATTTCTAGCCAGAACATATTGGCTAGAACACCTTTAACCGCTACTTTTCCAGTTGCACATATACTAAATTGGAATGGAAAGCGCAATGATGCTGAGATATTTGCAAAACTGAGAACCCTAGGTCAGCTTCAAGCCTGAGATTACCCTTTCATGGGGCTACCCAGTGCATCACTGAGATCATTGCTTTGCGTTCCTCTGACCCAGTTATTTTTTACCCTAAAGGTGCTATAAGCAAACATCCGCCAATAGGATTTTGAGGTGAAAAAAATTCTCTTAAGCTGGCTTAAATTCCACTGCAAACAATGCTATATCTCAAGCATTCTATTAACCCAGCGCTAAATAGGTTTTCATCTTTGCTTCTTGGATAACGGCACACCTTTGTTAGAGTTTGGATTTGTCTTGACTGGAAACTGGTTTTCCTTCAACGCATTTTTTAGTTAGTTTTCAGTTCTTTTTTTCAACAAGAAAAAACAAGATGCTTTATGCCAGAACTGCAGTAGCTCTGAGTCAGAGAACTACTGGAGTTTCGATTTCAAACAGCAGAAATCCGAAAGTTGCTTGCAGCGAATGTAATTTTCAAAGCGAGGGTAGGACTGAAAACACACCACAGAGTCCTACGCAGAACTTGCATCTGTTTTCAAGCTAAGTGTCTCTGACTCTTCATGGGCAGTAGCAACCGTGTATTTTCTACTGACATCGCCCATGACGGTGTCCAGTTGTAGGTGTTCAGATGGACACGTCAGTAATTTACGGTACAGTTTAGTGCGCTACCCCCATAAGTATTGCATGGGGAGTTCGTGGACATGTGGATTACGTCTAACTGCTGATGACTTTTCTTTTCTTAGAATCCAGAACATATATCGTCCATCGGTGTGCCAAACTATCCAACTACGCGTACTGGTTAACATTTTTGTCAGCAGATGTAGGAACATGCAATGCGCACCCATCAGTTGATGCGGATTGGACCATCACCTTCTTATTCGAACGCGGATAGGTTCTGCTTGATTCTAAAGTGGCAAAAGCTAACTATCTTCGCCATTTCAAATTGAGTCGCGTACGGACGGTTTCCCAACTCACAACGCAGCTTATCGTTGCGGACGGAAGAATGCTAACCTCAACTATCACGAGTTTCATGGTCCATATCACTTGCAGCAAATGGCGAAAACTAGGAAGGCACGGTGAGCTGGTGCAGTGCGTCTTGGTGCTATATGTAGGTGATGTGGCGAACGGCTAGTTGTGTCCTGTCTCTGTCACAGCTCAGGCACTCGTAGTGGAGGACCATTCTAATTCAAAGCTTGTTCACCATGAATTAACTTACTGTCAATCGAATAGATAAGATTTTGACAAAGCAAAAACCATTTCTAGCGACCACCATTCAAGGTTCTTTGGTAAGAATTCTTTGTCAGCACAGGTTATTAAAGCGTTTTCTGACCCAAAGTAACGCTTCACGTCTTAACCATGTAGCATTTGAATAATTTCCACCATCTAAACTCTTTAACTACCTCACGTCAAATCTGCTGGAAACAACTTCGTCGGCTTCCATGTAGAAACACGTGCATCGATACGCCTTGTCAACCTTGGTGATGAATGTCGAATGGAATGAGATAATCACCGTTATCGACTGTTCCATTCCACGACGCTCAGGTCCCAACTGAAAATCCAGATCGCATTTGCAGTAGAGGGAATTTCACCACCAGGAACATTTCATTTAGTAGTAAAGAATCTGATTTTCAAATCATGATTGGAAGGGCTTTCATAGTAAAAGCACGACATATCTGAAGCAGATTTATTCTATTTCTATTTTATATGAACCGTTTTCACGTCTACTGTGCGGATCCCAGCACTTCTACATTCCATTCGTTTCCTCGCATCCATTGTCCACGAAGATCTTTCAACTTTTACGTGTGGTATCCGCTACTGCTTGAGGATTTCCATCTCATCTTAAATGTCGTTGAATGCTGGTCGAGTCGATTCTTCCTGAAGTCCTGAGATATCCGAGATAGAGCGTTCCCATTTGGACTGCAGAGAGTGATTCCTTCTCGGACAATTCCGGTACCAATTTCGTGACCTCGGAGGGACGAGAGGCTTGGTTGGCCCGGAGCGGAATCGAACTAGCACCATGCTCGTGATGCCATGCGGAAACGGATTACTGCCGATATTTGTCATTTGCATACATATTCTTACGAACTACCCTTTTTTTAGTCGATGAGAGGTTGTATGGATGTTCTTACTGTTGTCGTTGTTGTTGTTGTTGTTGTTTTTGTTGACGTTTCGCCTTCCTCAGAGCCTTGCCATTGGACCACCCGTGTGTTGTTCACGAGGGATGATCATTTAGTTGTCATTTGGTTGAAAAAAAAAGCATAAACAAGCACTCTAGAGAAGAGACCTGTGCTCTTAGCATAATCGAGAAAAAAATGGACGTGTTGAGGGACGTCTTCCGGTGTCAGCTAGCGTGGAGAGACCAAGTCCATGCAGATTATACTTTATTTCATGGATTTCACAATAACGCACCTTTTTACTATTGATGCTGTCTTTCGCACTGCGTCGCTCCAAAACTAAGTTTGTGACGGGCAGCAAGAAATAAAATCGATATGAACAAGAGATGCTTTCTTTAACAATAGTCAGTAATTGTAGTGATAATAACCGCGCAAGCTGAAGTGGTTAAAATCATCCAGCAAAACTGACACCAATGCTCGATACGTCGACGAAGACGCCACATCGAGAAGACGAACAACTGTGGGCCATCGACTCGGACCATCGGCTCTGGTGAAGACGAAGACGTTGAAACATTAGCCGAATAAACAAGTTTATCAATCTCGTGTTAGCTTAACATCCCAAGAAGACACCAATTATCACTACCGAGGTTAAATGATGGTGGGTTTAAAAAAATATTGTTTTATTAACAAGGTTGTTCATTCGATCCAAAGCCGTGGATCGGCCTTCCATCCGAGGTAGGCAAGTTGGTGCCAGAGTTTCTGCAAGATATCAGCACTGATTTGATGAAGCGGTAGGCCACCACAAGGGATGCTATAGGACAGATATGCTTTCGAACATCTCTACGATATTACCAATGATGTCGGAGGCATAGTGAACCCTGGGATATGGATCGACTTCGAGCGCTTTATCCTTCTATGCTTTCACGATAACAAAAGTAACAACAATGATGATAATAATAATAAATGTCAACGGCAATTCTTTACTGGACTATTTTGGAACGGATTATTTGTCGAGCATTTGTCGAGCACATACCATTCTTGTTCGTCGCATGTTACAGTCACCATTATGGAGTTCAAACGTCACCTCTGGTTTGGTATTCGCGACGTATTTGCTCACGCACGAGTTCTAAATGCTGAAGATGTAAAAATATAAGAATGGAAGTGACAAACGCGAAGCGCTTCCTGGAGCTGCTGGACGACCATCGCGATCGGAATCAACCATCCGACACCATTCAGTCGGAAAAAAAGGTGAGGGCAAAAAAATCATGACCTTTACTCACCTTGTGTGACATTCCTTTAACGAAAATGCGCCCTTGAAATGGTCGTTGTGTCTTGAACGTCAGCTTGAGTTGATCTTCCAAACATTTCACCTCTGGTAGGCCTGAACTAGAAAACAGTCATTGGGGATTTAGTAAGCAGTAGGTAAAACTGCTCTCGAACATTTTCGCAGGACTCCTAAAGAACTCATAAGTTGGCTAACAGTTAGTGAGAAACGATACACTTTTATGGTATGGCCTCCGTGCCTCTCGTCGGAGTGCTATGTGAGATGTGCACTAGGACTACTTGTCTCTTAGCAGTAGACATCCCACCTTCGGTAGACAATTATTCGTGGCAAAGGAATCAGTATGCTTTGAAAGAATTTCTGACCGATGTCTGTTCTTAAAGTTCAAATTCGCAAAAGTGCATGTTGAGTCCACAGATGTTTGTTCTGTACAGATTGTTTTGATACATGAAACTGCTTCTTAATGTGCTGCTGTCTCTTCAAAGGGAAAGGGTATACTTACAGCAAGTATTCGCGGGATAAAATATTTCAAGCTTTGTTTTAAATCATACACTACTAAGTCACATATTAATTGAAGAACATCATAAATCACCTTAAATATTGAACAATGGTTGAAACCAGTTACTAACGTCTTATGCAGTTCAGACAAGAATTTAAGCTAAACTACCGCTAGGATTTTTCGTTAAATGACCGTTGGTTTGAAAAGTCATTTCGAAGTAAGTTGCTAGGTCACACGTGATGGTGAGGCATTCGTCTTTCCGGTCCAAGTCTAAAGATGGGTAAGCCTCCAACTTTGAAAAAAATATGTTTGTGTCTGCGTTATTTGTTTCATTCTAAATGAAGATAAGGTGAATCTACCTATTGCTACCGACAAGCTATGAAGTTCTTATTCCACCACGATAGAACCGTACACATTTCCGGTTCAGCATTGTTCTTCACTTCGGATTTTGCCATTTGAGGTTGTCGTGAGGTCTCCGTCCGTGAATTCCAGACCTCAATCAAGGTCAAGATCAAGCAGACTTTCGTGTCAAAGAACTAGATGAAGTGTCCGAATGCGTTGTCGATGTAGGCAACTTTGTTTTAAATTTCATTTAAATAGTATTTTGTCCTATTTCCTCGGTAGCTCACCAGCTTAACGTTTCTTAGGGATCTTCAGGGTTCTTCAACTGCGATGTTCATTGTCTCCAGCAGCGTTTCTCAAACACAGGAAGAACTCCACATTTTCATTCTGAAGTTCGGTTGAGAAGTAACTAATGGTAATAAACATTGCGATCTTAGTGCCCATGAGGTGGCTAATCTCCTTCTCTCACACAAACACTCGCGTCTTCCTGTGGTGACGATTTGCGATATTTAAAGTACGTCTGTCTCGAGACTCTAAAGGAGCGAAAATCTTGCCCCACTACCAAATTGCCGTGTAGTTGCAAACTGTCTTGGAGTCCATATGATTCTTCTTAAAGGCAGATAACTCAAATATTCAAGTGCGTAATAATTTAACGTCACATCGCGTTTGAGTGTTCGGTGGCATCGCAACCTTATTCCTCACTCTCTTTTTTTATGTTTCGTTTAAGAATAGCCACTGCCTATCAAGTACCTGACAGCGCTATATCCAAACAATACCTTTCAAGAAACTTAGCTTACCAACTGCGGGATGATTGATGCAGTGTTCTCGTGAGACTTTACGTTGTCAATGTTGGTAGCGCTGCTTCGTTGTGCATCCAGGTGTTGCCCACCTTGTTCACTTCCATGAAATTCTATGCTTCTGCGTTGCCATTCTACGCCTGTCACCTTGTTATCACAGAGGAATCGATGCCATGATCTATCTACTACTCATTAACACTTCCTGCTTATGATACGGAACTCCACACATTCTATGAAGATCTTGAGGAAGTCATTAGAAGTTCCCATACAAATTTATTTTTGGCCAGCTGTCATGTTCTGTTGATATCTTTGGTAACTGAAATGTAATAGATTGGGGCCTAACAATGCGAATGCAGGAGACGAGCATGTCGTTCCAATGAGTATTGAAAAATTTGCACTCATCCATTCCAAATTCGGTATAAAATGTTAATCAAATTACTTTTTAAGTGCAGTAACAGCCATCATCAACAACGTATTTTCGCAGACGGCATCGTGTCCTGTTGAGTGAGATCTCTCTTGCTTAGTTGTCTCACTACTCGACATATGAGCTACAAACTAAAAAAAACCACGTCTCGGTTTCCAGCACTTTTTCGTGGTAGAATAAGATGCTATAAGTATGCTAATTAGCTATACGTCTTGCTGGGAATGGATTTTTATCTCAAGAGATCGCCCTACAAAGCAGATTTTCGCTTCGATCGAAATGAGCCGGGCGTGTGTAGCGCAGTGGCTAGAGATGCCCTACAATACACACGAGTCTGTTGATTCGATCCCTCGCCGTAGGTTCACCTAACGTTTCACCTCTCCGGGTCTGGTAAATTGGTACCAGATTTGTCTGGGAGGATAGCAGCACTGACTCGATACATCGGTAAGCAGCCGCAAACCATTGCGTAAGCTATATATGAACTGAATCACCTCTAACAATTTTCATCATGGAGAATACATGGTACATCCCCCCACGCCGAACGCCTTGTCCTTTGTCAATTTGAGTGAGCAGGCACTGCTCAACCGATGCGCTGAACTTCCGCAGTAATGAATTTCATGGAGTATTTGGATCGCTGTGAAGTGAAACAGTTGCTCTTGGTGCTTCAATGTTGTCTTCGAGTGGAACAGCTATATTTTAATTGACCTCTTCATTGTTACGATACTAATTTCACATCAGCGTCAGCAAACAAATAAGTCGACTGACAACTTCCTTGTTCACGGCATAAAAACGAAATCGTAAAACTCTCTTGAAACCTAAAAGTGATTGAAATACCAGTGGCATCAGGATAACATGACATGGAAATTCTTTGGAAACCGTTAGCTCATAAAATAAGAAGATTTTCATTTATGGTAGTTGATTCACTAGTCCGAAAGAACTACGAAGATATTGTTTTTGAAAAAATGCCAAATACAGGAAACGCACTGGTGACGCCGTTATCGAGCTGCGGTGGCGGCGCATCAATCCAGGCGACCACTGTGGCGACGACGACGCCGAGCAGCACAGGAATCATGCCGACCAGTTACTGTCCTCCTACGCTCAGCACTCAGCTCACAGCGACCACCCGTGTCACCACGCCCATTTCCAACAGTGTCGGGGGTTTTGTACGGTCCGAAAATGTTCGGATAAAGGTTCAGCCTAGAATTAGAACTAGTTCATTGGCGATAAGACTGAACGTGCGACATGGAAGATGACATTTTTTAGCAAATCTTTATGTGTAATAAGCTAAAAGTAAAATTTGCACGTTGCTATTCAGTGAGGAACCTTGGGATATTTTTTTATTTCGTTACATTCTCTGACTACAGTGTGTGAGACGTTTATTCGGGTTATGACTACATGAACAATGCTCGACGAGCACTAGAAGTCCACGGATGTTCCGACGTATGATGAGGTAACCGAGGTCAGTAAAGTGCTTTGTAAACATAAATCTCTACCAATTTACCCGCTTCTCTCTATGACGCAAGGTCATATTGAGGCAAGACATTCGGAATAAGTGGCCGGAAAGACCAAAAACATGAAAGGGAAGACTCGACGAACTTATTCGAAATAGGGTTTTAAATAAACACAGGGTTTTTTCGCAACGTTTTTGAAATACCGCGTGTCCTTCACTTTTTTTCCGCTGCAACACTACGGTGAATCACCCTAGGGTAGTGAAGCTATCGTTGCTTTGGTTTCGAGAAATGCTAAAGAGAACTGTAACCCTTGAGCCAGTGAATTCATCGCCAGTGATCGGCTTCTTGTTGAACTCGAAGATCATGGGGAATAGCAGAGTATAGAATATAAGTGTCGAGCAAAACAGCAGTTTTACAAAGCGCAACAGAAGTTCAGAATTCCAGATTATTTTCATAGACTGCTATCTTGTCATCCTAATCATTTTCAGTCAAAGTGCATACAATTCGTCGTAACAGAGTTTCCAGCGATGATAGGATAGAAAAAAGCTCAATGTCTAAGGCAGAATAATTTTTTTTTACAATAGCAGAATGTTTCTCTTATAACTACCTCATAAACAACTTCCTTCTTAGGTGTCAACTGAACGTTCTCCTCTTTGAAGGTAGTGGATATACAGTTAGAGGGAAATTCTCACAAAGTCATTTTTTTCTTCAGCTTCGTCCGGAATATGCCTGTATATCCATGTTTTCCTCCAATTCCAACGAAACCGAAGCAAAGTAGAAGCCCGGAACCAATCCGGTATGGATATATGTTATGGCCAACACTCGACAGCGGACCGTTCGGATTGTACGGCCTTTCTCGCGTTTGTGTATCCAACACCTGGAACCAAGGTTGCACTCCTTTTGAATGGTGACACTTAATGAGATGAAGAAGAACAAGTGCATAGGATATTCCTTATTATTTAAAGGACAGCCACCCAAATGAGAACATGCGTCGGAAGTCCACATTTCCTGACTTCATTCAGTCATCTGGAGTTTCCCGCCGTCTCTTTAGAAGAGGAGAAAACTCTGCCACGCTATCGTATAACGGAGTCGGCAGAGTCTTAACCCCTATGAAATATAACAACAATATAAAATAGCAACCAAAAATACATTTTTTAATAAGTGAAGTACCGTACTTCCGCAAAAGAAACCATTACTACATTAGATATGGCGTTTCTGTACTGCCGGTCTCACTATGACTAATTGTTCGTTGAAAATTAAAATATATTTCTATGAAGCTGTGATATAGGAAGAAGAAACAACGACTAATTCTGATAAATAGGAGGCGAACAACACATCGGTAGTGGTGCCGGTCATCACGAGCATGGTGCTGGTTCAATCCCACTCCGAACTCACCAACGCTCTCACCCTCCAAGGTCGAAGAATTGGTACCAGATGTGGCCGGGAGAAACTACTCTCGGCAATCCAAATTGGAACGCTCTAGCATCTCAGGACTCGAGGGAGAATCGACTCCACCAGCATTCTACGACATTCAAGATGAAAGAAAATCCTCAAGCATCAGCCGAAGAAACACGTAAAAAAGTTGGAAGACCTTCGTGTATTGATGGATACGAAGAAACGAATCGAATGCAAGAATTCCTGGGATCCACAGGGCAGATGTGAAAGACTGGTCGTGTAAAATAAAAAAAAATTCTGACAAATGACAAGGAAAAGCTTATGATGTTCTTTCCTGTTATGCGTCCAGGAAATACTACTCGACCCTTTCGTTTTTCTTTTTCCTCACCGTTGAACACAGAGGAAATAGCCTGAGCTCGGCGGTATCCTGGCAACTTTTACACGAAAAGAGGCATTCTCTGTTTGTTGATAAGAGACAATCTGTTATTAATGCCAATCATTTGAATATGGGATGGACTACCACATTTGTTTTTTCAAAAAAACAGAGTCGGTGAGGGTTGATAAATCGTACACTGTGTCTTGAGCAGCACGGTGTTAAGCATACTAGTAGCGAGTTCATCGCTAGATGTCGATGTTCACGTATTCCTCCCAAGAGCTTCCGTGTTTAGCTAACTCTTCCCCCAAAGAACCACAGAGTCATAACTTTTATTCAGCGCATATTATTTTTTCTATAGTAGGGTACTATGTACGATACAACCAAAACGTTGCTGAAATATGAGAAAAATTCGGGGACCACAGGAGGGCTTCGAACCCGTAAGTAAACTTACCGCAGGCCCATGCGCTATCCACAACACTAACCGAGGGCCCTGATTTACTCTTCTTTCAGCCGTTTTTTTTTGGGTGATTGCTGCTAACATCGATAAAAAACCGTCTGAGAGAAACTTAAAGCAAGGGTCTCGGTTAGTGTCATGGATAGCACCGACTACTCCGGTAAAGGTAATCACGGGTTCAAAGCTCACCTGGCATTCCGAGTGTTGCAAACATGCCAGTATCATTGTGGTTGTATTTCTCCTTGAAGAATTTGTGTCATTCACAGACGTCAGGAAAGTGGGTACGAAACATAAGAAAATGACTCAAAACACCAACCTTCTATAAAAATCGGCATTAAGAATTAATATATGTAATTTGCTCATGTTGAGCTGAAGCGAGATTGGTAGCAGTTGCTGTTGTGACGCAATGGCTGATATTTCAACAACTTCGCTTTCTTCAGAGCCTGCGCATATTTTATGTAATGGTAGCCATATAAGTCAGAGAACTACCTGTAGTACTAGTGAAGATCTAATACACAGATAAACACCTTTTTCACTTAAAAACTACTCACTGTGCTGTTGTGTGTGGGACAACACGTGTGTTCATCAGGTGAAGTGACGAGTGAGATCCACCCAGTTCAGAAAATCAATTTCAAATAAGCCGTCAGGTCACGTCGGATAGTGAAGCATTAGTCTTTCTGGTTCATCTTTGGATTTTGAAAATTTTCCAGACCGCCTCAAGAGTCTTGCGCGTTGATGTTTTCGATTCCCGCGCTAGGATCAGCACAGTCACTTCAAAATCGTCGCCATTGTACTTTTTATGTCCTATGTGTACCCAGAGGAGTGTTTTCACGAATTTTAGCTTTCCCATCTGGATGTCTTTTATGCGGACACGAAGTGGTGGACCCGTTTCTCCAATATATTCCTCACTGCATGCGTTACATGAGATCAAGAATACTGAACCGGATGAACCGGAAAGACGAATGCCTCACTATCACACGTGATCTGGCGCCTTATTTCACAATAATTGGATGTTTCACAGAATTTACGTAGGCTACTATTACATCGTCCACGCTCTGAGGAATCGTCGAAACGTCAGCCATCGACCAACAACACCAACAGAACGACAACGACGACTTATACCAACCTCGCATCAGCTCCACGAGATCAGTTTATAACATCGTATAAATAAAAGTGGGGTATTAGTTGGGGAATATCCGGCTTTGGGGAATATCCGGCCATCTATTATTAATAAATGTGGGGGAATTTGTTGTCATTCCTAGTTACGTTGACGATAACAGGAAAACATTTCCACGATGTTTCCCTTTATCCACCAACCAAAGAAATGGAGAACGGAAACCAATACCGAAAGTTAAATAGGGAGTGGGTCAACACGGCAGAAGCAGCGAATTTAGAACCCTTAGTTATTCCTCAACTAAATAACAACCATCCAACTTGTTCTGTCGTATATTTGCTTATTAAGAACCACGAGTTTACTTCTACTGATGATATTGTGTCTACCGACTCGTCATTATTTAAGGATAGACCAATCGTCACTTCTACAGGCGGGCCAACAGGTAGAATAGCGTGGTTCCCAAATCTTATCCTGACTCATTTATTGAGATATATACTAGCCCATCCAATTAACACCAAAATATTCCTAGATCATCTACGTTGTGCGCAACCAAACAGCCACGCATGCGATGGAGTCATTCGACTTTACTTCATTTTATACCACTCCGCAATGCAAGCCATTCTCGAGCTGCTCGTAGAACGTGAAGAGAAAATAAAGATATACGGCTTGTCGATAGCGCAATTAGTGACTCTCTTGAAACAGTGTCTTACTTGCTAAGTCTTTACGTGGTCAGGAAGATATTTCGCGCAAAATAGAGGATTGGCCATTGGACGGCGATTAGGACCAAGGCTTGCCATTGTTTTCACGTCTAAAGGGGAAGCTTCAGTTCTCGATCGCCGACCTTTACCTTACTGTCGATACATAGACAACTGCTTCATCATCTGTTCCACACAAGAACAGATGGATGAGTGCTTTGAATTATTAAACCGACAGTCAAAGTATATAAAATTTACACGGGAAAACCAACCGAAAACTGGTTTCCATTCTTAAACATCCAAATAAAGCTCTCAGAAAGTGGCTACGTGACAAAATGGTATCGTAAGCCAAGTAGTAAGAACATATTAGTTCACTACCTCTCCTCTCATCCTTCACACATGAAAAAAAAACACTCATCAAGAACATGTACCAAAGGACTAAAAAATGTGTGCTAAGGAAAACGGGAAAGGAAGGAATCATTAAACTTGGCACGAAAAATAGCCACTTCCAATGGAAGCAGAAGCCACTCAGCCCAAACCAAAAGCCAGGCTTATTCCTCTAAATAACGTTTCAAACCCAAATTTACCTTGCAAGCTACCCTTCATATCAAATGAATTAAGTTGCGCCATCAAGAGATGCTTAAGAAAAAAATACTCTTGAAAATTCTGTAACGATTATTGACATCCCACCCAATACCCTACGCCGTCAATTAGTCCAGAATCGCCTTTATGATCGCTTGTGCAGCTCAGAAAGCTGTATGGTCTATCATAATGGGAGAGACGGGGATTGCATGAGTTCAGATATAATATGTTTGATCTCAAGTAACGCATGCAGTGACGAATATATTGGGAAAATGGCTCGACCACTTTGTGTCCGCATAAAAAGAACATCTCGATGGGAAAGCTAAAATTCGTCAAAACACTCCTCTGGGTACACATAGGTCAGAAAAGGACAATGACGATGATTTTGAAGTGACTGTGCGGATCCTAGCGCAGGAATCAAAAACATCAACGCGCAAGACACTTGAGGCATTTTGGGTAAATTTCATAAATCCAGTGATGAAACGGAAGATCTGGCGCCTTATTTCAAATTGATTTTCTGACCTGGATGGATCTCAGTCATCGTCACAGTGATCAACACGCGGGTGGTGGTCCCACACGCAACAGCATGATGAGTAGCTTTTAAACAAAATGGCATTTTTTTATATGTCAGATCTTCACTAATAATACAGATAGCTCACTGACTTATATGGATATCACAATGCTAAATTTTTATTTACTGCCTACTGCAGTTTTTCACTGCAGGATATTACGTGACAGGCAACCACAATGAAGCCGAGATATTTGCGTTAACTCCACGAAAAGGTAATAAATAGTGTGTTCTACCTCCACGGCAGACACCTGTGCTCTGGAGTGTTGCAAATATCTCAGCATCATTGTGGTTATATGCATATCCTTACATAAAAGTACGTCAGAGCTCTGAAAAAGGCGAAGACGCAGAAATGTCATCCGTCGAATCACAAGCACAACTGCTGCCAATCTCTCTTCAGCTTAACAAGGGCAGTTTATAAGAGCTTACTTATTTGGACACTTGGACGGCTCCTCTACAGTGGTTGTGAGGGTCTAAGCATAATATCCACTTTTTCCGAGTTTGGCTGGTTTAGGCACTGTGGTTCGCTGGAGCGCCGAGGTCAGCCAAGCCAAAGTCTGCCCCACGTCGTCATTACCACAGGCAGTGACCGCCCTTGTGGATCAGAGGGAGATTTGTCACCATGCCACTAGTTTGATACCAGGTCGGTGGTAGATCTTGGTATTAGTTACTCTAAGGTGGGCTTTCTGATGGAAACGCCGGACTCTCAGTTTGGGAGGCCCCGCCGGGGGGGATGAATCTCCCCTTTCGTACATCGCAGCCCGACACCCAGGAACACCTCCTACCCATGGAGAGGCGGCAAACCGTTGAGGAGGTTCGTAAGAGCTAGGTAAGGAAATGCTTGGTAGAAATCGTACGCTGTTAATCGTGAATAAACTGCAACAAGTTTCTACTCCTTTGTAAGGAGGTTCTTCTTCTCATCAATTCAGACCTGATCAACGATTTTTTTATTGAGATGTGAAACGAAGACTGCACAAAAAGGAAGATAAACCGAGGGAATAAAATTTAGTTCCCATAGCCTGACATTGCACTTGGAAGAGGAGTAATAATCTTAATCATATATCCTCTTTTACTGGAAACCACTTTCACTACACTTAGAGGAAATTTGTGGTTAACGGGCAATGCATCACTATGGGCAATAGTTGCGTTAAAAAGACCTGGAATGGAATGGAAATTGTGCTGGAGATGAACTGCTCGTGAGCACGAGCCATCCAGGTTTTCGTGGAGAATTGTACGTATGTACAATTTACTATAAAGCATATGACTGTCGACGTTGATCATTCCCCAAGCAATACACCATGCATTAATCTTTATCATCGTTAGTGGTGACTGAACGGATATTTTGTCTATACGAACGACTTCCGGTGGCCTACCGATGTATCAGCTCAACAATGCTACCCTTACGGGAAAGGTAGTACCTAGATACCGACTCTGTGTGTACTGGAGGGCACTTCTAACCAATTCGCTTCACGCGTCCCGTATTACATATATTTATGTATATATGTGTACATTATATATTTATGTATATTTTTTTACATATATGTATATATAATGTTCTTATGAACTGATCTTGTTGAGCTGATGCGAGGTTGGTATGGTCGTTGTTGTTGTTGTTGTTGGTCGATGGCAGACGTTTCGGCGACTTCGCCTTCCTCAGAGCCGTGGTGTTACAAATGGATTACGAGTATATATATATATATATATATATATATATATATATATATATATATATATATATATATATATATATATATATATATATATATATATATATATATATATATACAATGCCAGCGATTAGCTATTTAGCAGAAAAATATAACTTCCATCTTTAATTTTGCATGGTGTACATTATACTACTCGTTTTGTCGATTCGCATCCTTCACTCACGAAGGTCTCGGAATCTGTGTATAGGTTCAGCTGTTGCTTAACGATTTCAGACCTCACTGTGGATGTCGCTGGATGCTGGTCCAGTTGATTCCTTCGTAATCCTAGAACGGCATCTCTGTCGCTGCAGGATCCGAACCCCGTGGGAAAAATCCCGCAGGTACAATTGCAGATAAGTCGAAGAAACGTAGAATTCATGATAAAACGCTTGCAGCATCCTTACGTCCAAATGAACCCGTCTAAATAATACTTTGAAACTGAGAAAATATAGGCACATATGGGCAAATCGCATATCGCTATTTGTGTAAAGTTCTCATCGAGGATACTTTCATCATTCATCATTACTTTCATTTTATTCTACATGTATGATATCACGAAACAGAATTTTTATTGAAAAACGACTAGAGAATACCAAGGTAAAGCTGACAGCGTGGGAAATCAATGAAGCCAGATTACCGACATAAGTACAAAACAGTGACATCAATACAACAAAACCAATTAGAAAGCTAATGAACACATAGTCGGATGTACAAAAAATCGAAACTAGCAATGGCCAGTGTCATGATACCTAACAGAGGCAGAAACAATGAATGCGTGGCGAAGATGGACGAGAGCGGACTACTCTTTCAAAATGTAGTTTTAAAAAAGTTGGATTTACGGCGTTATGAATTCTAAGAGATCAATTCTATATTACGGAGATTTACAAAACAGCACACTTGCTTTTCTCAGCCCACGGATTGACTTTCTTATCGATCGGATTCACCAGCGGATCTTCTTGCGTTTCGGTGTAACGGCGGAGTCTAAATTACCAGTACTGCCATTTACAGCTATCTACGAACCACAGAGTCGCTTCAAAAAATACACAGTGTGTATTATAAGGTTCTCTATTAATCATGTCGTAGTAAAATAAGCACTAATCGTACTCACAGGGTTCCTAACGGTCAACAAATGTAGTCCTTATGTAGGTTATCTTCCACTGCACAGTAAAATTTGGTCCAATAATTGTCTAATGACTGGCGAAGTGTTTAGCCGAAAAGAAGATTATGGTAGAAAGGGGAAGATAGATAAAACTAGTAGACAAGCGTCCTTTTTACAGTACGGTTCATTATTAACGCTCATGACAATCTCTAAACATTGCGGAATCAACTCTCACGATCAGTTGAATCTCAATGCTCTATCATGGTTTCCTTTACAATTATTACTTACGCCCATGATATTCATGGGTCAAGCTGGTGTTATATACACACCTTACCTTCGTGCACAAATAATGACCGCTTTTGAAGTTATGGAATCTGCAAACAGATTCCACAATAATAATGATGTGACCATGTCAAACCTTTCTGTCTTTTTTCGCGCTTCACGATTTCTCACTGAACTTATTTTATTTTGTATTATTTTGCATGACCCGTCATCACATCTGTCATCTGTATCACCTGTAGTCCCGTTGATCGTCGAGTGACTCGAGCGGGCGCCAGTAAATCTTCCATTTTTCCCTGTCGCGTGCAAGAGTAGCCCAGTGGGTTCTGGTCGCTCTAGGGACTCGTTGAGCACTCGTTGTATCTTTCTTCTAGGCTCTTCGTCAAGAACTCTCGCCATTGTGTCGGTGGTCTTCCTGCAGTACGTTTGACATCCCGAGGAATCCAGCCACTAACGGCTCTTGTCCATCGGTTGTCTTTCACACGCATTACGTGTCCGGTCCAGCTTATCTTCGACTGTTTGGAGTACAGAACGGCATCTTTGATTTTTGATCGCTGACGCAGGTCGGAGCTTCGAACCCATCCCTTACTTCAGTGAAACGGGATACTCCTAGCATCGTCCTTTCGACTGCACGTTCGACAACGCTCAGTGATCTTTCATCCTGCTTACGCAGCGACGAAGTTTCTGACGCATACATTAAGGCAGGAAATACCGTTGAGTCGAAAAGGTGGGCACGGAGTCGGGGATTCTTTGTTCTCTTCACTACATCCTTGATGCTTTTGAAAGCTCCCCAAGCCGTTCGTTTCGTTCTGCTCAGCTCTGGAGTTAAGTCGTTGTCATATTGATTTCCCGACCAAGATAGACATAACTGGAGCGTTTGGAGATATTTGTTCCGTTGGGCGTGAATGGGGCATACGAAAGCAATCCTTTCGTCATGAACATCGTTTTTGTGAGATTTAGTAGAAGACCAATCTTTCCACAGGCTTTATCAAAGTCGGCAAGCATATGTTCCGCTTGGCTAATGTTTGGTGATATAAGGACGATCAGCAAAGCGAAGATGACGTAACTGCCGACCATCGATTTTCACTCCCATATTATCCCATTTCAATGTTCGCATAACGTTCTGGAGGGTGGCGGTAAACAATTTTGGCGAGATGGTATCACCTTGCCAAACTCCTCTTTTGATGTCAATGTTAATATTGTTGCAGAATGGTGATATCTTCGTTGTGAAATTCTTGTCCAGCTCATGAAGAATCTTTACGTACTGAGTAAGGACTCCTTGACTATCAAGGGTTTCCATGACAGCTTCTATCTCAATTGAATCAAAGGCCTTCTGTAAATCGATGAAAGTGAGAGAGAGCGGTCTTTTCTACACTCGCGATACTTCGAAGAGCCTTGTTATCGTGTGCATGTGGTCCATAGTAGTAAATCCTTTTCGAAACCCCTGATTGCTCACATGGCTGCAGCGTTCTGTCAATCCTGTTTAGGATGACTCGAGTGAAAAGTTTGTAGAGGACAGACAGCAAGCAGATTGGGCGATAGTTGCCGATATCGTGTAGGTCACCGTTCTTGAACAATAACGCGGTCTTGCTGGTCTTGCATTGAGTAGGGACCTTGCATTCAGACAGGTAACGTGTGAACAGCCGAGTCAGCGTGTTTACGAGGACTGGCGGAAGGCTCTTCAGGTGTTTTGGTAGAGTGGATGTCACTACATCTACTACATGGATTCTAGCTCTTCTCACATTCGATTCGCTTCCTCGCATCCATTACCCATGAAGGTCTTTCAACTTTTTACGTGTTGTTTCGGCTGCTGTTTGAGGATTTCTTCTTTTCAGGAATGTCGTAGAATGTTGGTCGAGTCCATTCTCCCTGCAATCTTGAAGATAGCCGACCTAAGGCGTTCCCACGTGGATTGGAGGAGAGCGTTCGTGCGGAGACCGAATTAGCGCCTTTGCTTCCTAGTTGACGACATCACTAACCAATGCGGTATCCCCACTCCAAATTGTTCAAGAATCCTCCTGAAAGTTAGTTTATTATGACACTAACAGTACCAATCGGAATTTTTTTCGAAGGCTCAGCCATGGAAGCGCTTCTAGGCATAGCGCATAGTCCGTTTAACGACTATCCGAAGCCAATAGTCAAAGCCGCCACTCAAAAAACTTGCAGACAAACTCATAATTCACAATTCAACAACCGTCCTTCATTTGAAAAACACTGGAAGAGTGTAAACGCTAGACGAATGGGTGTTGCATCAACTGCACGAGTGATAAAGAGTTCATCGTCACGAAACCTGTTCTTTGCTTCTTTTATGTTTTATGTAGCAGCTGTTTCTTGATCGAAAATGACGTGCAATAAAAAGGGGAATTCTATATGACAAGATACGATGTTAACTAGAACGATAGAATAAGAAGAAGCCGCCAACATCTTTCAAGGTCGAATTTCCATCAGAAAAAATGGTTCTGATGACTTTTTTGTTTTCGATGGATGAAACCACCTAGTAAAACGTCACATTATGGTGAAACGACCACTTTAGAAAAGCAATGTCATGAAATAGATGAAATGTACAATAAACCGCAGCAGATGTATCCAAACATGGCTAACAGAAGAAGTTGTTTTCACGACATCGACCACACGTCGCACAATCTACATGATACTTGGACTTGAACGTCCCGTCCTCACTAGTTGTGCGGGCCCCAGTATACTCACCATTTTTTCGGAGATTTGCTGGTTAAGCCATTGCGGTTTCCTGGAATCCCGAGGACACCTGGCCAAAGTCTGCCCCAGGTCGTCACCACGACAGGCAGTCGCAGCCCTTGTGGATCAAAGGGAGATTTGCCACCATGCGACTTTGATACCAAGACGGTGGTGGATCCTGGTATTAGTACTGGTTTACTCTTACCTAGGTTTCCTGATGGAAACTCCGGACTCCTCAGCTTGGGAGATCCTGCCGGGGGGGGACGAATACCTCCGTTGTACATCGCACTCCGACACCCAGGAACACCTCCTAGCCACGATGAGGCGGTAAAGTGTTAGGAGGGTCGCACAACTAACGCCGCATAAGTTGGAAGAACTGGGCTACGAAACGCTGCCCTATCCAATGTACTCATCACATCTCCAGCTAATCAAATACCACTTATTTCAAACATCTGAATGACTATTAACTGAGAAAATCATCGCTTCCAGATATTTAGGATTTTACGTTGCCGAACTGCACAAACTTACATCTTCATGGAAGAGCCTGTGCTTTCTAAAAACCTCCTACTCTGATTAATAAAGATGCGCTTGAGTTTGGTTATAGTGCTTAAAACTTGTCTTTCAAAATGGCCACTATTTTCGCATCAGCCTGATACCCTTGAGGCAATATGTAAAACGTAATCGAACCATTGTCTTTCATTCTACAACACGTTTGTTACAAATTAAGCGAGCCAATAAAATGAATCAGCTAAGCTTGGGTGTGAGTACGAAGCTTTCGACATGTTCAAATCTCATCGGCACCGAAACAGCAGAAGCTCCAAAAGATGTCTTTGATGTTGAAGTAATGAAACGAACACCACATATTAATGAAGAAAGCTGAACGACTCACTCGGTAGCACTTTGACTGATCGGCGACCGTTCAATATTCAGCTGACTGCGAAGCGATTCGACACTACGCTGCATGTCTGATTTATCCATATGTGAAAGCTGAGCTGAACATATTGTTCTTCCAAATCACATAGGAAATCGAACGAGAAAACGACGACGAGCCCACTCGAACATAAGACCATATTCAAGAAATACCAACGGAAACATACAAATTAGGGATTAATATAGCCTCAAATCCGTTTGCTTGAAAAAATGCCAAGTTCAATGAACGAAATCAAGTCAGAAACAACGGATATTATGGCTAGAATTGGAGCGAATTGAATAACGTATCATGGCAAGTGGCGCTGGAAAATAGCAAGTATTCCAGGAATTTAAGAGTTTAACTTAATCTGGCCTAATCTACAACCCTATGTCCCCGATGCTTAGAGAAAGCTGCAGAGCTCCGCGCATTCTGTTTCATAATCTTAAGCGACCTTCTTAAATTCTCATTTTTAGTGGGTACCAAGGAAAAGTGCACATCTCAATGACTACTGAGAGAAATTCTTCTTCCATTTAACTCCAACACATTTTTAACCACAAAGTGCAAATCTGATATGCATGACAGAAGAATCCTCGTACTTCATTTAATGGATGTATTCTGAGCCAAAGCTTGTATGGAATGTGTCAGAAACAGACTGGACGCGACGAATCTGAACAGTCACCAAGAACAGCTGCTCTGCTGGGACGAAGAAACTCGTCCGAAGGGCAGTTTCTTGCAGACTGTAAAGTGCACGGGACTCTTTGAGTCCATTAGTACTCACGTGTGCATTGAAATGAATGCACATTGCCGCGAATATGCTGAACGAAGGGGAATTGGGAAAGGGAGGTACCACTGAGAATTCTGCGATGTATAGCGCTAATAAAATCCAAAACTGATTGCAAAACACAGTGGTAAGAATTTCATAGACAACAACCAAAATAGTTTTACATAGAAGTGCATGCAGTGATCGAACACTAAGCCAAGTGACACTGAGAAAAGTCGGGCATTTACAGAAGACGATCGCTGGACATAATAGCTAAGATGGACTTGGACTTTAAGCTCAACGGTAGCCCAAATGGGATACAATTTCTAACACTGAGAATCACCTACACATTTACTTTGAGGCATCGAAATAGCGCGTTCAAAGTGCCTGGAACCAAACGAATACCAAACACCGATTGACGTTACATCTTCCCCTAACTGAAAATTGCTCAACAAAACATGGTGCTTGCAGTAAGTACTTATGAAAAAAGGGGGGACTTAGGACTTACCACACGGACTTAGTTGCGGATTTTGAAGCAAAAACCGAAGCTTTGGTGGCTTTTCAAAGTTTTCCGAACAGACCACGTTGAAGTGAAGAATAGAAGCTAAATATCTAAAGATGTTTAGTGCTGGAGAGGATTCTTGACAGGGAAAGAAGCACTAGGGTAGGCGGATTAGGGTTGACCCTGGTGCAGCACCAGCAGCGCGACGTGTCGTCGGCGAGGGTAGGCGATCGATTCGCCGCTAGGCTGCATCCGGGAAGCCCGCCGCCGCGACCGGCCTGGACTGCAGAAGACCGATCCTGGAGAGGGATTATCTGCAAGATCCACAGCAGCGCGGTAGCAGTTCTCCAAGCCTAATGGGGAAAGGGAAACGCAGAAAAAGAGAAAGAATAACTGCAACAGAAGAAGAATGTTAAAAAGTTGGTTTGCAAATGAAAGAACACGAGCTATGTCCATATATCGAAAGGCCGACTTTCAGCAAACTTCGGCATTAGCAAATGATTTATTTCATTCTCTGAAATGGTTCTGAAGAAGAAGAAGTCGCCGAAGCGTCAGCCGTCAAATTAAGACAAATATATCCCAATGGTTTACCGCCTCATCGTGGTTAGGTGTTCCTGGGTGTGGGGCTGCGATGTTCAGCGCGGCAATTCACTCCCCCACTAGGGTCTCCCAAGATGAGGAGTCCGGCTTTTCCATCAGGAAGCATAGCTAAACGTAAAGCAGTACCAGGATCCACCACCGTTCTGGTATGAAACTAGTCGCATGGTGCCAAATCTCCCTCTGATCTACAAAGGCTGGCGACTGGCTGTGGTGGTGAAGACTTGGGGAGCAGAATTTCGCCAGGCTGACCTCGGGATTCCAGGGAACCACAACGGCTAGACCAGCAAAACTGCGAAAAAAACGGAAATTATGCAGGGGGCCCGTACAACCAGTGAAGACAGGCCATCCAAGTATCCAAGTGTATAAATGACGGAAGGATGATACGTTCACGTGGACATCTTTTTCGGAAACAAAGAAAAACAAAGAAAAGACGCACACCATATTAGTCGATTTTTCAAGTCGAGAAAGGCGACATCGGTGGTGGTCACGAAGACGTGTGGTCTGCATTTGCGGACTACGACAGCGAATTCAGACTGTGCCCTGATGTCAGTCCCGATCGCGTGGGAGCCGAAGTGGGCAAATGGAAGACTTCAAGCAAACAAATGAAGTTCATTGCACTTTCGTACCACGACGTCTGGCTATATTCACCGGTATTTCAGACAGAAGAAACAACTTGTGGACAACAAGCGAGCTGGTAGTATTTTTTCTCCACATTTGCGCTGCATATATATATATATATATATATATATATATATATATATATATATATATGCATATATATGTATAAGTAGCTGAAGGAAACGCAAAGCAAGGGCCTCCGTGGCGCAGTGTGTAATGCGCGAGCCCCCGGAAAGGGTAATCGTGGTTCGATCTGGCGGGGTCCAAGCTTTGCGCATATCTCAGTATCGTTGTTGTTATTTTTTTTATATGACCCGTCTTCACGTCTACCGTGCGGATCCCAGCGCTTCTCACATTCGATTCGTTTCCTCGCATCCATTGTTCACGAAGATCTTCCAACTTTTACATGTGGCTTCGATTACTGCTTGAGGATTTCCATTTCATCTTGAATTTCGTAGAATGTTGGTTGAGCAATTCTCCCTAGAGTCCTGAGATAGCCTGAATGGAGCGATCCCAATTAGATGGCAGAGAGGGTTTTTTTCCCAGATAAGTCCGGTACCAATTTCCCGACCCAGGAAGGATGAGAGAGTTGGTTGGCCCGGAGCGGAATCGAACTAGCACCATGTTCGTGATGACGGACATCACTACCACTGCTATCGGCCCCGTTGTAATTATATACACGTATATATATATATATATATATATATATATATATATATATATATATATATATATATATATATATATATATTCGAACTGGATAAAATGGATAGAAGAGTGCGAACAAGTGTGGAAACACTTAGTGAAATTTTATTCAGCTTTCTTATTATTTAATTATGCGACTAAATGCAACAGAAATGTACACAGCTAGTAAAATGATGAACTAACTTCTATTTAATTTTAGCAACCTTAACCTCGTAAACGACAAGAAATAACAAGATTCTAAACAAGTCAGGAAACAACTGAACTCGGGTCAGGTGACTCGTTTGTTTCTTAGCAACAGCGTTTCTGAACAATGAAGAGATAAGTATCAGCTTAGTCGTCAGGATCTTCAACGCCCCACATGGGACCTATTTGTGGCGCTTCGCATCGTCGCCATCCATGTCCTTCGCCGTCAACTTCTTCTCTTTCGACAGGTTTTTCAATCGCAGCTCCTTCATCGAACGGGCTGTCGTCACCTTCGTCTCATCGCTCGTCACAGATTCCGGTATCATCTTCTCTTTGTTCATCTGTATTATTCCTGTTTTGGTGGAAGTCGTTTTTGCTGATTTCCGATTTTCCGTCTTTGTCGAGTTGATGACGACTTCCGGTGTGGCGGTGGCTTTGGGCATCTGCCCACCCACGTTGTCGATTTTCTCGACGGATCTGGCGACCGATGTGGACTGAGTGATCTTCGTCTCGACGGCGACGATCTCTTCGTATGAGTCTCCACCCTGCCCCGTCATAACATCGGCGGATTTCAGACTTCTCTGAGTAACATTTACTGCACTTTTAACAGGTATACCTGTACGATCAGCTGAGCTCTGAAATTGAAGATATTTCTCACTATAGTTCTTGTACTTTATGAATTTTCAATGCGACAAACGTCACAAATTCAAATTTCATATCTTCCCTCTTAATGTTTGAGGTTTCCGACTAACACTATATCCGAGTCTAATAAGCACGTTATTCCCTAAACAGACGTCAGGGCCGCGTTACCAATTGGCTGGGATACGCACAAAATGTGATGTTGGGTGGTTGTGTGACATAAAAAAGAAGTGAAAAACACCACGATAAGGAAGAACAAAAATGTTGTACACACCGAGTGGATGACTGTCCATTGCTTCAGGCAATTTTTTATAACTAACTTCTTGCTTGAATAATTTAGTGGATCATTTTCGCAAGTCGTGCGAGAACATTTTTCATTGGGAAGGTTAAACTCTTCGACCTCTCAGTGGTTTACCGCCTCATCGTGGTTGGGAGGTGTTCCTGGGTGTCAGGCTGCGATGTACAGCGGAGGATTCACCCCCCCTCCCCGCAAGGTCTCCTAAGCTAAGAAGGAGCCCGATGTTCCCATCAGGAAGCCCAGCTAGGACTGAATCAATACCAGGATCCACCACCGTCCTGGTACCAAACTAGTCGCATGGTGGCAAATCTCCCTCTGATCCACAAAGGCTGCGACTGCCTATCGTGGTAACGACCTGGGGCAGGCTTTGGCCAGGCTCACCTCGGGATTCTATGGAACCACAATGGCTTCACCAGCAAATCTCCGAAAAATGAAGATTATGCTGGGGCGCGCACAACCAGTGAGGACGGGCCATTCAAGTGTCAAGTATCACGTAAACTCCTCGGTTTAGTCGCCCTACCTGAAGTGTAGATGCGTTTTATGTCGCATTTCGCAACAACTTGTCATGGTAAGGCTACTGAATGAAAAATACCCAATGACGGATTATAGAGTTAAAAGTCAAAAGACCGTCAAATATTCGTGGACAGAAGACTTCTTCAACCTTGATTTTGTCCTGCTGAACACCCAGTTGAGATCAAAGCCAGATATTAAAAAAAGCCAATTAAACGACATTTTCAGAAAACATTACTCACACCAGGCTCTTCATTGACTGCTTTGCCATGCAATGATTCCAGAGTTCCAAAGAGTTCTCGAATGGTGAACGGTTGTGGATTCAAAGTTGGATAACGCGGATCCACACGGCCTTAACGGAATAACAGGATGAAAATAACACTACCCAAATGTCATTCACTGGTCAATTCGCTGCAATCAGTTGTACCCAGACGTCAGAAACAAAGGAGATCTATAGAACAGGCCAATTAATTTTGTTCAACTGTATGAAAGCTTCTGTTGCTGACAATAAACTTACTAATTGTACCTGTCGCGTGCAAGACTTGCCTAGCGGTTCCTGTTAGAGAGTCTTTCGACATCGTATTTCTCCTTTAGAATCTTCTGATCGGCACGATGGTCTTTTTGTGCGCTTCATATTACCTGGCAACTAATCGCTTGCGACTTTTGTCGTGCGGTTTCAAGCGCAAAACGTGCTCGACTGATCGGATTTTCGACATTTTGACCTGACTGCCGATCGTTGACCTAGGTAGGGACTTCGGATTCCCTTTCTGACTTACGTTTTAAGGTATACTCCCCAGCATTGCCCTCGCTACTATGCGTTCAATAATGCAGGGTAATCTTCCGCCCCGTTCATATAGCAAGCAGGTTTTTTGAGAACGTATGGTAACGCAGGAAGAATTGTGTAGTCGAGAAAATAAGCACGGAGTCGGGTGTTCATGTCACATCATTAATGTTCATGGAAGCTCCTAAGCCGCTCCATTCGTCTCTCTCAGGTCCGAAGCTCAGCCGTTAACAACGTCCACCCATGGACCAAGATAAATATAGCTGTAGCACTCAGTGACATTCATTCCATCAAACGTGAATGTGGCATGATTAACAAATGCACTTCTCGTGAACATTTTTTTCTCTAAGATTTAGTAAAAGACCAACGGATAGGCATTATTGAAGGCAGCCACTATTCATACCACCTGGATAATGCTAATGCTTGAAGTCACGGAAACGATGTCATCATCAGGGCGAAGATAGTGTAGCAGCCGTCCGTCGAATTTCGACTTTCATCCTCATATTGTTCCATTCCAGGTTCTCCATGACATTCTCGAGGCTGGCTGTAGATAAGTATGGCGATATCTCATCACTTTGTAGAACACCTCTCCTTACGTTGATGTTAATCTCGTTATAGAATAATGATTTTTGCTTAAAAAATTTTTTATATAGCTCACGGAGGATCTTTCTATACTGAGTAGGTACTCTCTGTCTCTACAGGACTTCCATGACTGCTTCTATCTCAACTGAGTCAAAAGTTTTCCTCAAATCGATGAAACAGAGACAGAACGGTCTCTTGACTCTCGCAATACTTCTATGAGTTTTGTTATCTTGTGGGTGCGGTCCATCATACTACAACCTTTTCGAAACGAAACCCTACTTGCTCAGATGGCTGTCCTGCGTTCACTATTATGTCAACTGTTTAGAACGATTCGAGTGAAGGATTTTTGGACGACAGATAGCAAGGAAATTGGACCACAGTTGCCGATATCGTATAATTCACCACTCTTGTAAATAATACGATTCTGCTGGCCTTGCACTGAATAGAAACTTTGCATTCTGACAGATAACGTGTGAACAGCCGGACCAATGTGTTTATGAGGACAAGCGGAAGGTTCTTGAGGTGTTCAGATCTTACCATGTCCGAACCTGATGTTGTTCAATCAGTAATCGTGAATGATTTTCTCCACTGCTTTCATGGAAGCTGTAGCTGTTCCGTCTGGGCGTCGGAGTGCAATCATCTTCGTCTTATAAATGGTTAACCTTCGACGGGTTTTGCAAATGCTCTTCCAGCCTCTACAGCTTCGACAAAAACTGCTGCTCTTCTTTCTTTAAGATCTTCTTTTTATCGCCTGTCTGCAACGCTTTGCATGTTCGGACCTGAGTTAGCGGTTGGCTGTGGTTAGTGCGATTCCACGCCGGTGTATCAGCCAACTGTTTCTGTGGAGAGACGTCTGTTGGTGATTCTCGAACTCTCAGCTTTCATAACGCTAATGTGAAGATGTTAAATGGTCGTATTCTTCGTCGATGTTATCGACAACGGCATCTTCCCAACGCCCGACTAGTGAATTGAATAAATCCTAGTTTATAGTGGTTTTGGGACTTCGTTTTTTGAGTTTAGCGGCTTTTTCTCTTTTCCACGAGTAATGAAATCTTGCACGAAGGAGACGAATAGGCAAAACCTTCGATTTACTATGATGCGGTCTATTTCGTTATGGTACTCTCAATTGGGAGACTCCCACGTTCAACGTTAAGAATGGGGTGTCTGGAATTGCGAGTTATCATGAATGTCTCGGTCATGGTCGTTATGATAAATTCTGAGAGCCGCTACTCTCGTTCCGTTCTAATCTATGGGTCCCAATGTGACGTTCTTAAAATGTTCTTCCGGATCCAATCTTAGAAGTCTCCGATGATAACCTTGAAGAATGTGCGGTCGCTGTAGAACTTCTCCAAGTCCACATGGCTTTGACTTCGTCTTCGTCATAGCTTGATGTCGCTGCATAGACGGCGAAGATTGTCAATGCCGGTACTGGTCCCATCTCTTCAACCGTAAACGTCCGATTCGGTTGTTCGTTGTTCGAATGGATCGGTGTTCATGCCAAACTCGTGTTGTCGAGAATGCCCACGCAGCTGACTCCTATACTGTCTCATATTTCGAGAAACAGTGGCACCGACGGCGTTGAGTGGATGACGACTTTTTTGCTTAGCCAGTTCGATGACGTCATAGCTTATTCTTTCTTGCCTGCACGATCAAGTACTCTATCAAGAACTCAGATGCAAGAGTGCGTACATTGTAGGTAGAGATCCTCACGTTAGTAACCCTTTGCGATTTAGGCAGTCTAGACTGGCCCTGAGATTTTATCAGCTTTTCTATACTCGTCCTACCTAACGCTGCCATATCGCGGGCTCTTTCGAGGTAAGGAGCATGAGGCCCAATTATTTTAATGTTTTACTTAGCTTCAGATACCCAGGTATAGTTTGCTGACCTCTCAACGTGAGAGCTGGGAATACTCAGGGGTAGCTTGCCATTCTCTCCCTAGAGTAGATGAACTTTATTTGTTGGAGGAAACTCCTAACCGCCTGCTTTATACCTCCCTGTTACTCGATTGCACGTTTTTGGCCGAACTGACTCGTAGGATACAATGCGCATAAACGAGAACACATCCAAGCACGCATGCCTGAAGACGTCCTCGTATATACAGAAGATATGTGCCAAATCGGCGCAGTAAAAAATGGGAAGCCCATCCTTTGGGTCCACCTGCATCTCAGGGAAATATACAGTCGCTTTTGGTCCACGATTAATCCCCCTATTCGCCATCTGGGCACACGCCACGCTGCCTTACCACTAACCGGCATGAGATCCGTCTATGAGAGAGATCGGTGGGCGTTTTCCACACATCAAACTATCAATGTTACTATGGCGTTAAACATGTTATGAGTTTTTTTATTGTTTTTGAGCGTTACAAGTACTTCCAATAAAAATTAGTGCAAATGACTTACGATAGAACACGAGCATCAATGATACCGATATGACGAACAGCAGAATGGAAACTGCGAACGCAATCGTATAACTCAGTAGACGAGTTGTACTGTCATCGATATAGTGTTCATCCAATTTCGAAAGCCTCTCAATCCAATTGTAGAGCAGATCCCGATGAAGCTCCTATAACATTCCGAATATCGTTGGAATTCATTTTCAGGAAGTGCCAACAATTGCCCAGGTGAGAGTAGTGCAAGTATCTCGGGCGACGAAGAGCTTACTCCAGAGAAAGGCGCTATTTAAAGTACTATTGATAACCGAGTCTCTTGTAGAGTATCAATTCGTTCGTTTTGCGCATCAAAGCTGCTCAATGGGATGTGCTTTCTCAGGGGTGGGTGAGGTCATGAAAAACACTTCTCGTAAAGGCTATTAATTTTTTACTATTTTTTGGCAAAAAGGTAGCCGTGATTGGTCGTCCGAGCTCTGCCGTACTATAGGTCTAGGCTTTCAAGCAGGACTTTCGAATCCAGATGTCGTACTTGCTTTCGGCCTGAATAGCTTTGTTGGAGTGTTCAGAAACGTTGATTTGCTTTGGATCACAGTTCAGTACCAAGGAACACTCGACTGATCAAGGTATGAGCCATGATGAAAAAAGAAGAAAAAAAAGATCTGTAGGTTCAGGGAGATAAAAGTTCCATTGCTGCGCCATAAAAAAAAATCGTTTCTTGTCCTCCATGCTGACGATTCTAGTTCTACTTGATACAATTCAGTGTCCTCTCAACGGTTTACCGCCTCATCATGGGTGGGAGGTGTTCCTGGGTGTCGGACTGCAATGTACAGCGGTGGAACTCGTCCCCACGGCAGGGTCGCCTAAGCTGAGGAGTTGAGGACTCCAGTGTTTCCATCAGGAAGCCTAGCTAAAAGTAAACCAATACCAAGATCCGCCACCGTCCTGGTATCAAAGTCGCATGGTGGCAAATCTCCCTCTGATCCACAAGGGCTGCGACTGCCTATCGTGGTAACGACCTAGGGCAGACTTTGGCCAGGCTGTCCTCGGGATTCCAGAGAATCAAAATGGCTTAACCAGCAAATCTCCGAAAAATGGTGATTATGCTGGGGTCCGCACAACTAGTGAGGACGGGCCGATCAAGTATCAAGTATCAAGTATACTTCAGTGTTAGTTGAACATTTGTGAGCGATTTATGGCTCATATTGTCATAAATGTGTAGAAATGCAAAAATATATGCCGGAATACGTTACCTCCCAGGTATGAGAGCTGGTGATTTTCACCATTAGCGACCGTTCAGCGTTGTGACATGAAGTGGAATAACCTGGATAAGCCTATATGAATTTTCTCAAAATTCACTTACTATCAATGTTAACGGAAAGTGGGAAGAAGTTAACCGATATTATTATTGAATATGAGCGGGGAAATGTCGGTCCTCAGCGTTAGTCACTGCAACGTTAAGCAGTTTTATGAGTCATATGTGGCTCATACATGGGCTATAAACAATTGTGCTTTTTAAATTCGTACACATATATTTTAGCTCATTGCTGAGTTTAGTATTAATTAGAATAGAAACCGTGATCGTTGTCAACAAGACACTGGTCTTTTTCTCCTATAAAGATGAGAAATTAAAACCGTTTGTTTCTTACTTCTTTTTTTTACTAAGGCTATTACCCCAAGCGGGGGCGCATGTGGCACAGTGGTCGCAGGCGTTCTGCGACGTACACGCGAAATCGATCCCCGCTCCCATGGCCCACCAAGCCTTATATCCCTCCGGGGTCGGCAAATTGGTATCAGATTTGTCTGGAAGGATAGCAGCACTGGCTCGATACATCGATAGGCCCCACCATTGTAAAGCCCAGATATGCATTCAGTCACCTCCAAACGATGCTTAATGAAGTCGAATGCATGGCGCATCCCCCTCAGGGATTGATCAAGGCTGAGAGGTTCATCCTTTACCCTTTATTATCCCAAGCAGTGAAACAATGAGCGGAAGTTCACCCAGGGCAAAACGACAGGGAAACTGCTAACAGTGGTCAAAAAGAGCATCGGCATGGCGACGGATTCGTTTTCTTATATCGTCTTCGGGTTGTCGATTATTCGATCCACCTGCCAAGGGAGTCACTGTAGTCTTAGAGTAATTCAAATCTCAGTCAAGTAAGCTCAAAAAGCGATCCACATAGGCAGGGAACTGCCTGTGATGATAATGTGGGAATGCTCTTCTCCGACTATTTCTCGGCTTTTCAAGAGACACCACGCTCGAGCAGCACCCAGCATGTCAATGAGGAAACAAAATAACACCATCAGTTTGCATCCAAACCACATACAAGCCTGATTACTTCTGCAGATCGCAGTTGCGGGACCCGAAACGAATGGAAAGAGTACTGGGATCCAGACGAAATGTGAATGTGGGTCGCTCTAGTAAGGAGGAAAATAATCGTAACAGTATCACGGTTGCCAATGTGGCAGTTTTGAGCGCACAACAGCTATTTTGTGAATGAAACACGGAATCCTGGGAAAGGCAATGCATCTCGCAAATAGTTTAGGTTAAAACAATGAAGACGATATGATTCATATATGACTCAAATCGTGCCCAGTATGTTAGTGTTGTGTACTTGTTCTGGTTCATCATCAAGATAAGAATCAGTAACCCGTGTTTGGCAATTTGTTACTAACGCTCCCACTACACAGGAGGAAAAATAGCTAGACATATTGGTAGCCGCCCTGAAGTGATTCTAATTCGATTTCGTTTTGATCTGTAAGCACAAAGCAATTGCCGATCTGTCAGTTTTATTATGTCGAAAACAATGCAACTTCAAGTTCATAACTTCGCAATAGAAAACCACGTTTTCAGCATACATTAGGCTTGATTAGGCTACATTACGAGCAGGTGTTGGACAGTGTACCTCGACGGTTCATGCGCGTTCCCAATGAATTTGGGTCCATCCTATATTGGACATGCTGGAGCTGGACCACATGCATCGGTTGACCCTGTGCCAATCGGTGGCAGCTATGAAACTCAGACCTGTCAGAATGCAATCAAATACTTTATTCCGGATATTTTCATCATGTTTTTCGGAAAAATGATAACAAAATTGGTGCTGATTTACAGACAATTCATAGCGACTATTTAGAAGTGAGGTTGGAGACCACCGCTTCTCATCTCTAGAGACTGCGAACCGCATCTGTAATATTAAGATAGGCTCTTCAACGGTACTAGAACAAGCTGTTAGAAGAAAGCGCAACAACCAGGATCACAACGAGAATGTTGATTGTTTCCCAGGTCGTTAACTCAAACGAAGATCAATAGGGAGCATGATAGACAAGTGGCTGAAAGAAAGCAAAATGGTCAAGTAGTGCGAGGCATATGAAAGAGACAGTGAACTACAGACCGATACATCAGAAAATAACACCGTATTTTGCAGCAGATACCATGATCACAAAGAATCTGCGAGGAAACAGCATGAATCTCGTGATCCCATCAAGCGTCAGTGTTGCACTACTCGCACAAGGGACCATGCTCACAGTTCTACATTCTTTAACTTCATTATTTTTTTTGTAAAAGAGTAACCAGGAGGTTCACTAGACTCTTGCTTGATAACTGAGCATATTGGCATACTTGTTACGACGACAGCTTATCTTTATCTTTATCTATCTTCGTATTTGGGTCGAATCGAAGCGGCATTTGAGTGTTCGCGATAAAAACTAGCGTAAGTTCTTCTTTCAGTGATAACAGTGTCAAGTAATTCCTATGCCTTCATGAAACAAAATGACAATTAACGTCCCTCTTGAAGAGTTGAACATTTATTTGACGATTCCTTCATAGACTTTAAACACGGACAAACAACAACAGAGAGGCTTATAAGATATTAAGGCATTTTGACGGATCACATCTTAGTATTGGAAAATCACATTCGAAATACAGTTTCTGGACCAATCAGAATCACTCGAAGAACACCGTTCATATAGAAAGTCTTAACAGGAAAAGTTCTCTAAACAGTTCTAAACTGATAGCTTCTTCAAAAAATAACTTGCCCATGAAATTTATCACAATTTGTTTGTATCACATCGAAATAACAACCATGAATTGATAAGTGAAAAGACATAGTAACAGTCTTAGAAATTGCTATAAAAAATCCGCAAGAAGGGAATTATTGACGGAGAACTATCGAAAAACTACACCTATGGTCGCTCATTATGTCATTCTCAGTTGATAATCGCCGTTCTGCGTCACGTAACGTACCCAAGGCATCGCTTGATATCCACTTTTCTCGATAATTTTCAAATAACGTACCTAAAGGCATTGTTAGTAAAGAAACATGTTATGCGACACATATAACAACAAATAAAAAGTTTGCTAGAAAGACAAAGGATAAAGCTGTCGGCGTTGAACAATGCTTGAGGAATGCGCCATGCATTCGACTTTATTAAACACCGTTTAGAGGTGACCGAATGCATATCTGGCCTGTACAATGACTCGCGGTGGCCTACCGATGTATCGAGCCAGTGCTAGCATCCTCCCAGACAAGTCTGGTACTAATATTGCCGACCCAGGTGGGATCGAAGGCTTGGTGGACTAGAGGCACGGGAATCGATCCCATGTTTATTGCAGGGCGCCTCCGACCACTGTGCCACACGCGTCCATAGAAGTATGTTAGACTTTAAAAATCCGGGAACTTTAAATTCGAAAAAAGCTGTTTAGAAATTGAGACTACAGTAAGAAAGAAGTAAAAGCGGTGTACCTGGAGACCACTTGTAGTGTAATAAGGAATTTCGAATTTCACTTGAATCGGTGGTTTGCCTTCTACCTCTTCGCTCACAATAGAAGGCAGTGAGAAATGTGCACGCATCAGATATTCACGTCCACCTTGATTGTTGATTAATGTGTTTTGATATGATTTAGTAAAGACAGACGAAAAGTTAGCGAACTGATTAGCAACGTTATGACCTCTACTGGAGTCATTTGTAACAAAACACTCTGGCGTGTATGATCTCTACAGAGGTCATATTCTTTTTGCTATAATGAATCATAGCCGTCGCATGAAATGATTAGTTTTTAAGAAGTACAAAAATAAACCCAACATATGCTACAAAACACTCCCACATGCTCGCTGACAGCAACGTCTTTTCATAATGGATTACAACAACATTTAGTAAGTAGCTGCACACGTACCCTTTATACCCACGCAGCGATAGATGTCATGTTCTCAACCCCTCAACTCTTCAGGATATCGAAATATTATGGCCTACCGATGTAACAATTCAGCACTTTTATCGTGCCAGACAAGTCTGACATCAATCATTGCCTATAATAAAGAGATACAGAACGGATTGATTAGCCTACCGTACGGGACTGAACTAGTGACTATGTGTGACGGGCCACCTCTAACTAATATGCTACATGTGCCTTATTTCCTCATTACTTAGTTACAAGCAATGCTAAAGCCATAAGAACCGTAGGTCACTGTGTCGAATATATTGAAAAAATCGAAGAATGTTTTCCTCTGAGATACTAACCTGGGAAACTGCGAATTGTCCACACAAAGGCATTCAGCTCAGGTACGTATTTCACTGATCCTACGCTCGTCTTGAATTTTGGCGAATCTGCATCAGATGGCACTGGGATAACTACTTCGACATGGTTGGCTATTGATTGCCGTTTGAACTGAGATTTCGCCTAAATACATGGACCTATAGGATACCCAGGAAAACAACGACCTAGGATAATGAAATCTGACATCGCACACTCTATAGGAAACAATTCTGTACTACTGAAACGTCATGTCGCCGCATACAAATCACTTCTAACATCTATTATACATGTGGACAGAATCCACCACCAATATCAAGATCCACCACTGTCCTAGTATCAAACTAGTCCCAAGGTGGCAAATCTCCCGCTTATCCACAAGGGTGGCGACCGCCTGTGGTGGTGACGACTTGGAGCAGACTTTGGCTAGGCTGTCCTCAGGACTCCAAGGAGACACAATGGCTAGACTGGTAAAACTCCGTAAAAACGGAAATTATGCTGGAGCCCGCACAACCAGCGAAGACGGGCCATCCAAGTACCCAAGTAAGAAAGCGGATAGAATTCGCCAGCAATTCGCAATGATATTTGCGAAATTGACTTGAGCATAATCACTTCAAAGCATACGAAAAGCATGCAAACATGAAAAAACTGCAATTTCTCTCAGAAATATGAATCATTACGACCACAAAGAAATAGGCATACATATCTAAAATTACTATGTCAACCTGTCACCTGACCAAGGAAGAGGGATATTTGCCTGTAATTCAACAAAAATCCTTATTAGGATCAGACCGAAATTGAAGTACCAAGACCGTACCTTAACCATGTATTCCACACGAGAGTGCGTGTGCTTCTCTACAACTGCTTCAACCCAAATTAATGGCTTCACCTAAAGAACAGCTATTACAAGACATTGGAGCAATAGTTCTTAAAGGGATTTATAAAAGTTGCAATGGAAAGCTGCATGAATACATATGATGGGGAAAAAGACCGAAAAAAAGGCACTGTATTAATGGGGAGAGAGAGAGAGAGAAAGAGAAAGAGGGAGAGGGAGGAAGAGCGAGAGGGAGAGAGGAGTCTTCAACAATACTTGTAATGATTGTAAGAATTCCAGCTTATTCAATTCCTCAAAATGCTATAATATATCCGCTAATAAATGTACGGTGCTTCACAAATTCCTTAAAGCAGAAACAAGATCGATAATAGACCTGAGTTGTAAGACGATAGCTCATCAGTTCAAATTCCCCATCTGGTGGAATGAATGAAATCGTGCGTTCGGCTTCAAAGCGCGACAGTCGGACACATTGGTGAAATTTCACGTCTTCTAGTTCGACGCCTTTGGAACTGCGGCTAGCTACAAATAGAATGCGATAAACGAGCCAAAGAACGGAGGAAAATCTGGTTGCCGAGAAGGTACTGCCACTTTTCAAACAATCCAGAGCAGAAAAAAAGAGACAAAAATGGAAAACGCACTCTTCGTAAAACATCAAAGAACCAGAAATATCAAAGGATAGGATTTCCACACTATTACCTCGTGAGCCAGCGGATGCTTGTTCAAAAATAACCTTGTCGTTAAGACCGAGTCGCAACTCCGGCATTCCGCTCAGAACTACTTTCATTCGAATCGAACCGATGATTTCACTACGAAGTACAGTGCCCGAGGCATTAGCCTTCAATAAAATGTTTTATCAACACATTCATTACGACGTCGATTATTTGATAACTATAGTACTTGATAAACTGTGGATCAAACAGACTTACGTGGAAGACTTCACGCCATTGCCCTAAAGGTCTATAATTCTTCCAAAACATTACTTTTCTTAGATCTGTCCAAAAGTTGAGTTTTTAAAACATGGTCCATTTTTTAAAAAAAAAAGCGGTGAAAGCAAGACGATATACACATTAAATACGCATATCACTACGTATTCCTGAACGATATTCCGCCCTTTTCGTTCCTCGAAATGTAAGCCTTAGAAAGAAATGGCGAAAAAAAAACGAATTCTACACTCTACCCACTAAGCGATTTATATTGGCAGAATAAGACGTGTATCAGGTCGAAAAAAATTTCATAATTTAATAGGGTTTCACTTCATCTACTTCCCAACGGTTTACCGCCTCAACGTCGCTGAGAGGTGTTCCTGGGTGTCAGGCTGCGATGTACACTGGGGAATTCATACCCCCTGCAAGGTCTCCTAAGCTAAGGAGCCCGACGTTCCCATCAGGAAGCCCAGCTAGTACTGAACCAATACCAGGATCCACCAACGTCCTGGTACCAAACTAGTCGCATTGTGGCAAATCTCCTTCTGATCCACAAAGGCGGCTACTGTCTGTGGTGGTGACGACCTGGGGCAGACTTTGGCCAGGCCGACCTCGAGACTCCACGGAAACACAATGGCTACACCAGCACAACTCCAAAAGTAGAAATTATGCTGGGGTCCGCACAAACAGTGAAGACGGGCCATCCAAGTATCCAAGTAAGTAACTCCACCTACTGAAGTTTGTTTATTTAGACGTGTGTTTTATATTAAAAGTAGCCCAGTGGATTTTCATCTTCATGCATTGAAACTAACACACTTTGTCGCGAATCTATTAAACAGCACTGTTTCGATAGTTCTCTAGTGCTGGTATGAGCGTCGATAGCAAGGTCATGTTTGGAATGCTTTCAATTTGACAACAACCATTTCCGCAAATATGTTAAATTCACAAAATTCAGTACTAAAACTCAAGTGAGACATACCAACATGTTAACACTCTCAATTACGTCCAAGAAAACCTCGTTCTTCCTATACTTAATGCCATCTGACCGCCATGACACAGCGTTTGTGACCGCCATGGGGGGACGAGGAGCGATTTCGAGGCGGTGTCCCTCCTGCGTGATGTATCTGATGAGGAAATGATTGGAAGGAAGCTCAAAACAACAATCATATTCCTGCTATAATTTCTGCAAATGAACCCACTCCTGTAGTATTCGACTCTCTGTTGTCTGTGGATAGCCAAAATCCATCATTTCGTCGAACAGCTCGTAAATCACAACAAAATTATCTCGGACCGATTCCTCCTCCAAATCTTTGAAATATTCGCAAAACACCTAGAGCACAGATATAGAAGGCAAAAATATTCGAACTGATTATGAAGAAGAACGATAGGAAGATAAAGAAGACAGAAAAAATTACCTCTACACATTTGTAAAGATACGAAAGCACCAACGCAGCGTTCATGTTCTTCTTCGATATGCTCACGACTAAAAAAGGGTGTGTAACGAGACAAAAAAACGGTGTTAAGAGGACATGGAGCTTACAAGTAAGTTTTACTTACGATAGAGATTCATGTGCTTGATAAATGTGTAGCTTATTTCGCCAGAGTGAATCACGGGAGAGTGAAGACCTTCATCCTCTTTCTCCACGAGGAGTGGCATGAACCGCTCGATGCACGACATCTCCACATCTCCTCGGTAATTTCTTGACACGATAACCTGAGATATTCGCACTATTTTAAGAAATAGTGGATCTTTCCATTCGAAAAAGAACAAGCCACTACGAAACAAAGTGTAGGATAAGGAGTTATGAAACCAATCAAACCAGAAACACTGAATCAAGCCACACACGCTTCCGAAACTCTGTCATTCGAAGGTTTTCAGTTCAGAAATTCCAAACCATAAATTTTGACTTCGCAAAGACGATGTCACATCTATCTCTTCACGTACAAAATAATGCGATTCCAGATCAAGATTTGACGACTTCTCTTACCATCGAAATGTCTCAGAAAAGAAAACTTACATTTCCTTTGAGATCGAGGATAAAGATGGCCGAGCAAGACATTCTGCAGTGAACAGAAGTCCAGCTTGCTGCGTTGCCGCAATCTATAATCACAACGAGTAACTGGGTTCCACCACGTTCGAAAGCATACAAAGCAAACGTGGCAATCTCGTAGAGGGGGAAGAAAACGATTACAGTCGGATATGAACAATAAAGAACTGTAAGTAAGCAACTGACTCATACGTGTAAAAACAACAAGGCAAACAGATCTGAGCAATATATCTGTCTACGGATAGATCTGTCGATCATGTTATCTGAACGGCAACTGGTCTCTCGATTTCAAGAGATTGATAGATCAGAGCAAAGGAAATATTAAATCTCAGATAAACGAAGATTCTGTTCTTACTTGAACAATGAGAAAAAAATTCGACATGATCAATTTAAAATGGAAAGTTAAAAAAAAATGGTATAACTCGTAAGAGCATGGCTCTGAGGAAAGCGAAATCGCTGAAACGTCAGTCATCGAGCTACAACACCAACAAAAACAATGGCAACAACAATGACGACAACGGAAACAACGACAACATCGACAACAACGACGACGACAACAACAGCAACAACAACGACAACGACAATTTATACCAACCTCGCATCAGCTCAGTGCGATCAGTTCATAAGATCATATAAATAAAAAACGAATAAATCTACATGTTCTCATAGCCATGCACTTTTCTCCGTTGTGATATACTGTACAACGACTAGCACACTATAGGCTACCACTGAAACAATCCCGAATATGTAGAAACGACCTGGTGAGAGTCGAGAACTCGAACAAAAAAATCCTTCTGTGACAAATTCTGCTCAACACGGCAACCATGTGAATTAATGGCAATGTTTGGGAATACATTTCGGACAATACGCACTCCTTTCAATGTATTTCCTTCAAAACTGCTTCTTACCCTGCGTTGCCTTTCCAACTGAGTCAGTAAGCTCCATGCTACAGCTTTACTCTGCGTAGTCGGTGAGAAGCGATTTTCTACACAACGAAGTTTAGAAAAAAAGCAGTTCTAAAATGAGTAGGTTCTGAGTCTTACTGTAAGCGGGAAATCAAATGTAAACCCATGCTTCAACAATCAGTTAGTAATTTGACGTATTCGAGAACTGGTAAGACGAGTTTCCATGTTGAATGGTAAGACCGTTAACCATTACCATCCATTACTGCAGAAGGGACCGAATTATCCTTTCTGATAAATCCAACTGACACAGTGCAGTAATCCGCTTTACAACGAGACGTCCACCGACCAGCAATGTGGATTGGCTCCGCAGCTTTAGCAATGCAACAACCTTACAGTAGATTAGTTTACAGCTTCGTTAGTCGTTGAGATGGGAGCGCACAAAGGTTAGGCGTTTCTTGAAATGTAAAATGCAAACCTTCTCCACTTGTTTCGAGTAAGATACAGAACAAGGTGGACGATCTAAAAATCGAAAATAGAAAGAGGAAAGAAACAAGTGACACATAATATTGACTTTTTAGCATACAATAACTATATCTATAAATACAAGACCCTTGGAAGCTAGGATGCGAAGATAGAAGAGAACCACTGCACCATGAAACTTTCTCATTAGCAGCAGTCTTAGTGCTAATGAAACAGTATGAAGCGCAACGAATCAGCGCAGCACTCATGCATGAACGTGTTTGCACAGCACAGACTAAGCCTCGGCACCCCAAATGTGCACGGCCAGGTCGACGTACTTGTTTCGCAAACGCTCTTCCTGTGAACCACAAAGTGTAGAAGGTAGCTCTGCTCGGAAAACACCTTGTACAACATCTCGGTAAGGGAAGCTATCAACTGAAGACGAAAAGCAGAGCCAAAGAAATCACAGAAAAACAACTGGAAGAAACTGCATTAAGATCAATGCACATCGTCGCGGATGCTCTGTAAACGTTACGAGCTCAATCAAAAGGAATCCACTCTAATATACCACAGTATACCACAAGAAAGTTTCCACCAAAAAGAAAGAAAACGATACAGATTGCCTTAGTGCTAAACTACATCACTCCAGTTTTGCAAACTGAAATAAAAATTGCAGATGTAAATGCTAATATACCTGTGAACAGGACTGTAAGGACCACCCTGATTCTGGAAACGGTGAAGAATCGAAATAAGTACAGACAATAGTTTTAAGACACAGCAGCCCCTCCAAACCACTTGTGTTTGTCCGAAGCAATTCCGTCCCAATGCACCACAATGTTGAATTCGTAGATGATAATTTCTTAACATTATTGGGGCTCAGAGACTAATTCTCACCTCATCTTAAATCGGTAAGCAATAGAACGTACTCATGATGGAGAGAGAGCGGAAATCAAAACGCCATATTTGGAAAAAATAGACTTAAGTGGAATATAATCCACGTCATTCCAAACAATCCCCCACCCGGCAGACCTCATTAAAAAATGCAAGCACATTCAACCGACACAGCTATACTTGGAGTAAAAGCTAAAATCTCCCAGCGTTGATCAAACCCTGAGGGATGTGCCATGCATTCGACTTCATTAAGCATCGCTGGAGGTGACTGAGTGCATATCTGGCCTGTACAATGACTCGCTGGGTGGCCTACCCATGTATCCAGCCAGTGCTGCTATTCTCCCAGACAAGTCTGCTACCAATCTACCGACCTCCAATGGATGGAGAGCTTGGTGGCCCTGGGGCACGGGGATCAATCCCATATGTGTGTTACACGGCGCATCCGACCACTGCGCTACACGCGTGCTATAGTTGGAGTAAAAGGCAAGACTCATAGTGAATCTTTACATAGTGATCAAGTAGGGACTAGAACCGGAACTTTAGGACTAATCCATACAGACTTGCTAAAACCGATGCGAGCTCTTCCTCGTCATCGGTCCATACAAACAGTCAAAGCTTTCATAATTAGTTACTCGCAAATATCTTTACGGCGACATAGATCTTTGACACTAAAAAATTGAAACCAAACGGAAACCCATTCGAGTTAGAAAAATATGAGGCGAATGGAACTCTTCTAGTTATTCACACGAATACATAGACTTTTATTTATGGAACATAGGGTTAGAAACAGACAAGCCCGCTTCCGTATTTGAACAACCAGATCGGCAAGAATATAGAAACACTTCTAAGTATAGGGTCACATTTTATAATAATGAAGAAATATCGATTGCAAGATATCGAACAGGCAACAGAAAAGAACAACACAGAACAACAACAACATGAAGGATCGCAGTGGCAACAGTGAACAACATTTAGTACCTATAATGCTCAGGCTTGAAGGGACCATCCTTTGGAATACCAAGGTAAGCAGCCTGGTCATCAGTGAGCTTGGTTAGCTTAACACCGAGCTTCTCAAGATGCAGTGCAGCCACCTCTTCATCAAGACTTTTGGGCAGGACATAGAGCCCAACTTTGTATTCCTTGGGAGTACCATGCTTAGTCCAGAGCTCTATCTGTGCCAATACTTGGTTGGTAAATGAATTCGACATCACGAATGATGGATGACCAGTGGCACAACCAAGGTTAACTAGACGACCTTCAGCAAGTAAAATAATATGACGACCATTTTTCAGCAAGTAGCGGTCCACCTTAAACGAAAAAAAAGTTACATGTGAACTAAACTATCTTACTATAGATGTACTACAATTAACTAATGCACAGCTAGCAGACCTGAGGTTTCACAGTGTCTTTCCTTACAGCATTCTCATTCAACCACTTGACATCGATCTCACAATCGAAGTGTCCAACATTGCACACAATAGCATCGTTGGGCAGCATTTCCATATGTCGACCGAGTACAATATCCTTGCATCCAGTAGTAGTGACAACGACATTGGCCTTCGAAGCAGCCTCGTCCAAAGTGGTTACCTCATAACCCTAAATATGAACCCTTATGAATCCATACTGGGCTGGATTATTGATTCGTAATTAATGTTTGTGCAGTCTTACTATGCCTGCGATCAAACTAACCCTCCATGGCTGCTTGCAGAGCGTTAATAGGGTCAATTTCGGTTACGATAACACGTGAACCGAAAGCCCTCAGTGAAGCCGCTGATCCCTTCCCGACATCACCGTATCCGCAGACAACGGACACCTATAGAAAATACTTTTATCTAGCAGAAAAAAAAACGCAGGAACTGACACATCTATACCACATGAGTAAAGAGGAGTGGAACAGGATGAAATATGGACAAGAACAAAACAACTACCTTTCCAGCTAGCATTACGTCGGTGGCCCGTTTGATGCCATCAGGGAGCGACTCACGAATTCCGTAAAGGTTGTCAAACTTAGACTTGGTCACTGAGTCATTTACATTAATAGCGGGGATCTGAAACGAATAGTGTTTGGCTAACGGAAGCAAATTATGTATAAATACATATGTGTGTGTATACATACATATACATATATCCGTAAAAGGATAAAAAGTAAAGGATAAAGCTCTCGGCGCTGAGCAATCTCTGAGGGATGCGCCATGAATTCCACTTAGTTGAGCATCGTTGGAGGTGACTGAAAGCATATCCGGTCTTTACAATGACTCGGAGTGGCCTGCCGATATATCGAGCAAGTGTTGCTATCCTCCCAAACAAGTTTGGTATCAATGCTCCGATCCCAGATGGATCGAAGCCTTGATGCGCCAAGGGCGCGAGGATCGATCCCATGTGTGTGTTGCAGAGGCGCCATATATCCGTGTATATTAAAAACGATATACACACGACAGTATAGCATTCGAGAGTTTTGTATATGAATGCGAAACTGGTGAAAGCTTCAGCTCCATGTTACTACAAAGCACTACTTACGTGAAGCCACCCTCCGTTAATCTTCGACAACTCGGTACAAAACCATAACAGACCTTGAGTTCACCCTTGTCGAGCATTTTTGCGAGATTGTGCACTCCAGTGGTGGTTTCTTCAGAAAGCCCGTAAATTCCTGAGAGGTATTGTGGATACTTCTTATGGACGATGTTGGTGAGATCACCTCCATCGTCGAGAATCATGTTAAGAGGTCGGCCACCAGAAAACACAAGTGTCTGAAAAATTTAACTAACCTCTTTAAAGAAGTGAATTCTGACTCAGTGATTACCCCTGATTTTTTTTCATACTTCTTTACACGGTTCATAAAGCGGAAAACAGCGTCTTTTTATACCTGCTCGATGCACCACTCGTACTCTTCATCGGTTTCTCCTTTCCAAGCGTACACTGGAACTCCAGCAGCAGCGATAGCGGCTGCAGCATGGTCTTGAGTAGAGAAAATGTTACACGACGACCACTGGACCTGAAACCAAGACGACGTTCCAATAAAATTAAACCACTCGTAGTTTACAACAAAACTCCTACATTTCCACTCCCGGGTCTCCATCAGGAAGCCCAGCTAAGAGTAAACCAAAACCAGGATGCACCACCGTCCTAGTATCAGTATATTACTCGCATGGTGGCAAATCTCCCTCTGATCCACAAGGGAGGCCACTTCCTGTGGAGGTGACGATTTCGGGCAGACTTTGGCCAGGCTGATCTCGGGACTCCACGCAAACACAATAGCTAAACCAGCAAAACTCCGAAAAATGGAAAATATGTTGGGACCCCAACAGCCAGTGAGGACGGTCCATCCAAGTATCCAAGTATATCTGCACACCAATAGAAGCGTTCACGCCATATTTTCTGGGAAAGTCAGGAATTAAAGTGCGCAATCGCTAGTTTCCCTAAACTGTAAAGAATCACGTTTTTTATTTTTGTCGGTATTGAGTCAATCGCGGATTTACGCAAAACTCTTAAAGCAATACGTTTTTTAGATTCATAGAAGATCACACCGGACGGTAGCAATAGATCAACATCCGCCCCAGTATAAAAGGGCAGCGCTGATCGAAGGTCCCTACTCGAGCAGTGCTCCCTCCACTAGATTCGGTTCACGATCAGCTTGGGACCATCAACTCAGATCAAATCGGCTCTGAAGAAGGCGAAAGCGCAGAAAAAAAGAGTGAGTAGTAAGCAAATGAACATCTTCGTTTCTTTCTTCTTACGTTACGGTGTTCTATAATTTTGAGCTAGTTCCACGAGTTTTTGACTCCTGGTTACCACCAAATGCACACTTGATTTATAAAGGCATTGAAGTTAAAAAAATCACAAGTAAAAATACAACCAAATTATACATCGACTTTTAATAGAAGAGCAGCTCACCTCAGCTCCAAGCTCTACGAGAGTTTCGATAAGGACCGCTGTCTGGATGGTCATGTGGAGGCATCCCGCGATTCGGGCACCTTTCAACGGCTTCGTCGGCCCGTACTTGGCACGCATCGCCATCAGACCGGGCATTTCATTTTCAGCGATAACGATCTCCTGGAACAATGATGCTAACAATTCACTCAGGAACTAGTATGGCATTCGTAGGAGAAGATGAGCCACACAAACATGGCAGCAGATCACTTTAATAATAATACAACGTCTTATTTTCATGAAAGAAGCTTTAGCTGTTGACTGAACTTTTCGTGAAAGCTGGGAGAACAGGTATAAAAGGCACCGAGTGGCTTGAGACAAACCCTCAAGGTGATTAAATCTCTAATTTGTAAACAATATATGCATAAAGTAGTAAACATACCTTACGGCCAAAACTGGCGAGACCGATATCAGCGACTTTGTAAGCCGGTTTTGACGCAGCCATTTCGTCGTTTATTACCTTAAAACGAAAGTTTTAAGTAGCGAATGTCCCTATCTCGTCGGTGGGACCCAAAAGGTAGACTATACAGCAGCAGATAAAAGCGACATAAGGCAAAAAACTGAACAAACAACAAGGAACAATCGAACACGCATGTGAGTCAAGGAGAGAGCGCTCATCAAAGAATTCGTGTGGAAACAATAAATGCGGGCTACACTAGCGAACTTCTTCAGACTAAATTAGCCTAAAAGGTCTAATTCACGTGGATGTAGGCCTCGAGTGGATGATACGTAGCGAATGATAACAACTGCGGTACTGTGAACTCACTACTACGCTACAGGAAGGCCGGATCGATTGTTTCCAGGCATATCGTTGTTCTAAAGAGCGATATGAACAGCTTGTTTCGTAAGCGATCACGTCCGCAGCAAGAACGCTTTGGTAGATAGAAGACAGCAAACTCCAGTTTTCCAGATGTCGAACAGCGAGAAGCTTGCTGGAAGAATGCAGGGCAAATGTAAGGGTCAGGATGAGTCACGTCGTGGTACGTCCACGGATCACCCGACACCAGTGCTTGGCGACACACTGCCGCACCGGGAAGATCAGGATGGAAGAGAAATTACGAGGGAGAGCCGATGAACGAGCTTCCGAGGGATTCGTCGTTTCATCGTGGACGTCTCTCAGATGTTGGTCACACGAAGAAAGTAGTTTGTTTTCTCTTTTATTTCTCAAAAAAAAAGAAGGTACCGAAACGGCTCTTTAAAGCACAACTCACTACTTCAATCATTTATCACTACTAGTTCACAGGATTATACCCGTAGCTAAACAGAATGTCATTCGGTAGGCACACGTAAAAACGCTACCACCAGTGGTTTATCGATTTATGTTGGCTGAAGAGTGCCGAACTACAACGAACATTAGGAGGTCTCCATCACACAGAAGTGCCAGCCAAGTTAAGAAGAAGTTCGATATTTGCACAAGCTCGGCCAGGAATACACCAATGAGGGGAGATGCTGCCGTCCTGGTGACTTCTGGGGGATGCATTAGAATGACTACCTGGAGACTGCAGGTAGCGCGATTATCGCTAGACCTGTAAAGTTAGGTGGAAAGGATAAGGTCCGCATGATACTTCGTAAAAACGGGACCATTCAAGTCCAAACATTTGCAAACTAAGACGTTCATATCAAAGATGTTAACAAAATGAGAACATACAGCGAAATAAATGAAACTACTTAAGTACAAACGACGAAAACGAATAAGTACATGTATGGAGGTGTGCCATAAACACAGAAGGTTTGGAGTCTGCTGAGGCAATGATCGTATTCATCCGGAAGAAGAGAAGACCAGTAGAAAGCCTCTGTGTGCCGACTGCAGGTCAGAGCCGAGAAGCCACTGCTGAAACGTCTTCACCGCTCTCCTACAAGAAGTCTTCAAGAAACTAGCTCTTAAAAATAGATCTGTGGAGGAAATTATTTCTAGACGACCTCACTACTCTGCTTTCATAGAGGAATTTACAATCTCGTTCAACTGAACAGGTATGGACCTGCAGGAGTTCAAATGCCGTAGATGTTATTCTACTCAAATTTCTGTAACGAACGAGTACTTAGAGACGAGCATATTTTTTTATAGGTTTGTAGAGAATCGATTTTTTCAGTCATTAAGAGTTATCATTGTTGAGTGTTAGTTATTGAGTTATGATTGTTCCTACATTTCTATTTGCTTTGGGAAATGGATGCTGTGTAAACAAAACAGAAGATCGATCCGCGTTATCAGACGCACTATGGAGGGGGTCATGCTCACAGTCTCTCGTGTCACACATCTTGAGGGACGGAATTCGATGTTCCTAATTGGCGCACAACAGCTATCAGCGTCTGCGTTTGCCAGAATGTCGAGGGCACAATAAGGCGCACAAGCTGCTGACCAGATGGTCAGGCTCATTTACGAAAACTCTAACAAAATACAATGCTCTTTGAGTGTGTCTAACGGACAGGACCCATTGAATCAGTGTGGCTTACGATGATGGGAATATAGATTCTACTGTCACTGGCTCGAATCACCCGATGTTCGACGAGGACAGGTGTTGCAGGTGATGATGCTCAATGAATACTATTAACAATAACAGGAGTATAACCAGTTCTTTATAGCTTTCTAGTACTTCTATGATTTTGCTGAAACTAACAACTGAGCGTGGCTTACTCTATTGGAGAACAAATTAATAAATAAGTAATCTGATCCAATCGAATACGTACGCTATTCAGATGGGCAAAAACCTGTGGGTGCTCCTTTATAACCGAACATGGATGTTTTCCGGGAGTGCAGACGTAGATCAGGCTACTCTGTTCCCTCCACATAACTCCTCAAATGCATTAATTTCTTCTATGTTAACGTAACGCCTCAGGTACACGAATGATTTTTGTAGAAAGATCTTCGTGAGGAGGTGGTGGACCAAACTCAACGACCAAATAAGGCATCAGTTATCAAGACTGTTTCAGTTCACATGTAGGAAGGCAGCGTCCTCCGCTGATTAGAGACCTTTCCTTTAATTGTGATACGTTCTCAGATGGTTTGTGTCGAATGCGTGAAATTCGTGCCTTCCAATTCGAAGGAAGCTGGATGTGATGTTTCTTGGTCCCGGAGCGCGTCTCTCTTGATGTTCTTGATTGACTCTCTCACGATAAGAATCCAAAGAAGTTTCTTCTCCAGTGGGGAATTTTGTGTTCGGAAAGGCGGTTATGCAGGAGGAAATATTCTAATAGGAACTTTCCGCCATAGATTTCTTTTAACGGCAAGGGCCTGGTAGCAATCCCACTTCCCTTTACCTGAGCTAACATTATATTCGTTACGGTCCCGATGAGATTTCTTTTGTATTGGTTCGTTTTTCAGCTGACTGTAACACATTTCTGCTGATGCTGCTAACGAGTGTTCCTGCAGAGATTTGAGGTTGACATTTTAGCATTCATGTCAAGGGTGTTGCGATCAAGTATATCGGCTTCATGTATTTTTTCATTGACGATCTAACATGAGGGTGATTAGAAACCAATACTGCAGAGTGAGGTTACTTCCTTCGAGCGCTGCTTCACTCAAGAAGAGTTGACTCGGACGAGTACAAAGACCCTCAACGTGATGACGAACGGCTGTGGATCATCGACTGGGATCATCGGCCCAGACAAAAAGGCGAAACGTTAGCCGAATGCAATTTTTTATCAACCTCGTGTGAGTTTATGAATGAGAAATACATGTTGATTAGCCATGCCAAGGTTGAAGAAAATTCGGTTTTTGAAATACATCGGCTTCAGTTTCATTCACTTTTGAAATGACTTCTTGTCCATGTCGTAGTACTCGGTTCGGTCATCGTGTTCTAGCCAGTTATCCAGGAAAATGAATCCATCTAGGAATGTCCTCGTCATCCATGACTTAGCACTTCGTTCTTATGCGATTTCAAGGGAAAAAGAGATAAAAAATTTCCTAGGATGTTTTAGAATTAAATCTTCCAATAGAGATGAGTATCATCAGATCCAGAAGATAGCCCTGCGGTAATCTCAAGAAGAAACCACGTTCTATTCTTCAGGATCTAATCTATCATTGTGTTGACCTTGAAAATACTGGCTATGTTTTCTCCCCAGAAAAAGTGGAATCCTTTTTTAAGAGAAATGTTCTACGGAACGGTAAGTGAAATAATTCGTCCCTTCTTTTTTTTCACAGGAATCTCCTGAGTACAGCGTGACCTCGGACTTCGGTAACTCAACCATTATGTGTACAATACGGCTTATTGTAGATGTAACGAAATGATCACGCATGGCAAAGTAATTAGAAATGCTATGTAATGCATAAAACGTTGGTTCGATTCCGCACAAGCACCTTTTGCAAAAGTTCCGGAGAAGCCGACTCCATCACCTCTTCTGTACCCATAAATTGATGCGAGAAGAGGTAGCCACTGTCTGGAGGATGGAAACACTAACTTGATAGATCGGTAGGGCACCAGAGGTCATTGTTTAAGCCAGATGTTCATTTAATCATATTTATGATGCAGCGAATGGAGTTGAATACACGGTGCATTCCCAAGTGATTGAGCAATAGCGAACGCTTTATCTTTCATGGACAATAAGTGAATAGGCAGATAACTGATAGCTTTACAGAGGTCATATGAAGACAGAAGTAAATTCTCGTGTACATCGATGGTGAAGAAGACTGATTAGATCGCGTGCAATAACAGATGAGAATTATTCTAGGTAGAGATTATACGGTAGAAAGAAGGAGGAGATTCCAGAGAGAAGCGCGACATTTCATAGGGAGAGAGAGGTCCTAGTAGGAGTTGCTCCAGCTGTGTGATGAAATCGCATTTGCCGGGAATAAAAGAGGAAACACAATAACGGCAGTATAACAATAAACTCTAACTGATAGCGCTATATGCCGTGCCACCGGCTTGCACCGTTAATTTTATGGAAATGGAATCGCGACCGCAATGCGATTTCGTAATATGGAAGGGCGTTAGTATAAACTGAACGGTGTACGAACAACAAAGGAACTGTTCAGTTTAAAAGGAATCTACAATCTAATAAAGCGGACTTTACTGGTGCAGTGAACAGAACATCGGAAAGGCGATTCCCATCAACTGCTTTTCCTATTCTGACGCTGAAACCTGGAACGATAACTTTGTAGAAAATAATTCAGTTAAGAGGGGGGCGGATAGTAGAGTGGCAGTGATGTCCGTCATCATGAGACCATGGTGGTAGATCGATTCAGCTCCGGGCCAACCAAGCCTCTGATCTCTCTGGGGTCGGTAAACTGCTACAGGAATTGTCTGGGAAAAAATCACTCCCTGCACTCTAATTGGGAATGCTCCAGCCCGGCTATCTCAGGACTCGAGAGAGAACTGGCCTGACCAGCACTCTACGACATTCAAGTTGAAATGAAATTCCTTAAGCAGCAACCGAATCCACACGGAAAAGTTGGAAGATCTTCGTGGACAATGGATGCGAGGAAACGAATCGAATGTAAGAAGTGCTGGGATCCGCACAGTAGACGTGAAGACGGGTCATATAAAATTTAAAAAAATCAGTTAAGAGTGAAACCTTCTCTAGCTTGTTGTATGTCCTTTGGCGTCAGCGACACCGTATGAAAACTTTGGAACCCTATAGGAGTGGACTACACGATTAATGTCGTAGCTACTTGGATATAATGATAACAACATTGTTCTAAGGATAATGCGGATCATCGTAGTCTTTCTGAAGTACGTCGCTAGCTGTCACCTGTCGTCTTGTTGACCACCGAGTGACTCATGCGGGTGTCAATAAATCTACTTTCTTCCTGTCGCATGCAAGAGTAGCCCAACGGATTCTGCTCGCTCTAGGGACTTGCTGAGCATCATACTTCTCGAGAACTCTGAGCACCGCGTCGGTGGATTTTCTGCTGTGCATCTGACATCCTAAGGAATCCAGTGGCTAACGACTCTTATCAGTCGGTTGTCGTTCATACGCACTATTTGCTCACCTTATCTTCGACGATGGCGTATAGAATTGCGTCTTCTTTGATCGTTGACGTTGCTTAGAGATGTGGATCCCTTCCCTTACTTGCGCGACATGGGGACGCTCCTAGCATCGTCCTTTCGACTGCACGTTCAATAACGCTGAGTGATTTTTTTCAACCTTCTTACGCAGCGACCAGGTTTCTAACGCATACGTTAACGCAGAAAGTACCATTAAGTCGAAAATATGGGCACGGAGTCGGGTGTTCTTTGTTCTCTTCACTACATCCTCGATGCTCTTGAATGCTCCCCATGCCTCTCGTTTCCTTCTGCTCAACTCTGGAGCTAAGTCGTTCAACATGTTGATTTCCCGATCTAGATAGACATAACTGGAGCATTCGGAGATATTCGTTCCGTTGAGCATGAATGGGGCATGTGAAACCAATCCGTTCTTCATGAACATCGTTTTTGTGAGATTTAGTTGAAGACCAATCTTTCCACAGGCTTTATCAAAGTCGGTAAGCATACGTTCCGCTTTGACTAATGTTTGGTGTTACAAAGACGATGTCATCAGCAGAGCGAACATGATGTAACTGCCGACCATCGATTTTCACTCCCATATTATCCCATTCCAATGTTCGCATGACGTTCTGGCGGGTGCCGGTAAATAATTTTGACGAGATGGTATCGCCTTGCCTAAACCCCCTTTTTAACATCAATGTTAATATCGTTGTAGAATGATGATATCTTGGCTGTGAAATTTTTGTACAGCTGATGAAGAATCTTTATGTACTGAGTAACGACTCCCTGACTGTCAAGGGCTTCCAAGGCTGCTTCTATCTCGACTGAATCAAAGGCCTTTTTGTAAATCGATGAAGGTAAGACAGAGCGGTCTTTTGTACTCTCGCAATACTTCAGTGAGCCTTGTAATCGTGTGCATGTAGTCCATCGTAGCAAATTCTTTTCGAAACCCCTGCTTGCTCACATGGCTGTCTTGTTGGTCTTCCACTGAGTAGGGCCTTGCATTCAGACAGGGTAACGTGTGAACAGCCCAGCCAGTGTGTTTACGAGAACTGGCGGAAGGTTCTTCAGGTGTTCTGATCTTATCCTGTCCGGATCTGGTGTTGTTCGATTTTCCACCGACGAAATGGCATGTCGGATTTCGGAAGGAGAACCGGTGGTACATATATCTCCTTTATATATAATGTAATATATATAATATATCCATCCTCCTTTACTTCATATGACGAAAGGTGGACGTGGCTATCGAAGAGATCTGAGTAGTATTCGTGAGTGATTTTCTCCATTGCCTTTCTGGATGCTGTAACTGTTCCATCTGAGCGTCGGAGCGCAATCATCTGTGATTGGCGAAGCATCGATGGGCTTTGCGAATGCTTTTACCGGCATATGCAGCTTCGACCAGTTACGCTATATCGGCAACTATCGTCCAGTCTGATTGCTGCCTGTCGCCTGCAAACTTTTTCACTCGAGTCATCCTAAACGGATTGACAGAACACTGGAGGACAGCCATGTGAGCAAGCAGGGTTTCGAAAAGGATTTACTACGATGGACCACATGCACACGATAACAAGGCTCATTGAAGTATTGCGAGTACAAAAGACCGCCCTGTCTCACTTCCATCGCTTTACAGAAGGCCTTTGATTCAACTGAGATAGTAGCTGTCATGGAAACCCTTGAGAGTCAGGGAGTCCTTACTCAGTACATAAAGATTCTTCATCAGCTGTACAAAAATTTCACAACCAAGATATCACCATTCTACAATGATATTAAGATTGATGTTAAAAAAGGGGGTTAGGCAGGGCGATACCATCTCGCCAAAATTATTTACCGGCATCCGCCAGAACGTCATGCGAACATTTGAATGGGATAATATGGGAGTGAAAATCGATGGTCGGCAGTTACACCATCTTCGCTTTGCTGATCGTCCTTATATCACCAAACATTAGCCAAGCGGAACGTATGCTTGCCGACTTTGATAAAGTCTGTGGAAAAGATTGGTCTTCGACTAGATCTCACAAAAACGATGTTAATGAAGAACGGATTGGTTTCGCATGCCTCCTTCACGCTCGACGGAATGAATATCTCCGAGATGCTCCAGTTATATCCATCTAGGTCGTGAAATCAATATGATGAACGACTTAGTTTCAGAGCTGAGCAGAAGGAAACGAGCGGCAGGGGAGCTTTCAAGAGCATCGAGGATGTAGTAAAGAGAACGAAAAACACCCGACTCCGTGCCCACCTTTTCGACTTAACGGTATTTCCTGCCCTAACGCATGCGTCAGAAACCTGGTCGCTCCGTAAGCAGGATGAAAGACCACTCAGCGTTATCGAACGCGCAGTCGAAAAGGACGATTTTAGGAGTCTCCCGTTTCACACAAGTAAGGTATGGAATCCGATGCTCCGACCTGCGTCAACGATCAAAAATCAAAGATGGCGTTCTGTACGCCAAACAGTTGAAGATAAGGTGGGCCGGAAACGTAATGCGTATGAATGACAACTGATGGACAAGAGCCTTAGTGACTGAATTCCTCGGGATGTCAAACGTACTGCAGGAAGACTACCGACCCGATGATCAGAGTTCTTCACGAAGAGCCTAGAAGAAAGATATGATGCTCGACGAGTCCCCAGAGCGAGCAGAACCCACTGGGCTACTCTTGTACGCGACAGGGGAAAAATGGAAGATTTACTGGCGCCCGCTCGAATCACTCGACGATCAACGGGACTACAGGTGATACATGTGATACAGGTGATGCAGCTTCGACAATTACTGCTGCTCTTCTTTCTTTAAGATCTTCTTTTATCGTCTGTCTGCATTGTTTTGCAAATTCGGGACGTTAGATCGCGGTTGTCTTCAGCTCATGCGATTCCACACTGGCGTGTCAGCTCGAGTGTTTCTGGACACAGACGTCTCTTGGTGACTTTCGAACTCTCAGCTTTCATAGCATTAATATGAAGATGTTGAATGAGCCGATCGTGTTCTTCGTCGATGATATCGACAACGGTATCTTCCCAACAGCCGACTAATGAATTGAATAAGTCCCAGTTTATGTTGGTTCTGGGACTTCGGTTTTTGAATTTAGCGGCTTTTTCTACTCTCCGCAAGAAAGGTTTGTTAGGTACACCTGCAAATGCTGTAGTTTCCTGTGTGCAATATGAATCCTTATGAAGACGAGGCGCTCGACGGAGTAAACCAGCAATGTTCTGTTGACGACTGCATGAGACGAGAGTGTAGACGACTGCATGAGACGAGAGTGTAGATTAGCGATTAAAATGGCTTACAGTTTCCCAATTTCGACCAACTCTCGAAATATGTTAAGGACTGACTTTCATTAAGCCTAGTTAACAACAGATAGTAAACATTTTTTTATATGACTGATTTGACACGAGGTTGATATAAAAAAACTTTTATTCGGCTAACGCTCCGGCTCTTTCGCCTTCTTATACGTCGCGTTGACCCGAGTCGGTTGTCCTAAGTTGGTCGTTGTGGCAATGTGGGTGTTCGTTGTTGCATCGAATCGAATTCGACAGAGGGAGCACTCGAATGGGTGGGTAACTTCACTAAGCGGTGCTCTCTTTGTGACCACGACCATCCTGGAGCCACGGATTCGCGTCAACGCGGCCCTGGAGAATGCAAACGCGCAGAAACGTTGACTGAGCAAAAGTTTTTTGTACCAAATTCGTGTCAGTTCAATGACGTAGAAGAAAATTCTCCAAATGTTTTCCAATCAAAGTAATTCAGAGTAAGCTTAATGTGGATGTTTGCACAATGGTGATTGAGCTCGTTGTTAAATGCGACACCGCAACCGAAATGCTATTGCGCGCCACAAATGAGTGCATCCCCCATAGTCACAGAGGAATTCACCACGCAGATGTTAAAAGTTTCTTAAAAGTTTATAATTCCGTTGAGGTAGAATTGGAGTTACAGTAGTAACCATACTGGTATGCTGCTAGTTATTCGTGAGAAAAGCCAAAAAAAAATTGAAGTACTCAAATAATTATTTGTAACACATCCCAAACGCAGTTTAGCTGCTCAATGCCGTTCTCCGCGAACTTGGACGATTTCTAAGAGAACTCCGCTTCTGTTGTGAAGCGACAATTCTTGTGCTAAAACCCGCTGGCTTTCGTGGAAATGGCCCACATAGATAAGCCAACCCTTATCTCCGCTTACAAAATACTTCAGCAAATCCTCTGGGGATGCAGAAGCAGTGTGATTCGGTGGTATTGACAAAATCTGCTGTGCCAGAATTAACAAACTGGTGAAAAATCCACGGCGAGCTAATATTTCGAAACCAGTTGATCACAGCTGTTCAGAAGTGGCCTTGTCAGTTCATGAGTAGTGAGATCCGACTTCAGAATGAAGGCGTTTCAGAAGTCTTCTTTATCATTCTGACGATGGAATTCGTGTGCCTAGTCGGTATTCGAGCGAAGCGACATTTCTTGCGAATGCAACGCGTTAGAGAATTCTCTGTAGATGAGGTAATAACGAAAGCTCGTTTTGTTTAATTGGAGCAGTAGAAGAGCAGCTAATGTTATAAGACCACTTAAATACCATCAGATCCCTCGAGAACATCCCAGTGTGTTCTAATCCAGACCGCATTACTTCTTCATAATTATCTGCATCTATGCGTAGAAAACGTTGTACGAACTACTTTGAAGTGCTGAGTCACAACTTAGTAGCTGCAGTTTTATTTCTATGCACGTTTTCCACTGTTAAACATTCCTTGAGTCTCATGGGGAAGTTTCCTTCTGAGGAATTTCCAAAGCCAACTGCTTTCTTCCTAGAGTTGTCATTTATACTGCTTACGTTATTGTTGAATTATGGAGTGCTCCCACGACTCACTATTCCCTTTTGTCACCCACTTGTAACCCACATCTCCCATATTCGCTTTTTTTCTTCCCAAAACTGTAAGGTTTACAAATGCGTCGCTTTCTTCTTCAGCAATCATCAGTGTCATCAACCATACGCGACTCTGATCAGCTGTTCTTCTTTTCCTCGATGGAAGACACGTAAAAAAAATGGCTCTGAAGAAGCCGATACTGCCGAAACGTCAGCTAATGCTGTGTTCTGTATGTTCTTGTGTAGAAGCACACGTGTGTTGTAAAACAACCACCCGATTGCCGAACAAGAAAACGACGCATTTATAATGCAATGCCAAGGTCGATCCTGGGAACTGTAATGTTTATTAGAAATTCCTAGTTCTATTTTATTCCATATTGATACTAGCAAATGTCTTCTATTGAAGATATTTCTACCTGCGTGATGTTCTCTACTGCATATTCATAGGGGAGAAAATTTTTTCAACAGTGTTATTTTGGTGCATTGTGAGCCCCCTTGGTGCCGACGCCTAGTTTTGTATGATGGCCAAGTAGAACGGCCGCCAATTTGCACGTGCTGTCGCTGTGGGTTACATGTGATGCACCTCGTCCTAATTATCAGGAAACGCGTGCATCTTATACTAGCACTTCGTCACTTATGTGTTATTGCTATCACTAACGTTTATTGTCATTACTTACATTGTTGTTATATTTTTTACTACACTTGTATTAGTCTGCATACTACCACTGTTACAGTTGCCCCCATCTTATTCCGTTCCGACAACTGCTGATAATTTTCAGATGATTACGGAACTTGAGGGAATCGAGAGCTTAACAAGCTTGCAGAAAAAGACGTTCTCTTCTGCAACTCTCCTTTATTTAATCCCAATCACTCTTAATCTTAAAATTCGTTTGGAATTTAAAACTCTAAGATTACAACACCGAAGTCCAAAGATCGCGAAACGAAAACTGTCTTGTGCCCACTAAGAAAGTATAGTTTCAAATTGATACTGCGAGGAAACTTATATACCGTTGACAAAGGTTCGTAGATTTTATTCGTAGATTTTAATGTTTTCTACTGAAATTAATGAAAGCCCACTATGAATTAAGAGATGCTTGTTCAAAGTTAAAGGCCCAATCATTTCCGGTAATATGCGAAGAAAGGCGCATGTGGCGCAGTGGTCCGAGGCGCCCTGCAACACAAACGTGGAATCGATCCCCGCCCCGAAACACACGTGGAATCGATCCACGCGCCCATGTCCACCAAGCCTTCCTTCCCTCCAGAGTGGTCAAATTGGTACCAGACTTGTCTGAAAGGATAGCAGCACTGGATCGGTACACTGGTAAGCCGCCACGAGTCATTCTAAAGGCCAGATGTGCATTTAATCACCTCCAAACGATGCTTAATGAAGTCGAATGCATGGCGCGTCCCTCAGGGATTGATCAACGCCGACAGCTCCATCCTTTTTCTGCGAAGTTGAAGCGCATCGTCACGAATGCGTTAAACAGGAAGAAAAAACTGATTCAAACCACTTATAATGCAAGTTGAGCCTAGTCACACTAACCAACAACTGTTTCTTTGGACTAGCAAGAGAATGGCTAACGTACGACCTATGCTGTGATCCTACTGCGCTTTCGTCCAACGAATTCCGCTCATATTGGCGTTTTTCCACAGTACAAAGATCGTTATGCTATAAGAATATAACCTAGGAAGCGGATATTAAAAATACCCTATGAGACTATTGTAGGGCTTACGCTTGTTCGTCCGTCTTTCTTCAAAACAACTAGTCAGCCGTAAATTTTTGAAGTCAACAAGAAAACAAGGAGTCAAAACCTAAGGCACAAACCTAGCTATAGTTTGTATCAGCTCACCGTCACTAAGTTGACGACATGACGTACTGTCACATTCGTTGGAAGGTTTATTTGAAATATCGAGAGAATTGACTTTTTAGTTTAGATTTTACTAACGTTTCATCCATCATTCCTTCATAGGTTCTTAACTTATACTGGAGAAGAAAGTCAAGAAAAAAAATAGCTGATCGATCTCAACGCAGGTACGTGTTCCTGAGAGGAAATAAGGGAATTCCTTCTAATTAACAACAACACTTTTTATTACATGAAGTGGAAAAAATAACAAATGATTACACTGCGGCGTCTCTTCACTCTTAATAAAACGCCGCCAACAACAGTAGAACGTATAAATAGCTTAGAAAGGAGCCGAGAGGTAATAATAAAGCCGTAGCAACAATATGAGTAGGTTTGACCAAATGGACAAGAAGGTGTTCAATTCGGCGTCGTAAATCATCTACTTCACAACGACGAACTCCAAAACGTTGTTTAGAACGCGTATCGCGTACGAATATCCTCAAGCTTCTTTGAAATCTGCAAACGTTATCAGTGTACGATATAAAGTGTATTCCCTCATAGGAATTCTATGGAACAAGGAAAAGAAAATACAAAGGTGAAACAATGAGCTTCGAAGTATTAAACGTACCAGAGTTAGTAGCATACTTACATTACGAACCATGATGTGCTATGAGAACTGTTCATGCAGCTGCATCCCCACATTATATTCACTTCTTATCCATATTCACTTATTTACTGCCTTTTTGTTTATCCATTTTTTTGTCGTAAAAGTGTAAGAATAATGAATTTAGAACAACAATTATTTAACTTCTATTTACCGCCTATTCTTTTTTCATGGCAGGGAATTATGTGGAACATAACAATAACGATGCTGTGATATGCTCAAAATTCGGAACCTCAGGTGGGGTTCGGACCTTCGCTTGCTCTTTCCCGGGGCTCACGTGCTATCCACCACACCACCCAAGGTCCTAGCTGATCTCAACTGCAGCTTCAATTTAACAGGTCTCAATGCCGATTTGTGTCTCCAGGTCACTCCCCTTGACCGGTTATTGCTGATAGCACCATTAGGGGCCTCGATTGGTACGGTGGAGTACTAGTAAGCCTCGGTACGGATAGTCGCAGGTGCGAAGTCTAATAGCTCCCAAGATTACTCATATCCCAACAATTACTTAGTTCAGTGACAACCACAACTTTCTTCGTTTGAATTTATTTTCTTAAATAAATTTCATGACATAATTACACTTGTGTAAAATGAAATAAACAATTAGGGAACTACCAAATAAACAACAACACGTTTTACGTTTTACAACGTAAGCAAACGATTTCCCTTTTATATCGTGCAATATAATTGAAATCTGACGTATCTAAAAAACATTGCAGACTTGGAAAAAGGGCACATTTTAGGTAAAAAATGATATAATAAAGCATGATAAAGAAGTAACATAGAAGTGTAACAAAACATAGAGAGCAATACCTCGCTAATAGTACGATCCAGACCTTCGGTGACTTCTCGTTGAGCAGCCGCGTCCATCAAACCAAACTGTTCACAAAGATCGCCGTCAATCACATTCTGTAAAGCGATAAGATAATAACGAGACGATAACAGCGATCAAGTAGTAACAATGGATATTTAAAGTGGATTCCCATTGGAATTTCGAGTTTTAAAACGAATGAGCATTCTTCTACTAACATTTGAGGCGGATCCGGAAAAAGCGGAGTCTGATAACAAACCTTGCAAGGATGATAATAAGATCTGAATGCGAGATGATCTCGACCACACAATGGAGGAAAGTTGGCGCGTACGTGCATTTCAAGATTTTGGAAGAAATCGTACTCCTGGAAACAAGAAACCCTTGAAATAAAACAGAAAAACAGGAATTTGAAGCAAACTTAGAAACACCAATAATTTGTTTTCCTTTGGTATTTCCACATATTCCAATCGCATTAATGCTTCCATAAGAACATCACTGTTAGCGCAGATATTTGGCGTTAGTTCCATCTTCCACAGTTTTTGATTTCTCCGAGGAACAACATCAACGTACCATTATTTCAACGTGCATTTCATGGGCTCCAAAAAAAAGTGATCTCCATTTAGCATTACCGATTCCAGCCATTAAAGGGCTAGTTCTAGTACACTGGTATTTAAAGTGTTTCAATCGTTGTAAGGCCAACACAATTCTAAATCAAAGACGAATAGCTGAGTGTAAGGAGAGGCTCCTAATTCGATAACAGAAAAACGACCATGCCGAAAAGAAAGAGTTAGATGTATTTTCGACAAGAATCTTCGCTTTGTTTGTAAAGCATCCACTGCAAAGATTTTTTGTTGATTTTATCCCTCCTTGCTCGCCCGTTTATGGCAGAATTCTTTGGTGCAGAGTTCATAAGAGAAGATAACGATTTCAAATTTCTTACATCAAAGGTTACCTTTCCACTCGATGTGGTGGCTAGGTTGAAGCCAATATCCACTTCATTGCACTCCAAAGATTTTCGAGTCATAAGTCGTAGTAAACATTCTTGTTGCCCAGGATGAGGATGAGGAACGCATAGCGGAGTGTGGAAGAACAGCGGAAGAGAGAGGGAAAAGCGATAACGAGAAACTATGGAGATCGATGAGTTCTTGTGTACATATATACGTATGTGTATGTATTCGTCTGCCACACAGCGTAACATCCACATCGATCTACACTACGCATTGACTCATAACACTGTTTTCCATGCAGTTTATGGGAAATACTGCATTTGAACCGTTACTTCCTTCAAGCAGCAGATGACAGTCAGTTGGCGCAGACGCGCTCCGATTTCATCACATTTCATCAGAAAAATTATCAAACTGGCTCTGGAGAACTTCTTTGAAAGTTTAAGCGTCAGCACCTGAGTGTTTTCGAAAAACAATGGTTTACAAGTGTTTTCGGGAAGTGTAGTAAAAGGCAAGTGCTCTGAAGCATCAAATCACTTGCCTGTTATAGCGATCCCTAAATTCTTCGCCTAGAATGTTTTAGATCTCTACAACTGAACAGATAGGGCCGCATCTGTGCCAAGTAGTCTTTTTTAACTGTCTATTAGCTGACCGAAAAACGTTGGACCATTTCTGAAGTTTTGCCACTTCATCTGTCATACTTGCTCACTTGATTTCGTCATGTTTCTGATACTGGTGTAACTCCTATTTTACTCCATGATTTACCACGCCGAAATAAGAATGGGAAATGTTTGCGTCTTCAAAAGAGCGTAGAATTTTCGAGGAATAGCCTTGTGCGAAAAGACGTCTTTGTTTTCTATCCCATCACTATAACCCATTATCACAGACACAATCCCTTAAATGGAAAACAGTGCAGCGCTCGACACCAATCTTTAGCTCAGAGACAAGCCACTTTTCCTCCGTATATCGTATATAATTACTGATTCGTTTTTTGGAACTAACAATGTGATTCAAATATACAGATCTATGATTCTTTTTGTTGTACATTCACGAGTGAAATTGGGCCATAGTGCCTTTGTGAGAATCACTTGTAAATTCAGAGAAGACAGCTCTATCAATGCGGATTAAAAAAACATATTGTCGTGCAATAATAAGGAAGTATATTAAGCACCAATAAGCATCCCTTAATCCCTTTTATCTCTTCTTTTTTGAATTAATTGACATACATAACATTATTGAGTTGGTTCCTTTTCACTTACTTTATGTTAACATGCAGTGCATGCGACAAAACGTTTTCTTTTCATTTCTTTGTGTCACTCATTCACATAGATTGGACTTACGCTTTTATTAGGCTGAGAACTGGGGATCTAAAACATGACTCCAGGTGTCAATTCTTGGTGTTGAGTAAGCCCATTCATCTCTAGAATAGATGGCTCCATTACTCTGTATCGTTTATGCAAGTTGTCGGCTGTGACGAAGTGCCAGGCAAAATGACTCGATGATAAGTGATGGAAGAAAGCTAGCAAGCAATAGACTTCATCTTCTTCTTACTAGAATGGGATAGCTATAGCGATTCCTACGTCCACTAAAGTGCTCTTTCTTCCTGAAGGAGGAATTTTCATGAAAGGGACAACACGCAAATGAATAGCTTCACAAGACGACTGCCGTTTTCACAGAGATGTTCTGATCCAGATTTTTCGACCTCGTAGTCTCACTTTTGTGCAGTTCTTATACCAGCATCGAAGTGGCCTGTTTGGGTTGCGAACAAGTTCTTCAAGACCTCCACAAAACACTTAGAATTTCATTTCACTAGTGGCCGTTTTTTGATTCGAAATGCAAGGGTTTCATTTTAACTCATCAAGAAAGCTTAGTATTAACTGAATTGGGCTACAAATGAGTCGTGATGCAACACAAATCATCTAGAAAGTGTGGAATGTTCATTCGTCTTAACATATATTTTATTTGCTTTCCATTTTTTAGCACAATTTAGGTATATTAGTGATTCCTTTACTCTTTTCAAAAAATTCATTACTTAAATGTGGGAAATATTTCATAAGTTTAGGCGTTTTTGGAACAAGTAAAATATGCTATGTGCTAAAGTCTACTTGCTTACAAACTAAGAAGAAACGTTTTTCACTAAGATGTCTAACAATTTGTGGTTTGTATAAGAACTAGGAAGTGTACTAAATTTGAGACACTTCTGGAACAATCCTTTATCCATCCCGCTGCGGGTATAAAAGGCGATTAGGTCCGTTAGTCGGCAACCAAATGAAACCAATCAACGGACGAAATCCATGTGTTGTCGTCCCTCTACGAATACCGACGAAGTAACAATGCTACCTTAAAAAATGGGCAACACATTCAGAGGTATCATCGTATCCCGCCATACTATCTCTTGCTCTGATAGACATAAGCCTCAACGGATGAGGGAAGAAAAGATTCCTGGGTTCCTGAAGCCAGAAATTTCACTGTAATGGATTAGATAACTTGCATTTCTACCAAGAATGCAAATTGTAGACTATAACGGTATCAAGACTTGGAGTGAATAATATAGTTCTCAAGAAAAACCAAGATTTTCACTGTTTTCAAATTTTCAGTTTACAAATCCAAAATAAAACAACCGAAACGACGACTTTTTAGAGAAAGAGGCTACTTAATGAGTAGTAGGATAGGAGTTAAAAAGCTCAGAACGAAAAAAAAAACCTTAAAATAAATTTATGGAAAAGTTGATAAACCAAAAAAAGGACGTACAATAGCTTGGAGCGATAGGGAAGAGTTTTACCTGTAAGTGTTTCGTGTCCAGTAGATGCCTTTAGGTCTTTTTATAAAACCTAGGAAGTTACAGAATTCTACACAGTTTCACAATAACTTTTTAATCAACCTTATTCAACCTAACGCTAAGATTAAAGAATTGTTTATCCTATTGTCATCTCCTTCCAAACCGCATTTTCAGTGATTTCGATATCAAACTCCACACTTCAAGCAATTTTTTAAATACAAATAGTGTTCAGTTCTCCTGAAACTCCCTTTTTGCTTATTTTCTTTGTACTGATTCACTGATCGCAAATCGTTCTGCTTCTGAATAGCGAAAGATCAACCATGCTGGCATTTTTTAAATCAATCATCTCCTACTATGGATTTATTAGAGTAGAAAACATCTTCTATTTGTAGGCTACCAAGTTGCGCTTCTCTTTCTCTATCAATGTGGTAACATCTAAGAGAGAGAGAGAGAACGGCTGGTTAATCGACTCCATTTTCAGCGAAATTTAACGATCAAAATCAGAAATGAGGGTAAGAGGCTTACTGGTAAGAAATTAGCAGATAGACTGGTGAACCAATGTGAATAGGTCACGAAAAATAAGAGGGTTTAAACATTAAAGCACATGCTATTCTGCAAACTGTAGAATAATGAACAACTACATGGAATACGTAACTTTTTGTCACTTACGTCTTTTGATATAAAAGGCACCAAAATTCCAATCGCTCCACCGATGGTTGTGTAAATCACACATTCATTAGCTCCCGGCACAAGTGATGTCTTCTGCAGAGACGTTACCAAATCGCCTGTGTAGAATACGGCCACTTGATCAACCTAGGTATGGAAATGCAATAATTTTTTTCACGTAATAAACGACAACAAAGAGCTATTACACAACCGGTCAAATCTACGGTGATCTGTGGAGAATATTTGAAACAGTATGCATATAAAGCATTATATATTTATATTTACGCACATATCAGGAATCCCAGCTAAAGGAACCCAATACCAGGATCCACCATCGTCCCGGTACTAAACTAGTAGCTTGGTGGTAAATCTCCCTTTGATCCACAAGGGCGGCGACTGCCTGGAGTGGTGAAGACCTGAGGCAAACTTTGGCTAGGGTGACCTCGGGACTCCGGGGACCTAAATCAGCAAAGCTCCGAGCAAGTGGAGATTATGCCGGGGCCCGCATCCAGTGAAGATGGGCCATCCAAGTATCCAAGTGGTAAGCATCTATATATATATATATATATATATATATATATATATATATATATATATATATATATATATATACATATATATATATATATATATATATATATATATATATATATATATATATATATATATATATAGTATGGCAAAAACTACATTACACACCAAGCTTAAAATTAATTGCTAAATATTCTTGAAAGATAAAAAAAATATGGTTTAAACCATTTAGCTTCACTACAAACAACGACTACCGCATCGCTTCGTTGTCGCCAATGTAGCAAGATTTTGTCATAATCAAGAATAAAACTTGGCGATCTTTTTTACTTCCCATGAATTGAAACACCAAATCTTGCAAAAAGAAGCTTGAGCTAGTCACACCTTTTGCGATGCTCCATTCAGCAAGCCACGGTCCCACAGTGAACGCAATGCAGTAGGATCTTCTTGTATATCTTCATTAACGTTCTCGGGAAGCCGAAGCTGAAATAACATTTATCTGTTCTCATAATTCAATCTAGAATTTTCGAAAACTTCTATCAGTAATATGTTTTTTACGCAATAAAAGACGCTAAGAATTGTTATCATTACCTACAGCTCGGCTAACAGTTTGACGCCTTCGCCTTTTTTAGAGCCGAGTCGATTGTTCACAACGAATTGCGAAGGCACGGAAACGTTAGCTCGATAAAACTTTTATAACAACCTCATTTTAGCTCAGTAATCTAAGATAATATTGACTACCTATGCCGAAATGAAAAGAACATCGCTTTTAAGAAATATTGCTCACTTTGTGTCATTTAATATAATATCGACTTCTGCATGATGCGTTGCTATTATTGAAACATATCAATCGCAAATTGAATGGTAATAGATCAACAACCGTCTTGCACGCCGACGGCTGAGGATACTTTTTTCGAGGGGTATTCCACTCCAGACAATTCGTCTGGACGCGTCGACGAAGACCCACGTAGCGACAAGGACCGGCAAGACGCCGGAGCGTCAGCCGGGTAGTTTTTTTCTTTTATAACAATCTCGTGGTAGCCAAATAATCTAGGACTATATAGAGCAAAATATCTTCTACAATCGTTTCATTTAGCGCTCTGTTATGCCGAAGAAACGGCTGATACTTAACCACGTCAAGAATACTGCGCACTACTCATAGAGTGATTGAACGATGTCTTCTGAAATCCAACTGGCACAATATCTAGCCGGATTGGAAAGCTCCGATCATCGAATTTACCTCGGCATTGGGACCAAGAAGAACACACATCGACTACGAAACACAGGTCATATAATTAGAAGAACGGGCGACAGATGGACGAAAAGAACTACAGCATAGATTCTGCGAGGATGCAGGCGCTTCCTAGGGCGATCCCATACACGTTTGGTTGACGTGTTCTAACTAAAGTCAAACAGCTGTACTCGTCGCTGCAGTTGTTTTACAGATCATGGTATGAAGCTCGCACCTGCCACCATGCTCAATTCAAACCATCACGAGGATGGTGAGGCAAAGAAACGAATGCGAAGTGTGCTAGGGTCCGCACAACTCGTTAAGACGGGCCGCGGTCCAAGTATCCAAATAAGTAAAGGTTCTATCTTCCCAACCCCTCAAATCTGGTTATTTAGTTCTCGAAAAATTACTGCTTATTGTCAAAAAACTAAACAAGCCATAGAGGCTGAGAATTGGGCCTTGTCCTTCAGGGGGTCGTTAAACGCCTTGCGTCGTAAATGTGTTAATGGGTAAGGCAATTCTTATAGTATCGAGCACTACGCATGGGGAAGGAATGTTGGCCGACATCGAAACGCTTGTGGAAAGATTAGCACTGAACTACATCGCATGAAAACGATGTTCATGAAAAAAAAGAATTGTTTCGGATATACCATTCACTATTTTTTCGTAATAAATATCTCCGAATGTTCCAGCTATGTTTATATAAGTCGAGAAGTCAACATGATAGGCGTCTGGGCTTCATAACTGAATAAGAGGAGGCGAGCAGCTTGAAATGCTTTCAAGAGCATGGGGAGGTACTGAAGAGGTCTAGCAACACGTGAATCCGAGCCCTCCTTTTCGACTCCACGATTTTTCCGGTCTCAAGGCACCCGTCGGAAAGCTGCTCGCTACGTAAGCACGAGTAAGCAAGGTCACTTAATCATTCACCATCGAACGTAGGCTCACGAGTGTCGAAAATCCAGTGGGCCGGAGACGTGAGATGCCTTAACGGCAGCTGGTGGATAAGGACCCTTAGTGACTGGATTCCTCGGAATGTACAAATGCATACCGGAAAGACTACAAGCTCGATTGTCAGAATTATTCATGAAGACTATAGGAGAAGGATGGATGCTTAGCCATTCCCTAAAGCAAGCAAACAGCCGGGTTATTCTTACACATGACAGGGGGCAAATGGAGACTTTACAGGCGCCCGCCCTAATCAGTCGACGATCAACGGGAGTATAAGTGATGAAAGTGAAGTGAGAGGATCGAAAAACACACACTCTATATGTTATAAATTCGTACTGTATTTTTAATAGTATGGGGTAAGATATTGGTGGATATTTTTTATGTACTTGAAGCTGATTGGAAACCGTGGGTTTGTGAAACGAAAGTTTATTGATCACACCAAAAGAATATAAATATTTTTTGTATTGTGATTATTGCATTTCATTCAAATGAGTTTCAAGGAGAATAATTCATGGGTTACAAATTAGGACTATAGCATCTATTTAAAGCTTTAAATAACATTCATAGGAAGAGTTTACTTGGTAATAATCTCAAGAACACTTGACAGTAGAGAAAACGCGATTGCGCATCTCACGTTTTATGGTGAGCTAGAAAAAGTTACTTCCCTAGAAATCCTTTGATGAGCGATGGACAAAACAAGGAGGCAATCTCAGACAATGTTGGTCAATTATTTCCTTGTAAAAAAATAAGACTAAGGCCATCTAACTTCAGACTCCAGCTCCCGAAAGTTGAACTCTCTGGCTTTAAAGGGTTTTTTTTTACGCCGACGCAATCTGTTTCACCTCTAAGGTGGCTCTATGATGTTATAAATGATTGTGAGTTAAGCACGTTTGTGAGAAGACGCTTTTCGGCAGAGCAATGAGAAATCTTGTTTAGTCTCGCTAAGATGGATTCTAAATTCTAGTTGGTGGTGAATCAGCAATTCATCAATTCCCAGAGCAAAATGAGCTTTCGACTTTACAATCTAATCAACGTAGGACTCGCTTCCCCCTAACATCAACATGCAACAGCGATATCTCATTTGCAAAGAACGCCTCAATCGACGTTTATGATGTGAGCTACTTCCGGGTTAATTTTATTAACAAGGTCATCGCATTCATGTTTTGAAAGTACTCTAGCCGATATACAAGTTCCAATACCATAAAGTTTTTCATGAATTATGTTTTTTTGTGTGGCTTATAAAGATGAGGCAGTTCTAGCTGGTTAATTTCACTGCTTATTCTGCAAGACAGATCTGTCTCGAATTCCTTGTCAAATACAGAGTTAAGAAACTTTGCTTGCTATGTGCTTATTCGAATACTTAGATGGTGTTTTACTGCAGCGTACTTGGATACTTGTATGGTCCGCCTTTATTAGTAGTGCGGCTGCAGCACATGGAATGTTTCATTGGTTTCTTCCGTCTAGTTCGAACATGGTGACGGCCGCCAAGCGTACTCCATGAACTAGAAAACATTCCTATCTGCAGATGGTTGAAATAATCCACGAACACGTCCGCCCATCCTTTTTGGTGGTTGTTCAACAGAACTTTTATATCTGCTAGAACTCCATTGTTCTTTTCGTCTATCTGTCACCCGTTTTTCTCATGATATAACCCCGAGACTTGCGCTGAGCATCCGGGATGAGGACCCAATGTGGCTCACGCTGCACATCTTCTTTTGTTTAACTCCCTTTTCCATGTTGTTCTCCGTGTTCACTGAACGTCCACGGCACACGTACGAGGTGGAGAGAATTATCCAGTTCTATTTGATCGCCTTCGCAATATGGGTTATTCTCATTGTTTACCATATTGAGATGAGTATGCGGACACACCGAAACTTTTCGTTTGCAAAATGAAAGTTCTGTTATAAGCTGAACTCAATGCTGTTGTTCTCGCGAGGTACCTTCGATCGGCAAACCGCACTGATCTTCTCTAGAGACCTAATATTTGCCCTAAATACAAATGCATTATATTAAGGTATCACTGAGCAAGATGCCCTGAAGAGTTTTCGTTCCAATAGAGTTCAGATTACCTTCCGTTCTCTTCGTTCTTGCTTCATTCATTGTGATGTGCAGGTTTCTACGTCGTTGGTGTGAAACACTGGCAATTGCTACTGCTATTAATTGAAACTTGAAATAATAAAAAAACATAGTGTAGGTAGCTGACATTGAAATTTTGTCCATTGAGTTCCGCAACGCCTTTGGTAACCCTTCATTACTTTCCAAATGGTAATGATTTCCGATAAGACGAGATGATGCACATCACATCAGAAGCCAAGAATGAGCGAATATGGCATAATTGTACCTCGTCGTTGACCATGCGCAGCTATGCATTCTCATGCATCGGAATAAACACCTTTTTCCGAAGTGCCAAATCTAAACTGTTTGAGGCGGTGACGCAAAGTTAGCGCATTCATGCGTAGCTAACCAAATTACAGCTGCCTCAATTTGTCGCTTCACCGTTGTTTTAATTACTATTTAAGAATCATAGTATAACCATTTATGACAAAAACAAAAATGAGGGAAGTCGGCGACAACAGGGAAAGTGCGGGATAACTGAACCCAAAGTCGTGAAAATATCGTTATCATCAACCACAGACGAATACGTGTGCTACAACGGTGATGTGCATTACGAAACCAAGAACGACACTGTACTATATCTACTAGGTTCACCTTGTTTTGGATGCTATCCTATAAATCGCCTTCTCATTCGGTCTCAAAACTTGTTTTGCTATATTCATAGTAATCAAGACTGAGCGACATCATAAAACGGCCGAAAACCTCGATGACCTGATGGACCTATGGCCTCACAGCCGTACCCCTCGAGAAGTACTAGCTTTCACAATCTCAGGTCCTCCTTCCAAAGCATAAGAATGGGAGAGTTTGGTGGATGTTCCGATCGCAGATATAACCATGCTTTTGTTTATCAATGGCACGAACATGATGTTTCCGAAAGTTCTGTAATCCTTATGGTTGGTTTTTTGTAATGGTTTTTATTTGTACTAGTAAAACTTACGATGAGTTGAAATATATGCATTTGAAGTTGATGTTAAAACCAGAATTTCATTGATTTTCTGGACAAATTAATACTGTTAATGCTTCATAATATTGTGTTGCATGAATTCTTGACAAATTCGTGACCATATCTACTGATTTCAATATATATGTGGTAATTAATTCCTCCAGAAACTCTTAAAAAATCAAATCTTAGCATTTTTTTGCCGCGCTCGTTGTGCACTGTATTCAACTCGTGCGGTCTGTTGTATCCCTTCTCACCAAAAAAAGGCAATGAGTCGTCATTTGTGTTATCTATAAGCCTACCAGAGACATCTTAATACAAATACACCGATTATTCATATAAATGATAAACGAAAGGCGGGATCGAAAATATTACATCTTAGTACCCTTCTCATCAGCCGCAGATTCAGTGGCGACGCAAACAAACTCGTCGCAGTGAGTCCTTCTTTATGTAAACTTTGATGTGCAGAGAAAAGCTTTTCTCGGTCAATATCTCACATATACTTACTTACTTCATACTTGAACGGCCCGTCCTCACTAGTTGTGCGGACCCCAGCATAATCACCATTTTTCGGAGATTTGCTGGTTAAGCCATTGTGGTTCCCTGGAACCCCGAGGACAGCCTGGCCAAAGTCTGCCCCCAGGTTGTTACCACGACAGGCAGTTGCAGCCCTTGTGGATCAGAGGGAGATTTGCCACCATACGACTTTGATACCAGGACGGTGGCGGATCCTGGTATTGGTTTACTCTTAGCTAGGCTTCCTGATGGAAACGCTGGACTCCTCAGCTAGGAGACCCTGCCGAGGGGACGAGTCCCCCGCTGTACATCGCAGTCCGACACCCAAGTTTTTATATTTAAAAAAGCGAATCATGGAGCAGTTGGCATTTTCTCTAGCGGTATGCAATGGATCCCCGAATGTTTCGATGTTGTTGGTGTCTTTCGCACTTACGTTGAAGTTTTCTAAACTTTCTATCTATTTGCACCTATCTTTACTTCAATATTTTTATTTTTACTATCACAGCATTTTTTACTTTTATGTCCGCAAAAGATTCACTTTTTTATTTATTTCAACTCCTAATACAAACGGACCAAGTTTCATCCTGAATCCTGACAAAGTCCTGAGATTCCCAAAGATTCTAGTCAGCGGAAAACTAATACTGTCACAAATATGTTAGTTGATGTTAACTTTTTTTATTTACTGCATACTACATTCTTTCATGGCAGAATATTATGCGAAATGCAACCACAATGATGCTGAGATATTAGCAAAACTCCGGACCTCAAGTGTCTACAGTGGGGATCGAACCACGCTGTTAATCTTAGGGTAATATAAGGGTAATAACGTGTTCGATCCTCACCGCAGACACCTGTGGTCCGGAGTTTTGCAAATATCTCAGCATCATTATGTTAGTTAATATAGTCCTAACAGTTCATATTTACTGAACTCTGAGTAAGCCCAACTACTGTCGATTTGTAGAATATTACTAGTAAGGTTTACTGTGGAAAATACTTTTATCACAGTTCACATCGCAGTAGAGAACTCGATTCACAAACATAGAGGTCATAAGTTATCTGGATATAAAGATGTGAAAAAATGTTTTTAAGCATTCTCAATATTTGCTTTTAATTCGGAAAAAGCAAAGTTCTCAATGTACTGCTGCATTAAACCGGAAGCGAAATTGGTTAGAACCCTCATAGCAGTAATGAGGACTAATATAAATGCAATGCGGAAGTTAATTCTTACAAAAAAATATTACTCAGTGTAAAGACCTCTGCACCATAATAAAAACCACTGAATACAAAGAGAACACAATGGCTTTGTGGAAAAAGCATTCCCTGATGAGCCTTTCTCGTTAAGTCAGCAAAAACTATGGTGAACATATTCTCAATTCAACCCTATTCAAAGTATAGCCTTTAATACTACGTCGCATACTGTTCCCCCAGAGAAATATCCAAACACGACTTTTTCATTCATAAATTGAGTCAGTTAGCGGAAGCCGGTCGTTCAACTTTGACAGTAGGATAGATGGGAAAAAGGAAATAGCTTTGAAAATGGCATTTTGAAATGAACTACCGTTTATTAGTATACGGTCATATCATCCAATTTGTTTGGATACTTATATCACGTGCCACACTCATCCAACTAAGCGTAATTCCAAAGGTACTAATATAGGTGTCACAGCTAAGGCAACTATAAGTGAAACGCGGTTCCTTTCTTGTAGTGCAATTTACTATTTCGAGTCATGGCATGTTTCGAATTCTCCAATTCTAAGAGAATTCTACTTTCACTTATCTAACATTGAATAGCCATTTCTAAATACAATCACATACCTTATGTGATAATCATTTCCATCTAATCAACAACGGTGAAACACACCATCCCAGCCCAACAAAAAACCGATGCGATTGAATTCCTCATTTCAAGTGGAATGCTTTTTTCGACTGCATAATAACAGATATGAGAATTTGTTAGTCATGCCTATGCATATGATGTGACAACGAAGAGAGAATGCGCAGCTGGGTCTACTGCATTTACTCAATACTTGTGCTACATTCATATCCGCGTTATTTCGCATCTATTCCGATCCAGTCCTACGTCATTTTCAAAAATATTTTCTCAGCTCGACGACTCTTAGATATTTATTTAGTCTACAGCAAGAATCCTCAACCTTCAACTAAAATCGGACTGTAAAACTTTTTATCTTCGCGATTACCCTTTCCGGGAGCTCACATGTTACGCACGGCACTACTTCGGCTCTCAGTTATCACTGTGATTTCGACTACAGCCTCAGCTTAACTGGATTTAATACCCATTTATGCTCTAAAGATCATTCCCGTTGACAAGTGATTGCTGATGGTACCGGTAGGGTAAAAAACTGGTTGATAGGAACGCAAAGCAAGGACCTTGATGGTGCAGTGGGTAATACATGAGCCCCGGAATGCGTAATCGCGGGTTCAAATCTGGAGTGGGGTCTGAGTTTGGCAAATATCTCAGCATCATTGTGGTTGTTTATTTTTAATCTTTTTAGTATGGTTTTTTAAAGTACGTTTAGTCCATATTAGTTGTAATTTTTTTCTAGCATAGATCAATCGAAGCAGAGTAAGTACAGTATACTCGTTTCGAAAACGCACATATAAATACAAGCGGATGCTTAGTCGCCGCCTCACTATTCCACGCCGTCCGTATGACACTCATTAAAGCGCTCTACGTCACTCACTCCTTTTCGTAATTTATCAGCTCCTACACAAGGGTCGGGTCCCACTTACAAATGCGACTCTACGCGAAGAAAAATCTCATGCTCGTATATTGAAAAAATTGCCTTACATTTAAAACTATTTTCACTCATAATGATTGGTAATGTATCTTTTTTGTTTAAACACTTACTAAGCGATGAACATTCGAAGGACTTCAGATACTACCCACTCCCTAAACAAAAGTCATATTTTATCAATTTTCGAAACATTTTTCTGTTTTCTACCACCTTATAACCAGTTGTTCCAACCACTTTTCCGGATTCATGACTTCGCCTTCATTCATCATATACGAGTGGACAAGTTCCTGCATCTTCTTGCTTGGACGGTGTTCATCGAACGTTAAATATAGAGATATAATAGGATGTTTTCTCGTTTTGCCAACAATAAAATGATTGCCATTCCCACTACTCTATATTCGACTACCTATCACACAAGGAAGGAAAAGTTATTTCGTTTCGTGTGCACGATACTTACTGCCAACAACAGTCATTATTTCAGTGGTTAGCACCAAAACTGCTCTTACATTAGCTATGAAGTAAATGACTAAGCACGATCTGCACAATCTGCATTAGGCTTCTTTAAATACTTTAGCCAAACAATAGCAAGACAACAGTGGAGAGAACTTCAAAAATTCGTTTTCCCCTACTTGAAAATGTGCGCACACTTATTGTCTCTGCCACCCTTTTTTTTTGCTTCGGACATCGAGAGTGAATTTGGTCTTCCAATTCGAACTACGGACAGTCGATGAGATTTCATTTTAACATCTTTGCGCTTTAGAAAAACGATTTTCTTACCAATTTCTTATGCTTCTTTTTTCTTATTGTAGATAAGGAAACTTCAACAAAATCCCCTGTGATCAAAAGGTAAGTGTCCAACTATCATTTAAAAGATCATTTCATATTTTATTCGTACTTAACCGAATATTTCAGCTGAATCTAAGTACAAGACAATTCAAAATAAGGACAAGAATAAGTGGGAAGGAAGCATTTTTTCCCCGAAGTACATTAGAACTGAGAATTAGCCAAGAACCACCTCGAAAATTTGAAGACAAATTAGGTTAACATGGTCATCGAAAACGTTAAGTATCCCAAAAATTCGATTCTCACTAGTCTTCGTGGCAATTCCCGAGACCGACTTTCTGTTAACCTCGTCATTGACCAATAAATTAATGCTGTCTTTTTGAGTAACCATGATGTTGTTAGTAAAAGCTTTATTCAACAGTGGCTAACGTTTCGGTGGTTTCACTTAGTATTTTCAGAAAAAAAAGGTCTCGTTAACAACCTCATGTCTGCTAAAGGGAAAATTTAGTCTAGAATCTAACTTATTCCTCATGGTTTTGGTCAGACGCTAATCGATAAAATAGAGTCGCAGCTTACATTTAGTAGATACATTCGATAAGCACTCTTTCAGGACGTGTATTGTGCTTACGAGAATTCACATCCCTTAATCACAAAGTACACGTCCACTTCATTACAGAATTAAATGTCAGGCATGGAATTTGGACTGCCCTTAGAATTGAGTGTACTCTGCGTGTTTTGCACTCTCCACTTATTTCTACATTCTTTTGGGATATATTCATCGTCTTCTTTTAGGAAACGAAGAAAGAAACTTGCAAAGAAGACTAATTTTTCAACTAATACGATATCTCATTTAATGTTTATGTAATGACCATCTAAGAAGCGGGTAGCTAGCAAAGCAAGCCTTGGCGACGGAGTAGCGAAAATGTTTCTCACATATATCGCAAAATCCCGGCTGGTATCTTTTTAACACTTTACGCGACGATTTTACATATACGTGAGTTATATGGTGAGGAAGTAATGCCAGCTTACAACTTTGAGAAAACATATATTAGCTCATAATGAACTGTGTTCATTACCACTAGGATCCACAAATTCTCGCCTAGATCAGAAAAGACTCTAGGTTGACACGATGGCGTTTCCCTAATATAGCTATCAGAGGTCAGGGATGTTCATGAACTACGAGCAAAATACTACTAAAGCAGAAATAGTGCTGTGGTCCACAACAAATGTGAAGACGGCCAAACGTGTGTCTAAGTATCTAAATAATATTAGTAGCTACCACAGAGGATCGTGATGCCACGTTTCTTTACTAAGATTGGATATCCCGAACTAGAAGATCTTAAGGAAGTGTTTTCAAGCACAATTTTCAAACAATTACCATGCGTCAGCACTCTTTTGTTTTCGAATATAACAAGTGGATAAAACTCACAATAGATATCGATCCGAACTTGTCACCCACTGCCACGGTATTGTAATCCAGAACGCAACACGTGGTAACGTAACGCGGAGTCGTGTCATCGCAAAAAATCACCAGTTGGTTCTCCTATAAAGATAACGTTCTTAAACGCTTTCGAAATTCAAATTTCAAAGAACATCAGAATTACAAGGCTCTCACCGCTTTTCTATAGCGCACAAAATGCACTGATTCTTGCGAATCGGTTACGATGATACGTTGTCCAGTTGATTGAATGCCGGTGATTTGAACAGGAAAATTCTGAACAGGCGAAACGTTACAACGATTTTACGGGTGTTTGAAATCCACATTTCTTAGTAAGAGAATAAGTTGATTTCCCGATAGTATTCAAGGAGACATAGAGGATTTCTTTTTTTGCAATTTCGTTCACTAAGTGTTGTGCCGCTATCCCTTTCGAATTCTTTAGTCGAAGTGCAAACAACTAATCAAACGTTGGTGAATAGTTGACAGTAGCAGCTATTTGAATACCAACACTCAGAGTCATTCCTTCATGTTGCTGTCAGAGGAACAACGCCGAATGAATAAAAGGATAAAAAGATGCATCGTTAGATGTTGATCAACCCCGGTGAATGCGCCCACTCATTCGAATTTATCAAGCATCGTAGAAGCGATTGAATGCACATCTGGTCTATACAGTAACTTGCGGTGGTTTACAAATCTATCATGTCAGTGCTGCTCTCCACTAGATAAGTCTGCTACCAATTTGCAGCCCTCGAATGGATTGAAGGCTTCGTGAGCTCAGGGCACAAAATTGAACCATTGACCACTGCGCTACACTCGTCCCTGCCGAATGATTACAATTCACTAATCGTTGCTGCCTTGCATTCATGCACTCACTAATCCATGCGTTCAAGTGACTGAAATAAAAAAAAACGATAATCCAGTCGTTAAGTACTGCTAGAAGCCCTCTCAATAATACTAGTTAACATATTATTCATCCTGTGGGAGTGCGGAGTGAATTACAATTCTCGTCAGGACAAAGGTGCTTGGAATTGGAGAACGCTGAATGACAACAGAAATAACAATTCAGTAACTAAGCACTGCTGAAAGCGCTCTTCAAATCACAATACTAGTTAGCACATCATTCATCAAAACGGGTAGTGGACTACAATTCCAGTTGGGACATGGTTATTCGACGTGCTAAATAACGGCAAAAAGCCACTTAATACTAATGATACGAGGAACTACGAAATAACTAAACGCAAAGTCTTTCCATTAAAAGGTCAAGAATCGCGTATGTATGATTTCCACTATTCGAAAAAAATTCCGGAGCAATTTCATTCGAGCAGGAAAGCACGAAACCCTTCTGAAATTTGTTATGTGCCATTCGAATGTCACCATGAGAATTATGTGTCGAACTGGAGTTTTTTTATTTACCACATTCTATTGAGCTGCAAGCTTTCCATTCAATTAAGCGGCAAGTGCTCCTCTATCAAATTAAGTCGAACATCACAACTCTGAAGAGTATCTTTCTTGGCTCTTTTTTTTTCTTCACTTTTCTCAGCGTGGATAAAGTAATTTTCTAATGTAAGAGCTAATTCCTAGTACTTGCAACGTTTAGCTTCAAAAAACATCAACTATTTACGGTCGAATATTTTCTAAAAGGTGTGGTTACTGCCCGAAGCTACTATCTGTCAATCAGCGCAATGGAACAGCTTTCGACATGATACGTCATATCCTCAATTAGCTTGCAGTGTTCGAGAGAAGAAACGAGAGCACGTTAAAGAACAGCTGCAATTATTCTATAAGGAACGCCCGTTTCGTACTTTGTGAATCCCTTACACTCAAGAAACCTGGAAACTATTATTATTAACAGCACATCGCATCTTCCACCTCTGTTTGTGTATTATTTCTTTCTCTTCAACTTAATAACAAATGTTTTCATTCTAGGATATGTACAGTTGATGAGCTCAAGGTGACCACTAAATCACCGAAGACCAGATGATTGCGAGTTCCGCTCATAACAGCACGTGCACATTCTACGAATGGTCACGGAATCCTGCTCATGCTAAATTTTTCCGAATATTTTCCATTATTTCGGTGCTAACGGTGCTAGTAGTCGTTGTCATACTTGGAAATGCGCTAGTAATTGCTGCAGTGCTCTTACGTCGAAGACTACGCTCTGCAACTGGGCTACTTATTCTGTCGCTAGGTATAGCGGATCTTCTGGTTTGTTTTGCTTTGAAGACTAGTATGCGGACAACATTCGTGAGTATAACAACAATGACTTTAAGGTAGGAACCGTGATCCTTCCATTCAGTATCGCCAATGAAGTACTAAACGGATACTGGATATTTGGAGAGGCTTGGTGCACTATATGGTTAACGATGGATATATGGATGTGTACAGCCTCTATCTACAATCTTGTTGCTATATCGATCGACCGATACATAGCCATAATCAAGCCACTTAACTATCCGATCCTAGTGACGAAATTTCGTGCCCGATGTACTGTCGCAGTTGTATGGATGGGCTCGTTTATTATCTGCAGTCCAAGTTTCTTCCTCGCTTCATCTATTAAGGATATCAATCAAGAACCCTGCAAATGTACGCCTGCTAATGCCGGACAAGTTTACATCACCTTTAGTGCTTCCAGCAGCTTCTACGTGCCTATGATCATTGTTACATTCGTATATTTTCGTATTTATATTGCTGCCAGAGGTGCAACAAAAAGCATGTACTCAGGAATAATGCAAGTGACTCAAGTGAATAAGAACACTAAGAGTCACTTAATAAACCATCCCAATGTATGCTCCAAAGATCCGCTTCCTATACTACGAGTGCATCGTGGGACTTCTATGCCCAAAATTCGTTCGCCATACGTCCCTTCGAGAATGTAAGTTGAGAATTTCTCACGACCCACTTTGTTGGTGAGAGTGGTGGTTATATGATACGTACGTTTCAGAAATGCTTACAACGGATCAGATATTGTCCTAAATGAAGGAATGAAATTACAACGAGGTAGCAACGCAATCCCTTCAAGAGTTAAACAGAACAACGAAGGACTGTGTCCTGTTTCACAATTAAGCACTTCAGAGCGAAGATCGTTACAACAGAAATTGATTGTCACAAATACGAACACTAGAGCGAAGAGCAGCATACCATCCGAGGAATCTACCAGGTAAGCTTCACTTCTTACTGAAGACTGCGAAGAAAAGTTTTAAAATTTAAAAAAGTCCGTCTCAGCCATTACAATTTCCAGGATGACGGCGAAACAGGAAATACAACAACCACTGACAGAAGAGGGGAAATCCACACCGGCACAAACAAAACTACAACTGCCAGCTAGACTGAATAAAAAACCCACTAAGAAAGATCATACGCCGCGTGGAGAGTAAAAGTGGCTCCGTTTATGAAAAACGTCTTTCGGTCGAGATTAAAGCGGCGAAGACGGTAGCAATTGTCACAGGTTGTTTCATATTCTGTTGGCTGGGATTTTCATTACTCTACGGGCTTGAGCTGCAAGCGAACGACGTCGTTTGGTCAGTGCTGTTCTGGTTAGGATATTTAAACTCAGCACTGAACCCTATCATCTATACTGTATTCAACCGTGAATTTCGTCTATGTTTCAAAAGGCTTCTTACATGTCACCATTTAAACCATCCTCCGAATACTACTAAGGTAAGTCAGAAGCATATTTTCGGTGTAGTTTTTCCCGAAATAAAATGACTTTCCAAATTTTCATGAAGACGAACAAACATATTATATAGAGCATATTACATTATATATGATATAATTAATATATGTTGTATTATACTATCCTCCCAACGGTTTAACGCCTTATCGTGGCTGGGAGGTGTTCCTGGGCGTCGGAATGCGACGTACAGCAGGGGGATCCGCGTACTCATTTTCATCAGGAAGCCCAGCTAAGAGTAAACCAATACCAGGACCCGTCACTGCCCTGGTATCTAACTAGTCGCATAGTGGCAAATCTTCCTCTGCTCCACAAGGGGGGCGACTGCTGTGGTGGTGACGACCTGGGGCAGACTTTGGCCAGGCTGACCTCGGGACTCCAGTGAATCACAATGGCTAAACCAACAAAACTCCGAAGAAATGGAGGTTATGCTGCGGCCCCGCACAACCAATGACAGGCCATCCAAGTAGTATTATACTATATCTTACATATATAATACTACTGCAATATATTATATTATACTATATTATTATATCAAACTATGTTGTACATAATGTATCATATTATAGGCAATACATTAGATCATATTAATCGACATGTTAGATATATCACACCGGTCTGGGCTTTTGAAATCCAGCCATGTAGAGACATGGTATTCAGGGCCGACTTTTCACTTCTTTATTATATCCCGGATGACAATAGAATTCTTACTTCTTTATTATATCCCAGATGACAATACGCTATAAAACTGTAGCTGTTAAAGTTAATAGGCAAAAATATCTGTTATATTTGTTAATGTTAAGGCAATACTGTACATAGTGTAGTGGGCTCCTAGCATGCTTTTTGATCTGCTGAAATTTCAGTACACCAACATTAAGTACCACAATGTTCGCTGCGGAATCAACAACTATCGGACTACGTGATCTTCGCCATAAATGCACAAATGTACACTACAACTACTAACATGTTATGTCTTTGCAAGCAAATGTATAGATCGAAATTTGATCTGAAATGCACACAGGTATCATAGACTATTCATTTCACCGCTTGTAACAAGAATGTTTGCTACTATTTTTTCATTTTGTGGTTCTAATGTTTTGATTTCAATTCGTGAGTCCCATTCACAATATGATCCCTCTTGAGATACTTAAAATGAAATAACAAGCCGATCTGATGGACGAGTTTTTCTGGCAGTTATTACGAAGCTTATCTGGTAGAACTCGTTCACATGCTTCCGTTTTTATAACGACGTTTTGCTAACAAAAGAGACAAGTAAAGAAACAAAAGCAAATAAGAAATTAACACATTCATTAAGAGAAAAGAGCACGAGTAAACACTCTTGAGATATTAAGGAAGCGTTGTCAAAATTTTCATAGTTTTTGTTTAAACAGTAGTCATGCATTACCTCGCTACAAGTGTATAACTACAAAAACACTTAACTAAAACATGATTCCAAAACAAAATAAATTCCAGAAATTTGGTAAAGGGTTTATATGACCTGTTTGTAACTTTGCTTCTTGTAGGAAAGAATAAAAAATTCTTCACAAGGGACGGTACAAGTACAGTGTAATTTTTATTGAAGCTGCATGACTTAGTGAACTAGAATAATGATTTTGTGAATTAGTAAAAGCGTCCAGGCAAAACTCAAAGTGCAGGCTCCAGACCACAATTTTGTAGGGGGATATGCTTAAATTTAATATATTTGAGTTAAGGGAATGTATTGCTAGAACTGAAAGGAAATTTACATTAAAAAACAAGCCCATTTCGTTGAAATCACCCACCTTATTCTCACATTTTGCAAGTAACTTCTTTTTTCCGAATTCATACAATCGCAGATGATTCGACATTCCAACGAGGGCTGAGCCTCGGAAATCGTGGATGGCGTTTACTGGCTGAAAACAACTATCACATTCAACAGCAATAATGGGGAGAAAACTGCCAATGACGAAAATTATCCAGACAAAAAACGAACTCGTGGTGTCTCTGTACGATGTATGAGTTCAAACCTATCACCAGCAGCTGTCAGAAGGAATGTGTAGATACAGCCCCTGGTGCTTTTAGCAACCTTAACGTGAAATCTTTATATCTTCTACACAACATTAGTCGAAGCAACAAATTTGGTTGAAAACCTTATCAAGTTTTTGTGCTATGGTGCAACCGACAAGAGCCATTAACGTGTCCTGATGGGATGCAAATTGCACAAGAGCGATACTGAAACATTAAATTGCACATAGAACGCTACTGCCTCAACTGCCTTAAGTTGTAGCATCAGAAAGCGCTTACCACTTGGCAGCTTCGTCCTGGGGAAGTTCAAACAACGATAGAACTTCGCCGGTTTTTATGTTTAACAAGCGCACTGCGGATGCCCATTTTCCTATACAAGTGAATAATATAGCTAACAGTTCCCAGGATATCGACTTTCTATTAACCTCGGCATTGGAATATGAATGCGTCGTTTTCTTGTTCAGCAATCGCGAGGTTGTTAAACAGCATACATTTACTTCCATAGAAAAACACAATACAATACAACAGTAGCTGACGTTTCGGCAGTATCGCCTTCTTCAGAGCCTGGAAGGGTATACTGATATACAATTTACTAGGCGAAACGCTTCAATAACACTTACAAAAAGACGAAAAACTCTATGGTAATTACATGGTCAACAGCTTCTCGAAAAAAACTCCCCGCCTTTTTACGTGCCTTCCAATGAGAAAGATTAGAACAGCTGATTATAGTCGCATAAGGTTGATGACTGCACCATCCCACATCAGAAACTGATTCGAACATACGGGGTGAGGTCGCGTATGACCTCATTGGAAGGCACGTAAAAAAGCGGTGTTTTTTCGAAAAGCCGTTGACCATGTAATTATCATAGAGTTTTTCGTCTTTTGTAAATGTTATTGAAGCGTTTGGCCTAGTAAATTGTATATCAGTACACCCTTCCAGGCTCTGAAAAAGGCGATACTGCCGAAACGTCAGCTACTGTTGTATTGTATTGCTTTTCTATGGAAGTAAATGTATGCTGTTTAACAACCTCGCGATTGCTGAACAAGTAAACGACGCATTCATATAGCTAACAGTTGTCCTTTTGCCCATAATCACTAACCTGGTGCTGCTTTGGCGGCTCCGTAGATTGTCTCGTCAGGGCGATTATTTCGTAAAACATCGGCTATCTCCTTTGCCAGTTCAACTTCTTCCATATCATTTGCAAGTCGAACAATATCCTTAATCAATAAAACATTCAAAACAAGACAACAAATCTCGTAATCCTCATTTCTTCATGACCATTTATTCTGCCGCATAGAGGCCCTTTTGCTGCAACTTTTGTACTTGATCGACAACATATCCAATGCAAACAAGTGTACCAGATAACGGTTTACAAAATCATCTTCTACAGTTCCAGACAAGTTTACTAGTAAAACATTTCGATGGTGACGAGGGCAAACGAAGGTGAGAGTATCACTGATGAAGTCTCTGTGTGCCGCACGGATTGACTGCTTTTTGTGTCGGTGGAGTAAAGTAAAGACTCACTAACAAGCAGAGTATGTATGACTCATACGTTTAGAGAATGATAAATAGCCGGTATGAAGTGATCTAAACTCACAGTGCACGCCTCGAAAAATTAGGTGTTCACTATACGAGAAAGCAAACATAACTAAGCTATATGCCTTGGACTTTGATTGTTAGAATCTCAAAAAGCCGTGCTGGAATGACCAAATGAGATAACACATTTACAGAATAAAAAACTGAATTGTTAAATCAAAAAGAAGCACCCATTATAGTGTAATGTAAATAAATATAACGAACACAAGGGAAGCAGAGAAAAAAATTTGCGGAATCTCAGAATATTTAAGGCATAATCCATCATATATACATATATATATACATATATGTTTATATATACATATATGTTTATGTATGCGTATAGTTTTGGTAAACAGCATTGTAATTTGCATCCTCTAGACACATAGGAAAGAGACTCCAGAATATCAAACTCACGTCAGCCATATCATTTCGCTTTCTGTCAAGGGTAATCGTCGTATACGCTGCATGGTCAGTCTCGATCACCATCAACGTAGTGGCTGTTGGATGAACGATCATTCGACGTGGGGTGAACTTGAGCGGATACGATATATGGTTAAATGAGGCGCCGAGTTTCTCTACTGCCATAATCCTTAAAGTATTCTCCGCAATAGCAACGATTCCCTCCAGGCACTGCTCTGAGCTGAAGCTGGAAGCAGACTCAAGTGTTACATAGCTCAAAGGCGTAAGATGGAAACGATTCTGATAATGATAGAGCAGCCACGAACGAGAGGATGTACACATAACCGCATCTTTGTTCTGGCTGCGGACCCGAAACACACGCACTGGTCTTGTTCCTAAGTACCTCGTCCTAGTATCCATCATATCTCCAGTAACATTATCCACAGTGGTACGTAATAAACATCCATTCTGAAGACCAATATTTAAATGGATTGTCGATGATCCCTTATTATCCTCACTTGTTGTCTCCAATAATAGAAGTGATTCTGGTTGTGAAGGGAGCGCTTGCATACTCAGAGGACTTAAAGTATCTTGAGGATCGAGAGAAATCACACGCACAGTGCTATCGGCTATTCCAACAGTAAGGAATCGCGAACGAAGTTCACCTTCAGGAATTTCACTTAAACTCATGCATAACACTTCATGAGGCCAAGATGTACGCTCCGTAAACTCATTCAGTTGGCCAGTAGGATCTAACTCGAAATATACCAGCTCGCCACCAGCCAACGCTACTGCCACTTGTCGCCTATTCATTGCACACTTGACAATTTGTCGTTTTCCTGGCGTCTTCCACTCATTTACTCGACGATCAGAACGGATATGTCGAATTCCCTCAGGATAGATTTGCAGTAGGGCATCGTCTCCAATAATTCCACAACCAAGAGTAGGTGTAGTTGCCATGAATCCAGAATCATTAGCTTCCTCTACCGTTTCACCAATTGCCAAGACTAGTGTTGCATTTATGAATGAGACCACAATATAGGCATCATGTTTATCATCAACGTTCTTCTTCACAGTCCACACGGCGTTTGGGTTACCTGGCAGCTCCGAAACTGCCATTTCTGATACCTCTAAACCATTTCGCAAAACACGAAGTGTTGATCTAGCTCCTCTGCCGACCAACGCGTATATCTGGGGAGCATCTTCACGGGCTAAGTCACCAATGTAAGCATCGGTAAATGGACATAAACTATCGATGCGATCTATTGGAACAAGGCTTTTTAGTTCGCGAATGCCATAGAAAAATGTCTCGCCTTCGTCCAAATGCATTTTAGAAGAGAATTCCGGTTCTTCCGGGTCATCTCCGAGATTTGCAATTTGGTAGAGATGATGATCTCCGAATTCACTAGCAACAAACAGAAATCCCGTTTTAAGGATACACATTGCATTTGCAGCGGGAACAGTATCGAAATATTTCACTTTCATCTCCGTCACCAAGTCTTCGTCTGTTTCCAAAGTTACCTTGAAAAGATCCCCTTGCTCGGTCTGCAGAAGGAAAAAGTACAGCAGCTTCGTCTTATGTGTGGCAGCGCAAATAATCATAAGTGAGCGGTCTGGATCATCAAGATCGTTTCTTCTGCGAGGAATAGGACATCTAATATCAGGTTGCTCGCCCAAGTTTTTATATATAAGATAGTTTTCACAGCACAAAATGACACCAGACGGACCCTCGTTACCTCCAGGGACGGCAATTATCATTGTTGCCTTATCATCCAAGGGTTCTGCATACTTCCTGACAACATGGTTCAAACCCAGGTCCAACTCATAGAACGTCAGAGTTTGCTTTGTAGTTTGAAGTGCTTCACCCGTTGGGTCGTGCTCAGCATCCTCGTAGTCAAATTCCAGACAAGCAAATGTTGGATTTTCGAATCCAACATCAATTCCCACCATTCCATAACAAAGTGTGAACTGTTTATGGGCTTCTAGTGGGGATGAAATAGTAAGACGTGCTTCAGCATCACGATTCATAATATAAACCAATTTTTGACGTTCGATAGCACCGATCATAATGGCTCTTCCCTTCGGGTCTACTGCCAAGTAGTGGCCAGGAACAATCCGACGACATCCCGTTTTCCCAAAAGTTTCCTATGAAAAAGGAAATTCCGATTGCACTAATGAGCATTGCTCGGACCACAATATATTACGTAGTTGAACGATAAGACTAACCTGATGCACGCGAAGAAATGAATTCTTATCCGTCGAATATTCCAGCACTACAATTCGTCCTGAATCCGAACCAACCGCGATATAATCTGCAGTAAAACTTAGTAGATGAAGGCAGAAAAAACCCAGCATAGAGAGAAGTGGTAAAAATTGTAAAACTACCTTTCGAACCGCCAGTAAGTCGGAATGGCATGATTGAGCGGATAATACCGAATACTTCATGGCTGCACAAAACCTAAATAGAGAAAACAAACACTGTTACGCTGCCTAACTAATAAAGCGTCAACACTTGATGAATATAACCGCTTACAACAACGACGAAAGTATTCGCAAAACTTGGACCGCAAACCAGATCGAACCACCATTACCCTTTCCGAGGGCTCGCGCGTGACACAATGCACCACTGAGGCCCTTGCTTTGACTTTTTTCTCAGTTAGTTTTCTACCTAACGCTGCAATCAGCAATCATCCGACAGCGGGATTGAACTGGGAAGCACAAGTCGGGTAGGAAACTAGCTGACAAAAAAGGAAAAAGCAAGGACCTCAGTGGGTCAGTGTGTAACGCGCCAGTCCCCGGAAAGGTCGTGGTACGATCTGGCTTGGAGTCCAAGTTTTGCGAATAACTCAGCATCACTGTGGTTGTATGTCACATCATATCCTACTGTGAAAATTATAATAGGTAGCAAATAAAAGGTTAACATAATAACTGCACACCTTGATTTTTCCTGTAGTTGGATCGCAGAAAAGCAGTTGAAGAGTGGAGCCTCTGCCAACACAAATCTCTTGTGCTTTCGGTGTCCCAGAGAAATTTCCATGGACGGCCTGGTTGATGGCAGTTTGTCCTTGGAGAGTGAGGTTGTATAAATGCATTACAATCCAAGGTTATGGAAACAGACGCTTCTCAAGCGAGATAATTACACATCCACCGGAAATAATACCACTGTTATTTGACTGGCTCAGAGTGATGAAGCCAAGTGCAACCGATTCAATGAACATAAACGATAAAGCACATACAGTCTGAGCAAAAAAAAGGAGAGATAAACTCTCGGAAATGATAAAGGTGTCGTGCTGAGAGCATCGCGACAAAAAATCCAACGATGACCCTAAACCCCCATTCTGGCTAGGATTCAAGGAGGAAACATTAAAAAACAAACCATCTAGTACATAAGGTTCATTTCATAAGGAAACAAGCAACACCAACCGAACAGACAAAAGCGAACCGAAAGTCCTTGCGAGCAGGAAATTTTGAAGGACAGCGTCCTGGGGTGATTTACGGACGTTGCTCTCCAACTGACGCCATTCGCATCGGCGCACTCCGTCCGATGGGCAACTCGATCAGTAAAATCATGGGGGGTCATCAGTGTGTTAACACTTACGTGACGACGTGAGTGCTCTGCGGCTCACATGATTACAAATGAACAAACATGTTGTTGCTCTTCGATTACACTATAGTGTTCCCAATGTGTCGTTCGTTTGCAGCTGCCGTATTTATTTCGGAAGTTAGAGGGACCTAAGCTTGAAAACTCGATGACTGACGCCATTCAGCAAATCCTCCTCTATAAATCAATGGAGCTCACCTAAGATACTGTAATCACCGAGAAATCATCGAAAAGAACCAGCTTCGTCCTGGAAGCACTGACGTAGTTGACGATTCCGCCTGCACACCTGCATAAGCCTATTAATTTATAAGACAAGTGTTCTCTACTATATCAACTAGTTCCAACACCAATTCCTCGATCCCGGAAGGACGGAACGCTTGTTAACCTGAGACGCGAGATCGGACCACCGCCTTTGTACGTCGCAGTATACCTCTAACCCGTGTGCTACACTCTTCTGATAGAAGAAAACACTGGTAATAAATCAATTTATTCACAAAACTCTGATTATATGTTCACAAAGTATGACATCACTCAGAATGAGAATTATTCTATGGTATCATGCCAATTGCTGTCTGATACTGGTTACCCGTACATGGAAGGAGAACACAAAATTACAAAACAAACAGCTCTGAGATTGAAAAGATTGGATCTAAGAATAACACAAATTAAGAAGTGAGCACAGACACAAGCACTACCGGTATCTCCGCAATGGTAAAGACTCGGGTCCGGATTCATGAAATGGGATCCAGTTTAGGTTTTTAATCCTGCGATAATATGTCAATTGAGTTAGGTTTCGTTATCCAATCATTCACAGTGGCTATAGCTCTCGAACTGGGATCATGACAGAGAAAGCACCAAAAGTGGCAGCTATAATACAACATGAAGAAAGAGAAAAGTGTCAGTTCAGACGAAGGTGTAGTTGTGAAGACTGTGCGGGCACGACGTTACGCATCGTTGAATTTGCTAGCGGAACTCCTGGCGCTGTATTCGGCGACGGCATAAGAGCACTCCTAGAAATCGATTTCGTAAAGGATACAACAAAAAGGATAAAGCTCTCGGCGTTGGCGTGACGCGCCATGCATTCGACTTCATTAAGCATCTTTTGGAGGTGACTGAATGCATATCTGGACTTTACATGACTCCCGTTGGCCTACCGATGTTTCGAGCCAGTGCTGCTATCCTCCCAAACGAACCCGCTATCAATTTTCCGACCCCGCAGAGATGAAAGGCTTGGTGGGCTAGGAGCGCCGGAATCGATCCTATGTGTATTGCACGGCGCTTCCAACCACTGCGCCACACACCTCGATACTGTTAAGCAAAACAGTGGTAAAAATTCGGCAAGTGGTGCATCGAACACAAAAACAAAGCATGTATACAAGCAGCGCAGACGATAGAAATCTAGCAAACACCTTTGTTGTTTTCCTTCTCTTTGTCGTTTGATATACACTGCGAAGATTGCCAGGACGACAACTGTCGCTGCTCCCACTAGACCAAGTGCAATTGTTGTGTACAACCCTAAACATGAAGTGAAATAATAGCGATCACCTCTGACTGGAATCATTCCACCACGAAATGTGGTTGTTACTAATAATGTCCACACACAGACCTGACTTTAGCAGCTTTTTCTGCTTCTTCTTCCTCATGGATCATCTCATTTGACAGTCTATTGATATCGTACGGAGAGAAGGTGGACAGGACCGGCTTTTCGAACTTAGGTAGTTTAGCAAGCAGTTCTTCCAAAGAGGTATTCGCCTGTGGACGGCTGATTAATAACTCAAAGCAAAAATAGTGACAACTATAGTAATTAGTAACGAAAGAATACAGAAATAGTGAAGGAATACATTCTATTTTAAGTTTTACGGAGCAAAGAACGATAATGATCTCTAGTTCTCCCTAGTGAAACAACTAATGTTACGAACTACTTACAGCTAGAACTCGGTTGAAAATAATTGCCAGCTTGTCACTGTTTGACTTAAAATGCTCTGTCAGGTCAGCTGGTAGATTACGTAGATCGGGGATTTCACCTCGGGATAGCGCGGTGATAATCTAGAAGATGCAAGTTCGAGAAAAGCATAAATTTCCAGAGCATATGCATTTCCCTCCTTTCTTCACAAGTACTCAAACCTAGACGTATTCTCACCATGAGGCCAAATCAAAAGCGCCACAAGAAGGTTGCAGGATCGAAAATTAAATTTTTCATGGATGACACAAAATACCCATCCCATTACTCTTGCTATTCATATTTGTTTCTCTATGCAATAATAGACTGTGAATTATACTTCAAATAATCTGGAAGAAAACTGACCTCGGCCGGAATCTTGCTCAGATTATATCCCGATGGAAGAAGTTTCCACATATCCAAAAACTCTTTTGAAAATAGGAAGCCTGGTGTAACCACTGTGGACGGCGAAGGTGTCACATCACTGATAGTATTGTTCTGAGGTGCAGCGCCACTCACAGTCGCGGTGGGTAGAAGGGAAGTGTAGTAATCCTAGAATGTAATATAAGGTCTGCAGCAATTGTCTAATCAATAAATGAGTAAAATAACACAGAAACAAACGGCACAATACAAAAAGGAGGGAAATTGTGCAACAGAATGGTGAACACAACCATTTCTGCTCCACAATGACGCTGTTATAACTAGAATGACGCTGAAACATTTGTAAAACTCCGGACCAAAGGTGAATGCGGTGGGGATTGAACTCGGTATTATCCCTTCCGGGTGCTTACAAGTACACCAACGCACCATGCGGCTCCTTCGCTTCGCCTTTCTCTCAGCCGTGCATGGTGTGGTGGTGAACGCGTTAGCTCCCGGGCAATGGCGAGTTCCGTAAACACCTGCGGCCCGGAGTTTTGCAAATATCTCAGCGTCATTGTGGTTATATTTCACATCACATCCTGCCATTAAAAAGAGTAGGCAGTAAATAAAAAGTGACTACATTGTGATGCTGAATATTTGCAAAACTCGAGACCCCAGCTGAGCTTCGAACCCATCGTTGCACATGTGTTATCCACCACTGCACCACCGAGACCCTTGCTCCGCCTTTTTCTCGACAGTTCTTTAACCTAAAGGTGCTCCAAGCAATCAACCGTCAACTGGAACCACCTGGGAAGTATAAATAAGAGGCATTGGACCCAGTTAAGCTGAACCAGTGGCCGAAATCACAAAGTGTAGCTTTTTATCTAGTGGCTGTTACTTTTTCTTCTACTTATTTGTTGTTCATTAGTGCATTAAAGAAATTCCAACAACGGGTTCAAATTTATACTAGGATAGCAAGGGCCTCCGTGGTACAGTGTGTAATACGCGAGCCGCCGGAAAGCGTAATAGTAGTTCGATCTAGCCTGGTGTCCAAGTTCTGCCAACATCTCAGCATCGTTGTGGTTGTATTTCACATCATCTTCATGTAACATACGAGAACCGCATGAAAGATTTATCCCACCAACGTTATCCGTTGCCCGCTCCAAACACAAGTGGTGTGAAAGGCTGAAGTTGTGCTTGAAGATAGTTGATAAAACTATACCTTGATAACTTGCGTCTGAGCCTCGTTTAATCCGCGTATTTTTTGGCCTTGCATTACGTGTGTGACCAGCTCCATGGGAAGTTTATCAGGTGGTGGGAGGAACTAAAAGCATCCCCAAGCATGTGTTAGAATGCAACAGTGCGATGGTTAGCAAGCAAGTTAAGGTTGTCGAAAACTCGGTCAGTTGAAGAGATGCTCAACAGATCAACTATAAGATGCTATGGAAAGAAACTGTATGGACACTTACAGCATATGTTTCGTTGAATCAACAAATCCGTGCTGGAATGATAGTCTCCACAATGAGTCGAGTTTTCGATAATGTTCCAGAAATCATTTGTACTCCTATTCGTATGAACTAACCTTGTTTCCGTCTTTTAATGGCTTCCCGCTCCGAGCCGCCGATGCTGCTTCGTGCACCTTTAGCATGTACTGCTGAACAATCGCATCCAGAGTCTCCTTGGGGATTCCAGGGATTTGTCCTCCCCTGAGCACGTGCGCCACCAGATTCGGATCCAACTAAATTCCGAGATCAAAAACTGACTTAAACATGGAAATTAATTAGAAAACACTTAAGCTGTAAACTGTAAATCAATTTGCACCATATTTGTTCCTTTATATATGACTTCCAAAGACCTCCCCTATAGACGGATCTCATGCAGGATAGACATGAGGCAACGTGTCGCCTCCCCATGTGTCGGATCGAGTACCAAAAGCGACCTTATGCTTCTCTGAGGTGCAAGTGGATTCAAAGAATGGACTCCTTGACTTGACACATACCTTCTACCTGTACAAGGACATATTCATGCATGCGAGCGTGGATGTGTTCTCGTTTATGCGGATTCTATTCTACGAGTCAGTTTAGCCAAAAGCCTGCAATCCATTGACCGGGAAGTATTTGGGAGGCGGTTAGGGAGTCGCCTCCAACAAATAAGCTCCATGTCCACTTTGGGAGAGCCTGGCAAGCTACCCCCGTGAATATACCCAGCCCGTTGGTGTCGCACATGCGAGACCATCCATCTACTACACCGGAGAACCTCGAACCTATTCTTCGGAACACGCGACAACAGAGGAGTCGGTGGTGTCGGCGTTCTCGTCAACATGAGTTTGGCTATGAACATCGATTCATTCCCACAACTAACATCCTGAATCAAACGTTTACACTTGGAGAAATGTGGAACAATACCGGCTTTGACAATCTTCATCGTCTACGCACCAATATCAAGCTGTGACGAAAACGAAGTCGACCCCTTGTACATGGTCTTGGAGAACTGGGCTACTCTTGCACACGACAGTGAGAAATTGACGATTTTTTTCTGGGGCCCGCTCACATAACTCAACAATCAACGAGATGACAAGTTGTCAGGGTCACATATGATCCATCATTCTGTTTGCTACTTTCCATCCATCAGCCACGATGTCAGTATTTATTTGTGGCATCGGCATCCCCCTAGAAGACTTTGTCTTCTTCACGAATATCGTGGAACGCTGATCAAGTTGATATTCCTTAAAATACTGGGATAGCTCTAATATATCATTCCTATATCTTCAAAGCAAGAAACTGCTGGAACGTCAGCAATTCGGCGAAAACCCAAGAAAGATGGAGGAAGTGGTTAAATCGGAAAGCGGTGAACGAATGACCATGGCTGTATAGCAATGCACCTCTAAGCACTGTATTCATACGTCTAGGGTATTAAAAACTGCGATATAAAGCGAGCAATGGTTCATTCCAAAAAAAGGTAACACAAGCTGAGAACGAAGGAGATCAAATGAAACATCAATGATGATCTTGACCCACTTTCGACTACAACTATTTTATGTTGAGCAGGATAAATGTGCCTTTATAACGATTCTCCTCTACGCAGTACGACATTTGATCTCGTCAGTGAAGACCCGTATAACATTTTGTTCCGACAAGAAGAAAGTATCTGAAGAACCCATCAAACTCCTCATACGTTCACTGCTTGGTTATCTTTGTTATGTTGGATTTTCCAAGATAAATTGCCAAGGATCATTGATGTCCAACCAGCCAATAATTAAATTAACTGGATATTCTATCTATAAATTCCTCGATAACAGTGATAAGTGATTTTGACCACTTGCAAAGCGAAACTACGCAACCACGATATTTTTTTTTACAGACGACCCATTAGTACACACTGCGCAGATTTTAGAACATCTTATATCCGCTTCATCTGTTCATCTACGAAGCTCTTCGGATTTATATGCAGATTAGGATGCTTTGTGAAGATTCCTTGTCATCTTTACGAATGTCGTTGAATGCTGGCCGAGTCGATACTCCCTGGAATCCTGGGACTGCTAGCGCGACATGTATCAAATTCTCGACTGCAAACAGAGTGAATGCGGGGAATGAACGAACCACCGCGTTGCTCTTACTGAACAGCATCACTACCATCTGCTTAACTGATTCTTGATTGGAATTTAATAGCAACTATTAGCGCCGATCCCTGAATTGAGGATACAGTTTCAGACATTGAATAGTTTAGGTTAGTAATTCTTGTTTGTGCCATTGTTAAGTCGTAATGCTTTCAGTACTAAGAAGAATAGACAAATTGATAACAGAGCAAAAGCGACTCACTTTGCTGAGATCCATATCACCCAGTCCGGGGACATTCACAACAAAGTTTGGTATTGATTGAATAAGTTGCTCGATGTCGCTTGCAACAGGTTGACCTCCAGTGGCAAAACGAACAAGTGGTGCAGTGAACTGAAAAACCTTTTCAAGGCAATATCTAATTACTTAAGATTTAAAACACTCGCAACCATATGAGTCGTGTATGACTCGCACATGACCGAACATAGTTCCGCCTTTCACGTTGAATTATGACCGACTTACAGAATTGCAAAGGAGCATTGCTTTATCGATCTGGAGGTGTACCTGCTACTATTGAGCCATTATTTATTTATTCTACCTGACCTACCTTCACACCTATGCTTACCCAGCAGTTCTCGCATTCAGTTCGTTTCCCTGCATCCATCATCCAAGAAAGCCTTTGAACATTTAGCATGTGGGTTGGGCTGCCGCTCAAGGATTTTCGTCTTCGTTATGAATTTCCCTGAATGATGGTCGAGTCGCTTCTCCCTGGAGTCCTGCGATAGCCGCGCTAGAGCGCTCCCACGTGGGATCGACAAAGTGAACTGATCCCAGAGAAGTCTGGTACCAGTTGACCTCAAAAGGGTTACAGGCTTGATGAGCATGGTGCAGGCTTTAACCAGTACCATCATTATGTTATTTACTACATTTTGTTATGGTCTACCGCAAATCAAATGTTGAATTCATTTGAATATTTTTCATATCTGTCCATTCAACGCGATAGTCATGACCCACCATGACAATCAGGAGAGAAAGAAACCACGAAAATGCACAAATTAAATACTGAACATCAAGTGCCTTAAATGCAGGACATCGGCTTTCCAATAAAAAGGATAAAGCTCTCGGCATTTAATACATTTGGTAGCCCAATACTGCAAACAATTATATGACAATGCAATATCAGTTCTGTATTTCTCAAGAAGTTATCACCAGTTGCAGAAACACTGGCAGGATCATAAGTCCAGAAATATTGCCATACCTGTTCTATAGCCGTATTGAGTTTCGGATTCACTGGCTGCCCAGCACTAGCAGGTGGATTGGCAACATTTAACCCGGGCATGTTTCGCATCAATGGAATGGCCTAAAAATCTATTCCTTTAAAGAATACTGCGATTCCTACAAGTTTGTGCTGCCAACCAATCTTCACAAATAAGAAGAACATTGCTCATTAAATTTGGCGTTTCTCTTTCTTTTATTTCTATATCACACCAGAATACCACCTACCTGTGAGAGTGTGGACAGGATAGGAATCCCGTTAGCAGCCTGTTCTAATACCCCACCACTAGCCGCCGGTGCAGAACGAAATCCAGGAATAAGAGAAGAGATGAAGGATCTTCAAAGCTATTTATATCAGAAGAAAATTATTTACATATGGTAACCAGAATATTTCTGCCTCCAATGGAATCACAGTGGCAAAGAGGCCTTAAATGTTGGACTATAATGTCCAGAAATGCCCATCCCTTAAATATGGACACTCAACGATATGAGTGAGCTATTTGTCATCTGCACGAATTTCAGTTAAAGAGGTTACATCTATACTGGGAAATGTCGTCGTCCTATAAGAAAAGCTACTCATAAATCGGCTAATCCTCCTTCCATCCAGTAAAGCCGACTACTGTTTGCCCTCACGAGCTAGCTAGGAATGGCTTAATCGGAATTCGAGGACAGAATCACATTCAAGCAACCACTGACAAGCCAAAAGGAAATTGTGCCGGTTCGTAAGTATTACTTCAAGTTTTCTCTGTTTTTTCCACTTTAAGTTTGCGTTATGGAAAGAAGGAAGGCAATTTAAGCTACTGTAACAAGATAGGCTTACCGTTGACCATGTTCACTGAAGCCTAGAGTTTTCATGCCTTCTATTAGAGTATCATTCGCTTTCTTCATCATCAGATCTTTCAGTCTGAATTGTATGCGTTAATAAAAACGTTGAGCGTCAGTAAGGTTATGAATTTAAATGAGTTATAAGTATGAAATGAAAATAGGGTGAAATGCACTAACAGGAAACACCCGCAACAGGTTCTTGGTAAGCCGGACATGATGTATCGATCATTAGAGTACTGTAGGAAATGAGTATGGAAGATACTTAGTCCTACTAATATAATCATATATATATATATATATATTTTTATTTATTTTTAATGTGGACGTGCAGCACAGCAAAGTTGAATGCAAGAAGTCTGGGATTTTTTATTTTTCTATTTGATCCGTCTTCACGTCTACTGTGCGGATCACAAAACTTCTCACATTCGATTCGTTTCCTCGCATTCATTGTCCCCAAAGCTCTTCCAAGTTTTTACGTTTGGCTTCCGGTTACTGCTTGAGGATTTTCATTTCATCTTAAATGTTGTAGAATCCTGGTCCAGCAATTCTCCCAGGAGTCCTGAGATAGCCGGGCTGGAGTGTTCCCAATTGGATTGCAGAGTGTGATTTTTTCCCAGACAAGTGCGGTAGCAATTTCACGACCCCGAAAGTTTAAGAGGCTTGGTTGGCTCGGGGTAGAAACGAACTAGCACAATGCTCGTAATGACGGACATCACTACCACTATGCTCTCCGCCCCATATAGAAATTTGGGATACGCATGTTAAGTGACGCCCGAACATATAAAGAAATACTTCTACACAATATTCTTCCAGTTTTAAATACGTTTGCAATTACACTTCCCAAATAGTTAAAAATAAGTTCCAATTTCCAAAAACTCCAACTGACAAGCTGTGGCCACAACCCAGAAGATATATTGGAGAACACCTATGTTCTTGAAGATAAAATCCCCCCTTACTCAATTACTTAGGCGTTCGAAAAACGAACCCAAAAGTTTACAAAAAACGTGAAAGGAATAACTGTCAAGTGCTCCAGAAAGTCGGAATTTTACGGAATAAGAAAACTTGTACTTTATAGGCAAGGATTTTTACGTTCTAAAGATTTTCACTACAGTCAATACACGTATATATATGCATATATGTATATATATATATATATATATATATATATATATATATATATATATACATGGATAAAGCTCCCGGCGTTGACCAATCTCTAAAGGATGCGCCCTGCATTCGACTTCATCAAGCATCGTTAGAGATGACTGAATGCATATGTGGCTTATACAATGGCTCGCGTTAGCCTTCCGATGTATCAGGCCGGTGCTTCTCCCCTCCAAGACAGTTCTGGTACAATTTGTCAACACTGGAAGGATGGAAGGCTTTGTGAGACTGGTGCGCTGGATCGAACTCATGTGTATTGCATGGCGCCTCTAACCACTGTGCCACATAGGCCCCTATACACTTCTATACGTATACGTACATATAAGCTTTTTTCGCTTTATATATATACATATGATGTAAGCATGCGCATACATAGACATATGTTTATATGTACATATAGGAATGAGTGAGCGATCCGATTATCCTAAGTTAATATTTTAGCTACTCTCGCTGCCCATCGTTTAGAAAGAAAAGGATTTTGTTTAGCAGAACCAGCCATTTTTTCTGTTGGAATATCAAGGCTATTTTTCCACAAGCTCCTCATTAAACGTCAAAACTTAAGCGTAATACCTTGTTTGTGCACCATCAATTATCCCTTTTAGATTTGAATCTATATGTCTCAGCTCATGCTGAATTTTGCTAATTCAAACGAAAAATCAATAAATCTTTGTCTACAGGATTACAGTTCCCTCGCTTCACCAGGGTGATATTCTGATTTTCTGGAGCCTATCAGACATATCTCTTCTATTTTATTGCTTCAATGGTCATATTTCTAAGACGAAAGCGAGTCAACAACCGGGATTTCCTCCAGCACCACATGACGGTGTCCCCGTTGTATCGTTTGTTTGCATCTACCGGTCTTTTGTTAGAAACTGTACAGACGTTAATTTCGTTGTCAATCTCTTTTCGAAATTTTTTCATTTTAAACATAATGAAGTTTGAAAAGACAATGTATAAAAAATTACATACACGATTAATGCGATCTAGAAAAGTTGTGAACTTATGAAATACTGGGGCAGAATTTGGCCAGGCTGCACTCGGGATTCCAGGAATCACAATGGCTTAACCAGCAACTCTCCGAAAAATGGTGATTATGTTGGGTACCGCACAACTACTGAGGACGGGCTGTTCGAGTATCAAGTATCAAATGTGAAATACCACAGTGAGCGAAGAACTACCGTCGCTTGTCGGAAAAACAGAGTCCAGAAAGGGTTATTCATATTTGTATGACCCGAAAACGATTTTCTAGCGGAAACACTGTAGAAGACGTCGAATTCACTTTTGTAACTTTCTCGCTAAGGGGCGCATGTGGCGCAGTGGTCAGAAGCGCCCTGCAACACACAAGTGGAATCGATCCCCGCCAGGCTCGGCAAATTGGCACCAGACTTGTCTGGAAGGATGGCAGCACTGGCTCGATACATCGCTAGGCCACCGCGAGTCATCAGTCACATAAAGGCCAAATATGCGTTCAGTCACCTCCAAACGATGCTTAATGAAGTCGAATGCATGGCGCGTCACCAAGGGATTGATCAACGCCGAGAGCTCTTTAGCTTTAACTTCTCCCTCCGCAAGCAATCCACGATGTAAAAATATCCCAGTGTATTTTCGATTTTTACTATTGACTTTCGATTTATTATCGATTTTTATTTTTGTTAAAATATTTCAATGTGTTTCTGATCAAAAAGCTTTGAAAATTATTCCGATGTATATTGTACTTAAGATGAGAACCAGAAAAATCCAAGCTCTATTACCACACCTATACATTCATTGATGGGATGAGAAATTATTACGAAGAAAAATAAAAGGGAAGAACTTCCATATTACAAAACCGGATATTTAACACTAAGCCACTCCTCCTATTGACAGGTTGACTAAGCCAAAAAAACCATGAAATGTTCTTTTAACAGCATAAGTGAATGCATTTTGAACCTCTCGCTCTTTGCACGCACAAGCAGTCAATTTCACTCTTGTCCAACTTTCAAAAAAATCGCGTGATTTCCCGAAAACAAGACGCTGACCTGACACCGGCGTATTTCTCCGGCCCAGCACAACTGATCTGCGGCTGGAACGGTAGAAAAGTTCGCACTCGGTTCGTGACAAGATATCGAATGAACCAGTCGAACGCATCGTCACAAATGAGACGATTTCCTTGAAATGGTTACTGTGGATGACATCTTCAACATGACAAGAAAAGCATGCTTGTATCGCATATGTGTAGAAGACTATGAGTTCTACGCGCTCGGAACGAACTGGTTGGATCACCTTTCTGTTCACAGAACACTTTTAAGTACTGCAATCAAGTGCTGCAGTAAAAAATATGTGACGCGTGACATAATATGACCAAATAAAAGTAAATTATCCCCTTTAGGACGATGCCTATTTCTCAACAACTATTCTACTAGCAATAGATTTTGGACTACTGATGTATCTCAGAGACCTTTTCTTTCCGGTGTTTTCCAATGATTTTTTGAAAGGAGGAAAATTCAGATAAGCTTAAAGAAATTTTAACACAGTGGGAAATTCCAAAATTTCTGACGCAAGCGAGGCAACCACAATCATCAGCGATGTATCCAGAGATATCAACACGTCCAGTGGGAAGACATCCCAACTGTTCCTTTTCGACCCCACTGCTCGAGTTACAAGCCTCGACAAACTAAAAGTATGCGAGCTATGCCATGAAATAACTGAAATTTCATCGTGCTAGAACTGTGGCGAACCTGTAACATGTGTTAATAAACACTTTTAGCATTTCAAGATGGCCGTACTGTGATAACATTTGAAAGCTGATAATAATACTCCGCAGAAAAACAGGAAATATATACCATACCATCAAGAAGTATGTTGGCAATCTTAGTTTCGAATGTGCCTTCTTCAAAGGAACTGAGTTGATTGTTGGACAGGTCCAACCAGAAGAGTTTTGTCTGATGTGCGAATGTTCTCTTAGCTATTGTCCTGAGATTATTATGAGCCAAATCGAGAGTGGTGAGCTGTCTGAGAGATGAAAATGTGTTTTCGTCCATCGATGTTAGAGAGTTGTTACGAAGATTGAGCTGCTGAAGATTTCGCATTCCATCTAGCATTCCTCGCTCTGCAACACATAACGAGTTTGTTTATCCTTTCCCTACATACCAAGAGTACTTCAAACGATTGCATTTCGTGAAATAATGACCAATTGTCATTGCTAACCGTCTCCTATACATCAGCCCTCGTCAATATTTTGAAATTGCGAATTCTAAGAATCATGCATAAAATCAGACGCTTGTTACTGACGAAGAGATAAAAAAAGAGTACTAGATCATAATTTAAAATCGCACGGATCTCCATCAATGAGAGGCCCCAATCTACGTTAGTCTCGAGAGTACTTGACGCGTAGTTAGATGACGAACATACAGTTAAACGCGGACTAAAAGAGGCCTTATGCTCAGACTTGTAGAATAGAATTAGCTTCATCCTTCTAGAGATATGCGTGGTATATATACTACTATTCGCTAATTGTTACCATAGTCCACCATGTAAGCAACTACAATTCCGTCAACAATTGGATGTGTTCTGTACCTCATCTTGTGTTTAACTTTGTATTTTTGATGTCAGCTCAGTCCATATGGTAACCACAACTCAACATGATGAATGGAAATGAAAGAACAGTCCATTTCTAGACAAACCAAGACTGTTTTCTAAATTGTTAAGTGCAGCGCACAGCCTCTCAAGTGCCACTCCTGATAAAACATGTGTTATACAAAATATCGATATAATATAGCATAAAAACGCGGCAAGAAAGCTGTGTGTAGCGAAATAAGGCAATGAAAAAAAACACGTTGCGTGCAATGCATTTCGTCCAGTTCCCCCCATGCTCCTGACACGCATGGCACACAATCCATACAGTTGTTTATTAGGGAAACGATCGTGTGCTGTCTTACGTATGGAATAGAATGCATAATTGACCAATACCGAACCATTTACGCTTTATTGCTCCTTAGTTTTTCAACTAACTTACCAATACTTTGAATGGAATTATTGGCGAGCAAAAGAACGAGCAACTGATCCAATGAGTCGAAACTATTCCTTGCGATTTGAACAATATTGTTGTTCTGAAGTACCAAATTTGTGATGCTTCAAATAGACAAGGAACAACCAATATTTGAAAAATATGTAAAGTGTTTAAGAAACCATTACTGAAAGCAAACACTACATTTAATTGTCTAGTTGGCGTGAAGTACCTGGATACTAATTAGTTGAAGTTTCGGATTGTTGGAAAACGCCAGCGTGTCGATCTTTTCAATTAAATTTCCGTCGATTCGCACTTGCTTAAGGTTGATGAGATCCTTAAGCTCCGGCAACTGAAACAGTTGATTAAGCCAACTATGAATGGGATGGACAGTAATAGTCCGCATACTGGAAGGTTTCTTAAGGTGGTCTTTCCAAATACTAGTTGTAAGAACTAGTAAGCATCAATAAATGTCAGATTAGTGAAATAGAGCAAGTAACGAACTTTGACAACATAAAAAAACAATCCATTTGCCCGCCATACAGAGCCATTACAGGATTCTATAAAGCTGTTTTTCTCTTTTTTCTCTTTGCAAAATAAATCCCCATTCTCCATACCCCATAAATCAGCACTTAACATAAATATTAACATGGAGGTATAAATTATTCTGCAAAGCTGATGCTATAAGGTGCCTAGGACGAATCCTTAAATTCTTTCAAAAAATCCCAACACTTTTGACATAAGGATAAAGTGAACAAATCTTCTAACACACACACCTTCTTCAAGAGGTTATTAGTAACGTCGAGGATTTCAAGCTTGCGAAAAGCTTGAAGTCTATTTCCTTCAAGGTTTCCAATCAGATTGTCTCTCATGTAGAGATATCGTAGTTGCGGGACATTCATGAACGCCACTGGATGGATCTCGTTGAGAATGTTGTTGTGCAGACGTAATTCCTTTAGCTGTGGAAGATTCATCAGTTCGAAGTTGTTGATCTGAAATTTGCTAGAAAACCATAAACAAGAAGGGCAACAAAATGACTAAAATCCAACAAACATAAGACTTTGTTAGGACCGGTGAGGGAAAACCATCTGGTCTAAGCCTAAAAAAAAGCGAACTCGGCAACTTTTCCACTACCAAACTCCATAGAAATTTTTTACAGTCTGTGATTTGAAATACGGAGAATATCTGGTCATATGCCAGAAAGTACCAACCACGAGACTCAGATACCGGTAGAAACAATCTTTTATAAAGAGTTCAGTGAATTCTAAAATTGCATACATGGTCACTTCTTAACCTTCCATTTAAGGAAAGAAATCCTTCCTACTTTTCAATAACTTATTCTAAACGACCTGCTAAAAGACTACTTGGTATCCACACAACAAAAAAAAATCAATTCTTCTGATTAAAGAGTGGGACCTCTGCAATCTTGTTGTCCGATAAATCCAAGTACATCAGTTTTACGCTATTTCGAAGATGTTGGGCTGGAATGGCCGTCAAGCAATTGCCGCTGAGATCAAGCAGTTCCAGATGTGATTTTACCTCAGACAGAGCATTTCTGAAAGCAAAAAACCCCATCTGCACAAAAGGCTGAAGCATTCCTATGAATCAGCTTCACTAAAGATTAGGAAATATACAACAGAAGACAACACCCACGGTGATAAGGAACAGATCTTATTTCGTTCTAGCCGTAAATGTCGAAGTTGCGACAAACCTTCAAACGAATTTTCGGGAACATCTTCCAGCTGAAATTTTATATACATATAAATATAAATATATATATATATATATATATATATATAATGTTCAGAGGAATATATGGTAATGCGATGTTTTTCTCAAAGCTACTAAAAAGTTCATCAACACATCATCGCCGACATGAACTGGCAGCAACTCATTACTTCCCCAGTTGTTTTCTTTGCTATATTTTGTTTAGCTACAGATCTTGAATTGGTACCTCTCAAAAGTTTACGGCTCTTTCGTGGTTGGAAACTGCTCCAGCGTATTGAACTACGATGTACAGCGGGAATGTATCGTCGTAGCAAGGAAGCCAAGCTGACAAGAATTCCTACTTTTCCATCCGGAAACCCAGTTAAGGTCAACTAAAACCAGAAATCACAGCCGCCTGGTATTAAATTAATCGCATGGTGGCAAATTTCCCTCTGATCCACAAGGGCAGAGACTGCTTGAGGTGGTGGTAACTTGGGGAAGGCTTCGGCTAGGCCGACTTCCAGACTACAAGGAACTAGTATGTCTCAACTAGCAAACCCAACCTCATTACTCCATACACTGGGCACTCCTGCCTACCAGGCGATAGGACAACTCGAGAAGGGTGATTAAATATTGGATTGCACAGGATGTCACTGAAAACGGACAAGACCAGCCCGCTCACGATACGCCATGGAGACTGCTTCTTGATGTACATTTACAACACCAAAACAGCCTCTTTAGACTTCGACCTTTACGCTCTTCCTGAGGCCGCTGATCGTATCAAATTCTTCGATCGCCCTAAAAAATGAGAAGCAGGAAGACTAACATAAGCCAATTAGATGATGAAACCCTTGTCGTTCGTGGAGCGAAATTTCCTTTACGAAATGTCGGAGGCGTTGACGTTGCCGTACACCTATTTATTTCCCACCTAGTAACCTCATGCTAAATCCTATCACTGCCGTTGATCATTCTTTCTCTCCAAATTGCGCGTCAAAAAAAAAGTCAGTACCGTTAACTGCTACTCACCGACTTCTACGGCTAACGAGAGCAAAATGGCCGCTTTCTAAGTTGGAGTGAAAATAATCCTCAACGAGAAGCCTTCCATAAATTTGCTGTTAGAGAATCCAGTACTTCATTAGAAACGGCCAATGAAAATGGATATAAAATACGGAAAATCGCAACTGGAGATCGAAACAAAAAAGGAAACCGTCTCCTAGGACTACTGAACTCAGCAGGTCTCTTCCATGGGATATCATCTTTCGAGGAAGCATCTTCTGCCGAGAACGACCACATTCTAGCAAAGCGAAGATGGTGCCTCTTCGACACCACAGTAGTACCTGGATTCTGTAATGGATCCAATCACCGCCTTCTCCGTGCGAAGATTCGATTCAGCAGTAAGCTCAGAACAAACTCGTCATCGTCCATGGAAAATAAGAGGAACCATGTTCGACGAAGATATTGTCAATAGAATTCTCATAAAACTGACAGATAAAGGAAGATGCCACAGAGGATCACAAGCTGCTTCTCGAAGGACTTAAAACTTGCGAAGCAGCGCACCTCCATTACTGTCGAGGAATTGCTCGAAAAGAGAGTTGTAGAAGATCCTTGTAGGAGAATTTGTATCGGTATAGGAGAAGAAGTTATTACAATTTACAAGTAGTTCTCACAAACCATATGACATCCTACCTTGAAACGGGAAAGATCGTAGACCAGTGAAGAACCTTGTGTACTCGTGCCCGGTTACCGATGGGACCTTCGTAACTACCGTTCGATATGCTTGTTGAGTGTGCTCTACAAGTTGTTCAAGAAGGATATCTTTTTGCTCATATCGGAGACCTTGTATGAGGCACAACCTTAACAGCAAGCAGGATCCTGACAGGAATACTGCTGCATGAACACATCCAAATAGTATCACAGTTCATAGAAGTCTGGCGGGTGTAACCTTCGTTGATTGTTTCTTGTCAAAGCTATTTACTACTGCAGTATATAATGAAATAACTCGAATGAGACAAGTACGGTCTGCATACGTAGTGATGGGACATATTTGTCAAATCTCTGTTTTGCGGGCGACATTATAATTTTTTTCAAGAAGTACCAATGAAGAAATTAACAGACCATGCTAAAAGAGCTCAACGAAGCAGGTAAAAAGACTAGACTAAGCATAAATCGGAAGAGGAAACAGACTAAACTGGATAGTTCACTGATTACAGAGACCATCTCGCACGTGTAACTTGAACGTTCAATGAACACGGAGAACAACATGAAGCAGGAATTCGACATAAGAAGGAGAGCCATATGGACCGCATCCGGGTTTTTCGGCGCTCACCTTTTCAACTCTGCAGTCCTCCCAATGCTCTGTTGTGCAGCAGAGACGTGAGCTGATACCTCATCCACGTCAAGAAAACTGGGCACCAGCCACAGAGCGGTTGAACGATGTCTTCCGAAATTTAACCACCGTTTACAAAGACTAGCTGGGAGGCGCAGCTCAAATCTTCAAAACTTATTTCACCTTCGGGATCCAGTAGAATATACATCGATAGCGATGCAGAGATGGGCCGCTCTCACAGTAAGAAGAACGGATGACACATGGATGAAAACAACGGTGGAATGACCTTCAAGAGAATGCAAACGTCGTCTTGGACGGCCACCCAAACAATAGGCGGACGTGTACGTGGTTAACGCCAACCATCTGCATTCGGCGATAAGAACGATTTCAAGACCATGGAATGGACTTCGCGAATGTCACTATGTTCGAAGCACCACCACCATGAACAATGCTAGTGCGTGAAGATAAAGAATGGAGGTTGTGCAGAGGCCAGCATGACCAGCGATGACAGGCCGTGCTCGTCCACCGAAGTAAGTACATATTTTTTGTTCCTCCACAGATCTTGTGCTAAATGTGGGATGAAAAAAGGTAAATTGCACACCTTACTGAGGATATAAATTTGAAAATGGTAATTAGATTTAAACACTTTGTTCTATGCTTAACTACGTATTAAATTAGCTTCAGCAAAACAAACAATTCAAATATAAAAGAAAAAACGAAACGCTCACCAGATTTCCGTACAAATTTAACGACGTCAGTTTGGACATGTTTCCAAAAAGTGGTACATTCGCAAGGCTGTTGTTCAGTAAGCTTAGCTCTTCCACAGTCGATGCGACAGCTCGGAAGAACTTAAAACGGTTGCACCATAAGGATGCCATGAATATCTGCTTTCAAGTAATTATAAATCCACAAATAAAACGGGTTTATGGATGTGGGGTCCATGGTGTTCTTTCTGATGCTGAATGTTTTGTTTTAAAAGTGCACTCGGATTGCATTTAATCAATATATAAGCATTACATGTCGCCTTTGTCATCGTTTAATTCCCAATTTACGACACTATTAAAATCAGTTACAGCAGATCCGATGATAAATAATGACTATGACACATTTCACTGATATCACCATCGATTTGCTCGCAACATGATGTCGACCTATATTCCATCGCACTGAACTATCCAATTAGTGCCATAATCCATCATTTACAACGCTAGGTGACGTCAAAAGTATCGTCTGTGTAGATCATCAGAACTTCCTAATGGGTTTTGCTCGGTCGAAAGCCACGAAAAACAGCTCATTCTCCGCATATTTTAATGTTCTTGGGACGTTCGGCCTCATTCGGTTCAGGGAACTCTCCAGATCCACCGAACTAACTCTCTCCGCCAAATCGCTAGGGAGAACATTACCCGATGTTCCAATTAAACCCAATAAACGAACACGCCTATTTATTATACGGAAGCTAGAAGTCAATCGATGCAGTGGACATACGAAGTTCATCCTTGAACACCCACGCTTCTGCGCATTCAGATTGGCTCAACAGTTCTATAAAACTATCAATTTTAGTTTGTTCTCGCCAATACCAATTAATTCTTGTCTAGAGACAATTGTTAGTTCCCTTGCGAGAAATTTCGTCCAACCAGACTTTTTCCACGTGACAGCGAAAAAATTCACGTATTTTTTGTACTTATTCCTACTGGTGTTTTGCTCTTCTTTCTTCTCATTGAAACAGTTTTTCGACCACACAGCAACTGGTGAAAACTAGTTCGTGTATATGGACTATATTGTCGTCCCGTTGGTTGTCGAGTGACTCGAGCGGGCGCTAGTAAATCTTCCATTTCTCCTAGTCGCGTGCAAAAGTACCCAGTGGGTTCAGCTCGCACTGAGGACTCGTTGAGCATCATACCCTCCTTCTAGGGAACTCTGAAAATCGAGTCAGTGGTCTTCCTGCTATACGTTTGACACCACGAGGAATCTAATCACTAACGGATTTTGCTAGTGGGTTGTCGTTCATACACATTACGTGTCATGCTCACTTTATCTTCGACAATTTGGTGTGTAGATTGTGTCTTTGATTTCTGAACGTTGACATGGGTCTGAGCTTCGGATGCGCTCTCTCACTTGCGTATTATGAGACAATACCAGCATCGTCCTTTCGACTGCGCATTCTGTAACCCTGAGTGATCTATCATCCTACTTACGTAGCTACCAGGTTTCTGGCGCTGATTAAGGCTGAGAAACTATAAAGCAGAAAACTACGTACCAACGCTCTTGCAGAACAATTATAACCAATGTCTAACATATAATTAACTATATGCATTAGTTCCAATTCATACGGAATTCGTTGGTTTGTTTCACCTGACAGTTTTTTCTACACCTCTAGTATCCAGTCGATAACTTATCCGAAGGAGATATTGTACCAGGCATGAAAGAAAAACTATTTGGTGAGGAGTGCACAAGAGTGTTCAAAGGCAAGCTCATACACTGCTACATACACTACTTCCGTATTAAAGTAGCACTTTGAGTCGACAACTGCGACAGATGCATTGGGATGCACAGTGGATACAAAGGTAATTTGGCGCGTCGGAGTGGCGTTGACATAGCTGTGCTTTCTATTTCTAACCACGTCAATCCTCGAGAGAACATGTTTTTTATGAAAGCGGTCATCTAGTTCTTCAGACAAAGAAGCATGTAGATCACAGTGTAATACGTGATTTTCTTCAAAGAAAGAGTGGACTAATGGGATTGATGTCATCATTAATCTCGTTGTTTCGTATAAAACTTGGAGACCACATCGGAGACACTGATATCATTGCCTATCGATTAGCCATTACAACACTTGGTAGCAATTTTCAGTGGACTGCTCTTTTATGAGAAATCATCTTCCCATTGAAATAGCGAGGAACGGAATTTTATTATTGGAGAACTTGATAGTACGTTGTTTATAGATAAACTACAGTTATTGCGTACCCTGAAGCACAGAATGTTTAGGATCAAATTATTTATATCGCGTAAGCATTTTCTATGCTCGGATTCTGCACAGCTAGGTGTTACTTGCACCATAGTTTGATGGATTCAAACAATTTCTTTTCCACCAAAACGCCTGCCCGATCCAGACAGCTTATCACACCAAAACATTCAGCAACTGGAACGCACCTCAGTTCTTTCTCCCATAATGGAAAAAAAAACACGTGAGCACGCCCTATTCAGTTAGCTTTCTTTTCACTAAACATAACATAAGCTTAAAGAATAGACTTGCTCCATTCAACAAAAACGACCCTTTCACAAAAAAAAGGCAAAATCTCACAACGCAGGCGAATCTTTGCAAGCCCGTAACCGATGGGAAATTCGGCCCGTAACCGATGGGAAAAAAATCGAAAAAAAAAGAAAAAAAAGTAAGAAATGGTTTAACATGAACTTCTCCTAAGCAACCCATAACTGTACTGTGCTTAGTTCCAGAAAAGTAAAATTTGTAAATAAAAAACACGTTGAGTAACGAAAATATTATTCCTATACGCGTCTGTGAAATTCCTATTCCTGCCCTTCGATTCCTATTTCCCAACCATTCTTTTCTTTTTATTACCAATTTCCCCACCACAGTATTTAGTTGGCTCACAGTAGATATCCGACTGTTAAGAAAGGTGATTTCAGCGTGGCAAAACTATGTGGAATTCCACCAAACCTCAGTGTACGTAAAACAGCCAACGTGGAACGATTCGAGAAAACTCTCCACTACACATTACCACACGAAGGGAAAAAAAAACATTACACATCTACCATGTAGTAAAAAGCACCGAAGACTATAAACAGGATCTTAGCACTTCTCAGGACCTCGAAATTATAAGAAAATCCAAACGTACCATAGGGATCAATGGAGGTTATTTGGCAATTAGTAATGGCCAGCGATCGGATTGAAGCCTCAGGCAGGATGTCCAGCACGCTCTGTGAACATTTCGACACTTTTAGTTGTTCAATACTGGTGGAACCGATATCCTGAAAACGATCGAAGTACCTAGTACTACTGAGTTCGTCGAGTCAGAACAAAGTAGTAGGGCCTGTTGATGATCTCTTGTAATTGCAAGATCAAGGGCAGAAAAGCTGTGCGCTAACATATTTTTTGTTAATATAAGAAAACCCCTGCCTAAGCTAGAAAACATTGTAACAACGTGCTGCATTCAGGCCCACTGCTTCAAAATATTTTCCTTCAACATTTTCATCGATTTTAGTGAAGCGCCTCATTCTGAAAGTTAAGACTCAAAAAAGCAAACCTTAAATGCAGGCCACGAATTAAGGAAAAGTATAAAGGAACACAAATTAACTCTTGACGGCCGATGGGTCCATGACATCTGTCGACGAACTGTCGATAACTAGAGCAGTTGAGGAGATTAGAACTAGACATTCTTAAGTGAAAGGTTCCGCCCTATTGCTCTAGCCACAAAAATATTTTTTTTTGAAATGTCCCCCTCAGTATGAAATGTCTGAAGCTCGAAGTCGTAAAATTGCATCTGATTTTCTACACAAGATTCTTGCGATTTTATGTATACTTGGGATAAAACTGTCCCAAAAAACTGAAGTCGAGATTTCCACTATTAAAACCGTTAACCCAAGCGCGGCAGATGCAAACAGCCAACTGGACTGAGGAACACTATGCTGCCCTGCCATAGGAAATAGCGACTACTCAGTCGCACAGTTGTTCCAAATGTGAGCCTTGACGAACAGTTAATCAAGGTCTTATCGTTCTAAAAATAATAAAACCCATATAATGTTGGCAGAGATTTGCAAATTCTATCGGTTTCAATTCCAATTAAAAAGGTTCACAACAAGCTAAGATATTTGTAAATTGCAACTATTTCCATCCACCTACGATTGTATGCAATGCAAATTGTCCATCATATGTCAACGCATAACGACCTATGCATGATTTCCGATAGCTGTCATAAACTTTTCGACAAGTATTTGACAAGTAGTGCACACACAGGAAGCGGATGGCGCAGTGGTAGTGATCCCCACCACTAAGTGACGGCCTCACCTACCCAAATACTGGTCCAACCGCGTCGTGGCCTCACTAAGCCTCTCATCTCTCCAATCGGGAAATTCATACCAGACCTCCCTGAGGGAAGCTTACCCCTATCTAATCCGCGTTCCAACACATTAGCAAGGCTATGCTCCGATTTTCCTCCCAACGGTTTATCACCTCATCGTGGCTGGGAGGTGTTCCTGGGTGTCGCGCTGCGATGTACAGCGAGGGATTCATCCACCTGGCAAAGTCTCCCAAACTGAGATGGAGTCCGGCGTTTCCGTCAGGAAGCCCAGTTAAGAGTAAACCAATACCAGGATCCACCACCGTCCTGATATCAAGTTAGCCGCATAGTGGAGAATCTCCCTCTGACCTACAAAGGCTGCGACTGCCTGTGGTGATGAAGACGTAGGACAGACTTCGGCCAGGTTGACCTCGGAATTCCAGAGAACCACTATGGCTTAACTAGCAAACCTCCGAAAAAACAGAGATTATCCTGGGGCCCGCACAACCAGTGAGGGCGGGCCGTTCAAGTATTCAAGTAATTATGCTAGGATTCCAGGGAGACTCGGCTCCAGCAACATTCAGTCGTATTCACAAAGACGACGAAAACACTCAAGCAACAGCAGAAATCATAACAAGAAAAAGTACTTCACAGATGTTCGATAATGGAGGATGAGAGGAAAGGAATCAAATGCAAGAATTGCAGCGATCCGCATACTGTAATGCAAGTGATGTCGGGCCATGTGATGGTAATAAACTACAAAAAAATGCCTGCATTTTTGGGTTATGCCTAGAACTAGAATCTTCAAAAAAAAAGATGAAAGATGAATCCCTAGCATTTTAAGGGCAACCGCGACCCAAAGGGCCCAAAAAAGACGAAAAATGAACTTTTAGAGTTTTAAGGGCAACGGTGACAACTGTAAGCATCAACGACATGTTGTAGAACATCATCACGTCCTACTGCATGAAAAGCGTTTGTTCTACTCTTTGCTGTTTGAGATATGAGCATCAATGAAAAAAGAAAAGAGAAACAAATGTTCTGCGAGGTGCAAAAAAGTCAGCACTGTACCGTTACAGCATAAGAACAGTTGCACCTTGTGAGGTTTTCATTGTTCTCGGCTCAAATAATAGAAGCCATTATAAACAAATAAATGCCTGTTTAAGTTTAAGAGACCCAGTCATTTCCAGGCAAGCATGCAATGAAAGCAATGCATTTCGTTCACTACTGGGCTACTGTATGTTGAACACCTTCACGTTTACTGATACCTCAAGAAATGTTCTGTTGGGTAGAAGACATAATCAGAACAGAAATGAAAATGGTGCAAATTCTCTTGTAACTGTTGCATGAAATCATGCAGTGAGTGTGCACTAGTAATCTTCCAAAGCGATGTCAAAATATCTAGGATATCGTGCTGGTATTAAGAACCACTTCCGCTAGACCCAGTTTCGCACAAGATGGGAAACTAAGGGGTTAAAGTTAACGCCGTGAATTGGCTTTCCTAAATCTTCCTCGTAAATTTTACGCAAAATTGCTACTTGCCACGTAAACGCAATAGTAAAGGAGAACTCGAGGCACAAAGCATCCGGATAACTAGCGAATGTGGACGTAGATAATGCACCCTGCCTAACTAAGACTCCAAACTCCTTAAAGCAACTAATCATTCAACCCATTTTGTCTCTTTTTACCTAACGCACCAAGGCTACATATATATATATATATTTATATATATATATATATATATATATATATATATATATATATGACTGCAGCCTCAGCTTAACTGGGTTCAATGCCGATTTGTGCTCTCCAGATCAATCCCGTTGAGGAGAGACTGCTGATGCCACTGGTAGATAAAAAACTAGCCGACAAAAAGGCGAAATGAAGGGTAATAGCGTGTTCGATTGCCAACGCAGACACCTGTGGTCAGGAGTTTTGCAAATATCTCAGCACCCAAGATCGACTTTTTTATTAACCTCGGCATTGGATTATAAATCTGTTGTTCTCTTTTTTACAGCAATCGCGAGGTTGTTATTCAGCACCCTGCCGTGAAAACTGTAGTGGGCAGTAAATAAAAAAGTACGAATATCTGTGTATATATGTGTATATATGTATACATGCATACATATATACATACATATTACGCGCACCGTCATCACACCTACCGCGGGGATCCCAGCACCTCCCGCACTCGATTCGTTTCTTTGCATTCACCGTCCACAGTGGTCTTCGAACATTTCACGTGTTGTTTCAGCTGCCGCTCGAGGATTTCATCTTCTCTTTGGATGTCGTAGAATGATGGTCAAGTCGATCCTTCTCGCAATCTTGGCGACAGGCGGGCAAAGGCGTGGCCGTGTGGATTGGAGGACAGCGTTGGAGCGGGAATCGAACTATGGCCTTTGGTTCCTGATGGACGGCATCACTAACCATTGCATTATCCCTACCCTCAAGCTGTATATAATAAGGTGTGGTATGGAATACCACTCCGCTAAGTGTTCAGAATTTATTCTTAAATTGCGATCACATACCAAATTTCCAAGAAACGTAGCCCAACAAACGTCTTGGTCCTCTTAAAAAATTTACAGTACAGCAGCGTCCACCGTTTACAGCAGTAAATGTTGGGGCTTTCGTCGCAGGAAATGGACGAGTCATACACGAGCAGTTGATCCCCCCGCCAGCCAGTGGCCATCGACAGCTAATCGCCAGCCCCTCGACCGGTCTACGGGTACCACCTTGGACCAGCGAACCATGATTAGCCAACTAGACCTGACCCGTTCAGTATTGGCGGCGAGTTTACCATCTGGTAAAAGTGAATTTATCGGCCGCACTAGAGGAGTGAATGGGGGTTGCGTTCTTTACAAGCTCTCGCTTTTTCTTTTCTTTCTGTTTTATTTAATTTCACCACCATCCTACTTAATTTACTGCTAGTTAGAGTGCTTAAAAGTGGTTCAATTCCCTACCACCACATAGCAAACACGCACCCTCCTTTGAAATTACAAGAAAGACAATTCTTTGCATGAACAAATGTGTTGGATATTATAACCCTAACTAAAAGGCATCAAATATTACATCACTAACCTACGAGCCTATTATAACCCTAAATAGAAGACGTCAAATACTCCATCGATAACCCACAAGCGTATTATAATCCTAAAATGCATCAAATATTCCATCGCTAACCCACGAGCCGAAGGTTTTTCCATTAGAAACTCAGCAATGGCTAATAGAAATGGCGCGTATCCTTATGACGTACAAGTAGAAGCAACAACAAAACTTCTACCACATTGAAATGATGTTCTCAACAAAGTAAAGAAAACGTTATTACAAAAGAGGAAGCTGGACCCGAAAACGAAACAATGGTCTGGATTTGGAATGAGGTTCACCCGATTTCTGGAAAAGTCTCGAAGAAAAAAGGAACACGTAAAAATACAAGAAAACGCTTACCTTAAATAAACTCGGCAGGTGGGCTCCTTCACATGCAACAGAGATTCTGCCATTGCTTTCCTTGTTACAAACGCAAGTTGACGGTAGACTTGGACAATCGGCAGCCGTCGATACGTAGAAGAGGGAGGTTAGTAGGATAGGAATAAACAGGGACCTGGACATGTCCCTGAGGGTGAACAAGGCCTTCGTGGACGACTCGGGATATCGAAATGAATGGCATCGGATTGAGAAACCCGATCGATAGCCGCCTGCCAGATCTGAAAACAACCGCGCTCTGCGCGGGAAGAGATCAGAATCGATTTCGGTCGGAGGTGAAGCGAACGACGGAACTGGGTCAGAACGGCGACGGGAAAGGCCCAAATGGAATTTCTCCCGGACAACCTGCACTGAGTGGGCGGGAGGGCAGAGGCGACGCATGGTCGAGGAATCCTGGGGTTGGATGTGCATAGAGGAAGAAGCCTCTAGGGATGCACGAGCCGAACCAGTAAGACACCGAATGTAATGGGATCGTTCGTTCGCAAAAACAGCTGATCAGAGATCACGAAATGGACGAAATGAGGCGAACAGTCAGAAACGAACTTCGAACTCATTAACAGATATTCTTTTTTTAAAAACCGGGGAGTGAATATGTCGTAAAAGAAAACCATTCCACATTGCCCCATCTCCAGTGGTTTCTTTTGTGACCTGTATTATTTCCCTGGAATTTTTCCCTTCTTTGGAAAGGGCGAGTTGCGAACGTTGATGCTATGTCTCCTGGAAGACACTCAGGCGGACCTGGATGATGAACTCATCCGATCTTATGACTGCCACACCTCAGCAGATCATCGCCATCACGCGGTGAAATTTTTTTAAAAGGAAGAAGTGGACGTTGTTGGCAGGGTCAAAAGAAGACAAACTATCCACGATTACGACTGACGAAAAGGAAAATATTCAGACTTCATGGGAAGAAATATGAGGGAACATCAAGAAACTCTTGTTCACAACCGGTTATGGACAGCAGCTGAACTTTAAAATTGTAGCCTTCATCCAGAACAACATAGAAAACCGTACAGATAGCAATAAATCGTATTCTATTGGTCAATTTACGCTACCTTCATATTTAACCTCCAATTGCTAAACATTTGTGAAAGAAAATCCTATATTTCTAAATAGGAAGAGTTGGTGAGCTTGTCGACAGCACGGTCCCTCCAGATTCGGAATGAGCAGAACGATCCTGGAACAGCTTCTTGGGGGGCGGACGGGTGGACGTTGTTGCGCAAGAACTGGGCCGAGGTCACTCCACTGTGCTACGCGACCCATTAGGCTGACGAAAAAATTATCACGGATTTCCCCATCATAAAATTCGTAGCTGAATCCCATAATAGTCGTTCGTTGCTCACAGCGTTACTGTACATCGTTTTGAAGCTGTTCTAACTCTTGTTCGACAATTTTCCATACAACAAGACTTTTTTCTGAAACATAGTTCGCAGTTCTAAGTCGGTTCAAATGATGTTCTGAAGCTATAAAATCGCTTCACTTTGTTTAGTGAGGTCAAAAATGGAAGCGCCAGTAGCGAGATTTCAACAGAGCATGAGTGGGGTTCTCGTACGCACAATGAAGCAATCGTTCCTAAGGTTTCATATCGGATTAGGAGGCTAAGAAGATGATAGGTGTGTATTATCGGTGGACGTCAACCATCTGAAGGCGACAGTCGAGCCGCCGCTCCGAAAACTACTTGAGGGATTCTAGGTGACCTCAGCACCCATGACTCAGCGGTCGTTAGTCATTTGGAAGGCATCGCAGAGGTGAAGAGACCCGGTTAATGTATGCCGTAGGAATTGAATGACGAAAAGTCAGACAGCCGTTACGAAGTCTGTTCTTAGTTTCTTGTACGCAACAAAAAACGACCTATTTCCTGACGAGACTGCGACAAACGATGAGAATTTGCTGGCAGACGATAATCGACGAAATTCAATTCAGCGATGAAGGATTTCGCTGAGGTGAAGTTCCTTAGCACTCTGTGAGGTAACTCGTTTGGAAGCTCAGGATGACAAAAAATTGAAGCTAATTCATCCAGACAATGTCAATAAAGACGGTTCATTCCTGTTGCATGACGACAGTCGGTCACACGTTGCGCAACCACAGGGTGCAGAAGTTGAACGAGTTGTAGTAGAAAATCGTTCTTCATCCATCACACTTATCAGACCTACAGCTTGCTAGGTACTACTTTTTCAAGCATCTCAACAGGTACCAGCTGAGGAAATCATCAACAGCAAAACCGCTACTGACAATGTCATCAAAGAATTCGTCACTTCCAGAACTGTACTACTGGAATAAATAGACCTGCACCTTGTTGACAAATCATGAAGACTTTTGTGGCTCTTACTTGATTAATGAAGCTGTATTTGACCTTATGATAATGAATTCGAATCGACGGTCAGAAACCGCAGTTAGCTTGACACAAGGCTTTCCACCGTCTCACCAAAAGTGCTTCCTTTTAAAAGAGACCTCGATTTTATAGCATCAATGAAAGAAGAGAGAGCAAAGGGAAAAGAGAGAAAAGTGTCCTGTACTTCCTGCGACAGTTGGGATCTTTTACTAACGACCCAAGATAGATGTTTCTAGAAGACTCGTGCCGACGGCGAATTTTCATCTTCATTTTTGAAATACGAAATTGAAAAGTGAAATGTCCGACGTTGACCAGTCTCTCAAAGGTGCGCTGTGAATTCAGTTGCAGTGAGGTATCGTAGGGATTACCCACTAGGCCTATTTGGCCTGCACAATGGCTCGCTGGATCCTACCGATGTGTTAAATTCGTGTTTTTTCAGCATCCCAGAGAAGGCAGATTGAAATTGTCCAATGCTGGCGGGGGTTTGGTTAGCTCAAGGAACTACATCAAACCAAAAAACGACGTCTTCATTGCAGGGTACTCTAACCAGTGCGCTACACCTGCCCATGAACATTAAGTTGTGTTTGCAGAAAAATGAAATTTAGAGATTTAGACGAAGGTTCGGGTCACTTCACTTTTGCATTCATGCCGCATATAATGTTAGATTTCCTTCTTTTAGTGGAGCTTATTAATAGAATTTATTATTAATGCGTCATGTTAATTTGCGTGGTACCTGACGTGGACTTTGCTAGGAAGACTTTTTAATCAATTTCTTAATTCACTTGCTGAACAAATGCACTCTTGTAACATCAGGTAAGAGGAACAATAGAAAAGTTCTGAGGCTTTTTGATTCCTGCATTTAAAGTGGTGCCTTTAACACTTGGAGGCCGATGTGAGTTTACTTCCAGTCAAGAGTGAATGGGATGAATTGACCTCCACCCATTTTCTTGCCATTCGCTTATTTTTGCTGCGCAGGGCTTTTTTCGTTGTATCCTTTGCGGTTCGGTTATCAGATATCAGATATCAATCATACCACAGATGTTGTACAAGATGACAACCGAGAGCAGCTACAGTCTGCGCATCAAAATTTGCAAAACCAACTCTCCGTACGAGAGTGTCCCACTGGTGACGAGTTGGTTACAAGCGCGAAGGAATTTGAGATATCTCCTATAACACGGGCTTTTAGGGGGGAGTGACTATGACTACTTGGATGGAGCTGGTGAACAGGAGCGAGAAGAAACACCTTTCCTGCTGTCCTTCAACCATGAGGTCAGACCCTTCAGGACACCTTTTAGCCACGGTAAAACGGTAAATTATTAAAGGTGACCTCTTTAGAGTGGCTTCAAGTTCATAGGGTATGTGTTCATCAAAATACTTCAGTGCAGTTTTTTACTTACTTTACTAATACTTTAAAATGCGTATCAAGCTTGTTACGGCTTTTGTTGTGTTATATGTTGTACTCAGGAACGCTTACCTTACAATGTTTAACCTTTTTATTTACTGCTTATTGTTTTATTATGGTAGGATATTATGTGAAATACAACTGCAACGATGCTGAGATATTTGCAGAAGTCGCAAGGCCAGGCCTGATCCGAATACTCGGTTGCACTTCCCGTGAGCTCACGTATTAACCACTGCACCACCGAGGCCTTCTCTCAGCCAGTTTTCTACCCTAGGAGTTCTATCAGCAGTCTCCCGTCAAAGCAATTTACCTAACAATCTGCAACCTACAATTTATAAATATATAAGATTTACAAATAATGCGTGTAACTAATTATCTTCGCATAGAACTTTCAATCCCTTCATACCTGCAGTTCTTAGTTGAAACTAGCCCTTTGAAGCAAAGTTTTACACTTTTAGTAGTCATTATTGAAAGGTTCTAAACAAGCGTACTTCCTGGCATAGATATATCTGGTGCTAAGCTGTTGAACGTTTTTTGAAGCGCATTTACAATCACAGTGTTCTCATATTGGCTTGTGACATCCATAAAACAACACAAAATCGTGTTCTCGGCTCATTGGCACCGCCTTCTTCAATGAAGAAGTTAAGAACATAGTACTCTCGCATGGAATTTAACACAAATGCACGTGCACCTTGAAGCCAATCAAAGTGGTTTTAAGCACCTTCTCATTAAAGATCTTCCATGCGTTAACCAAAGACACGTGAATGACAAAGTGGAAGGGAACTGTAATCGGATCCGCCCTCCGTCCGTCTTTTTTTTTCTTTTCAGGAACACCTTCCACTCGTCGCTTTCAATAGCGTGAAATCTTTACTGGAGAACGATGTCGCGTCGTGAACTGTGCGCATCACAAAAGTGTTCCTTTTATCTTTGCACTTTAATACTAATACACCGCTCTGATTATCTTGTTCTGTCCAATGAACCTTCTTTGGCTTTGGGTGGATGATCTGATTTAAAAGTACTTTCCTGCTTTTATTGCTTACAGACATCAGTAAAATGGATCTTTTTGTGCACCAAAGGCTTTGTCATGCAAGAACCTCTATGCCAACTATCGACAAAGTGATGCCTTTTGTCGTCTAACAAATCACTCTTGAGCTTTAACGGTCAAGACTGGAACATACCTCAGTGCGGAGGGTTTGCTGCGTACACCAGAATTCTGTAGCTATAACCACCTCTAACTGCACAATTTGAGCAACTTGATCTCGTTCTTAGTCCTTCTATATTGTGTACACTGGCGCAAGGTGATTATATCCCTAAATGGCACGAAGAAAACGTCAGTACACAAGGCCTTTACATTCTACCGTAGTTCCTCTTGATAAACTCAGTTAATAGTCTAATCTTGTACCACGTTTCTCGTCGGCTAGACGTTACATTGTCGGTGAAGTAGAGGTTTCAAAATAACGGACATTCAAATCTATCTCTTGGTCATGACACTGGCTTTAATGGGGACGGTATGCAAGAACAGCAGTGGAACTTCAATAATCTGTTAAGTGTGGCAGTCTGGCAATTCTGATCTTAGGATAGAGATAGATGCCGACGACTGGCCTATGCTCACATCTCTTCAACACATTCTGTTCTCACAATAAATCCTTGTGCAGTCGTCCATTCATATCGTACTCAATCAGCCCCGAATTTCCGGCCATAAACAATTCATAAAAAATCCACGATTCTGTTTATCATGACAGAAATTATGGATCCACACCATATTGTCATCAAAAACAAGGCATCACAGTGTCAAAGCAATCGGGTTGACTTCATTGTAATCAACTATTAGAGAGTGTAAGTCTGCACGAACTGAAAATTGTCTTATTCTGCCGAGAGAAAATACTGATTTTCTTTTTTTGAAGAATTGGGTCCTAGATGGACTTAAAATGAAAATAGCCGTTTGGAAAAAATAATACATAGGTCGCAGTCACCTTTAGATTGATAGAACAGAATCTCCCACACATATCTGTTTAGGGCTGAAGTCCTTTAAGCTTAAGTTGTCTCAAAATCAACATCCTCCCAAAGGTTTACAGCCTCATTGTGACAAGGAGGTGTTCCTGGGTGTCAGACTGCGATGTACCGCAGCAGTTTATCCTCCCATTAGGGTCACATAAACTGAGAACAAATCCGGCCTTTCGATGCGGAAGCACAGCTAAGAGTAAGTTAATACCAGGATTCACTACTGCCCTGGTATCAAACTAATCGCATGGTGGCAAATCTTCTTCTGATCCACAATGGTCGGCGACTACCTGAAGTAGTGATGATCTAAGAAAGGCTTCAGCTAGGCTAACCTCGGGACTCCAGGGAACCACAGTTGCTAAGTCAGCAAACATACGGCCTCAGTACCCCGCACAGTGAGCGCTGTAGTCTACGTCATCGCGCGGTGAGAAAACCGGTGATAGGCGAAATAATTTCGGGTTGCACAAGGCGTCACTGGGAACGGACAAAACGAGCACGGCCACGACACCCAATAGAGACTACTTCTTGCTGTGCACCTGTAACATCAGAACAGTTTCCTTCGGCGCTGACCTTTGCGCTCTTCTTGAGGCCGCGGTTTGCATAAAACTTCATATGATCGTTGGACAAGAGGCGAAGAGCAGGAAGACCGACGTAAGTCAATTGGGCGACGGAGCCGTTGTTATCGGTGGAGGGAGATTTCCGTTACGAAATGTCACAGGAGTTAGCTTTGTCGTACACCCATCTGTTTCTCATCTATTCACCGCACACAAAATCCCATCACCGCTCTTGGCCATTGTTCGACTCCATTTTCTGTGTCAAAAGAAAGTCGGAATCAACAATTCCTACCCACCAACTTATAGAGTTGATGTGATAGAACTGAATGGATCTTACATCCAGTTAAAGGAACTAATCCGCAAAGGGATAGAGAAGTTCAGAATAGGAGAACGAAATAAGAATGAAAACCGTCCTGTAGTACTCCTGTTCGCAGCACGTCTCTATCATGGGAATTCGTTTTTCGCGGAGGCCTGAAAATCGACGATGGACAAACGAGTCTCCTAATAACACAACTCATGCTGAGATCGATCATATTCTGACGAACAGAAAATGGTGCCTCTTTGACACCTCAGTGGTACCCGGATTGTAATGGATGTGATCACCGTATCCTCCGTGCGAAGATTCGATTCACCAGTAAGCTGAGAACAAACCCGTCATCGTCCATGAAAAACAAGACAAGTCATGGACGCGCGAATATTCTCAATAGAATCTTCTACTCATACGACTGGTAAATAAAGTGGGCAAAGACTACAAGCTGCTTGCCGAAGGGCTTAAAACTCATGCTGAAAGCGCCTTAGTTGCTCAAAAAAAACTCAAACGGCATCTTCATTACCACTAAGGTGTTACTGGAAAAGAGGACACTGAATTTCTATCCTATTGCAACACACCTAGCACAGTTGATAATAAATGGGAGTTGTTAGAAGATCTTTCCAGGAGGAATTACATTGGCATGCGCAGAAAAAGTTATTGGAAGCAGCCCTATTCTAAACAAGGACCGTTGGGATCACTGCGAATAATGCTCCACTATCCGCCTTGATAAACGATGACCAACTATCAATGAATCACACCATGATATATAGTTGATAACAGAAAAGTCCTCCAGCAATTTTTTCCACTCTACAACCCCCCCGTTTGAGACCGCGAAATCACCGTTGGTGAAAAAAGAGCCCACCATTCTACCCTCCAAATTTTGAGTTGTGATAGAAAACAGGAAGCGAAGCACAGCTTCAGAACCCGATACTTCCACCGCCGAATCCCTTAGAGCTGGAGGCCACAAATTACACATAATTCACGCAACCGACATGAAATTTGACCTTCAGAAGGGGAAATTCTCAGACCAGTGGAGGACCTCGCGCACTGTCAACCTACCCAAGAAAGGTGAGCGAAGGGATGTTCGTAGTCATCATCCATATGTCTGTTGAGTGTTCACGAAGATTATCCTTTTGAGCATATCGAAGACATTGGATAAAACATACCAGTTGATCAAGCAAGATTTCATCAGAGATTTTGCTGCATGGACCATATCCAAACCGTGCAACGGGTCCTAGAATTCTGTTGGGAGTGCCATGTGCCCCTAGTCCTCACTTTTCTCGATGTTGAAAAAGTGTTTGACAACGTTGAAACGAATGCAATCCAATCAGTGCTCGTCGGCCAAGAAGTGCATCCGTCTTTTATGCAGACATTAGCAGATTGCTTTCGAAGCTGCAGCACATACTGCTCTTTCATCGACGATACTCGTAGAAAAGAGGGTTCGACAACGCGACACCGTATCGCCAAAGCTGCTTACTGCCCCCACTGCAGTAGGTAATGAAGCCACTTGATTGGGACGACAAAGCCATACGTATTGATGGAAAATTCTTATCAAATCTTCATTTCGCGCAAGACATCGTCTTTTCAGGAAGTACCAGCAAAGTACAGACGATGCTCAGTGAACTAACTCAACGAAGCGCGAAAAAAGAGTGAACTGCGCATAAGTAGGACGAAGACCCAATTAATGAAGAGCCTATTGCTGCGAAGGCGAACAAATCGAACTGCATGGTTCTTTGATCACAGGAACCACCACGTGCGTGTACGTTGAAAGTTCACTGGACATGGAGAATAACACGAAGCAGAAATTAGACAGATGAAGGAAGGAGAGTCGTATGGGAAGCATTCGGGTTTCTCAAAGAAGCTGCCGAACAACTAACGGACCAAAAACTCCTCGCTCACCCTTTCGGTTCAACAGTCCTCCCAGTGTATAGCGTATAACCTGCTGAAACCTGGTCGTCAGCATAACACTGGATGCAATATATATTTTCTCACTCTTTGGACCCTTCTCCATTCTTTTTCGTTTTCTCTATATTTCCATATGGCGAACTAGAACTCCATTAATACTTTACCCTTGACACTCCAACAATTCCCACATGAAGTCAGAGACCTATGAATGCTTTGGCAATCGTTGCAAATGTCACCTTCAATGACTGGAATTTCTCTTGCCCGTATCTATTTGTCATGCTTACAATCACATCCAAAGTACCAACCACAAATGGTATGTGTTGGTTCAATTCATGGAAGCAGAAGCATTTCAAGTATAGCAGCAGCAACCACTTCGGGTTGATTGAATTCCGTGAGCAAGGAGCCAGCAGACTGTCTGAGCACTTAACTGATTATCATCTTTGTCTTCACTCTCCTATCTACTTTCTTCCGGCTCTTTGATAGGAATAGGAGAATCCACATCGTCTTTGACTTTCTTGTAGGGGTTGCCATTTTATTTTTCGCCACTTCATTAAGTTTTTATGAAGCCGATCATGAAAGTAATTCATGATGGAAACTTGTCCGGACGCCCTGAAGTAAATTTTCAACGTACCGTTCTATTGTTCACAACTTCAGCTATACTCTAAAAAATTTAAAAAGGACTAAACATACACCAATGGATCAGTAAACTAAGAGTAGATAAAGAGCACACGCAGAATAGTGGAAACGAATTCGCGGTGATACCCAATTTTGTCGCCCTCATAGAACGACGCATAATTTGTCGCCACGCGCGATGCGCATTCAATCAAAACACATGCCGGACGCCACACCTCAGTGTCGAAGCTCGATATCGTGGATCAGGAAGCCTAGTGTTCGACCGCTCCCAACGCTCTCCTACAATCCATGCGGGAACGCCTTAGCCCGGCTATGTCTAAGATTGGAAGGAGAATTGAGTCGATCAGCATTCTACGACATTCATGGAGAAGAAATCCTCGAGCACGAGCTGAAACAACATACGAAATGTTCGAAGACCATTGTGGACGATGAGTGCGATGAAAACAAATCTAATACAAGAAGTGCTGGCATCCGCATAGTAGATGTGATGACAGCTCATTGACCGAATTCATTTTTTCCACGTAATTTTCGCTCATTTCTATGACTTTCTTAAAGTCATTCGAGGAGATGGCCCGCTGAGGAAGACCTGATTCGAAACGAAAGCGAAGCCGCCACATCGAGACGAAGAACAAGCGTGGACCATCGACTCGGAACATCGGCTCTGATGAAGACGAAGACGTCGAAACGTTAGCCGACAATAAATATGCTTATCAACCTCCGGTAAGCTGATCAAAGAAAGAATACGTATTAACCAGTTAAACCGAGGTTAAAGCAAACTCCGTTTTGAAGTACTTCCTTAAATATTCTCTTATGCTCTGTTTTGTTTCATGGATTCTCCCATGTTTCTAGAACATTCCCAACCTGTCTTTGTCACTTAATAAACACCCCCCTATTCCAGTTCGGTGCTACCAGATCTTAGTATCCAGTTTTACATCACAGAGGGTCAATTCTCACACAAGCATCTGCTAAATCGGTCAATATTTCACAGTATAGAGACCATATCATCAACAAAGAGAACATAGTTCAGCTGCTGACCATTAGCGTTACTCACTTGTTACCTGGTTCCTACTTCCTCATGAGGTCCACTAATGGGGACTACAATGGAAAAAGCAGAAGATCGGAACTAGATAGACAGCCCAGAAAGCTCCCACACATCTCCTCTAGTTTGTTAAAAATGGCGAAATTTTCCAAAACTTGAGAGAAATTCTTGGCAAGTAAGAAATTTCCCAAACATTACCAATGTCACACGCAAACTGTTTGGTGAATGAGTGAAATTCTAGGATGCCAGACCAAGCATGCGCATGTGAAATGAAAAGCCACAGAGTCATCTAGGAGTAAAGCCTAAGCCACAGAAGAGGTTTCTTATTCGTGCCTACGCGTCAGGACAGCAATAGGCGTTAAGAATGACCCAGGTCACATGGTGGCCACTCCCTCCGACGAGAACTGGAACACACTTTTACCCATCCGAATCGTAATCCCGCCGGCCGAACAGCCCAACACAACTACGGGTAGCGGCGTGCCAACAGGCACAGAGAGCCCAGGATTAGTTTACATGCTTGGGCGTGCGCTTCTACGTGCCGTCTGCAGTCACGTCCAACCCGAAGTGAACACGGAAAAAAATGCTTGGAGACCCGTCTTTGGTTATCCTTATGCCGTCGTGTTTTCAGTTCTGGATGCTTTCTGGATTTGACTGTTGTTTGTAACTCTGTTAAATGCACCAGTCTTTATTCCTCTTCTCTCATTGTTTCGTTTTCACACGCCTTTTTTCTTTTCAGGATACCCTCTCGTCGGACAATGGCAGACGATGACCTTGTAGGTTTTCCATTGTTTGTTATGGTTCCATGCACTACTCTACTGTTTTTGCCTCTTGTCATCTCATGCCGGACTAGATAAACGTTATCTTTCGTAATTCAGGAGCTTAATCTTGGTAAAAAGAAGAAAACGAAGAAAGTGATAAAACTTGATGATGATGAGCCTCAAGCTACGCCGGACACAATGGCTGATGACTTGGGTTTGTGAATCGTGTGTTAGTTTAAAGTTCCAATGTTAAGTAGTACCAGTTTTTTATTTCATACAGGTTTTCCTTGAAGGTAAAAGGATTTTTTGAATATCAGTTTTTAAATTCTTTTTCGATGCATTGTATTGAAACTTTAACTGTTTCTTGTTTAAGGACAGCTGTAATATCAGGGGTGTGATTTAAGAAGTGACGTCAGCATTGATTTGTACCTCATTTAATAAATTAAAGGTGAGCTCAAACTTGGAGGGAGAAAGAAGAAGAAGGTAAAGGTTGAAGAAGACGGAGAGAAAAAGGATGATGGCATGACGGATTTAGGTATCGGTATTGGGATATCAAATCTTATCGATGCTACCCGACCGTGGCCTGATTACACCTACGACGAATGCCTAACGCTAGTTTTCAACATCATGCGGGAAAAGAATCCCGAACTTTCGGGTGAAAAGAAGAAGTTTGCCATGAAGCCACCAGAGGTAGCTCGGGCAGGCAGTAAGAAGACCGCATTTTCCAACTTTGCAGAAATTTGTAGGTTAATGAAACGCCAGGATAAGCACGTTCTACAGTTTCTTCTCGCTGAGCTTGGTGAGTTAATCGCATGCCTTAGAAAAGTCTTCTTATTTCCATTCGATCTCTTGTCTAATAGAAACCTCGGCATGGACATTATGAAGATGTAACTAGAGCTACGGTGAATGTTGATAAACTGTGCGAATCCCAACAATCCCCTTGGTTCAATTTATTTCCTCGCGTAGGTCATCTATGAAGGTCTTCTGTTTTCGTGTAGGTTCGACTGAACGTTGAAGATATTCGAGCGTCTTTATGAATGTCGTTTAGTGTTTGTCGAATCGACTGTATTTAGAATTTTGGGCCAACATTGTTTTGGAGTTTATAAATTCTCTTCTGAACGAAGGCCACAACGCTCAAACGGAATTATTCCAACTACTCACCACAAGTGTGGCGGATTTCATGTTTCTGGGGGAGCTTTTTTTTTTCGGAAAATCTGGGTTGGCTCAGAGCAGAGTCGAACTAGTGACCTTGCCAGTGTCTGACATCTCTAGGCAGTGCTCACCACGCGCGCCGTTCTCGTATACAAGTCAGCAGAATGACTGTTTTTAGGTACTACTGGTTCTATTGATGGTAACAATTGCCTTATTGTGAAGGGTCGGTTCCAGCAAAAACATTTCGAAAGTGTGCTGAGGAAATATATTAGTAAGAATATTGCTTTTTCTACAGTGCTGTTAAATTTTGCTTTCACGTTTTCTTTCAGTAGATAAAAATTTTCAGAGGAGTACGTCATGTGCCATACCTGTCGTTCATCAGATACGGAGTTAACAAAGGACACTCGACTCTTCTTCCTTCAGTGTCACACGTGCGGTTCCCGATGTTCCGTGACCGCCATCAAGAGCGGATTCACCGCCATGGTTGGCAAGCGAGCGGCAGCTCGTCGGGCCGCTGAAGCCACGGCCGGAAAGTGATCTCCGCCACAATTGCTCTCTGTATGTTCCAGTTGTTGACATTTCCGAGTACTGTCGTTTCTTGACGGCCGTCATTCTCCCTTCTTTCCTCGTGATTAAAAAGAAGTTTTATTTTAAAAACGAACTTCCATTAAAGAGATATTTTAGTTGTGATAGTTGTTAAAGCTTTGATATACAAGCAAGTTTCCTCTCACAGGTATTATATGTGTGACTTTTATTTGACAGTTGTGGTTTTCTGATTTTTATAAAGCGTTGATTTATGAAATGTTGTGTGCTCTTTCTCGTGAATTTCTTGTAATTTCTGTTATTCATCCTTTACTTAGGGTTAGAATCGTGGAACTTTGAAGAAATTGTTAGGACGTTTTCATTTATTGGAAGTGAAGTTGACTATTCAAATCAAAAGTTTTTATTTCAAAGAAATAGCATGAGAAGGATCTAACAATACGAATGAGCTATTTGCCTCCATTTCTAATGAAGAATGGTTCTTTTGAAGCGGGCACTACATTTGCTGGAACTTATTGAAGATCAGAAGTACGGAGATGCGGCTGCGTTAACGAAGTCTGTGGCTCAGGAACGAAACGGTGAGGGATCCATTATATCTGACTTAGGAACAGCAATAGTGCAAATTTGGAAGTGGTTCATGAGCTAAAAGTTCCAAGGGTTTGTTGGAAAATCTATTATATGCATGGGTCAGTGGTTGTAGTAACAGTAATATCTCAGAGTTACTGAATGTTCTAGGAGTGCTGGATGGTTTCGCTCCGGACTTGATTTACAAAGTCGCTTATAGTTTTGGAAATGAAGGCAGTCCTCATCGGAAGGACCTGCTTATAGGATTGTTCAGTCTAATTTTGTCCGTGGAAGAGAAATACCGTTTATGCTACGAACTGCTCACATTGCGAACATCACCTGAGCTGACGGAGGTTCTTGTGTCTCAATTAGGAACTTTAATTAGCACAGTTTTCCAGACGCAATACCCGAAGTTATGGAACCAATTGTGCAATGAATTGCCACTGAAGTTGGAACAACGACTTTGTCAAAGATTAGCAAGCAAAGACGAGGATGCTACGTTTGCAATTATAGAAGCTGCCCATGTTCTTCGCTTCTTTGACGAAATTCCTTTTCGAGTTCCGCACAAGTTTGGTCGCCTTGTTGATCGCATACTCAGCGAACTTCCTGTTGAAGAAGCAGCAACTTATCCGTTCCTTATTTGGCACGCCAGAGAACACCCGTTTTCTCCAAATTTAGTGGGCCATACTAAGCCTACGGTATTCATTCCAAACGTATACGATCAGCGATACTTACGATTACGGCTAACTGAGGGGATTTGTGAATATGTAACTAACATTGAAACGCCGACCGATGGCTCTGTTAAATCGCTGACTAATGCCCTTCGCTTTCTCCTTAGGCTCAGCAGTGACTGCCAAGAAATTCGCACTTCTCATATAAAACTTTACTCGGAGATGTTCTTGCTTCTGCTACGATTCGTTGACGATATCGATTCAGAGACAAGTGGAGTTGTTATTATGGCAATGTTACAGGGTATCATATCGTATTTTCTGGTGCAACCTCGAGCTCTTCTTCTGAAAAACATTGTTTTTGGGATTACCAGCAAGACAGCAAATCACTTGAAGCATGAGTCGAAAGCATTGGCATGGTTGCTAGATCAATTCGAGCATCATTTGAATGAGAAGGTTTTTGAGGATGAGTTGGGAAGCCTTTTTGGAATTTTAGAAGACGTCACTTATGACGACATTGTTGATTCAAGAAGTTTTTATGCATCACTGTTGCGCCTTATTCGGAGCTTCACTCGCAACTGTGCCAATACCAAGTTACTTGCCGAAGTGCGAAAGCGGCTTATAGTACGCCTGCATGAAAAGTTGGTAGAATATCTACGTCTGGACGTGATGAACGAGAAATCGAGACTCAGTCAAGCGGACCAAATTCAGTCCGTTGAGCTTGTTTGCCCTTCTTCAAGTGCAGACGAGGAGGACTATCCTCTGATAGCTTCAGTTCTAAAGGACTGTGAAGAGACTTTGGTCATTATTGATGAAGTACTCCAGAAGTCCTTAACATGAACAAAGTTTCCTAAAAGGATATTTCTCTTTTCTGTTCGGTATCGTGTATGTTTTCCTTTTCTAGCCCCTATACCTACGAATTTTACACACGCTTTTGTTTTCTTTCAGCCGAGCACAGCCAATTTGCTTTCTTTTGCCCTCAAAAATATGTTGTAACGTCACCATAGTTTTTTTTTGCTTCAGCATTGGTTGTGCCGGTATGTGAATGTGAACTCGGTGGATGGCTTGTCTTCAGTATTGCCTGGAAGTCATTCTGGATGTTTCACGAGGGTTTATGTACTTATATGTTGACGAAGAAAGTAAAATTGACGATAAAGCTTGCGAAATCGATGTCCTTTGATGCTGAAGTCAGTGAGACTGTCCGCTTGCAACAACAATATGGATATCTTGATCCTTCACATTTGCGTAGTCATATTGTCTTTGTCTTGCTTGCTTACTGTCTGTCTGTCTGTCTGTCTGTCTGTCTGTCTGTCTTGCTTTGCCCACTTGAACAAATTTCCATGGGTTCTGCTAATTTCCATTCAGGTTAGAAGTGATGTGCCACCTGAGGGAACTTTTATCCCTTATCAATGGCGGAAAATATGCCGAAGCACTTCTATACTTCCAGAGCTTTCATCCGGATAGTCATGGTATTTTTCCTCTATGTGGTTCAAGTTCTTAATAAAGATAATTGTGTTATGGTCAATTCGTCAGTTAGAATGTCTTCGTAAACTGGCTATTGACGCAATCTTCGACGCGGTCACTGTGTTTCGCGACAACAACGATGACAACTTGAAAGCTCTTGTCGTATCACTACTTGAGTAAGTTAATTAGAAGGATAGTGGGATACTTCGGTACTTGGATCTCCATCTTTTGGGGAGTTTTGCTGATTTAACCATTGTGGTTCCCTGGAGTCCCGAGTAGGCCAAGGTCTGCCCCAGGTCGTCACCACCACAGGCAGTCGCAGCCTTTGTGGATCAGAAAGAGATTTGCCACCATGCGACTAGTTTGGTACCTCGATGGTGACGGGTCCTGGTACCAGTTTACTGTTAGCTGGGCTTCCTGATTGATGCCCCGGACTACTTCTCAGCTTGGAAGACCTTGCCAGGGGATAAATCCCCCGCTGCATATCGCAGCCCGACACCCAAGAACATTTCCCAGCCACGACGAGGCAGTAAACAGTTGAGAGGAACTAGCGAAGAACTTAGGGAGAATAAAACACTTTTTTTGAGAGAGTTTGAGAAATCTCGGTATATAATTTGTAAGCACTCTTTCTAGTACAACTGAGCCGGAGCCGCTGAAGTTCCGAATATGCTTAAACTTCATTACTGGCAGATCTACACCACATCTGAACGAGATACTCATTAGTCAGCTAAGGTTTATGCTATTGAACAATTTTAAGGACAAATATCCATCTGAATGGCAGGAGCTATGTGATTCTTTGCCTTTGAAGTTGGAAAAAAATCTCCCCGATGAGTGCAGTGCCGATATAGTATGTGTTGCACTCGACGTCGCCCACATACTTCATTTATTCCGTGATATTCCATTTGTTCTACCTGTGAAGTTAGTTGCTTTTAACTGAATAGTATTTGTAAGTTAACTGGTAAAGTTAGACTAGAAATTCAACCATGGATATGGCCACCATCATATCACCTATAATTTCTCTAATGCACGAAAATATCTACTATGTGAACACGAATGTGATCACGAAAATAAGAGGTATTTGTCAATCCTTCACAAGCAACTCATTCCAAAACTCATCTGCATCTCCAGCTTATTACACAACCATCTGAGCAACGTATCCTAAATTCCTCATGTAGAAGAAACTTATGTAAAACAGTCATTATAGTGCACTACATTTTGAACGGCTAACATCAGCAGGAACTTATTTTGAATCTGACTCTACCAGTTCCTTTCATGTTATTTCTGCGACATAATCGAAATTTACCCGTTTTTCTTCCAAATGTCGAATTGTAAATTTACGGGGTTCTTACCGACAGCAAAACCTCTCAAGTTGAAAATAAATTCGACATTTCTTTGTGATAGCCTAGCTAAGAGTACAGTGCTACCAAGAACTACCACAGTACTGTTAGCAGCCTAGCGGCAAGGCGAAAATCCTTAATCCGATCCACAAGACCTGACATTTGCTACTGACGAAGTGTGAAAGCCTTAGTACAGCTATCTCGAGACTGCGGGAAAGGAAAATCTTGCGAAATCTTGTCCAATTAACAAATTATGAGTCAAATGGAAGTTGTGCCTGAACCTGCATGGTTTTGCACGAAATCGGGCCATTCAAACCCCAATCATCGAATAATAATCGGTTGGGAGAAAAACACGCACTAACTATTCGTTTACTTTTTGGAAATACTCTTTGAATGACTTCTCCTTGGCGCTTTGCTGCTATATGTAATGTAGACATTCTTCTGGTAATGCAGCGATTTACGTGTTAACCTTTAGAAATGATTTACGTGTTAATCTTTAGAATATCCAACGTATTCACTGCTGCCGTCAACACTTCCGAACCAGAACTGCCCGGTGCATTTCCTCTGCTACTTTTCCACTCGAAGACGCATCCTTTTTCACCGAAACTACGTTCGTTAGTTGATCATGCAACCCATCTTTTGTACATCCTCATCAGATCGTAAACTCTACACACTGTTTTCTACTGTGGGGTATCCATCTTTCCACTGCACATTGCTATTCGATTCGTATATGCGGTTTATTGGAATCATTTCTAGAAAGGGAACTTCAGTAACTGCTTGCTTTAATATGTGCGCGCCTTGAAGTTACGCTCTGCCACATGTCTACATCTTGACTCTTCTAGTTAGTTTAAGGTGTTTGAAACAGTCACTTTAAATTTATTAGAACATTGATCTACCTTACGCCTAGGAGTATCATCTGATGATACACTGTTCATATTTGCCGTGGCATCTGTTGCGTTAGCTCTAGATTCGACATTTAGAGCCTGACGCCTGATTTCATCTCACGAGCGCTGGCCAGAAAGCCTTGTTCCTCGCAGCGCGTGTTGTGAATTTAAATCAGTTCATGTCGGCTAATCTATCAACCCCCACGTATGGCTGATTATCAAATCATGTCGGACTCTATGTGTTAAAAACCTCAGCGAAATTATCCGAAAAGTAATTCGTGGTCACAAGTAATATATCTGTCCTTAAAAATAATTAGGGAAAAGTTTAACGTTTTTTGACAAAAAACGACGAAAGAGAGGACTTTTTGGACTTTTTGATACAAGATGAGAATGAGATTTTCATGCAAAGTTTGTAGGAAATTCTGAATAGAAGTTGTATTTGCTTCCCGAATCTTCTTTTGAGAGAACTAAGAATGCCAAGAACCGTTAGAGACACAAACTGTTCCTATCATGATGACGCTGGCGAATTTCAAGCCTCCGCTACTGAAAAGGCATTTAAGGTTTACTAATTTATTGCAACTATTGAAGAGTAATTTTAATAGATGGTAGTCTTTGTAGTTCTAACTAAACATTTTTGCCACTGGATCTCATATAACATGTATTGTAATATAATCAGTCCATCCAATGCACAGGAAGCTCCTATAACACTGTTAAGAGGTCTTTCACGCTGGACGTTCAATTTCAGTTGGTGTGGAAGAGCCGACGGTACTGATTCCCAATGTATACTCACTCTACTTTCGAGTCAGAAAACTTGTAGAGGGGCTGACTATCTACCTGCGTGAAAACGACTACAAGTAACAGTAACATTTATTGATGCTTGCATTCATTTGACTTAGAAAATTCGGATACAGTGGTCGTTAACATGTATATAAAACGTAGTATGTAAAGAAAATGTTTAGTTATGAGAAACACTTTGTGAAGCCGATTGTAACAGCATTGGACGTTATCGTACAGATATCAGAAGGCCTAGATGTGTCGGACATTGTTCTGTACAGTGATCTTATTCTTCGATTACTTCATTTCGTAGAAGATTTCGAGCAGCATTCCTTCCGTGTCCTTATTATGAATAGATGCCTGGATATTCTTCATAAGTTTCCAAGCTGCCCAAGATGTTTGCTTATTAAGTATCTCGTATCAAAAGTGCTAAGTTCTAGTGATTTGTCTTTGGAAAACGAGTCCTCTATCGTAGCCTTGTTTATCGATCAATATCGAAAACATCTGATCGAAGAGCCGTTTCAAAAAGAGCTGGGCAGCTTTTTCGGGATGTTGGAAGACGTACGCTATGAGAATATGTGTGAAGCGAGTAATTACTACGTGTCCATATTTACGATGGTGCAGTTTGTAGCTTTACAGAGGTAAGTCTGAATGGTTAACCGAAGCCAAAGTGGAAGGAGTGTAACGACTACTCTGCATGTTCTTGTTTCACAGCATGTTAAGTGGTACACAACATGATCTTTAAGGACGCTTATACCTACTGATCAATCCCAATCAGTTTGCAAAAAGAGGGATTCCTTACAACCAAAAATGATGTCTAATTACAGACTTCTGGTCTAACGGTTTGCTCTGTTTATTTCGAACAATATTTTCAAGTACCAGTGGGTCAAAAAGTACATACTTCATAACATTTGTAGCCACCTACTTAGTTTTGCTAGTAGCAACAGAGAATCACAGTGATGCTGAGACATTCGCAAAAACTCTGGACCGCAGGTGTCTACGGTGGGGGTAGAACACGCTATTGGGGGAGCTAACGCGTTCACCACTACACCATCCGGGTCCTTCGTTTCGCCTTTCTCTCAGCTAGTTTTCTATCTACCAGTGCCATCAGCAATCACCTGTCAGCGGGATTGATATGCGGAGAACAAATCGGTATTAAACCCTGCTAAGTTGAGGCTATAGTCGAAATCACAATGTTAACTTTTTGTTTACTGATGGCACTGGTAGATAGAGAACTAGCTGAGAGAGAGGCAAAGCGAAGGACCCGCTTGGTGTGGTGGTGAACGCGTTAGCTCCTGAAAGGACAATAGCGCGTTCGTTCCCCACCGCGGACACCTGCGGTCCGGAGTTTTTGGAAGTATGTCAGCATCACTGTGGCTGTATTTCACATAATACCGTATCATGAAAAATTGTAATGGGCAGTAAATAAAAAAGTTAACATAGAAAATTAATCGTCTCATTATGCATGATTGGTTTCTATCGCTACCGAACCCAAAATACCGCAGTGGCAACTAAGTAACACTTATAGGTGATTATTTGGCTGAGGCGCAGTTCGTTGATACTGTCTACGGACTTTTCTTCATGGTACAAAATCAGTGCTATTTTGAAAACTAAGTCAGGTTGAAAGGGTGATGTTTACGTTTCGACTTTATAGGCCTAATCTCGCAATGTTAGCAGAAGTGAAGACACGTATTCTAGACCGTGTCTACAGCCAGATATCTGACTATATTCAGTTGGAAGAAATGCGAGAGAAAGAAAAGAGGGATAGAAAAACAACTACTCCAAGACTTCCAGAAAGTGCTTTTGATGTCGCCATCAAAACACCATTTGAAGGATCTCCGACAGATCAAATCCAACTGTTGTTGTTCAACTACGAGCAGGCCAAGCAATGTATCTCAGCTGTTCTCGACTCTCTGTTCTGATCCAACTCGTTGTATAACAGTGTATCTAAGAAATGATAAAATGTTACGTGAAGGTTGTAAATAGCAGTACTCTGGACGTATAACATACAGTAATTCTTTCCATTCTCCAGATCGACTTACCTGGCTTGACCGGTGCTCTAGCATTTTAGCCTATAAAGAGTATGTAACAGTATTTCAGTGTATTGAAAATATATGTATATATAAATGGCACTACGATATAAGAAATACAATACAAAACATATTTTGGTGTATAAATAGTGCAGTACATGAGAACATTATGGAAAACAGAAATTTTGGTCCCGGATTGTTCGCCCATTGTCTCTTTCTGGCATATATTTTCACATAGCCGTTGTTTAGTTATCATATAACTAGACGCTGTCCTGAACTAGATCGGATAAATCTGGCGTTATGTACATAGTTGTTATCAGCTGAATATGGAAACCAGTGGTTGAGAAGTGTAGTGCCACATTAGTTCATAGGTCACTTGTCCTTATACTAACATTTGTCGTTTGGTTGAAGGAGATTCCTAAGTGGAGAAGCATTTGTGGCGAGAAAATTGTAACTTAAGGTTTTGAAAACCTAACTAGATAGTTAGGAGCGCTTGTTCTACGTAGTCGGTTCGACCTTATCCTGGCCCACCGTCTTCATTCATCTAGTGCGGGATGATTGATACCAAACTTATACGGGAAAACCTCCCTACACTCCGCAGAGCCGGCTGGATAAATGTGGTGAAGATCTGGCAATGCTATACCGGAGCTTTCCCAGGGTTCCAGTGAAAATCGGCTTGATCAGCATTTAACGACATTTGTGGGAAAGATGAAATCTTTAGGTAGCATCAGGATCCATACATAAATTCGAAGCTCTCTGTTATGTAAAGATGGATTGCATAAATAAATGAGTAGAGTTCTGATTGGTTAGTGAGTCGCTCTTGTAACAGCACGGCTCTGAGGAAGGCGAGATCGCCGAAACGTCAGCCAGTGGACACCCACCATTTATTACGTGCATTCCACTGAGGAACAACAGCTGATCAGAGTCGCATATGGTCAATGAATGCACCACCCCACATCAAAAGTCGATGCGAAGGTACGGGGCCAGATCACGTGTGATCTCGGGGCATTCCTCCCTGCTGTTCATTCTAGGGTTCCTGGTATTTATCCAAAAATCCCCTAGAAGTTTGCGCGTTGGTATTTTGGCATCCTGTGCGAGGATAGCGACTTTAACATCAAAATGGTCTCCGCTGTGTTTTTTGTATCCTATGCGTGCCTAGTGGCGTGCCTTCTTTTGATTTTCGTTTGCCATCTAGGTGTTCTTTTTATGCGGATACTTAAAGGTCTTCCCGTTTCGCCAATATATTGGTCTCCGCAAGTACTACAAGAGATTAGGTGTATTGTACCTGCACTCATGCAGTCACCGTCCTTGCCATAAGGGCAAATTACGCAGCTTTGTGTTTCGCATAGACGGTTATATAGTCGGTTACGAACTAACTGACGACTTAGAGTAGCCGGTGGTATTTCAACTATCGCTACCGATTCCCCCTAGACCTGCCCTTCTTATGCATCGTTTAATAGCTACGCATACTTCATCGCTAATAAAGGGCAACAAAAATGGGACTTTCTTTTGGGCAAGTGTTTCGCTTGGGCGCGTCGCTCTCCTTTCAAACTTATCTCGTGAGGTTACTATTTCGTAGCCATTGGAGTTGGCTATTTGCCGAGCCGAGTCGCGCGATTCTTCCTTTAGTTCCCTGGTTGTGCACACATAGGTGGCTGTTCGAAACAAGTTTCTTACAAGCGCCCTCTTTGTGTGTGAAGGGTGGGAGGAGAGGAAATGAACGATGATGTTCTTGTTACTTGGTTTTCGGTACCATTTTGTCATGTAACCGTTATCTGATAAGTTGATCTGAGCGTTAAGAAATGGAAGCCAATCTTCTTTTGGTTTCTCACGGGTAAAGTTGATGTATTCAGATTGCTCATTCAACAATTCAAAGCATTTGTCCATCTCCTCCTGAGTAGAGAAGATGACAAAACAGTCATCTATATATCTACAGTAGAGTACCGGCCGGAGATCAATAACGGGGGCTTCTATTATAGACATAAATGAAATGGCAAGACTTGACGCCAGTCGCTGTCCCATTGCCAGCCCTCTCATTTGAGCGTAGTATTTCCCAGACCATGTGAAGATCGAGCAGTTTAGACACTCCTTTAAGAGAGCCATAAGCTGCTGTGTGGACAAGCCATGCATTTCTATTCTCCTTCATGTTCAACAAGAAGTTCGAAGATGGCTTGCATTGCGGAGTCATTCGATACGTTGGTGTACAACGCAGTAACGTCGAAGGACTCCATCACGTATGCGTTATTAGGAGACGCGTTACGTAGACGTTCTAGGAACATTTGGGTGTTTGTGAGGTGAGCTGGAATATGTTTAAGCAACTGGGTAGGTATTAAGCTTAAAAACCAGGTTATTCTATCCGTTGGCCCGTCTACACAACTGATGATAGGTCTAACCTTAAAGGATGTTGAGTTTGTTGACGCAAGATCATCAGCTGATACCAATTTGTGTTTTAATAAGTAGGTATAAGACGGGACATGTTGGTCTGTTGATTTCAAAGTGCGAAACAACCGATGGTTTTATGCCTGCAGCCCTTGCCACATTGACCCACTGACTATTCAGTTTTCGGTATTGACTTCTGTATTCCTTTTCAGAGGATGGGCGATAGAGGGTAACATCATTAAGATGTTGCTCCGCTACAACATCCAGCTGGCGAGGAATAACTACGAATTCTCCCCCTTTATCGCTAACTGATAGCCTAATGATCTTTGAATTTATTAATTCTCTAATTTCTCGCATACCGCATTTTTGTGAGGCTTTAAGGTTAGACTTCAACACAATCGACTCCCGCTATCAGGCCAAAAAGGAAAAAATCGAGCAAAAATGAAAATCAAGAGGTGGCGAGATTAACACCGTCTCCTTTCCCTAGAGCGTTCTTTAGGAAACAGGACCCCTAACGTTGAAATCGATACAAAAATTCCGCATGTTTTTCGGACGATGTTCTTAAAACCCTTAATCACTACCGCGGTAGAAAATTCATCTCTAACCTCACAGCGCCACAAAAAATGTGGTATGCGAGAAATTAGAGAATTAATAAATTATCACTAGGCTATCAGTTAGCGATAAGGGGGTAGAGTTCGTAGTTATTCCTCGCCAGTTAGATGTTAAGATAACGGAGGAACATCTTAATGATGTTACGCTTTATCGCCCATCCTCTGAAAAAGGAATACAAAAGTCAATACCGAAAACTAAATAGTCAGTGGGTCAATGTGGCAAAGGCTGCAGGCATAAAACCATCGGTTATTTCGCACTTTAAAATCAATAGACCAACATGTCCCATCTTATACGCCAGCTAAGAGTGAACCAGCACTGGGATCCATCCTACCGTCCTGGTATCAAAGTAGTCGCATGGCGACCAATCTCCCTGTGATTCACAAAGGCGGTGACTGCCTGTGGTGGTGACGACCTGTGGCAGACTTTGGCCTGGCTGACCGCAGGACTCTAGGGAAACAATGGCTAAACCAGCAAAACTCCAAAAAATGGAGAATATGCTGAGGCCCGCACAACCAGTGAGGGAGAGGCTGTCCAAGTATCCAAGTAAGTATACTTCCCATATTCGCAAATATTCTCAACAATAACTGATGAGGCATCAACACTAAAGCTGTGTGTCGCTGATACATTCAACGTTCGTTTCACATCGGCGATTTTCTACGCTAGCCATGGCATCTCATAACAATGGGAAATGCAAATAAAGTGGATAACTGGTTCAAAGTTGAACTTCATATACCGTGAACAACACAAGTTATGCTTGTTTTCCGACAACTCCCAATCATTTTGGTTTACTGGAGGAGCAAAAGAAGTTCAGAACTGCACAGACGGGTAGAAGAGTTTGCTCCATCACTCCAGAGGAATGCAATGGTCTCTCGAAAATGTTATTTTCATTCTGAGTCTATGTGAATTTCAAATTTTCGAGGAAAATCCACTCATTATCGTCGTAGCGCTCGGGCGCGCAGTGGTTGGAGGCGCCACTGCGACGCACACGTGGAATCGATCCCTGCGCCCATGGCCCACCAAGTCTTCCATCCCTCCGCAGTCGGCAAATTGGTACCAGAGTTGTCTAGTAGGATATCAGCACTGGCTCGATACATCCGTAGGCCACCGCGAGTCATTGTAAAGGCCAGATATGCATTCAACAACCTTCAAACGATGCATAGTGAAGTCGAATGCATGGCGCACCCTTCAGTGATTGATAAACGCCGAGAGCTTTTCTTTTATCGTCGTAGAATAAGGCAGCTTGTTGGCGAAAATTTCTAGATTCATCACTATAGGTGGATGTATGACAAGAGACAGATTTGAAATTCTGTTGGGAAATTTCTATTTTGCCGACAACGCAGATGACGACCGATAGGATAGGTTGCACAAAAATTAGAACTCTAATCGAGGTTATCAACCAGAAGTTGAGTAGAATATACAGATACTTGAATGCTCACATGTATTGACGAATCTCTCGTGCCGTTTAGAGGTAAAGCCGTTTTCCACCAGTACACTCCAGACAGGAGACCAAAAAAAGGGCTGAGAATATCCAAACTGCGCTCGAGAAGCTAGATCTGGAGAGTTTGGCATTGGCAGCAACCTTTTCATAGCTGAATTGGAGTTCAGGTGGGATTTGCTGGATGAAGGAAGGCATCTCTACACCGATACTTGGTGGAGAAGGCTTCCTTTGGCGTAGGGCTTACCATAGAAGAGCATCCATTTTATCAGCAGCGGTGACGAAAACGAAAAAGCACTTCTCAAGAAACTCACTCAACCGAAGCTATGAAACAAGCTGAACTTTGCGGACGACTAGCTAGTGGATCACGTACAAACCAGTCTCGAGAGTCGTCGAAGTTTCTAATGTTCCTACAGCTTTGCAGTATACAGCAGATACATTCGATAATATGTAAGAGCAAACACCTTGCGTACAATGCACATCGCGAACGGGCATGCCCAAGATCAAAAAGGTTTTCGTATTTTATATCCTCAAAGAATATACCCTCATGAAAATGGGAAATTAGAGTGAATACCGAAGCAATGAAAAGGATCACGAATGAGTAAACTCGCTCTATGCAGTTGGAGTCAACTTTCAGATTCCTGAAAATAGCAGCCGAAATGACATGCGGATAGGACCATTTCCTCTATGGATGACGGTTATAGAGTTTTTTTTCGCATTTTTTTATATGATCCGACATCAATTATTGTGTGGATGCTAGCATTTCTTCCATTCCATTCGTTTCCTCGCATTCACCACCCACGAAAGTCTTCGAACCCTTGCGCATGGGTTCCGCTGCTGCTTGACGATCATCATTTTCTTCCTATGAATGTTCTTGAACAAGTACTGAGAAACCATGCTAGTACAATGATGTGAACTGGTCCCTGACAAGTCTGATACCATCTTCTCGGCCGAGGAGGGATGGGAGTTGGTGGGCACCGAGCAAGGTCGAACTTGCACCATGCTTGTGTGTGGTTGCACAATGAAGAAATTGATAGAGGAAGTGCTCGGATGGCATGTAAAGACTGGCAGAAAGACATCGACGTTTCCACGTATTCGGTTTGATTCGCTCAAATCACTACGAGACTCTGGCCACGCTCCAGAGGGTATTCAAATTTTCCGAAAATATTCTTAAAATATACATTTTTAAATATTTCTTTGATACTTGGAACGCTCGCCTTCACGAGTCTCACTATACGGCCTACCGATTTGTGTTTCGCGATGGATATGTGTTGCCTGGGTCTCAAAGATAAAACAGATTTTAGATCAAAACTTCGCATTCCGGGCAGATGTTGAGAGTGCCGGTTCCAAAATGATGGGACCGCAGATTTCTGAAGCAGTCACAATCTTCCATCTATCAGAATATGGTCAATCTCTGCATGAGTCGTGCCGTTAGAAGACTCCCATGTACTCCCATGACTGGACTGTTAGACTGCCATGTACATTTGCAAATGTTTCTAAATTTCTAACACAGCCTCGATGGCCATAAACATTAGCGTTCTGGAGGAAATTGTGCACCACCGGACGGAATTCCGCCCGTTCATTCGTTCGGTAGCTTAAAACATGAACTCCATTCGTAGAAAGCACAGAATAAATTACCCATGTGCTCGCGAAAAACGGAAATCCATCGTGGTAAAATGAGTTAATCTTGCATTATTGGCAACAGTCTGTGGATCTAATGGATCTCATTATAATTTTTATAATGAAGTCCATTATGAACCGATACACGCGTGCTTGGAATCTTAATTGCTAAATTGCTTTACTATGAGTCATATGCCTCTCATGTCGTCCAGGATCTGTCAGCCCAATTGCTTGCTTCATAAGTGGAAAATGGTCATGCTACGGAACCACAACAACCAGATCGAAATTTACGATGAGAATCCTGCGGAAAGTGAAAACCAGTACAAAACTTCAAACGACACAGGCAATCCGACCTTGACATCAGCTTTTTGAAAAAGCCCAGTGTCGTAAAGTTGGCGTTGAGTGAAATTACTAAACACACTTGGTGTATTTAACAAGCAGTAGTTACTCTGTCAACGTTCTGTTTACTGCTTATTACAGTTTTTCACGACAGAGTATTACGTGAAGTACAACCACAATGATGCTGAGATATTTGCAACTCCAGACCGCAGGTGTCTGCAGTGAGGAACGGACGCGCTACTATCCTTTCCGCGGGCTAACGCGTTAACCAGTACACCATGCGGGTCCTTCGTTTCGCATGTCTCTCAGCTAGTTTTCAACCTACCAGTGCCATCAGCAATCACCCGTAAATGGGATTGATCTTGGGAGCACAAATCGCCATTGAACGCAGTTAACCTGTAGTCGAAGTCACAATGTCAAGTTTTTTATTTACTGATGGCATTGGTAGACAGAGAATTACATGAGAGAAAGACGAAACGAAGGACCCGTATGGTGTGCTGGTCAACGCGTTAGCCTCCGCAAAGGATAATGGCGTGTTTGATCAGCACCTCAGACACCTGCGGTCAGGAATTTTACAAATATCTCATAATGGTTACACAATTTGGGTAGCTAAAGCGTGAAAAGTGGACACGGCCATACCAACACATTCACAACCACAAGAAGCGCCACCCACGTATTGATTTCAATGCGTTTTCTTTTTTGTTGCTTATTTTGCTATACAAACTTCCCTTTCCCTTGCAACGATTAACTTCTCTACTCTAGACGTTTCATATGTTGTGATTGATGTGATAAAGTCCTTCTGTACATTACAATTTACCAGCCCATAAAGGTACACAGTCTTATTATGGGTGGAGTGTGTTCTGGATGTCTAATTGTGATTTACAGCTTAGCTTCACGTTATAAGCATGATCCTTCAAGTTGGGGAAGCAGTTCACCATTTTCATCCGGACGTCCAGCTAAGAGCAAATCTACACCACGGCAGACCACAATTGCTTCTGGGTACCTCCTCATCGGAAACAGTAAAAAAGCGCACAATAGCAAGAGTGTGTCTTCTAAACAAATGGGCCCTACGAAGCATCCATAGTGTTTGATGGAGTCTGATGGGGTTCACTGAGACCCGCTCGAGTTACGTGGTGATTAAACGAGTTACAGATGATCAAGGTATTATAATCCATAAGGAAGTTTCTGAAAACATTCTTCTGTTGCAAGGCGATCCCTTACTTACTGTAGAGATAAAAATCCCACGGGCAGCTACTAAATAGGACGGTAATGGGATACCAGTGTTTTTAGAGTTTTCCGTATCGTACGAGTCGGGTTAAATGCACGCAGGGTGCAGCAGAAAATCAGTAGTCTCATACGTCAACAAGTGAAACTAGGTGTCACCGCAAATGTGACAGACCGATGAGCTTCGTTTCCGTATTGATAAACTTGCCAATTATTACTAACTCATAGATTCGGGGTGATCTCCTCCCATTGGAAAAAGGAAGAGAAGTGCTCTAGCATGTAGAAGAGCGGCGTCTTGCGTCAATATCGTCAACATATGTCAACACCAATACCATGTTCGCCATTCGTCGAACTTCCTTCAAAGGTCCAGGGATCTATGCTGTAATCATGACAACGAACGTGAGAACTGCACTGTTCTAGAGCACTGAAAGGTTCTAAGAGTCTCCGAGTACGATCCGTAAGAGACCAACGAACTGACCTTGCCCGTGAGGATACCGCCGTAAAGGTCAGCCAGATTGCCTACTTGACTTCATCTCATAGCAGTCAAAACCAGAAGTGGCATTTTTGACATTTTGAGTGTTCGTGCTTACAGAAACGTATGACGAAACAGACGGACAAGGGCAGTAGAAGAACACCGAACCATATCATGATCACCCACATCTCGTGGATTTCATCCGGAAACCAGACCACACGAATGGCTTCGGAACTGAGAGCTCGGGTAAACACGCGTCGTCGAAGACACACGGTCTGCCACGGCACCACATTCGTTCCAACGCGCGTTAACCAGCCACCAGCTGTGCGCCCAGCATCCACTAGCGCATCTTTCGTGAGTCTACTGATGTTCTCTGTTGCGTTACTTCAAGAGGTTCACTTCATAGGGAACTGATGTCATTTTGCATGGTGGCGATTGTTTTCCGGGTTGAGGTGGATTCAGTTCTGATGGAAAAGGTTAAAAAGTGGGTCTTCGTTGCGAAAGCAGTGCTGTTGATCGCTAGCTATCCCTTGCTTCTTGCAGATGCTTAAAGGTGCCTTCAGCTCTTCATTTCACCCCAGTTCTTAAGTTCCTCTCAGAAAGTTTGTTATCATTTGATCTCTGTTAATGCGGCCGTAATAAGAACGTTTGAGAGGTTTGAAGAGAGAATCAGTGACATCGTATTCCTCATTACTCCTATGGTAGTCTTGAATATTTAGCGAATTTCTCAGTACAGAGTTGGTTTGATTCGGATTCGTTTAGGTAATGCAGCGCGCCGTCGGTAAAGGAGTTTCAGTGGGTTTTCATTTCTTCCTTATTTTGTTTTGTTCTGTGATTATTTTATAAGTGATCAGCCTTGCCTCCGCGAGACAAAAGTCATCATTAGAGGCCCATTAAAATTTGATTTGCAGCATATTCTTAGCTCAGATTCTTCTATTCCTCCTAGTTTATCATGTGGCAGTGTATTCCACCATGCTGATCTCACGGGTCCACATTAGTCGGTTATTGGTTTATCCCTTACTCAGCTGTGCTTAGGATATCTCTGTATTCATGCTTCACCTGCTGATCTCCATGTTGACGTACATTTCTGTCACAGCTGATTTTCTATCTTTATCTACCTGAGTAAATTCGGGTTCGGATGGTGTAATGCCTGGCCGCAAATCAGTCTCTCGTCGCTATTCCAGCAGATTCTCAAAAATTAGTCTCGTTTTCTACCAAGCTGTAGTACCTTGACGGGCAAGTTCTGATCAAGCAGAATGACTCCTTGTTTTTTTTTTTGCCGCTTCCCATTGTCTAATTTAGTTGCCGTGGGAGATTACGATGCTACAAATTTTGCAATTTTATGAACCAGGATCCACCACCGTCCGGGTACCAAACTAGTCGCATGTTGGCAAATCTCCCTCTGATCCACAAGGGCGGCGACTGCCTGTGGTGGTGACGACCTGGTGCAGATATTGGCCAGGCTGATCTCGGGACTCCAGGGAAACACAATAGCTAAACCAACAGAACTACGAAAAAGTGGATTATGCTGGGGCCCACACAACCAGTGACAAGTCATCCGAGTATCCGAGTATCTTACTCATTTAGCACTCGTGTAATGCAGAGCTTTCAAATTCGTTTCTGTGGAGACTTATTTCTGCAGATCATTCTAGAGATGTCCAACACATCTTTCGAGGTTTTAATGCTGATGCGGCATTGTGACTACAAAATGATGTGTACACTTAGAGTCAAAGTAAAACGATAACTGATAACAGTTTATGTCTTGGAGTCGCATACTAATATAGTCCTCTGATTTGTTCACAGTTCATTCGACGGTACTTGCACTTCACCAGCTCAGGCAACTGTCATTTTTTGCAATGACTCTTGTTGTCCTGTTCGAAATGGGACTTGGCGGAATTTTGTCAAGGCTCATCCAGTCATGCGTCGTATCTTCTGCTGCTTCGGTTACAAATTTGAACCCATTCTTTGAAATGCTTATCATATCCCAGATTCAATATATTTCCAACATTCTTCACAGTACAACCACAAAAATGCTGAGATATTCACAAAACTTGGACCCAGGGGCAGATGGAACCAACATTATTCTTTTTGGGGGCTGGCGTATTACACAGTGCACCACAGAGGCTTTGCTTTGCGTTCCTCCCATATAGTCTTCATGATATATGAAAGGAGTTGAGTATAAGTTGTTTTTCAGCATGCCATGCCTTTGTTATATAGGGGTAGCTATCCTTCTTGACCACTTTGGCGGTACTTTGTTTACTCACTTGTTTTATTCAGAATTTTTTAAATTGTTTACAAACGTATTGCAATTTCTCAAACTTGAAATACATTTGCCACTCGAATCATTATTCCCACTTCGTTATTGAAGGGCTTCACCACGCAGCCATGTTTCTTACAAAGTAGTTTTAGCTTCGTTCCATATTGGATCGATTTGTAACACAACTAACTGTGTATTGCCTTATATACAGAAAAATGAGTCGAGCCATGATCATGGAGCGCTCTTTGGAGCAGGACTGTTTCTTTTCTGAGTCTTCTGGACTTCTTTTCTTCATCGTTATGTTTGACCTATCAATGTATTTCTGTCACAGAAAGAGAAATTAACACAAGTTCATTTGCTGCTCTTTTTTCCATTTCTTCTCATTTGAATGGGTCGAAAACTGCCTCGTCAAGTGCTTTGGTTCTTTTCCCAGCCGTGCTTTTTGCGCAGTGCGACGTGACCATAACAATCTTTCCACTCCACAAGCCTGTTCTATTTGTTTATGCTCTCCTTGGTTCTGCTCTTACAACAAGAAGATTGAGCAACTAATTCAGGCGTAACCATTTTGCTGTCTTTGTTCCGATCCTCTTATTGGGTAGTCGATTTGTCTTCCTCGATCACTACTACTTTACGAGAGGACATGGATTTTTTGTTTTGACGATTTGATAGCAGCCATACTTATTTCTGCGAATACATGAATGTATACGGATGCTTTCGTTATCTCCAGACCCATACACCAACCCTTGGTGCTAGTGTGGGCTGTCTGGATTCCCATTTCTTTTTCCTGTTTATATATTCCCATTAGGGTCTCTTCCAATCTTCTTGCAATTTTGAGCGAGATGTACTCGTCCAGAATTAACGCTATGACTGGTTAGATCATCAACGTTGTGAAGCATGGATTCATACGAAAATCTGTCGATTTAAGCGTTGTGTATCGGTAGCAGGTTGTCCTCGAGCACCTTCCGTCACCATTTTAATTATAACAAGTCCCTGTGAAATACAACCACAATGATGACTAAATATGAGCAAAGCTATAAACTTCAGGTGGGCTTCGTTCCGTTAGTACCCCTACTAGGACATGCTATCGACCACCAACCGAAGCCCTAGCTTTTCCTTCTTAGCCGGTTTCTTATCCTAACAAGGCTTTCAGCAGTCACCCGTTAACAGATGATGATCTAGGTAGCACAAATCGGCGTTGAACCCAGTTAAGCTGAAGCTGCAGTCGAAATCGGCAATGTCTTAACTTTTGTTTACTGCCTATTCGTTTTTCATGGCGAGCACAATGTAAACCACTGGGTAAAAAACAAAGTAGGGCAAAAACACTGTCGCAGAGGAACGCAAAGCAAGTCTCTTAATATTTACCATTTGTATCTGAACTCAAACATTTTTTAACATATGCACTTAAGGCAGTCCAATTTTTTACCCCTCCCATAGTTTTAGTATATGTGTAAAGCAGAAGTTTCTCCGTGTTCTGAGCGTCCTTTTAGTGCCTACGCTCAACGAGCACAGGTAGCCATTGCTTACTGAGCACTTCTTGCAGACATATTTAAACTCATGACGTATTGTGTTGCTGTTTAAAAGAGCTAAAAGTCGTTGGTTTCGTTCACACGTCACCCGGTTTACAACGTGGTCATTGTGAAGGCCTGCGAGTTATTTTGTCCTGACCACATCATACTCAGTCTTTCATGACTGTGACTGAGGAGTTTATAACGTTATGGTGTGTTCAGAGTTTCTCATTCATTCTTTTGTTTAAGCGCTTCGGCGCGCTCACTACGGGTCTCACTGTCGCTGGAGGTGCTCTAATTTATGCGCTGGAGAATTCGGTGCATGCGAGCAACGATGTTGTACATCCATGTCATTTACCGTGGCCGCATCGTGGGACCTTTTCTTCGTTCGATATTGCTTCGTATGTTTTTTTTTCGAGTAAAATTTTATACTAGTTTCCAAATCACCAATTGGGTGACCTTATCAAACTCGGAGTAATCTTTTCTAACGACTTATTACCTACTAGAGGGGTCGATGTTACCCTAACAGTGCAATCAAAGTTTCTACCATTTCGGTTAATTTCAGTTTATGTTCATAATTTCGTAGACGTGTTGTCATAATTCCAGAGTTCGGCGGGGATACGAGGTTTATAAGCAAGTATGTGCGGCATGTCATTCAATGAAATACATTTACTACAGACATTTTGTCAACACTATTATGACTGAAGTAAGTTTTTTAGTAGTAACAGATTATATCACTAAGGATTTCCCGCTAGTAATATATGCTTCTTGGTTCAGATTATAAGTTTTCTCTTTGTTACTTTTTTCTTCAAGTTTTATTCATGCTGTTATCATCTGTATCACCGAATGCTGTAGAATTGGAAATCAACGAAAGAAACCTGTAAAAGACCCGTGGAGGTCCAGATAGACATGTCTGCTAAGACAAAGCTCAGCGAGCTGGCTATTGCTAGCGTCTCCCCAAAGATAACAAAAAAGTGCCTTATACAAAAGCGTGAAGCTTTTCTTGTGCTTCAGCAAGGAAAACTCACCAAGCAGCTCTGGTGTCTGGGAGGACCAGCGGGTGTTTTACTCGTGTTCGCTTCAATCAGTCAACGTTCAACAGAATTACAGATGATATGACATAAATAACGGCTACGCATGTTGATTCAATGAAGTTTGAAACTTTCACACCATTATCTTTTACTGTTTTCAGATTCTTGTATTTTTAGGAGGAAGCGAAGGCTGAAGCTGCGGACGCGTTGATCTCAGATGTTGACGACAAAGGAGCGCCGATTAAGCGACCCGGAATCCTTACGGACAAGTTGCCAGATCCTTATCTCAACAAGAAAGCTGCTGCTGCCGCCAACAATGGTGAATAAAGGAAAGATTCTTGCATGTATTACAATGGGGACTAGGTATACCCATGTTGAGGCTTGTTTGTTGAAGGTAATTCTGGATCACCTTCCTTTTATTCCTTGGTCACTGCATTACGGAATTTTGGCTGCAGTAATGTAGAGGATATAATCTGCAAGCACACCAGTTCTATATTTATAACCATGTTTACGTCTATGCGGGAGAAAAAAACTCATGGTGGAGATTCGGGGGCTATTGTCTTGTAGAATGCAAATTAATACTTTCGTTTAGTGAATTTCATACTCTCAGGAGCTGCACCACCCGATTTATCACTCATGGCACTAGCTAGACACGGAGGTGACGACTACATATTCTCATTGTTGACAGGCTACTTTGATGCTCCGGCCGGCATTAAGGTGTGACCTCTACAATGATTAATTCGACATTTGAACCTTTAAAGTTAATTTTAGGCCATTTACACTTTCACTTGTGGCGTGATAAATTTTAAGCGTTTAGATTGACGAAGGTAAAGCATACAATCCATACTTTCCTGGTGGAGTAATTTCGATGCCTCAGCAACTGTTCGACGAAGGAATCGAGTACAAAGTGAGGTTAACTATCCTATGGCTTTGAATCCATCTAATATTGGTTGCATTGCCGAATATTCTGGCATCCACATAACCTTTTAAATATCTCCCAAGGAGACGTAAATACGTATCATTATGGCATTTAACATTAGAAGACGTTGTTTTAATGTTAAAAAAGGATTGATTGTTTAAAAAATATGTTCGAAGTATAACACGAATCGCAAATTTTCCACTGCATCACATGTCAAATTTTATATAATGCGGACTATAGTGGTCAAAGTGATGATCTCATGTTCATGTTTCTTCTTTTACCAGCTTTCTCCAAATGTACATCCAAACATAATGAACTGCCACAGTAGTGTTTTTTGATAGTTCACCGCTAACTATTGAAGGATGGGACACCAGCCACTCAGTCACAACAGGCAAAAGATATTGCATCGTTCATGCACTGGTGTGCGGAACCATACCATGATACTAGAAAAAGATGGGCACTAAAGGTGAGCTTGAACTAGTTCTGTTTCATTTCTTTGTATTTTTGTAATCTTAACTGAAAATTGAGGATTCTTAAACGCTTTTCATACTTGTTATACTGACTTGAATAATTTTATTTACTCTACTCGCTATAATTCTATTTCCCAATGGACTTCTTCTTTCTCGAAATCCCAGAGAGCAGCAAAGCATTTTGATGTGGACACCGTCGATATTGTGAAACAACGACCACTTTCTAGTTCAGTTGTCATCGTGAAATTATGATATGTAAAAAGCCTGGGAGAAGAGGTTGTCCTGTTTGTTCTTATACTTACAACACTCAGATTGAAGCTTTCTCCTGTTGACTCCCTCCCCTATCTCCATGTTGGAGCGGATCCAGCAATCTCTCGTCTGGGATCGAGAGTATTCTACAAGGTTCCATTTGATAAAGATGCACAAAGAGTATCACAGTTGCTTAGGACCTTCGTGCAGAAGTCAAACCATCAGGTCAGTTAGTGGTGCTGCTATCGTATGAAGGAGGACAACCCTGCTGACTAACACATCTTGGATTATGCGACAGTTTTCTGGATGTTATACCGCAGTGTAGATTGGACATTACGTTTTCTTTCCGCAGCGTGCGTAAAATTAGTTATTTACAACATTCCTCTCTCGACAGCATGGTCGATAACTCTAATCACACATTCGTCTTCTCTAATTAATGTTCCTCTTTCTGCGATGTTAAAATAGGAGAGAAGAAAATTGGAATGGTGGGCATTGTAGGGGTGTACGACGGTAGGACCACCTATTTTTACCGTTTCTGCTGAGATATACCCATTAACGTATGACACGAGTGTTATCGTTGGATATAAGCTTGAACTTACTTCGTGTTTTCTTCACACACAGGCACATACACAGTTGTATGGATGAACATGCCAGCAAGAACGGGAATTTCAAAACATCACATAGCGGTCTCTACATAAGCTTGTCCCCCTAAATTGCGATTATACGGAAGAGTACGTTGGATGTGACTTCTTGTGTTCACGTACTCCCTTTCACTTGTATTCTTCAACAAAACCTGGTTGGCGCATGATATTAAATAGTAGTGTTTCGTTTATATCTGTAGTGTAGTGCACCCTCTTAAATCATTTTGTATACCAATTACGACGTACAGAGACAACTTACTGATTTACGTAGTGGCAGAATATGCTGTGTAGACATGATAATCTGATTTTCGTTGTTATTACCATTATTGTTAATCAACACACTAGCCTTTTTTATAGTGAGTGTTTCTACACCGTTATCCTCTGGTGAATTCAGATTATTGCACTGTCTCCATTCGTGGCAGCCGTTCTGATTTATGGCAAGCGATATATTTGGACATTCAAGAAGTCCCAGAAGTTTATTTGGACAACGGTTAAAGGACGAGAGCCTCCAACAACTTCGTGAACTCCAACATATGCTCAATATTGCCAGATAACTCTACTGTCGATAATTGTTTCACACTTTAAAAATTGGTAACGTACATTTGAAATTCGTGCGCATTTTCTACCGTGTGTTGCGATTCATAGGATGTTTGGCGGACCGTTATTGTTTTATTAGAGAGTCTTTACGATGTTTCTGTTTAGGATCTTTATTGAAATCCGTCACAAAAGTGTTGTAGAAATTAGGTTGAATAAAACTGTTTTTGAACGAACTCTGTAGATACTGAGAATTCTAGAAACTTCGTGTTCCATAGCACGCAATTCTATTTGGAAATGGCGTTGTGGAACCTGTGGTTGTACATGCAAGTAAAGAAAGCAAAAGAGTTGAGACAGAATTCTCGAAAGATGGGAAAGGTTCTATCTGTAGCATTGAAATTTACATGGTAGAAAGACGGAATACAAAATTTTCCACCCATATCTATGTAAACAAGTGTGTAAACCAGTACTACGCTTATTGAACAGAAGTTATAAGTTACTCCCAACTATCATTGAATCGATGAAGAACCAATGTAAGACTGCGGGGAAGCAATATCGGTGGTCACTCTCCCGGGGAGTTCTCTCCCATATGGCGCAGCGTTTGCGCTATTGTCTTACGGAATAGATGATGCCCATGAAGGTAGGCTGTCACGTGCCCCATTCGTTCCATTTTAATAACACGCATTCCTGGCCAGATTTGTGTAAAGTCCAGGGCTCCATGTGGTCGCAATACATATGCGTCATGTTCTGCCACAATAGCCGTACATAATGAAGTATCCAATGGAACAGGGTAGTTGGCAAGGCATGTAAACTCATTCATCAAAATACACATCATATTGTGTGCCAGTCCAAGACCGTTCACTTTGTTTCGCTCGTACATCTCATCAACCCAGTTCACGTTCGGTATATTACGCAGCTTATCCAGATATAATCGGTCTTCAAGTTGTTGTTGAAGTTGCCCATAGTTAATTGCATCTCGTAGGGCTCCTTCAGTAAATGCTGGTGCAGCTGTTGTCCATGACATGCAAGGAACGACACCTATCGGTATACAAACGTTCGTCGCAGCCAGTGATGCCATAAAGCCGCCCATTGACACTCCAGACAAAGCTATTGGTCCATAACCCTCAGATGTCGCCCAGCTGGTAAGATAATTACATTCGGAGATGAGCGCCGCTCCCATAACAAACAAATCTGACACGTTTTCCAATGACGATCGGAACTGCGACATCGGTTTTCGATCAGCATAAAACGGATTTTGCACGAGGACTGATCCGATACCTTCTTCAAGTAGTCCCTTTACGAATCCAAGCTCCCGCCTGTAGAAAGAAACTTTACAAGATAATTACACATTATCCAAAGTTGGAATTTAATATCAATACTGGTTTTCTCAGTACTTCCTATGATTGATAGTCTACGATGCATTCAGTCTACATAAGCATCCAGCTGACATAGGGTTTCGACCAATTTCGATGCAAGAAAACGTCGAAAACGGAGTTCTCTGGATTGGACATAATGTTGATGACGAAGTCAGTAAGTAGCGAATGTGATTTGACATCAGAACACTTTTCTAAGGATAAGTACTAGACCATAGGGAAGACTTTGGCCAGGCTGTCCTCGGGACTCCAGGGAACCACAATGGCTAAACCAGCAAATCTCCGAAGAATAGAAATTATGCTGGAGCCCGCACAATCAGTGATGACGGGCCATCCAAGTATCCAAGTGAGTAAGTATTACGCCTACATAGTAGTAGAGTATAGTACTACAAAGCTTCAAATCATGAAATTTATGCTCCGTATGTCGTCTCGTGTGTATTTTGTGATATTTCCTTAGGACTTTCAACTCTAACACTGGGTGTAGTACTGCAGGAAGTTGTCAAGTGTCGGAATCCGACATTTCATACTTGACTGAAGCACGCGTGCATCAAAATTGGCCATGTACACGATCGTGCGTTGCCAAAACTGCCAAAGTAATAATGAACGACTTAATATGTACCAGTAATACTCGTACCTGATATAAGAATGATCACCAGTACCCGCTAGATGAATGCATACTCCTTTTCGTGCAGTATTTGGCAAATACGCCCGCCAGCGAGCCCACTGAACACAACCCGGCAATTGGTTCGGGAACATTATCGCATGAGGACTTCGAAATCGGCCATCGAGCATTCGTACACCTTGTGCGACATGTTCCTAGAAATTTCGAAGCTCCCTGTACGATATTATCACCATCTGTGTAACTGTTGGTCTACTTACCCTTCGTCAGTCCCATTTTGTGCAATAACTGCTAGTGAGCTTTACTCGATGAGAGATACAAAAAGCATCATATTTTTCACACCAACTTTTTTGCACAAAGTTCCTTGTTTTTTGCTTTTCCTGGTACTTCAGCGCTAGACGAATTGAAGACTACCGCGAACACCTTTCCGCGTATTCTCCAGAATTTGGCTGAATTCACGCACGTTCTAGTCATAGCATATACATCTATGCACGAATGCCCGAATCTGACTATGTGTAAATGGAAAGTTCACATACTGCGTCTCAGGATAGGTACATGGTTAACATCCATCTGCTTTTAGTCCCCTATCCACCTGGGAAGTGTCTTGTAGCCGCGTTAGAAATCGGCTCTAGATCCCTGACAGGACTCCGTGGAATATCATCCATTAACATAATATACCCTCCCAACGGTTTACCGCCCCATCGTACCTAAGAAGTGTTCCTGGGTGTCGGACTGCGATGTACATTGGGAGTTCATCCCCCGGCAGGGCAAGACCAGCTGGGAAGGAGTCCGACGTTTCCATGAGGAAACCCAGTTAAGAGTAAACCAATACCAGGATCCACCCATGAAGGGAAATCTCCCTCCGATCCATAAGGTCGGTGACTGCCTATGGTGGTGACGACCTGGGGCAGACTTTGGCATAGTTGACATCGGGACTCCAGGGAATCACAATGGCTAAACCAGTAAAACTCTGAAACAATGGAAATTATGCTGGGTCCCGCACAACCAGTGAAGACAGGCCATCCAAGTATCCAAGTAAGCAACATATTGTACAGTCCTCTGTAAACCAACAAAGAAGAAGGCAGGCAGGTATATACATGAACCGGATTTTGATACGTTCTAAGAATTCCAGTGTCTGAAATTCAAATTACCAGTATTCAAGGATGCAAATCTCAAAAATCATCTGACCCGTTAACAATTCCAACTCATCTAGATGTATCGAGAGAAGTCAACAACTTACGCACCACAAGTTATGTTTCCTTTTTCCTTCCATGAAAGGTATTAGCTTAGCATTGTTAATTCTCTTCCAAATGCCAGACTAACCTTTTCTATGATCATATCCACTTTCATCGATTTAATGCACTGTTCTATCCGGCGCTGAGACATCACATCCCGTTTATGCTTTACCAATCTGAAACACAACAGACTAAAGTATACTTGAAAACAGATGATTTACCTTCTCAGCTAAGTGAACTGAAGTTTTTTCACTCGGTTTTTTTCTTTGCAGCGCCTGCGTTTATAATTCAATAAAAAAATGCATGAGAAGAGCAGAACTAATTAAAATAAGTAGAAATACTTTGTCCACAGTTCTCAAAATATATTTTCATGGCAAGATGTGATGTGAATTACAAGCACAAGGATACCGGCACAGCACAAGAGTCTCGGTTGGTGTGGTGCACAGCACATGGCCCCTTGATTAGGGTAGTCGCTGGTTCGAAGCTCTACTATGGTTCCGAGTTTTGCTCATATCGCAGTATCTTTGTAGTTGTACTTCACATCATGTCCTGTCATGAAAAAAGAGTAGGCAATAGATAAAAAGTCAACACGTTTTTTTCGTCTATTTTGTATTTTCAAGCCTATGTAATATATTGTTCACCCACTCTTTAAACGTGTTCGGATGGCCCCAGTTCTTCGTGAAAAGTCTGCTGAATATCAGAGCTCTTCGCAGGAGCACGTCCACGTCGATGGCTGGCGAAGAACTGGCGCCTAAGATGCCGGCAATCGTTGTGCTCGCCAGCCAATCGCCCAATCGACTCAAACTCATGCAGCAGATCGTAAGTTATGACTTAAGGATATGTTATTGTTCCATAGTTTGCCAGACATATCCCGCATGAAGACAGTTGTGGAAAAGAAACCTGATCATAAAATTCAACCAACCTCTAGTCAACGGTCAAGTATTACATAAAACAATGGCGTTCAACACAGCCACCGTTAAAAAGTAGCTGGAAAATCGAGTACATATCAAGTAGACTTGTGCTTAACGCTAGTTCTTTTAATCATCGAGGTTCTTTAGTATACATCAAGACATTGCAGATCTTGGATTCGTTCGTTTTGAACACTTCCATCCATGGGAAACACCATAATGTTATGCTAAAGAACCTCGATGATTAAAAGAACTAACGTTAAGCACAAGTCTACTTCATCCCTACACATCATACATATGCAAGAGGAATGCATAAAGTGAATCGCTCTGCTTCCGAATAAATAGCACTCCGATATATTTTTCCACGTGCCACAGACGATCGGATAACATGGATGATTAATTGTAACCTATGAGGGTGCAGAAATTGTTAAGCTCCAAACGAGGACAACATTTCCTTTAGTATTCCTGATGCGAGGAAAACAACAAAAGGAAAATCTTTGTGGAAGAAATTTTTGGTAAAATTTCCACTGCACTTCTAACAGATAGCTATTCTTCATTTAATGCTTGATCATGTCCACTGAAACAAAGACTGATGATCTAGGGTATCAAGAACCTGGTCGTCAGAGTGTCGGATTTCGAGGAGAACCTCCCGAGAAGCCTTCCCGTTAGGGAATTCGTTGAGCAAACTGCTGTTGCTAAACTGCAAACAGTTTATGCAGAAATGCAGCGGAACAAGGAACACTTTGACGTCATAATAGCTTGCGACACGGTAATTTATTTCGATGGGGAAATTGTTGGTAAGCCGGTTGATGCAGAAGACGCTTTTGTAACCTTGAAACGGTGAGCCAGAACAAAGTTACTTTACTCTAATCGCAAAAGTCATGAATGACCTTAGGCTGAAGGTAGCCATCTTAGGCTTCGTGGACGAGAACATACTGTGTATTCCGGTGTTGCTATGGCGTATGCTGACGGTGATGAAGAGGTTTTCAGTGAGGAGACACGCGTGGAATTTGGAACGTACCCAGACCGAATAATCAAACAGTACGTTGAGAGCGGCGAACCTCTGTGAGTACAAATGCGACATCATGAATAGGAATAGTCGCGATTCTTCATAGATATTCAATGCTCGGGGGCCATCTAGCACTTTGGGGGCGCGACGGGGTAAATATAGGCTTAATAGACGACCGAACAACTCAGCTGATGGATAACATACTTGTGGTACAGAGGGTCGACACAGTAACTGCACCTTTCCGTTATCAGATCTTTCTGCACATAATATTTCTAGGACGGAATGGGGTGGATCGCACAGTGGCAGTGATATCGGTCAACACCAGCATGGTGCTAATTCGATTCCGTTCCGGGCTAACCAAGCCTCTCATCCCTCCGGGGTCTGGAAGTTGGTACCGGACGTACCCGGGAAAACACTCTCTGCAATCCAAACGGGAACGCTCTAGCACGGCTATCTCACGACTTCAGGAAGAATCGACTCGACCAGCACTCACCGATATTTAAAGTCGAGTAAGATCCCCAAGCAGTAGCGGAGGCCACACGTGAAAAGTTGGAAGATCTTTGTCGATGGTGGATGCGAGGAAGGGAATCTAATGTGAGAAGTGCAGGGATCCCCACATTAGACGTAAAGACGGGTCATATGAGAGATAAAAGGTAAAAAAAATGTTCTGAAACTATGCAGTAAATTCTTGTGAAACATGCCAACACCTATGTTCCAGAAGATGTGCGGGTTCATACGCTATCCAGGGATACGGGGCGGTGTTCGTACAGGCGGTTCACGGATGCTTCAACAATGTCATTGGTTTGCCTATTTACAGAATTCACAGCGCTTTGATGGCAAAGGGAATATTATAGATCCCCTGTTGGTCATGCTAGTCACTTGTTATTTCTTTTTTGTTAGGATTAAAGGATTAGCAACCGTACACCGGCACAATTTTATGGCAAAAGGTGCACTTGTAGATGGATGGCGTAAGAAGCAATGTACGACCGTAATTACGTACTTTAGCAGTTTATCCCAATATAATTTCCCTTTTAAAATGTTGTCCGAATAAAACGCACTGACGGCACATAGACCACTTCTGGCAGGCATTCTGGAGTTTTCAACATAGTGAATCTTCATATATGAGACTTCAATTTCAAATAGTATTACAACGTAGTGCATCACAATGAGTCATATACGATATGCCAACAAATTCCGTGATGATCTAGAACATACGAAAATCAGAGGATACACTACTCTGACCAACAGTCGTTGATAAACTAGGTGAACAGCAAGTGGTGAACGACAGTACCACAGAAGGGAGATATCCCTGTACTAATCGTTTCACTGACGATCTTATGAAGAACAGATCTGCGCTTTGACTTAATGGGAAAATACAATATGATTCACTCTAACAATATGTACACTGTGAATGACTAGAAGAGCAACGTTAACAGGAAAAGTGAATCACAGAGAAAACGGATAGAATCACTAGCCCTTCTGATCTGTAGTCTAAACATAGGAACAACCCTAATAGAAGCGTTTGTAGCAACAGGTACGAAAGCGTTATGAAGCAAAGAAGCTGAATAAATACGTTATACAATCTGTAACAACTTTTGGGTACATCAATCGCGAGGGAACTCCAAAAAACTGGAAAAATAGAGCTTTTAGAAGCAAACAAACATAAACAGCAATTCAACTGTACTCAAATATGTGAGGAGAAAACGTCAACAACAGAAAACTGAGAAGAATCTTAAACACTGGAACCAATCACGACGAATCAGATCCACGGGTTTCACGTATCGTTCCCGCGGGCGGAACACGAAAGCTCATCAGGTCCGGCGAAGTCATTCTCAACGAAGTGGGACGATTAGTCTCCATCACTTGTTCCTCAGGAACAGTCTCGAATGGGGGCCGTTCTTGAAAATGAAATGATCAGTTTGAACATTTGAAAATTAATCCGGTCATTTTCATTCACTCCCTCAATTGATACCAAATATCGAATCCCCTAACTGGATCCCTAAAATTGGTCGATCTATCACTTTGTAAAGCAGTCAGTGATGGCAAAGGCACGACTGGACTTTTCATCCACCTATTTCGAGCTCCAGAGCGGTCTAGCTGGCTTCCCTCACCCGAAAAGCAAGAAGAGCATGACATTTTTGTGTGGCTTTTCTCTTCAAATCCCCTCATTAGACCCTTTATTTTCACTGTTTTCGGCAAGAACGTATACATGGTTAGCTCGCCAGTCTCAGCTGTAGAGGGGTATACTCATGGCTAGCTTGGTGTTATTTTTGGGAAGTGTTTAACGTGACGCCGATCTTCTTTTTAAGTACTTCACAGCGATTTGATTGCATGTTCGTAGCTGTATTGACGCAAGACACAATACAATCCGCATTACGATTCACTCACGTACGCCTAAATATAACCACTTCCAAAGAATGTATAAGAGGATCCGATGCAACAGAAACACGAAGCCTATCTCCTGAATGCACCAATCTCCCAGGGCAATTCCACGGCCGTCAGAGAGTGGAATCTCATCCCCCTGAACGCACCTGTCTCCCAGGGCCATTACATGGTCGTTCTGCTACGCATTTAAATCCCTATCCGATACTAGCGGGCGCGCCACGTAGACACGCGATTAACCGACTCGAGATCCATCACATGAAGATCCTTGGGAACCTAATGACAACTGAAGAAAAACAGAGCATCACACATCACATCCTTCAATCGCTGAAATGGATGTGACAATTTATAGACATTGAACTTGTTAGGTAAAGACAGCACATACTCGAAAACTTACCGTTTTGAAGCTTTGTCGTTTTCCTCTTTCTCCGCACTTTGTCGCTTCAAGCCACGTCGCTTCATCAGCGGTGCTGCGTCAACATCCATCAAGTAAAAACCATCACGGTTTGCAGTGAGGAACGCTTGTAACGTTTCGTTAAACGTTTCTCCTAGAAAATATCGTATTATATGCCTAAGCCGAATGAAACATAATTAGATTAGGAGATTATGAGATTCCCAAAGAAATTCTGTGCGTACCAGCAAACGAAGGAAGAACACTGGGTGTTTGTAGCGGTGTCTCCAAAGACGCAGCTGAATTCAGCCAAACATGCTGCGATAGCTCTTGCATGGATAGTCGCTTTTTCGGATCCACGGTTAACAACCCTATAGGGTTAACAAATTGTTCCAAGGTATATTCCGCTTAATGCTCCTCTATCTCATGGGAGTACATGACACATCAACGCAATAAAAAACAAATTTCTTAAGTGTTCAGAGAGTGGAATGTCTAGTTTACCGTTGATAAGCTGCTTCGCCTCTGCCGACACTGCTCTCCACGCCTCGCCTGCGAACGAGAATTGAGCTTTTCTTATTCGTTGCATGATTTCTGTGGCGGATTCGGTTTTTGAGCGGGCATGAAATGGCACTTGACCGGATAACATTGTAAACTAAAGCATGGAAACAAGGATCTTCGATTACGTTCAGAAACTCATGATCGACGAGAACTACGCAATAAGAAGAACAAATCACCAGAATGACACCAAGCGACCACAGATCGCACTGCTCGTTGTACTCTGGAAGGGTATCGCCAAGATCAAGAACTTCAGGTGCCGCATACTGAAGGGTGAAACAAGGCGTCCTAAATGAGAAAAAAGTGGGGAAAACGATGTAGTATTTGTTTTGGAGAAGAATAAAACGAACATAAAAACAGAACAGGAAAAACACAACCTAAAAAAAGACGAAGATGAAAACAGAACAACGCAACCAACCATGGTTTCAGAGCGGTTAGTGGAACACCGACTATAAAGCAGAAGCTGACTAATTAGCACTGCTGCAGTTAAAGCAAAATTTAGTGGCGATTAAGGTACAGAAATAAAGACGGTTTGGAAACCACTAAAGACACAAAGAGAAAAATATCCCAAAGCTTTTTCTCTTATTTTCTTCACCTATAGTAACCCAAAAAAGTGTGTTAAGTGTCGTCTTCCTCTACACCGCTCCGATCCTTCAACCCACTACTTTACAACATCGAAACTACACCATGCCGAGTATGCTCCTAAGTAAACACGTTCCGGTACTCCGTCGCGATAGAGGAACTACTCATTCATGATCAATAATAAGCATAGTAAGAAACTAGCTCACCACCCATTTCAAAGGAACTATAATCCCTCATGCGGGAATCCCAAGGAGTTTTAAAGCGTAGAATTTTATACTTCTAGCAAAATATTTTATTGACAAATGCCCAACCCCATTATTAAAGTAGAAAATGTGAACACAACCGAAAAAACCGCCTTCTATGATCCAAATCAGGCAGAAGGGATGGTTCTTAGTACATTTTGAGTTGCATACACAAGAAAAAAGGATATATCGATGGCTTTGCATAGTAATAAGAAATTGGAGACGACATAGGCAAGCGTTCAACCCGAGCAGAATGTAATTCTACTTCTTACCACCTAACCCTCCAGTGACTTTCACATTAGCATTCCATTGCAGCTTCATCCAAAAAAGTAGGCTGGGACGGGGAAGTCACCAAATAGAGTGTAAAATAAAGCGACAGCAAACAAGCAAAAAGTTTTGTTACGCGTGGGCGGAGCACAGAAAGTGTGTTAAGATGCGATACGATTATAACAGCACGTGGTAGTGGGTGGGCTGGCATCGCGTACATTTTCCGATAGACTGACTTCAGCTGCTGCTCGACACAAGCCGGTAACAAACGCGCAAAGCCGAAGTCGACGAGTCGGAGCTGCGCACTCGAGTCCTCGCTTTCGAACAGGATGTTCTGCAAAGAAAAGAACAGATGCCGCAAAAACCACGACACTATACTATGTGACTTTGTAAGTTTTCGCAAAAAAAACCCGAAACAGCGTCTCGAATAACCCCACGACACCAATAATGATAAAGAACGCCTTTCAAAAAATTTGAACTGACTCTAAAAGAAGAACGCTTCTCTCTCATACTTAGTCATGCGCCTTCTCCCAGATTTATTTTTTTTGATCTGGGGAGGGTTTCACTTGTCATCCCACGTGAACAACATAAGGGTGGTCTCACACCTTATAAAATGGTGAGCGGCTTTTTTAATAACGTGGCCTTTGCAGATCTTGTAGATCTTTCGTGACCAACACGATATCGGCAACTATCGCCCAATCTGTTTGCTGTCTGTCGTCTACAAACTTTTCACTCGAGTCATCCTAAACAGGATTGACAAAACACTGGACGAAGGACAGCCATGTGCGCAAGCAGGGTTCCGAAAAGGATTTAGTACGATGGACCACATCCACACGATAACAAGGCTCATTAAAGTATCGCGAGAGTACAGAAGAACGCTCTGTCTTACCTTCATCGATTTACAGAAGGCGTTTGATTCAGTCGAGACAGAAGCAGTCTTGGAAGCCCTGGATGGTCAAGGAATCCCTACTCAGTACGTAAAGATTCTTCGTGAGCTGTACAAGAATTTCACAACAAAGGTATCACCATTCTACGACGATATTATCATTGACGTCAAAAGAGGAGTTAGGCAAGGCGATACCATCTCGCCAAAATTATTTACCGCCACCCTCCAGAACGTCATGCGAACATTGGAATGGGATAATATGGGAGTGACAATCGATGGTCTGCGTTACACCATCTTCGCTTTGCTGATGACATCGTTCTTATAACACCAAACATTAGCCAAATGGAACGTATGCTTGCGGACAACCTGTGGGAAGATTGGTTTTCTAGTAAATCTCACAAAAACGATGTTCATGAAGAACGCGTTGGTTTCGTATGCCTCATTCACGCTCAACGGAACGAATATCTCCGAACGCTCCAGTTATGTCTATCTAGGTCAGGAAATCGATATGGTAAACGACTTAGCTCCAGAGCTGAGCAGAAGGAAACGAGCGGCATGGGGAGCTTTCAAGAGCGTCGATGATGTAGTGAAGAGAACAAAGAACACCCGACTCCGCGCCCACCTTTTCGACTCAACGGTACTCCCAGCCCTAACGTATGCGTCAGAAACCTGGTCGCTGCGTAAGCAGGATGAAAGATCACTCAGCGTTATCGAACGCGCAGTCGAAAGAACGAAGTAGGGATGGGATCCATCCGAAGCTCCGACCTGCGTCAACGATCAAAAATCAAAGATGCCGTTCTGCACGCCAGTCGAAGATAAGGTGGGCCGGACACGTAAAGCGTATGAATGACAACCGATGGACAAGAGCCGTTAGTGACTGGATTCCTCGGGATGTCAAACGTACTACAAGAAGACCATCGACGCGATGGTCAGAGTTCTTCACGAAGAGCCTAGAAGATATGATGCTCGACGAGTCCCTAAGGCGAGTAGAACCCACTGGGCTACCCTTGCACGCGACAGCGAGAAGGGAAGATTTACTGGCGCCCGCTCGAGTCACTCGACGATCAACGGGCCTACAGGTGATATAGGTGATAATGAAGCTGAGGTATTTGCAAAACTCCGGACCGCAGCTGTCGAACACGCTGTTACCCTTTCCGGGGCTACGGTGTTTGCAAATATCTCAGCATGATTACGGTTGTATTTCACATAATACCCTGCCGTGAACAATTGTAGTAGGCAGCAAATGAAAAGTTAACTATTGGTAACTACCGAACCAGATGGATAGTGTAACATAAGACAGTCCATGCTATGAATAGGGCAAAGTCACTGGAACGTTAGCCGTTGAATCACAGCAACAACTGGTACCAATCTCACATCAGCTCAACAAGGGCAGTTCGTAAGATTTACATAAGTCCCTAGACGGTTAGGGGGTAGCGGTATGGTAGTGACGCCATTCAGTATGCGTAAGGTCGTCTTTCAACCCCGTCCTGGACCAGCCAAGCCTATCATCCTTACAACGTCGTCAAATTATTTTCAGTCTTGTCGGAGATCAGCCTCCCATCATTACACAGAAACTGGCAAATAAATGTGATGAATATTTGAGAATGTCCCTAGTATGACTATCTCAAGAATTTTATGGGATACGGAAGTGAGGAAAGGAATAGGTTGTAAGAAGTTTGGGATCTGCACAATATGTGCGTATAAAGAAAGTATTTTAACACCTAAGGTGATCTGATATGAGGACAATATACCACCAAGGTACCACGAGTTCCACCTAGACTTCATCGAAGCATATTTGAGGCACTTGAATCCATCGGGTTTAGTGTTCGACAGCGTAAATATCTTCGGTAATTAAATGACTCTGAAATTTCTATTCTCCTTTATCAGAAAACCGGTTAGCGAGAAAACGTCGACCTAGCAAGGAAAACACTTTTGGGAAATAGAACCAAACAACTATAAATATGTGTGAAAACTCGAGAAATAGAAGACTTAAACACCGTGACTGACGTCATAATACATAGTAGTGCAACGAAAGAAAGGTTGGGAGGGTGTTCCTGAGTGTCGGGGGTGCGATGTACAGCAGGGGGATTCATCCACCCAGCAGGGTCTCGAAACTGAGAAGGAGTCCGGCGTTTCCATTAGGAAATCCAGCTAAAAGTAAACCAGTACCGGGTTCCAAAACCGTCCTGGTGTCAAACTAGTCGCATAGTGGCAGATCTCTATCCTGATCCACAAAGGCGGAGACTGAGTGTGGTGGTGACGACCTGGGGCAGACCTTGGCTGGATTGATCTCGGGACTCCAGGGAACTACAATGGCTAAACCAGCAAAACTCCGAAAAGTGGAGAATATGCTAGAGTCCGCACGACAACTGAAGAGGGGTCATCCGAGTATCCAAATACCCAAGTATCACAAAGCTACTAATGAAAACCAACGTTCGCGACATGGAAAGACGGGATTCCAATTAACCTAAGGTAGCAGTGGCCCGTGAAATGAATGGTAAGCAATCTAGATTTATTCTGAACAAATCTACAACTATCTGAATACCAGTAGGATTGATGACTTGCTTATTTCACCACAGAAGTAGTTTCACATTTGCGTACTTCTGCGAGAGTGATTCAGTGAAAAACCCTACTGCACTGCATCAATACCAAATATGTCATTGAGGTGGCTTCGTTGCAAACGAACCTCAGGCTTCAAATCTCGATGAACAATCCGCTTGGCATGTAAATAACCCACGGCTGACACCAGTTGGCGCATGATGTTTGCAGCTTCAGCCTACAAAACGCATATCTACAGCTTCAGTGCATACATAAATCTTCAGCGAACAAATGAAGAGGATCAAAGATTATTGCCTCCGTGAATTTCTCAAGCTTCCTTAATCGTGCCAATAGCTCTTGTCCTGTGAGCAATTCCATAACAATATAGTAGTGCAAAGGATCCGAGTGCACATCAAACAGTCGTACTATATTTACGTGACCTGGAGCAAAAAGAAGTCCTTACAAAAAGCAAACGAGTACGAATTAGGATTGAAACTCACACCGTGAGAAGAAAGCAAGTGGTAATTATTCAAAAAAACCAACCTTTAACAATCTCCAAGATTCTGGACTCCCGTTGAGCTTGAGTTGCGAACCGCTGAGACACAATTTTTACAGCAAAAACAGCACCGTCCTCTATACGCTCACAACGCCTCACCACAGAAAATGATCCTCTGCCAAGAAAGCCCTTCTCAGTGGTGTCCAGCTTATATTTTCCGAAAAAAGATGAATTAGCTAACAATGCCTGAATATCTTCTTGCATTAGCTCTTCTCCAATAACATTGTTGTTCGAGAAAATCACCGATGGTGAGATGTAGGAGTACCCCTTAATGGTATAAAAATAAGTAGACAATTATCACCTTCTATCATCAGTAATTCCGTCAATCGTCCAGGTACTGGAGAGGTAACTTTAACGCACTTATTTGTTTGAGAGATATGGAAAACATCACAATTTTTATACTAGCCTCATCATGTGACATCTTCACCAAAACCAACCAACAATGTAACGCGCTTTGCCATGGTTTACATTTTCCACTACAAATGTAGCCAAACTTATTTATAGTTATGCAGGCTTGGGTACGTTTATGCGAATTGTCTCCTGCACGTTGATTTAACACTCACTACACTACAAGGTGGATGAAAAATATTTGGTAGTTCCGAATAACTCATATACGCAGGCCACCATCGACGGAGTCAAATGGACTATCCATGGTACCTTCTCCAAACGCGCTAAAATCATTAATATGAATATAATATTATAGCACACGTTTCACCTAAGTTAGACCCGAAGACGACGTTTCCCCATATGCTGTAGGAATAAGCCAAATTTTGTTAAGGTCATACTTGGAATTATGATAACCACGTCGAAGAGATAGTTCAGCCACGTGTAATCGTCGCTCAGTTCTTGATTGTTTCCAACGTCCATGAATGCTACGTTTCAGTCAATTTGAAAGCTTTTTTTACGTCGATGAAAAGGATTCGAAGTGTTACCGCACGCTTAACATCAGCAACTTCATCGTGACAATATGATCATCAATCATACAGCACCGGTATCGAACCCATTCCTGCTTGCATTACTATGCTTCGTCCAACACTCTGTCAATCCAGCTGAGAACGAGTCAAATGACGTGTTCGCTGGGGGAAAGCCGTTGGGTGGGTTGAACGATAGTTGTTATGTATCCTTCTTTATTATGCAACGTAAGACTCTACCTTTATCCATCAAAAACTGCCTTGCGAACTCTGCTCGCTCGACAGGGAGCGAACAGCATCAAGAATTCCATTCGACGTGGGCTGAAGCGAAATGCCTTCCACGTATTTCTCAGTCGCTTGGACTGATGTGCAGGTCCAGCGAATACGCAACTTCCAAAGTCATTATTTTGAAAAGTCTTACTGCAAACGTTTTGGAGCTAGTAGTTTTTATCCTTCTTTTTCCAAATTGTAACACTAAGAAACGATCACTTTGGACTTAACGCGTCAAGTGACTCGACTTTTCAACACAGTTTGGGTTTGTTACATTAATTCACGTGGTCATAACGAACCTGCAACCAGCAATAAGTACTGAAGCAACGTAGCAGCTTATGACTTGGAGTAGTTCAACAATTTTGGCTTGGATGTATAAAATCAGCACATTTTGAGAAATTATTCAAGGAAGTAATTGCTTTCCGATAGACAACATAAAGGAGAAAAACAATGGGACCTGCTCTCCGTAAAGAAAACCAGTAACTGAGATTCGCTGCACTTTACTTTTAATTGAGAATTGGTGAACTACAACGACTGTAAACAACTGTTTAGACCAAACTTTTGGATGCATCGAAATGCCAACGACCAGATTTCAAAAAGTGTCGGTTCAATCAACTGGCAGACACTGGGAGCTATTACGAAGAAGACGTACAAAGTCTGTCCAATTATCGAAATCGTCAACAAAAATACTTAGCGATTTGCAGACTTGACAAGAACATCCGCATTAGCGAGTTCGTCTTACTTACTTGGATACCAGGATGGTCTGTCCTCATTGGTTGTGCCGGCCCCAGCAAAAATTTCAATTTCACGGGGTTTTGCTGGCTTAGTCATCGCGGCTCTCTGGAATCCCGAGGTCAGCCTGGCCAAAGCCTGCCCTAGGTCGTCACCACCACAGGCGGTGGCCATCCTTGTGGATCAGAGCGAGATTTGCCACCATGCGACTAGTTTGGCACCAGGACGGTGGTGGATCGTGGTATTGGCTTACTCTTAGCTACGCTTCCTAAAGGAAAGGCTCCTTCTCAGGTTGGAAGAGCCTGCCAGCGAGATGAATCCCCAACTGTACATCGCAGTTCCACACCGAGGAACACTTTCCAGCCACGATGAGGCGGTAAACCATTTGGAGGGCGAGCTCATAGTGCTATTTTAACATTAAATTCCAGCAAAAAAACAAAAAAAGCATAGGTTGTTAGGGTCAAAGGATGCCTAAATTCTGTACGAAGAAGGGCTGTACTCTGAAAAACACTCTGCCTGTAAGGACACCACCAGGAAGGCAAAGTGAATGGATCTGCGGCGAACTACTGACGGTTTGTTGGGTTAATAATGAACAACGATTGATATATGGACCTCGAAGGCTGAAGAAGTAACGAAGAAATAAAAGCAATGGCAACTCGACAACGAAACTAAAGCAGTGTTTACATTAAAAGAGATTCTGATATCTACGAACCATGCGCGCGTGTAGCGCAGTGGTCGGAGGTGCCCTGCAACTTGTCTAGGAGATAGCAACACTGGGTCGATACATCGGTAGGCCACCGTGAGTTATTATAAAGGCCAGTTTTGCATTCAATCACTTCCAAGCGATGCTTAATGAAGTTGGATGCATAGTCTATCCCATACGGATTGATCAACGCCGAGAGCTTTATCCTTTATCTTTTTTTTTAAATTTCGATTATGATGTGTTCAGAGAAGGCCAAAACAATCTACAATACCAATATTCAGTAAAAAACACTGCACACTGGAAACCGCTATGCAAAACCGACTAAGAGCTACGCACCGTGCGAATAACAGGAACGAAAGGGTTCGTTTAAGCTATCATTACAAAATTTTTTTTCCAAACCAACACATTTTTTTATAGCTTAATTCCAAGTTCATTCAGTGTTGGCACAAGTGATCTCAACTTAGTGTAATCTTAACTGGTATCTATGGATGTATGTACAAACTAAACACTTCACTAGCGTCCTCTATAATTACTATACTGTGCTGTGCCCGCTAAAATTTGTTAACACCTCATTTACTGGACAGACAGGAGTACATTTAAAAAAATTGATAACACACCCTGAAAAGAGTATTGCCGTTTACTGGAGACTCAGCTGGAGAGTACAGTGGCTGCTGGTTAGTAAATTCTTTTGCAAAATTTTGAACATCAAGCTGAAAAAAGGATAACATTCACATTCCTTTCCAACAATACTATAGTATTTCTTCTCTTCGTCTGTCACCGAACCAATAGAACAATTGTACCTCATGGGTAACATTAGGCACAATAAAAGGTTTCAGTTGCCGGTTAGCTACCATGTTCCAATCAATATCTTGAAGAAATTTGTGGTTTTTTATCTCATCAGCGCCATTGTATCCCAAGCGCTTCTCTACATTCTTCTCAAGAAGCGATCCAATGAAATCTCGTGCGAGAGGATCCATATTTCTCGGGAAGGGCACTTTTTTAGTTAAGATCCTTCTGAAGAGGCAATAATGACTTTAGAATATGAGAACTATCCAGTTCTTATCAACAGAGATAAAACGATAGAAAAAAGGTATACTTGGCAATTTCTTTGCTAGAATTTGCTGCACCATCAACGGTGAAAGGACTGCAACCGGTCAGAAGCTCGAACGAAATCACACCCATAGACCACCAATCGACAACGTCCGAATAACCACCTTCGGGCCGATTAATCACTTCGGGTGACCTGAAACTGGTAAAGGCCGTTTAGAAGTTCAAAAAATGGCTTACTTCCAGGATATTATACTCGATTAGTATCAATATTTCTAATATTACTAACAGTACAATGGGTCGCTACAAAAGTAATGGTAATTGCTAATTTCGAAGGACTTTGTGGCACTACAACTCTGAAGAAGAATACGTCAAGACGTTAAAAAGATAAAAAGGACGAAGCTCTCGGCGTTCATCAACCAATGTGGGATGCGCCAGGCATTGGACTTCATTAAGCATTGTTTGGAGGTGAGTGAATGCTTATCTGGCCTTTACAATATCTCACCGTGGCCTAGCGATGTATCGAGCCAGTGCTGCTATCCTTCCAGACAAGTCTGGTACCAACTTTGCGACCCCGGAGGTGTGGAAGGCTTGGTGAGCAACGAGTGTGGGAATCGATCCCATGTGTATTGCAGAGCGCCGCCAACCACTGCGCCACACTCGCAATAGCTCAAGACGTTGGCCGAATAAATAAATGTTTGGTAACAACCTCGTGCTAGATGATCAGTGAAAGGAAGTACTGCAGCTTTAATCAAATAGGATTTCATTTTAAGAAAATAAAAGCATTAAAATCTAGTCGTTTCTGCACATACGGTACAACTCTATTCATTTCGGCAGCCTGGAATACCAAGCATTAGCGTCTACGAATTTTGCAAACGCATTTTCAGCCGCCTCTTTCGCTACTGAAAACTATTTCTTCGAAGAGATTTTCAAAGCGTTTCGAAAAGTGGTAGACTGCTGAAAAAAAACCCAGGTGAATATGCTGGATGAGATAGGGTTTCCTAGTCCAGTGCGTCAAACTTTTGCAGCAACTGTTGCACGACGCATGATTGAGCGCTATCGTACAGGACTGGACCTTATTTTTTTGACCAACAACGGAAACATGCTGAAACTTTTGCTGTATTTCACTGACTTGGTTTCATTACTCCTCTACCATGACTATTTCACTAGAATTCAGAAAGTTCTGTTGGATTAATCTAGCTGGAAACCAGCAAGCAATCGTCGATGATTTTCGTTCGCTGGAGATTTAACTTTGCGAACTGTTTCCGAAATTTATCTCAGCTCAGTAAAGATGACGAATGTCCTGAGTCGTCATAAAGAATCCATTCTTCCTTTTGTTTTGCGCAATCCATTCTTCACTATGTTTCGCGCGTTTCACAATGAATCGAGGAACATGGTACTTTTTTTGAACAAAAGAAGCGCAAAGCAGACTCATGACGGTGATCTTCTTGCCTTCTGGTCAGTTCATGTGGCTACCCACATTGAACTCGTAAAGAAAAGCTTCTCAAGAACCAATCTTCCCTTGAGAGCAAGGAACTTGCAAAGTAATGCAGAAAGGCGATAAAAGAAGATCTGAAAGAAGGAACAGCAGCAGTTATGGTCGAAGCCGCAAAGGGTGGGAAGTGCATTCGCAAAGGCTACCGAAACCTCTCCACTCACAAAACCAAGATGATTATACTCCAACACTCAGATGGAGCAGTTTCGGCTTCCAGAAACGCAATGGAGGAAATCATTCACAGTTAGTAACTGTACGTCTTCAATAGCCACGTCATGTTTTCGATTCTCCTTTCCGAAATCCGACTTGCTATTTCGTCGGTGAAAAAATCGAACATCAGGTCCGGATAAGGTGAGATCTTAACAGCTGAAGAAACTTCCGCCAGCCCTCGTAAACCACTGGGCCCGGCTCTTCACATGTTAACTGACTGTATGCACGGTCCCTACTCAACGGAAGACCAGCAAGACCGTGTTATTGTCCAAGAAGGGTGATCTACACGACATCGGCAACTACCGCCCAATCTTCTTGCTGTCTATTGTTTACAAACTCTCCACTTGAGTCATCCTAAACAGGATTGACAGAACACTGGACGAAGGACAGCCATGTCAGCAAGCAGGGTTTTGAAAAGAATTCAGTGCGACGGATCACATCCACACGATAACAACACTCATTGAAGTATCGCGAGAGTACAAAAGACTGCTCTGTCTCACTTTCACCGATTTGAAGAGGGCCTTTGACTCAACTGAGATAGAAGTAGTCATGGAAGCCCTTGATAGTCAGGGAGTCCCTACTCAGTACATAAAGATTCTTCGTGAGCTGTACAAAAAATTTCACAACCAAGGCATCATCATTCCACGAAGATATTATCAATGACGTCAAAAGACGAGTTAGGCAAGGCGATACCATCTCGCCAAAATTATTTACCGCCACCCTCCAGAACGTCATGCGAACATTGGAATGGGATAATATGGGAGTGAAAAAGTCGGCAGTTACATCATCTTCGTTTTGCTGATGACATCGCACTTATAACACCAAACATTAGCCAAGCGGAACGAATGCTTGCGGACTTTGATAAAACCAGTGTAAAGATTGGTCTTCCACTAAACAAAAAAAAACTTCTCACAAAAAACGATGTTTACAAGGAACGGATTGGTTTGGTATGCCCCATTCACGTTCAACGGAATGAATATTTCCGAATGCTCCAGTAAGGTTGAGCAGAAGGAAACGAGCGGCTTGGCTCTCAACAGCGCCGGGTGTGTAGTGAAGGAAACAAAGAACACCCAACTCCGTGCCCACCTTTTCGACTTCACGATACTCCTGCCTTTACGTATGGCACTGAAACCTAGTCGCTGCGTAAGCAGCGTGAGAGATCACTCAGCCTTATTGAACGCGCAATCGAAAGGACGAAGCTAGGAGCATGCCTTGCCACACAAATAAGGAAGGGGATCCGAAGCTCTGAACTACGTCAACGATCGACAGCCAAAGACGCCGTTATTAACCCAAATAGTCCAAGATAGATTAGGCCGGAGACGTAATGCGTTTGGACGCAACCGACAGACAAGAGCCGTTAGTGAGTGAATTCCTCGGGATGTCACATGTACTGCAGGAAGACCACTGACCCCATGGTCAAGGTCTTCACGAAAACGCTGGAAGACGATATGATGCTCAACGAGTCCCTAGAGCGAGCAGAACCCATTGGACTACTCTTGCACGCGACAGGGAAAAACGAAAGATTTACTTGCGCCCGCTCAAGTCACTCGACAGTTGTTAACGGAACGATAGGTGATTGAGGTGAACTCTTTTTACGAGAAAGATTCGTTATCGAAAACACACTACGTTTCTTTCAGAGAGTAGTGAATGTCCTTAAGACGTTACATACATATAGAACTGACTTTATTCTATCACCTTAATAGTAGATATAAATTATTCTTTCAGTTTCAAACTCATTTAGAATTAAGACCCTCAAAAATCGAAAATGGAACTCAAATTTTTAAGCTCTCAAGCAAGCGCGGTAGTAACAAAAACCATAGATATATTGGGGAAGGATACCGTGTTCTACTGGACAAAATCCCTTTTGCTCTGTTGTCCTCACATTCAAAATACGAGCCTCGACGAACAAAAACTGGAAAAAATACGTCTAACATGGAGTGAAAAAACCACTCTTTCATCATAGTAAAACACAAGAACTTGTATAGTGCTTTGTAGGCAAATATTTGTAGATTCCTCAGGTGTTTATACCTACTAATAAAGTTAACTACGAGCTGAAATATTTTGGTTTAGCACTTAAATTCCTATGGTGGTTTGCAAACCCTCTCCTATAAGTGTATGTTTCTGCCAAAGTCCTAACAAGCAGAACACGTCAAGCGAAAATTTCAATGGGCCCACATAACTTTCGTGAAGGCGAGCCACTCAGATATCTAAGTATTCGCATGAAAATTCTAGAAAAGAGCAAAATTGACTGTTTCAAAACCAATGGCAATGGGCAACATTCTGTCGGCAAAATCCCTGATCTGACTCACATGTATTCGATAGTTCCACAATAGGAATTCGCCCGTTCAAGCTCTTCAGGAACCAAGAGTTTACTAAGGCCAAAATCAGTTAATTTCACATGCCCATCTTCGTCCAGCAAGATGTTCTCCAGTTTCAAATCACGATAGATGACCTTGCGCTGTAAAAAAAAATATTATAGCTACGCCAACGTGGTGGACTACTACTGTATATCTCCAAATTCCTGTTGTGAGCACAGGTGCTTCATGAGGAGGACTTCACTTCACCCATTTTATGGGGAAACTGTGAGATGGCACCCTTATTTGATACTGGATTTCGCCGACTCTATTTTGTTAAAAACTGGAGCGTTCGGAGGGTGGTACGCAACGGTGCAGAGTATAGATAGAGAGATGTCACTACATGAAATTGCCAAATATTACTGTAATTTTGTTGTATTCGGTTTCGTTCTATAGGTGAATACCATTAAAACTTTAGTTCGCCCTTATCGCGCACTTGAGCCGCCTAGTGCTCGTACAAAATAAAGAAAGAGTAGCGCAACATTTTTTCGTAAGAGGTCTTTCATTCCACTTCAGTTTGGAAGTATTGCAGGCAATATCCCGAGCTCGCCTATGGGGAGACGAATGTTGGAGGCGAACTGAAACCTCCTTCATATTACTTCCTTCTTTCCTTCCAGTAACTTGATTACAGCTTTTCCAGTAAGTCTTCCATTAACTTAACTACAGGTTTTCAATCGAATTGGCGTGTAAAGTCAAATGTGCATATATGCAAGCACAGTGACGGCATGAGTACTTTTTATGTGCATATAGGAAGTAAAAGTTTAACTCAGCACAGCTCTAGGAAGCTGCCTCCAAGTCTACCTCACTGTACCTAGATGTCTGCTTTTGTTTCGCGTCTAACCTTAACTAGGAATGCGCCATAAACCCTCGTGATTAACCACCTCGAGATACTTCACATAAAGGAGATCCACAACTTTTAGGAAGGAAGGAAGGAAGAGAAGGATCCTTAAAAAATTTGTTCTAAAAACCCTGCAGCAATTAGAAAATGTTAGCAATTAAAGAACTCTTCAAAATATCTTATTCACACCTTGTGGAGGCTATCAATCGCTACTATCAACTCGGCTATAATAAACTTGGCGCTCTTCACATCAAAAGAACCATGGCTACATAAATGTGTAAATAGTTCACCACCTCGAACGTATTCTGAATAGAAAATTGAAGATTGGACTGTCATCGAAAAACAATATAAGGAATAAAGAGAAAGTGGAAATAGGACAACTTTGACTAAAGCACTAACCCATGACGATATGTAGCTTTGTATCAGTTTGAAAAGCGTAATAAAGATTGACAAAAAATGGTACGCCTCGCAGTCGCTCCAAAACTTGACGCTCTGCCAAGGTATGTTCCAACGTCTTAGGTTTAGATAGGACCTAAAAGACTTGAATCAAAAAATATAACTCCTCTCCGCTCTTCTGATCGAGCAGAAGTATGTGGCTCCATCGGCATGCTACGAATGGGGACCAGTGCCTGTCTGACCGACTCCGGTTCGGGTTGGGTCCTTTGAGGACCACACTGTTTAATTAACGCATGCTTTAGGGTTGATGCGTGTTACCTTGCACACCATCGTACTCCGGATCGCAACAAAAAAAATGAATAAATAGATAAAAAAATATAACTGTTTCCAAAAGCTTCGTCATTATCTACTTTATCACCTGCATCATCTGTTACCCATTAATTGTCGTGTGTTTTGAGCCAGTAAAATTCTTATTCGTTCTCAACGGACGCCAGAGATGATCATTGGGTTCCCTTTGTTCAAGAGATACACATCAGAATTCTTTACAAGACCTTCTATTTGTATTGTTTCTGGTAATAAGAGGGTCATGAGTACCCTACCCAGTCATAGCATAGTTTACTTTTGGTTATGCCTCTGGAAAGAAATGTCAAACTCCTGCATTTGGCTGAACCTGATGGGTAGAACGAACCACCTGCTGTACATCGTAGTATAAACAAAGGAATAGCCTGCCAGCGAGGATGGCTCGTTACACCAATGCGAAAGAGGGATTGTAGGAATCGTTACTATTTCTAGAAGTATAACAGTCCTCAAATACATCCACGAAAAAGAAAACCTAGACGTGTGTACATTAACAATAGTCATTCTATAAGTAGGACTTCAAGTTCATCTATAATTGGCTTCAGAAAACACAAAAAGTGTATACCAAATATATAGACGATAACGAGACACAAACCCTTATTTTTTCTAAGCACTTTCATCGCATAGATCTGAGCATGGTCCCTGCCTCCGATTTTTCGTACAAGAAAAACTTTTCCATAGGCTGAAAAACCGTTTAATAAAGCGAGAAACAGATATGAACGAATCGTGATTCCGAAACCGTTTAATGTATTTCTGTTGAAAAAGGCAAAAGTAGATTCCATTTCGTAGCTGGTACATAAGTTATATCCATTGTGGACATTTCCCATCCACACTGCCCTATAGCTGCACAAGCAAAAAGAAGAAACCAAAATGACAACTACTAAGACGAAACTCTGCTTGATACTCACCGCCCTTGCCAAGCACCCGCAGTAAGGCGAAGTTCTCCATGGAGACCTTTTCCTCACTCGGCAATTCAGTGGTCATTGCTTGTTGCGGATTAGGTCAAAAACCCGTGTCTTGGTCAAACACACCTAAAATTTCGAAAAAATATGAGCGAATCAGATTTACGACCGAAATAAGAGACATTAGTGACCAGAATGGCCAACTTTGTGATTAAGACACGCTCTAGGAGGTTTAAAAAACGAGTCGAATACCAAACAATGTATACCCTTTTAGTTACCAGTTAAAGTTTAATACACTGCAGTATGTTGCTAGTATTTGGTTCCCTCTTACGCTAATATAATATTCCAAGCAGTAATAAAAAAAAGGTAAAGCTCTCTACGTTGGTCAATCCCCTGACGGCTGCGCCATACGTTCGAGTTCGTCAAGCATCGTTGAAGGTGACTGAATGCACATCTGGTCTTTACAATGACTCGTGGTGGCCTATCGATGTATCGAGCCATGCTGCTATCCTCCCAGACAAGTCTGGTACCAATCTACCAACCCCGGATGGATGGAGAGCTTAGTGTGCCTGGGGCATGGGGATCGATCCCATGTGTATTTCAGGGCGCCTCCGACCACTGCCCTATACGCGCCCTTTTTAGCAGTAGTAATTCAAACCAATTGGTATTTATCCGGTACAATACTTTCGGACAACGGTGGTACACACCCACACTTTCAATTTTTACTTAACGAATTCCCGAAGACTTGATTTTTAACAACTCTCTGTGATTTCTTGGTAACTACGGTATTTAAGGACCAGAAGACCAAGTACAGTTACCGAACATATTTCGATCCATCGCTCCACTAGTATACATAAATCTTCTGGAATATGTCTTCAACCAGAATTTGTCCAAAACTTCAGCAAAAAAAAGGCTCAAAAATGTGACTTTTAAGCGGAGGGAAAAACCGAGTTGTGGTCCCTCCTCCTCCCAAAAACAGTGATTCCATCGTGGTAGAAGAAATTTATTCTGTTGCGAAAAACCAAAGGAGCTTCACCACTAATTGTGGTCATCAACATCATCTGTTTTTCATGTTGTAGGGTCACATTATTTCAGTCATATATATCTCTAAGATTGTGGTGAGTTGGAATCAAGAGAGTGAAGGTGATGATTCTAATGTTGCTTAACAAAAATGGTTTTCAAGATACATGGCACAAAAGGTACGTGTGGCGCAGTGGTCGGAGGCGCCCTGCAATACACACACGGCATCGATCCCCGCGCCCGTGGCTCACCAGGCCTTCCATCACTTCGGAGTCGCCAAATTGGTACCAGACTAATCTGGGAGGATAGCAGCACTGGCTCGATACATCGGTAGGCAGCTGCGAGTCATTGTAAAGACCAGATATGCATTCAATCACCTCCAACGACGCTTAATGAAGTCGAATGCATGGCGCATCCTTAAGGATTGATCAACGCCGACAGCTTTATCGCTTTCATGTATAGAAGAGACTTTGCTCCTTCACAACAACCAGATATAGAATTTTTTCACACGGTGTCCTTTCAAAACATCAATACGCTTAGTGATGGAACTTGAAAGAAATTGACAATGAAATCCAAATATTAAGGATTTGCAATGGGGAAAGCGCCAGTTGCAAACACGAACAATACATTGGGGAGCGCCATCACGTCCCTGACAGACGGCAGCGTCTCGCCTGTTCAATTGCTTTCGTACTCGAAATGTGAGTTTTGAAGCTACGAAATGGATGAAGCATACTCCATCGGCTCCAAAAATCAGAATTTCACCGTGGTCGAACAAGTAAAGGTTTATCTTGCAGATAGAAAATCGTAGACTATAACAGCTTCCACTGCAACAAAATTCACAAAAGATGAGGTAAGAACAACACAAAGTTTAAAGCGGCCATCGTTTGAGCATCGTATGCCCCCCTATAGAGGTTAGGTCGACGTGGAATTATGATAGGGGTTTTTAAGCATTAAGTGACGGCAGGTGTAGTTCCTAGTAGGTTGTTGGCCTTCGGAAAGTTAACAGCGTGTTCGATCCCCACCGCAGACAACTGCGGTCCGGAGTTTTGCAGATTTCTCAGCATCATTGTGGTTATATTGCACATCATACCTTGCCATGAAAAAAGAATAGGCGGAAATAAAAAGTGACTACATTTGCATTAAAACAGTCACTGTGTTATTCCATCGGTACAGCAAGCACGGAGATCGCCTTTGCATTTATGGAAGCGAATTAACTGACCACAGCAAAAAAAAAGTTTCTCTTTTGTAAATTTCGCGAGATGCAATGAAGTTTTTTCTCGACTGAACATTTGTGAACGACACCTGACAGGACATTTGTGGCAGGAAGTAGTAGACGTGAGCTCCCAGAGTGCATGAAACTCAGCTAACCATGGGTGGGACTCTCTGGGCTCCACCGTGGCAAAGGTTCATTGTCAGCTGGGATTCGAAGTGTAAATGCCGAACTCGCTCATAGTTTCACTCACATTGTCAGGGATTAATCTCCGCTGTAAAACGCAAATTGACACCCACGAAAATCCCCAGCCGAGTTAGAATGAATCGTGCAGGCACTAATAAGGTCCCAATTACCGTCATAATGTCGCAGTTTTCCCAAATTTTAAGCTTGTTCGAAGAATAACAATACAGCTACAATGATGCTGAGATATTGGCAAAGCTCTGGATCGCAGGTGTCTGCGGTGGGGAACGAACGCGTTGTTGTCCTTTCTGGGAGTAACGCGCTCATCACCACACCATGCTGGTCTATCGTTTCGCCTGTCTCTCAGCTAGTTCTATCGATCACTGCCATCAGCAATCCGGCCTCCCCAAATCAATCCCTTTGACGGGTGATTGCTGATGGCAAAAAGATCGATAGAACTAGCTGAGAGACAGGCGAAACGAAGGACCAGCATGGTGTGGTGGTGAACGCGTTACTCCCGGAAAGGACAGTAGCGCGTTCGATCCCCACCGCAGACATCTGTGGTCCGGAGTTTTGCAAATATCTCAGCATCATTGTGGTTGTTTCACAAATAATACCCAGCCGTGAAAACTAGTAAAAGGCAGTAAATAAAAAGTCAACATTGTGAATAACAATACAATTTCTTGCTGATGGCAGTGATCGATAGAACTAGCTGAGAGACAGGCGAAACGAATGACCCGCATGGTGTGGTGGTGAACGTGTTAGCCCCCCGAAAGGTTAGTAGCGCGTTCGCTCCCCACCGCAAACACCTGCGGTCCTGAGTTTTGAAAAATATCTCCGCATTATTGTGCTAGTGTCAAATAAAGTTTCTGTTGAGTTTGTTCGTAAACAGGCTCAAATTCTCTTGAACCTAAACCGTTTACCATGTTGATGTTTCAAAACAGAAAATAGTCGCAGCCCTCGAGGATATGATCGTTAAGTGTTCCTAGCAAAATATGAAAACTTGACAGCTAAAGTAATGAATATCACAGACGTAACGCTATGATCCATCCTTTCCACCCAAGTCGTTTACTCTGTGGGGGAAAAAACAAAAGGCATGGATTATGAAGATGGTGAATCTTCTGACTACTATTTTGTACATTCCATTGCTCGCCCTCTTTAAAGGATCCCGAGCCGGTCAGTCGAAAGGATATTTGGTGTTTTTCCCAGGTGGGCCGATCTGTAGTTACACGGACCAACAGCGACCTTGTGCTTCTCTTGGACAGAGGTGGATAGACTCTCTGTTTCTGCTTCGTCGATGTGGCAAATACCTTCGCAATCGCACGAACTACACTCAACGGTCAACTCACGTCGGAACTTGCAAAACAGTATAGACAGGCGATAAAAGAAGATCTTAAAGAAAGAAGAGCAGCAGATGTAGTCGAAGCTGTATAGGCTAGGAACAGCATTTGCAAAGCTCGTCGAAAGTTCGCCAATTACAAGACCTAAGTTGTCAGACTCCAACACCCAGATGGAACAGCTTCGGCTTCCAGAAAGGCAACAGAGAAAATTATCTACCATGTCTATTCTGCACTTTAAAAAGTCTCGCTTTCTGTTCTCCGTTTAAAATTAACGATATATATATATATATATATATATATATATATATATATATATATATATATATATATATATATATATATATATATATATATATATATACTTCAACGAAGCTGAGATATTTGCAAAACTCTGGACCGCAGGTGCCTATGGTGGGGAACGAACGCGCTATTGTCCTTTCCGGGGAGTAACGCGTTCACCACCACACCATGCGGGTCCTTCGTTTCGCCTGTCTCTCAGCTAGTTCTATCGATCTTTTGCCATCAGCAATCACCCGTCAACAGGGGATTGATCAGCTGAGAGACAGGCGAAACGAAGGACCCGCATGGTGTGGTGGTGAACGCGTTACTCCCCGGAAAGGACAATAGCGCGTTCATTCCCCACCATAGGCACCTGCGGTCCAGAGTTTTGCAAATATCTCAGCTTCGTTGAAGTTATATTTCGCAATATACCCTGCCATCAAAAAGAGTAGGCAGTAGGCAAAAAGTCTAAAAATTATATATATATATATATATATATATATATATATATATATATATATATATATATATATATATGTCATCTCACCATTTCACGCTTCCGGAAGCCGAAATGACACCTCGTTACAAATCATGCAACACCCACTTCAGACAGAGTAGTTCGCAAACTTCTAAAAAACCCTCCACCAGTCATCGAAACACTTATTCTGCTCAACATACTTTACTCGTTAGAATGCAATGTCTACCCAAGATGCACACAATAACGAGAGGCATCCAAGTATCGCCAGAGCACAAGAAATCGCTCTGTCTAACTCTCGACGTAGAAAAAAAAGACCTTTGACTCATTTCAGACCATCGCGGTTATGGAAGCCCCAAACAGGAAAAGGCGTTCATAGCGAATATATATATATATATATATATATATATATATATATATATATATATATATATTACATATATATACATATATAATTCGTGAGATATATAAGTTTTTCACAGAAACATTACCATTCAACAAAAATATCGACGTAAAGTGCGGGTTCGACAACGGGATACCGTCTCGCTAAAACTTGCAGTTCCCCTCGACAGCATGAGGAAGTTGGAATGCGGCTAGAGTAAAATCAGCAGTCCACAATTACATCATTTTCGCTTTGCTGATATACCGTTCTTATAACATTAAGCTTAATTCATCAAGTAAAATTTCGACTAAATACCAATAAAACGATATTCATGCAATGCGGTCTTGCACCTGATGCACCTCAAAGTCCCCGGAATGAATATCTCTGAATGCTTCGGCGATGTTTATGTGCGTCGAGAAGTCAATCTGACAAACATCTTTGCTCCAGAACTGTGAACAGAAGAAACCAAGCGATTTCGTGAGAGCACTGAGGATGTAGTAAGGAGGAATAAGACCCCTCAACTTTGTGCTCGTCTCTTCTAGACAACGATTATTCCTGCTCTATCGTACGCGTCGAAAACGTGGTGGCTTCGTAAGCAGGATGAAAGATCACTTAGCGTTATCGAAAATGCAGGGAGTACCCCGTATCACTCAACTGAGAAAAGGAATCCAAGGCTCCGATCTATGGTACCGACCACATGCCAGAGATGCTTTTCTGCACGCAAAATGTCGAAAATCAAATGGAGTACATAATGACCTTGAACCACAACGGATGAGCAAAAACGTTAGCGACTGGATTCCTCTGAATATCAAAAGCACAACAAGAACACCATCAACCCGATGGATCAGATTTCTTCTTGAAAACTCTAGAAGAAGGTATGATGCTCAGGAAGTCACTGTAGAGAGCAGAACACACAGCTGCTTTTCGGCGTGACAGGGACAAATGGAGAATTTTAACGCGGCTACGAAGAAGGCGAAGGTGTCAAAAGCTAGCCCGATAAAATTGTTTATACGAAAATCGTGTCGTCCCAATTATGTGAAAAATTACTGACTATTGTTATCGGGGCCTAATGAAAGCCCGTTTTTAAGATACTGCCCTATAATGTGCCAGCTAATGAAGCGCCGACTAATGCAGGAAGCACTGCTTGCCAAAAAGCAAACGACATTTGATGGTGGGAATCGACCAACATCCGTCCTACACAAAAGGACACAGATAAAAAAAAGGACGCTGACAGGAGTTAACCATTATTCGAGTGGTCTTCCCTCCACTGGATTCGGCTCTATGAGACAATGAACCTCCATACCGCAACAACGACCAGCTGTGGACCATCGACTCGAATCGATAAAAAACTTTTATAGCAACCTCGTGTCAGCTCAGTCACGTAGAAAATAGAGAATTTAATGGCGCCAGCTCGAGTCAGTCGACGATCAGTAGGACGACAGGTGTTTATGTTGACTCTATTTGAAAACAAGTGTTTCAACAGTTAAAATACAGTAATAACGTTACTAATCTCCTCATACATTTATTAACGATGATGGAAGTCTCGCACGGATTCAAAAGACCGACTTCCAATTAACCACCATATTAATAAATAAATAATCTTGACTTTTAATGATGCAAAACTCCGGACCGCAGGTGTCTACGGTGGGGAACGAACGCGCTGATGGCAAAAGATCAATAGAACTAGCTGAGAGACAGGCGAAACGAAGGACCCGCACGGTGTGGTGGTGAGCGCGCTACTTCCCGGAAAGGACAATAGCGCGTTCGTTCCCCACCGTAGACACCTGCGGTCCGGAGTTTTGCAAATATCTCAGCACCATTAAAAGTTATATTTCACAATACATACCATGCCGCTAAAAAGAGTAGGCAGTAAATAATAAGTCAAAATTGTAAATAATCTTGTTCATCTGAACTGTCCTTGATGAGTGGGAGCACGTTTGCTAAAACATTTGTTTTCAAAGGCCAACCTTCGGCTGAATTCGCCTTCTTCAAAGCATAGAGACGGATTCTATTGCGCCCTGTTCACGCCGGATGATAAATGAAGCCAATTTAGACTTTAAAAAAACCCGAAGCGCCAAGTTACGTGCAACAGTGAGGCAATCGACCTTCCAATTTATTCATGGAATTCTGATGTTCGTCCAAAATGCGTCGAGAGTTCCGCGCGTCAACATTTTTGCTTCCTGCATTAGAATCATCACTTTGATTTCCAAACCACCACCTTTGTATTTCGTTTTGTTGGATTTCAAGCCTTCTATCTGTGTGCTCCTTTAAGGCGACACAAAGTCGTCCGCCAATTTCGCCAAAGTATTCACCATGTCTTGCATCTTATACGTTTTACAAGGGATATAATGCGCCTGAACTAATGCTATCACATTATCTGTCGTTAGGAAAAGTCATGTAAATTTCTGATTGACGTAGACGATCATAAAAGCGGTCTCGAACTAACTGACGACATAGGGTGTTCGGTGGGAGTAAAACAACTGTCACAGAACTCTGAACCAGTCGTCTTTGGGCATCTCATAACAGCGGTGCTCATCCCATTCGAGAAGAAGGATAACTTTAATAGGTGTTATGTAAATTAAAGTTACCGTTTTGGGCACGACTTTACCAGACCTAAGACGCAAACAACAGAAAAGTTGTGTTTTTTGAAAAGATTAAAATTCCCTGGTGACTTGGAACTTTCATCGAAAAACTATATAACAATATGACACCTTCGATCGGGAAGTGAAGAACGGGAAGTGGATGTAGCCGAAACGTCAGGCATTGAAAAGATGTGTTAACAATGTGGTGTCAGCTGATCAACAACAGTGCATAAGGACAAAAAATACGTACATTTCAGAGCGAGGCACACTTTCTGGATAGTTTGCCTGTATAGTGGACTGTGAATACAACTTATGCAAAAGTATTTCTCGTAAAGAACAAGGAAATTCTAAGCGATACGCGTACCTTGCAACTTGCATGATAAGACTGAACTTGCACTTGATTGCACTTGAACTTGCATGATAAGATTATCATCCACTTTTCAAGAGAATCAACCACATTACCAGTACTAAGCCTACTGGAAGAACACAGCGAATAAGGGTTTCGACTTGTACACATTTCCGAAGAACATCCAAAGAGGTCGTGTCAATGGCTAGACGATCAACTGCAAGGTTTGAAATAGACTTTGAACCTTCCTGAATAAATAAAACGGCCTACTAGCAGCCAGCAGAATTTGTCCTCGTAATTAATCGCGAAAATTGTACTCAGGTTTTGGAGCAGTGAATAATATCTAACAAACTGGCAACTGATTCACAACTTGACCACAAGACAGAAATATCAGTAGTACATGCCATTATAAGCGTAAGGTATGACAACAAGAACTCGCTGAGAACTTTGACAACACTGTTGGCTCACTTCAATATAAGCATTTAGTGGAGTTGGTACCAATAAAGATCAAATGGTGTTCTTTTGTTTCAGCATCGAATCATGGAGATAAAACAACGCATCCTTAAAAATGTGCTCAAAAAGAAATGGATGGTTCGAAGATGAAAAGAAGAAGGCAGTAATAAACAGTTAACATTGTGATTTCGACTACAGCCTCATCATAACTGGGTTCATTCTCGATTTCGACTCACCAAATCAATCGTGTTGATGGGTGATTGCTTATGGCACTGTCGATAGAACTAGCTGATAGACACAGCAAAACGAAGGATCTGCATGGTGTGGTGGTGGGCGCGTTAGCTCCCGGAAAGGGTAATAGCGCGTTCGTTCTCCACCGCAGACACCTGCGGTCCGGAGTTTTGCAACTATCTCAGCTTCACTGTGGTTGAAAAGATTTCCCCATTTCATGGGAATCACATTGCAAGAAATTACACACCACATTCCTATGCTTAAATTATGAGTAAACACCATGACAGAAGAAACTGCGATGTTAAGAGATTACATCAGTAACAACGACGGTGACTGTTCGATTTCGGCCACTACCTTCTTCGTTATCAGCAGACAAAACTGTTTTGCAAGCACTGATCTGAGTCGTCGCTTTGGAGAAGACGAAAAGAACAAGCGGCATATCACATGCGTGAAAGAAAAAGGGATTTAATGATCTCTTAACAGCTGTTCACCTTGATCACAACACAGTCGACGAGCCGTTCACGTCGGCGCGGAAAACACGTTTTATAACACCGATGTTGCCAGCGCGGTCACCGATTAGCACTCCCGTCGCATTGCCGAATGATAAGGATTAGCTCATAAGTGATCATAAACTGCCCCTCTTATCTCTTTAATAATTTTATAAGGAAAATCCATGTAGGCCGAAGTGTTCGACATGGTCATTTAGAACGCCAGCTAAGAACAGACTCATATAAGAAATCGCTCACGTCCTGAACGAAGCCTACTCGCAGGTCCAAATACCTCTCCGATCCCCAAACGTCGACGGTTACCATTAATGCCAACCTAGAAATAACTCGCTCTGCCCTGTAAGACTAACTTGTACTTCCAAAGAAAAAAAATTTGATAAACATCATAATTCCGGTCGAGACAGTACTAGGATACACACGATTCCTAGAGATGGAATTAGCTAATATTTCAAGTTTATGATAACTTTTTACCTTCAAGCTCTCTCCTAATTCCATCCAAACGATCCGATCCCAAGATCCGAGTTTTCTAAACGGCGCAGGAGAATGTTCAATATCCAATTTAGTAGCTATGCTGAACCAAAGAAAAACCAATCTCAATACTTCACATAAGATTCTTCCATCGACGACGTTAAACTATAGCAGCTCCGATGAGAAGCGATCAGATCTTAGGTTTCAACACGCGTCGTTGGAGTACTCATAGATTACCAATACAACATAATGTCCAAGTTACGGGCGATGTTTCTTGCTGTATGCTCACGGCACCAGAATAGTTTGCTCACACACCAATCTTCAGGCATAAGCGCCTATATATACCAATTCCACGTCAGAAAGAGCAACAGGATCAACACACGTCGGCCTAATCCGAAAAACAATATGCGCAAAGTGAAGATCTCATCGTAATCATTCTTCGGATAAGCTCTGTCGTACACTAATCTACCAGCATCATGTACACTCATATAGAACTCTATCTGGCCACTTCGCTGCTCTCATCTTAGTGCCAAAGGACACCACTGTCATCAACTGACATTAGAGACTTTCGCAAATGCTGAGCTCGAACTAGACATGTGCTCTTTTCACTGATTAGGTTATAGAGCTTAACAGAAAAACCTTTATTCGGCTAACGTTTCGGCGACTTCGGCTTCTTCAGAGTCGGAATGATCTGAGTCGATTGCCCACAGTTGTTTCTCGTTCCAATGTTGAGCTTTCGTGCTCACACCGAGTCAAATCCAGTGTAGCACCGCTCGAATGAGGTAACCTCACTCGGCACTGTTCTTTCAAATATAACGGTTGTTGATACTGAATCTCCGTTGATAACTGCTAGTTTTTTCCATGGACAATTCATCCTACAGCAGTTGGTATCACTAACGACCAGCACAGAACGCAACAGCACTTCAGATACCGCCTTTCCTTTAACCTCGGCATGACCAATCAACGTTGAAGCATTGTTACGGTCTGTGCTAGGTGACAACGATACCGACTTCTGCAGGAAGTATTGTCGGGGGAAAATAGATGAATTTCACCAGACGATCATGCCAACAACAATCGTCCTGTATAAAAGAGCATCGCCTGGTGAGTTTGCTCCACTTGAGCAGTGCTCTAGTAAAGAAGATCCGTCTCGATAGAACGACGAAGATGAAACATTGAGAGTATGAAGCGCTATGGACACCAACTCGGATCGTCGGCCCTGATGAAGATGAAGACGTCGAAACGTTAACCGAATTAAAGTTTCACAACAATCTCGTGTAATGTGAATAATTTACACACACATTAATCAACGTGTATTTTTTCTTCATTGATAAGCTACTAGGAGGTTGATTAAAAAAAAGCTTTTTTCAAAAATTTCTTGAATTCTTTTCGCACAGAGACGTTGGAGAGTCCAAAGGAAAGAGAACGTTTGTTCGAAATGCTTCATCCACATAACCGACATCACCAGCACTCAAGTCATTCCAATGATTGAGTAACCAGAAAGAGCACCAAGGAAGTCTCATTGCCCTTGTCTTGTGCTAGACAGAGCTACTCGGTGGGTCCTGTTCGCACATGGACACGGAAAACATTACACTTATGACGCTCTTGTTCTTACTGTTTATGGCCAAGAGGCATCTGCTGACAAGTCCTTTGGCTCTGTTGCCTCACAGCTTTATTATTAGCCGAGTTTTCAAATATAAGTACCAATATTCTTGGCTTCGGTGATTAAGGTGAGGAATGAATTCTTACTCAACACTGTAGTTTGACATTCAGGAATATCCACCACCCAGGCGGTAAATTATTAGGGAGATATAACTACCAATGAAAACAAACGAAAGCTACCGGCAATTTGTCAAATGCTCCAATACTGTACCAAAGACGCCTCAGTTTCCTAGTCAAGAATTTGCGACCGTACCTTCCTTACTAGAGAATTGTTTGAGAAAGGAAAAAATGTGGAGCATTTCCAGTACAAATGTCTCATATGATCAGTAAAAATTTCGAATGCACATAGTCTTAGGGAAAAGACCTGCACAGTGGCAAAGAAAAAAAGCAACGTCCAAAACAATCGGTCGAAAAAAAAGTGCCGTTGAAACATTCGGGACCATAACATTCCATGGTCAGCTATGCTAAATAAAGATGGGATTCAGCTATCTCTCTATACGTGACTAGAAACCATGGAAAACCCTATATAAAGGTTCTCGCCCCATGGCCATTTTACATGTCCGCGACATCTCCACTGATGAAAAACAACCTCAAATGTTCCCCTCTTAGAGTTTCAGACCAGGGGTTTAAAGTAATCCGCAGCTTGAGGTTCACATAACCCAACCGATGTTTCTCGGCTGAAAGCAACGAAAGTAGACGGATTTCTCGCAAACCACATGACAACATATTCTCAAAAAGAACAAAGAACGCTCGACCAGTGACCGATCAATATTTGAAGAGAGGACTCTTTCATATAAAACAGGGTCCGAACAACCATCAACAGCATGTCAGCACAGCTGTTTTTTTCCATGACATGACATACCGCGTAACCAAGCTCGATTAGTTGATTGGGGGGAAAAAAGGCTTCATTTCGTCGACAACATTGCCATGCTCTTTCAGAAATATCACTGAAGCATAAGCGTTACTCAAAAAACTCGACGGAGAGGTAACAGGAATAGCACTTTAATTAGTTCGGAATAAGATGTCGATGTAGGAAAATCTATGGTGGGATGGGGAATGAATCGACATGAAGGACTTGTCGATTTCAAAGACCACGCCCCTACTCAATAACCATTTGTCTTGTTGGATAGTTTCCGCAGGGTTACGCAATATAGCTCGAATTTAGGTGGCCATTGAAGTGACATATAATAACGAACTAAACTACGCAGCTCAGACTTTCAGAAAAAAAAGCAATCTAGTCTTCGAGATCAGGGAGAACATACATCGAAAGCGGAGTAGATGATCTAACAGCCTGATTAGAATTGTTGAAGATGAACGAACGAGAGCAGTAGTCGATTGGATCTCAAGAGGTCTCCTCTAACTGTCATTATGCAAAAAAGGGCCACAACAACTATTGATGGGCAGCCACACGTGGGAGATGCGAAGCGCCAAATACGCAAGGAAATACCCAGGTGTCCACTAATTCCCGGATTGTTCATTCTTCTGATCCATGGACCTGACATTCCCATCTATTCGTGAAAAGCACAGCACACCGCTGTACTGCTAAGCTTAGAGGTTTCGGGCAAAAAATGATATGGTGACCACATGAAACACAAAAGATTGATGTCTTCACGCTTGAAAAACAATGAGCTAAGTTTATTTAGGTGTTTGAAATGAAATATCCCACAGCATTTCTACACACTTAACGTCTTGACTGAAGCTTCTTAGTTCACAACAATTTCTGTGAACGACGAGAGGGACAGATTCAGCGCACACTTCCGAATGTCAAGGAAGCCCTTGTCGAAAACGAGACAAGCAAATCCAGAAGAATGTTAGTACAGATCTAGTGACTCAGAAAATATGCTGTTTAAAAAATTAGTCGCTAAGCAGAATTCTCACAAACAACTCGTGTCATGCTCAAAAACGAAGGTAAGAATGAAACACCTATGGCTACGCTGCACACTGTTAATCGCTTGGAAACAGAATGAAGGGACGAAGGCTAGGATGTACAAGCTGGGAATTACAGAGTCAAAACATAGCATCGAATTCATATGTTAGCCCAAAACTGAGCAGAAGACCAATCTACTAGCGTAAAATAGTTCTCTAATTGCTCAGGTGAGGACGGGCCGTTCAAACTCAAGTTCAAGTTCAAGTTCAAATTGCTCAGCACATTCAAAAGAACTTATGACTATACGTTTTGCATAGTTATTCAAATCACAAAACTCTGAAAGTAGCTAGAAGTCCTGATACACTTGAAATCCGATTCCATAAAATCTAAATCGGCCGCCAGTATTCCAACAGTTGGCGGGAAATATAAACATCTTAGGAATCCCAGATTATTCCCGCGACTTAACATGGATATGGTTAACAGCCTTTGTCGAAAATTTGAGATTCTCTCTTGTGAAAAGCAACAACAACAGCAGCCGTGAAAACAATAACAACATTAAACAGTAAAAACTTTAGCGTGAAATCTTGCTTAGCACAAGAAGTGCCATTGTGATAAGAAACATCAACAGATAGGAAATACAGATGGAAATACATGAGAGATTGATCCGAAACACAGTCATCATCCAAGTCTCTATGGTCTTTTTCTCAGAAATCAAACCTATCAACGATTTTTTCCCCAAAACGTGTCATTTTCTGGAACTGTGTCGACGCTCTGCTAGAAAACGACATGGCCATCGTTCGGCAATAGGTGGTTGGAAACGTAAGCGCCAAATCTTCTGTGTTAGCGCTTAATGCCTAGCGCTAAATCGTCCTATTCAAATCAGAATATGGGGAAGAAAACCCTCGGAAAGCGTTTAGCCCAGATAACTGCGTAGCAATTCGAAAGCGACAGTATGAGATAAAGAAGCAGACTTGTGTAAAGTTCAGAGGAGTTAATGATAGTGACAAACCTTTTCGAGTAGTCAATCAACTTGCCGGAATTACAGACACTACAAATGCTAGTCCTCTCATCTCCATGGACACAGTGCATTCTTCCAAGTCCATATGGCAGTTACCTACTATCAAACATTTGAATGGCTGGTTAGATATTTGGAATTTCAGAGGAAGAATATGCGCAGCATTCTCTAGCCAAAGGACGATTTGTGACTTTCAAGACACTGAAGCTCACTCGGAACGACTCGTTCCACATAAACAACCTGTCTTGACGAACTTAGCAGGTGGGTTGATTGAAGGAAGTAGGTGGACAACGAGAAATATCGATGCGCACAAAAAATAGCCACAACATGAGAAACAATTGAGCGTGGTTTTGCGACCCATCAGGGATATACCTAAGGATTTCATGGAAATTAGAAAACAGCTGTGATGTTGAGAGTGGAATATCTAAAGAACAGCTTAAGAGATAATCGAGTAAAGCACTCAGAGCTGTTCGCGTTATTTTCCTTGTGAACTAACGGCACTATACCGACGGACAGGGCGGGAATTGATCGCTGAGACGAAGTGTCCCATGCCGTCCGCCCTGGGCAAAACACACACACAACACACACAACCCGAGCCAGCACTCATCGGAAAAGGAGACGTTATTGCTTCTGATCGAGGAGCAACATCACTGCCCCTGGGCCCATCTCCCGGTCGCCGTCAACATTGGTCGCGCGCTGTCGTCGCATGGGAAGCAGTCACCGTGGTTAGCACCGCCGGGCTCCATTCTCCTTCCTCGCCCAGCTTGCTCAACATCGGTCATCCCCAAGAAGCTACCCCAATAGCCCCGGAGACCTGTGGTGATTTCGAACGAAAGAGGTAAGTCTGAATAAATTTCCCACGCCCATACCGAAGTTTACTGCAAGAGGTGTTCCATTTCTCGCAACGAGAAGTTCAATTGAGCATTCAATTGAGCATTTGCTAGCTTTCACATTAAAAGATCCATCCCATAACGTCTTCCATACGAATGACATAGTCCAGTTTGCACTTTGTACACGTTTTAGCATGGATTATTTCATTCATCTGTTTCCCAATTTTTTACAGCCTAGTGACGGATAATGTTATTAACCCTGCACAAGTTGATGCGACGCAGTAAGCCACGTGGGACTTTATGTGCTTCTTTTTTTTCAGTGGCCTTCTTTTCCTCCAGATGTTCTGTGTCGTCGACACAGTGGTTGCTCTACGTCTGCACAGCTGACATGTCGTAGCCCAATGCGTTATTCGTTTTGTAGTAAACAGTACCCTTCCAACGGTTTACCTCCTCGTCGTAGCTGGGAGGTGTTCGTGGGTATCGGGTTGCCATGTACAACTGGGGATTCATACCTTGGCAAGGTCTCCCAAACTAAGAAGGGTTCGGCATTTCCATCACGAAGTCCAGCTAAGAGCAAAGCAATACCTGGACCCACCACTATCCTGGTATCAGACTAGTCGCATGATGGAGATCTCCCTCTGATCCACAAAGGCGGCGACTTCGGGAGATGGTGACGATCTTGGGGGAGACTTTGGCTATGCTGACCTCGGGACTTTAGGGAACCACAGTGGCTAAGCCAACAAAACTCAGAGAAATGGAGAATATGCTAGGGCCTGCACAACTAGTGAGGGCGGGGCCGCTCAAGTATCCAATTAAGTAAACAGTACATGACATAAAATACAGTGAAATATGAGCATTTCGAGGACAATATATTCATACTCTGCAGGCGGAGCTTGCACTTCGAAATGAAGGGAAAACTATCATACTGCGGACAAGTCAATGTAGGTTCTCATACACACCACCATCCTATAGATGGCCGATTGACCGGAAAGTCAGCAACAGAGTGTCGCTATGAGGATGCTTCAAAAAGAAAATATTCTAGTGTCAGATGTAGCACATCAATATTTCAACAGTTGCGAACGGAGAAAGTTTTCATACTTCAGCAACCTACGACACTATTGATTTAGTATAAGATCAAGAAAGGTAAGGTGCAGGAGAAGAACAAGGAAAATTAGTGCATCGCTTGACGGTGTTCCGCCGAGAATTCCAGGAGAAGAACGTGGGAATTTTTCGAAATCGACAACGGTAATTTCTCTTCTTTCATTCAGGACATCCCACCAAGAACTTTTCAAGAAAACCCTCTCTCATAGCTTCACCGATAGCACAATTAAACCTCGATTAAAACATTTAATTCAATTCCGATTAGGTGACATTTTCTAAACGATAATGATTGAAGTGAGTGTTTTAGTGAACATCAGCTTGTGATACGAATTCGTGTGTTGTTACCAATATCTTCGAACTTGTAACTGAAAACAGGCAAAACCAATTAGGGAGGATGGGAGGATGCAAGGCGTCATCAGCAAAAGGTATGACCTTGTCACAGATTCTTCTTGTTTGATATGGAGGAAATTCCTCTCAACGTTTACCGACGTTTACGTCAACGTCGTGGTTGGGAGATGCTCCTGGGTGCCGGGCTGCGATGTTAAGCGTGGCAATTCATCCCTCCCCGCCCCCCTTCCCGCAGTAGGGTTTTCCAAGCTGAGGAGTCCGGCGTTTCCATCAGGAAGCTCAACTAAGAGTAAAAACATTACCAGGATCCACCACCGTCGTGATGTCAAACTAGTCGCATGGTGGCAAATCCCCTTCTAATCCACAATGGCGGCGACAGACTATGGTGGTGACGACCTGGGGCAGACTTTGGCCATGCTGACCTCAGGACTCCAGGGAACCACATGAACCATCAAAACTCCGGAATAGTGGAAATTTTGCTGGGCCCCGCGCAACGAATGGGGACGGGCCATCCAAGTATGGAGGAAATTAGTGGTGCAAATGAAATCATCTGTCTTCCTCCTGGTCCACGATCGCAGCTTTCTCTTCCGTACTATTGCTACGGAACCATAACGTACATTGCAGGTCAGTTGAAATGAGGAAACCTTGATGGACGAACTGTGGTTAACATGCACAGTTCGTGTCGGGGATGACATTTCTGCTAAAATGGCAGTCAGGAATTCCGTCACAAACGCCACATCACTGCATTGCCATGGACGATATCCGTAATAGATTAGCAATAGTGAGTTCCATAACAATATATAATTTCCTAACAGTTTGTATACTACCTCCTTTTCCATTCTGGTCGCTCTCATTCTATCATCGCTCATTCGCGGTCCCCATAAATTGTAATCTGGCACCAACAAGAAGCGTAAGTTTCCCATCCTAAGCTTTTCACGTACCACCTGAAAGCTTCACATACCATGTAGTAATCGTTATATTTCCCATGCTGTATGCTTTCTACAGTACTGTACTTTTGATCGAAATTAAGGAAAATCAGCTTAATTTACCAGTCTGTAGAATTGTCTATAGAGTTGTCTAGTAGAACTATGTCTGTAGTAGATTCACTGACTTGAAAGCATTGAGTTTGTCCACATATTCATAAGGTTCTATAAACGTTTCGTGCAGTTTTCTACGTAAGCACTTACCATTAAAACACCAATAACCGGAGTTGGTAGAATAATGAAAACAATGATACACATGGCGGTGACACTCATTGATAAGGGAGGATACGGAAAAGCGATCGCTACGGACATCTGGAATTCTCACTCACTTCTAAGCTTGTCGTGTTAGAAATCCTACTAATTCTGGACTGGTTTTGAAGTTTTGCACGTAATCGGCGGTTGTTAAAGTCACAGTATAAACTACGACGAAACAAAGGATACCACTAGATAAGAATGTTTATGAGAGTAAAGCTAAGATCGTTCTTAATGACGACTTTGAAATTTCGACTTTCTTTCAGAAAGACAGCGAACTTATGAATTGGTGAACCTGATGATCTCTACTGAATGAGTGTCGAAGAGGTTGGATAGTATCCTACTAGTAAATTCTCTATGTTGACTCTGATTTGTGAGATGTTTTTTTCTTGAAATCATTTCTGTTTTATGATTCTACCCACTAAAATGACAAATGGCGACAAGTTCCAGAGGTAGAGGTAAGTTAGTGTCCATATTCGTAGAAGTTGTCGATTTCCTTCCTGTAAGCGACAACAAATCGACGAGAGAAATTTTGTAGTATACACTGGTCGAGTCGTCGACAATCGGTGTTATATATCCTAGGCCAAAAATTAATCTTACTTAACATTTGATCATTTTCAACGAACCTTGTCAGAATTCATGCTGAGACAATTTGCACACACCCTCGGGAATCCATAGAACACTCCGACGATGAACAACTCTAGCAGCACCACACAAGCGGTGGCCACCGGAATCACCGTGTTCTCGATGGTAACCCCAGTGTTGAAACCCACCTCAAATACAAACACTAAATTTTGCGTATAATTCACGATACTATACCAACCTTGCTGTTTAGAAAAAACGAGCACAATGCAAGAAATACGGTTGATACAGTTCGAATGGCCTTCTTGGATGCCTCGTCGGATAATGAGTCGACGGCTGCGGCACAGTTGTTCACTATCGTTTCAATGGCCAAAACCTGGAACACTGGCGTATGTGAGCATGATGGTTCGGTATCTATTATGAGCATTCTTAGGCAAGCATAGTATTTTTTACGTGATGTGGAAAACCGTACGTTGTTGACAAGGGTGATAATCGTGCAGCCTAAGGATAACGAAAGCTGAAGAAATGGTTCGAACGGTCCATACACAATTAGATCTCCAGCAGTAGTCCAGTATGAAAAGAACTGTGAGTAGAGGCGTTCCTTCCTCCTTTCTTCCACTAAAGATTGCCGAGTGAAATTCATTGCACGCTATAAATAGCTGTGTTTTCATTTACCGTGAGCAACGTAGTCCTCTACAGAACCGCCGAACATATGCAAGCCACCGGTCGCACGAAACAGGACATGTGCTGTGGCGTACAGAGATATTGCCACGAACATGTACACTACAATTGCTAGGGCATCTCTGAAATATTGATGAAGTACAGACTTTGAAATATGGAAAAGTTAGAGTACTTGAACTGCAAAGTTCTGCAAAGTGGTCCTGGTTCTGGTATGAAATCCATACAAACGAGAGTTGAATGTGCACATTTTGAAGGAAACTTAGCTGCTTACTTGGACGGCCCGTCCTCACTGGTTGTGCGGGCCCCAACATGTTCTCCACTTTCTCGGAGTTTTGCTGGTTTATCCATTGTGCTACCCTGGAGTCCCGAGGTGAGCTTGGTCAAAGTCTGCTCCAAACCGTTACCACCACAGGCAGTCGCCGCCTCTGTGGACCAGAGGGAGGTTCACCACCATGCGACTATTTTGATACCGGAACGGTGGTAGATCGTGATATTGGTTTACTCTTAGATGGGCTTCCTCATGGAAACCCCAGACTCCTCAGCTTGGGAGACCTTGCTGGGGGAATGAATCCCTACGCTGTATATCGCAGCCCAGCCCGACACCCTGGAACACCTCACAGCCAGGATAAGGCGGTAAACCGTTGGGAGGTTTTGAGGAATAACAGGAGGAAAAAGTAACTCACACGAAGAGATTGTTGTTGAATTTGTTTTGAGATCCTAGAAAGAAGAGACCACCTTGTCCAATTCGCAGTGTGTTCAAAGTCTGAAATACCAATCTTTTCATAAGAAAACAGTCCCTTCCCAAACGTGAGAATAAAATTTGTTGTTTATGGGATAAAACTGTTCCAAATAAACTTCACTAACCAGTAGTATAGCTGCTGCCCAAATGTCTGCACTTGATAGTGACTGTGATGTGACTGTCACAAAAGCATCGTGTTTTGATAGCAACATCACAACCAGGACAGTGAGCATGATCGAGTTGAACAGTATTGTTGACATTATACACATCTGAAATGCTTTTTTTGATTTCTAACGGATTATCTTATCTACCGCTGGCAAAATGTCTATTCGGATCCGTCGTGCGTCAAAGCTTCAGTAAGGTCCTGCTTGATCGATGAAGCACTCGATAGAAAGCACCATTGTTTGGTACAATGATCTTTCTTTTACTGTTTTTTGAGGAGAACTAACTACAGATTTAAACCACTATCACATCCCACAGCATAAATTTACTCTCAATAGCGCATCTGAATGGAGATGTTGAATCCCCAAATCAGGTAATCTTAACGAGGTTTAACCTATATTGCATATAGCCATTTCGACACCTAAGAACACATCGACCTATGACGAGACGACAAACAACTAAGGAAGCGGATCATTTTTATATTTATTGAGCTGGAGTACTTAAAATATGTTAAAATGCGAAGGCACTGTAGCAATGGAATAAGAAAGGAAAAGGAGAACTATAAAATGACGTACTCTGAAGAAAACCGTTATAGCTTGCATTGAAAGTGCAAGTAAGAGCAGCCAGATCACAAAGGAAGTAAGTATATCGTTCACTGATGGAAATCCAAATGACGGAGTGACATCGTTGTCAACACCAAGGATATTTAGTCTAGAACACTATTAGGGATATATCCAAAAAGGTCTTTTTTTTCGCTGATGGCTAAGAAACTGATTACTTGTTTTACTAATTACTTACTTATTTGGCTACTTGGATGGCCCGTCTACACTGGTTATGCGGGCTTCAGCACAATTTCCATTCTTTCGGAGTTCTCGTGGTTTTCTGGAGTCGCGAGGTCGGCTTAGCCAAAGTCTGCCTCAGCTCGTCGTCACCACAGGTAGTCCCCACCCTTATGGATCAGAAGGAGATTGACCACCACACGACTAGTTTGATACCATGGCAGTGGTGGACCCTGGTATTGGTTTAGTCTTAGTTGGGCTTCCTGACGGAAACGTCGGACTCCTTCTCAGCTTGGGAGACCCGGCCAGGAGGATGAATCTCCCCGTTGTACATTGCAGTCCGACACCCAGGTACACTTCTCAGCCACGGTGAAGGGGTAAACAGTTTAGAGGCTTCTCAACGGTGGAAAAAAATTAGAACTATAAAGAACTGTACGTTTTGCCTTCAGCGGTTTGGGATTCTTAGGTAGTTTACTAGCGCTCTAAATTCTTGTATATTTCGAAAAATGCTGTCGCCAGTAAATGATACAAAGAAGTCGAACTTTGTACTTACAAGAATGTTTGTGTTGGTCTGTGCTTACCAATGATAACATAGGGCAAAATGTCCACAGATGAATGAGCATTAAACAAGAACTCAGACCGAACGCATTGATCGCCAATATCTCTACAATTTAGCTCAGTCTCATTTTCACAGTATATAACTGAACAGTCCTGGTATTGTTGGTACTCACTGCATACGAATTCTGCGGCTCGCTTCAGAGTCGTCGAAGGGATTATCGACGCCAGTTTGTGAACCTTCTTCAAGAAACACATCTTCATATTGCTGGGGGCACTTTACTATCGACTTGCATGCTAAGATTCAAAATATTGACAAAAACATTTAGTAGTTTTTTTATGACTTTTCTGAGACAAAAGCGACTATTATACTTGAGGTGATGGTCGGAAAACGCCATTTCACGACTTCTGGAAATTAGGGAGGGAAACTTAATCGAGCACAATATTTTGCATTCGAGGAGACTGTACTGTCATGGCTGTCACAGAGTATAACAAATACTGAGAAGCGATCGAATTGCAAACGGGAAATCATACAACCTGCACCAAGAACATACAGTTAATTTATGAAATGGGTCTGAACCCCTTTAGAAAAAAGAAGCTAAACTGTATTTGAAGTCCCAGGAGCTACTATCTTTTAAGCATGGCATTAATATATCACTGTTTTCTTGAAGAACAAAAACAGGAACTGTTGTTACAGCATTTATTCATCCACAATAACTGATGTTTCGGCTATTTCGCCTCCTTCAAAGGCCAAACGACTTCATAACCTTAGCAGATTAGACATAAATAAAAGGATAAAGCTCTCGGCGTTGATCAATCCCTTGGGGATGCGCCAGGCATTCGACTTCATTAAGCATTGTTTGGAAATTACTGAATGCATATCTGGCCTTTGCAATGACTCACGGTAGCCTACCGATGTATCGAGCCAGTGCTACTACTCTCCCAGACAAGTATCGTATCAATTTGCCGACCCCGAAGGGATAGAACGTTTGGTGGGCCATGGGCGCGGGGACCGATTCCACGTGTGTCGAAGGGCGCCTCCGACCACTGATCGGATTAGATATACTGCATGAAATTTCGTTCGGATAACAAACTGCTTATTCTAGGCACTCACCGGATCGTTCCTTGTAGTCCTTCCAGTTATTCGTTGGAGACCGACTGCACAGAGTTTTAGATGGGTGAGGAATGTGCCTGGTCTAGGTCAAACAATCAGGTTGAGATATGGCGCGATGTTACGCGTGATCACAAGGCACTCCTTTTTGCGGTTCATTTTTTGAATTTCAGGGATTTGGAAACTACTGTGAGTGAATGAATGCTGCAATAACAACCTCGTGTTTGCTCATCAAGAAAACATCCACTGAACTGTATAAGGTTTCAAACCCCTTAAGGAAGGAAAAAATTATGGTTCAATCAAAATCCAACACGTTTCTAGTAACTGTTGACAACTACACAAGGGCATTACGGCATGCAGTAACACCATGCAACATCAGTAGTGACTGGGTGGATGACCCCGCCCAGTTTACCTTGCTCTCAAATTTGATGAAAAGAGTGACGTCAGTAACTGCTGCGCGATTTACATGTTGTTCGCGCTCTACAAAATTACAAAAGGAAGATCATCCTTATACGTTATGAAAAACGTCGAAGAATCAACGTTAGCGGGCTGAGCAAAATATAGCTTCATGGACAAAATAGGGCGCGTGCAGCGCAGTGGTTGGGGGCGCCAAATGCAACACACATGGGATCGATGCCCGCGCCTGAGGCTCACCAAACCTTCCATCCCTCCGGGGTCGGAAAAATTGGCACCAGATTTGTCTGGGAGAATAGTAGCATTGGCCCGATACATCGGTAGGCCACCGCGAGTAATCGTTAAGGACAGGTATGCATTCAATCACCTCCAAACGATGCTTAATGGAGTCGAATACGTGCCGCATCCTCCAGGGATTGATCAAAGCCGGGGGCTTCATCTTCTTATCCTTATGCAGATACAGCCATTTTCGTAAGATCGTACATCTCGTCATCGTAGAGCGTTCGCCCGCAGTGGTCCACCGCGTTGCTATGGGTGGTGCTTTTTTTTAAATTTCTAATTTCATTCGGAAGGCAACATAAGAGTAAAGCTGTGAACGCATGAACGACCTATGGTTGCTTCCTCATCAAAAAACTGGGAAAACGAAGGAGATCATGTTGAACGTCTGATGCTTTTCATGTTCTCTGAGCGAGAAGAGCACAGCTCAGTACGCAAAGAGGACGAATGGAGATATTACTCATTTCTGTCGGTCACCAGATAGATGACTACACGTGATACGTCATGTTTAATAGTTGAATGACACGTCTTCAAAAATGACAATGAGTGATATGAGGCGCAGCACCAATTTCTTGCTACTTGTCGCTTGGATAAGATCTTCTTTCCTTGTGGTCTCAAAACACGTCGTAGCGCGTTTCCACAGGTGATACATAATTCGTTATAGGACTCCCATCCATAATCGACTACTCTCTTCGGATCCTTTTCAATTTCACTATTACCCGAAGATTTTCTCTTGTTCATAAATGCGGTTAAATCTTGGTTCAGATGATTCGGCCCAGAAACTTGGTATAGCTGCGATTGAACGTTCCTATGTATTTACCACAAGCAATCACTGGGTTAATGGAGCATTTTGCAGACAATTCTGGGGCCAGTCTGCCGATCACCAAGTACGAGCTAGCGATCATGCGTGTGTTGCACGGTACTTCTAACCACTGCGTTTCCTGTGCGCAGATATACACATATGTACATGTGTATATGAACATAAATGTATGTATGCGTATACGTGTGTACATGGATGTGTGTACATATATATATATATATATATATATATATATGTATGTATATATATATATATATGTATGCATATATATATATATATGTATGTATATATATATATATATGTATATACATATATATATATATATAGTTTGTGAAAAATTTCGCATCAGAATTTCTAGAGATCTGAAAAAGAACTGAGACTCTGTGACTAACGGTCTTGAAAGTGACGAAAAAAAGAAAAGTTCCTACTTTGGCCATCACCCTTATTTGAACATCGGTGCCATGGCATTTCGTTAGTGTTGATCTGCACAGAATTCCCGAGAACAGTGAAGAGCGTGAAGAGCAGAGAGTAGTCCATCACTGTCACGAGGACACTCAGGAACAACATCGATACTCCGAGACCTCAAATCAAAGATACCTGACACCCAAACGCACAAACGAATTCATAGATGAACAATTTATAGGGAAAAAACGGTAGGATACCTGAAGCAATAGGCGCCATTCGTTTAAAAACGAAAACTGCGTCCATGGTGGTAAACTGACCAAGAGCCATTTCCAGATAGACGAGAGGAAGTCCGATAATGAACATGCAGGAAAAAAACACCGGAATGAACACGACTTAAAGCAAACATTTTAGAAATATCACTGCATTGCTACTACGGTGCCTTTTTTAATTACTGAATCCACTTTCTGGTGAGAAAACGCCCAAGCAAATGATGATGCCATATAGAACCTCGTAATATTGAGTACGCACCAACGGTTTAACGCCTCATCGTGGCTGCGAGGTGTTCCTGGGTGTCGGGCTGCGATGTACAGCGGGGGATTCATCCCCTCCCCGCTCCCCCTATCCCAGTAGAGTTTTCCAAGCTCAGGAGTCCGGCGTTTCCATGAGGAAGCCCAGCTAAGAGTAAATCGATGCCATGATCCACCACCGTCCTGGTACCAAACTAGTCGCATAGTGGCAAATCTCCCTCTGATCCACAAGGGCTGCGACTGCATGTGGTGGTGACGACCTCGGGGCAGATTTTGGCAGGGCTGACCTCGGAACTCTGGAGCAACACCATGGCTAAACCAGCAAAAGTGCGGATTGTGCCCGGGCCCGAACAGCCAATGAGAACGGGCCGTCGATGTATCTAAGAAGTAATATTGAATATGTCATTAGACCAGACTACACTAAGAACGTTAGCATATTTACATTGCATTTTTGCTCAACATGCAGTAGTCTCTAGTTAAAAACTAAAAAAATAAAACTCTCGGCGTTGATCAATTCCTTGGGGATGCCCCATGCATTCGACTTCATTAAGCATCACTGGAGGTGATTGAATGCATATCTGGCTTTTACAATGGCTCACGGTGGCTTACCGATGTATCGAGCCAGTGCTGCTATTACTTATTTGCTGAGCCCGTAGAGTGGGAGAGGCTTGGTGGGCCTGGGGCGCGGGGATCCATCCCATTTGTATTGCAGCGCGCCTCCGACCACTGCGCTACACGCACCCTTCTTAGCCTTTAGTTCTAGCTCGTAGTTAGCTGCACATATCCACACTACTGATTTCTCGATTGTAGTCGTGTTACGACGATAAAAGGAGTTAACACTATCAAATACGAACTTCATATTCCGGGATGAACCAAGCCTCATGGGAATCTGGGAAGATTTTTGGGAAGCCGAAAAAGACGGGCAGATCAGCAAATTGATTGAAGTTGCTACAGAATCCAGTAAAAACTAACAAGCCATGCGAAAACATGCGGAACATTATCCCAGAGTTTTTTAAAAAGGACTAGATCACAGTGGTAATGGTGGTGATGACTGGAAGCTTCTGTACAGCTTAGCTGTGATAAGTGTTGATCACTCCGGGCTGATAACTTACTGCCGTAAATATCCAAGAAATGGCAAAATCTTGCATAGGTGGCGTATGTGGTTACGTAACCAACGACTACATTGAAGGCGACAAATTTGCTATCCAACATCTGATTCTGAACGCCCATTCGAGTGAGCTTCCCAAGTATCACCTAAACGTTAAGGTGAACTACAAAGCAAATTCCTCATCGATGATTTACAACTTAAAACCTTTAATGCATCGTCATGGACGCCATCATCCTGAATAACTACGATGGAGTCCGAGCATGATGAGTCCTCTTCCTCCGATACGGTTATTGCAGTTTTGGATCGTCCCTCTAATAGACAGGATTGATCCGATTTACGACAAGGAGTGGCAGTGACACTCCTGAAATCGACTAAAATCAATTTCACTCACCATCATTAGAAGTGCGTCTGCCTCTACTCACTGCGTCCTGAAACTAGTGCATAAAAACGATCGTCTCCCTTCAATAAGATGCATCGACATATCTTAGATTTTACTGGCATCTTCGTACTGCCACCGCCGATTAGAGTGGAATCAACTACACAAATGAGACATGCCACTGCATTCGTCATGATGAAAAGCATTCCGATAAGGTGAAAATGCAGATAAGCTTGAAACTGTTCCAGACAGACAGTTCCGTGTGTTGGATGCAAGCTTTCTGGAATGTGAACACGTGATGTCAATCTTTTTCCTCGAATTTCCATTCGAAATTTTTGAAGGAAACTGAAAACGCCACAACCTGGTGGACCTCGCATAAGCTTCACAGATTCGTGAGGATATGCAATGATTTACATGCATCCATACGTTGAGGCAAATTCGACGACGTGCATTGATTGGAATGCAACTTGTCAGTTGTTCATCTTACTATGCACGATTTTTTTTTAGCTACACTTTTTGTAATCTGATCGATAACTTTCCAATGCAGAAGTTGAATCAGTCGACGTCCATGGAAAGCTATCCTCTAGCCATCACAATCCACAAATAGTTTTTTTCTAATGAGTTTGTCCATCCACCTGGGTCCCATCGAGACTGTTTCTGATAGCGAGTGTACAATGACATCTCCGCTGGCAAGATTTCTACTGGTCAAGGAAGCATTGAAACGCCTAGAAATCATCTCGCCACCTGGCGAGTGCATATCATGGAGAAGACGTCTACAGGTGCGTTCGGAGTATGTAGCAGCACTAGACGTTCTCAGAGTACGCATTTATCAATGTATATAACGACACATTCGTGGAACACTACAAATTTCCAACTATTCTCATCGTAATCTGCTATGATTTGTTCGTCCGTGTTTCGCTTTTAACTGATTTGTTTTCAACGTCTTCGCTGCCTAATACAGCACTGGAAGGACCGTTGCATCGGGAAGGTAAGTGCGAAGTTTCAGCTCCGCTAGTCGGTCGACGGTTTCTCCGAGAAGCGTCACAGCAGCCCGTCCTGCTCTCCCTTTTCTCTGTAACTCCTCCTGTATGTGGTTCTCCGCCTGTACTTAATGCTCATGGTATACGTGCGAGATGGTCACTATGATAGAGGGCCATCCAGTTCGATTTTTTTCAGGTTTACACTATAGGGTTTTTTACATACTGAATTTTCGTCTGATTTATGCGCAGTCATCGGACTTGGAAAAAGCGACGATATCGTCAGCAAAATGAAGATTGATAGGAATTTTCCATCAATACGTGTACGTGTTTTCTTCCAATCGGGTTACTTCATTATTCCTATCATCCGCGCCTTCATCGTATGAAATCAATCCCACAAAGTAAATGTGAGTTGATGTATTCTAGTGAATGATAACTGACTGACTTCTAAAACCCTAAACAATAGCGAGATTAGCCAATGAAGAAGTTCCTCTAGGAGTTCTGTGCTTCCTCAAATGGTTGTGTCTCATTAAAAGTTCCTATTATGTCCAGTATGATGGTCCTTGCAAAGAGCTTGCAGAGCACACTCAAGAAGAATGTTGCACGGTAGGTACGAGGGATTCATTCCACCCTTCTTGGGCACGACGATCGTACCCGACGTTCACTTGCCTAAGATTTTTTTTCATTTGAAGGTAGGATATCATATGGTTTGCATGGAATTCGAATGTAACATTATCTAATCCTAGGGCTATATCTCTCCATGTTTTCTATTAAATTTCAAACCTGTGTTTTTTTTCTAGTGAGGACTTAGGGTGTGGAACAGTGCTTACGGAATGGAAAAAGGGTTGTGTAGAATTTTTCTCTGTTGCCCATTTCATATCATGTCAAGAGTATCAGCAATCCTATTTTCAACAATTCACTGTTTTTCTTGAAGAGCAAACACAAGGCTGTTATTACATCACTTATTAATTCACAATAGCTGACGTTCCGGCAGTTTCGCCTCGTTCAGAGCTTGGAAAGGTCAAACTGACATGCAACCAAACACTTTAATAACCTCAATAGACGAAAATTAAGACATAAATTAGCGTAATAAACAGCTTCTTTTAAACACGAACTGTTTTGTTGTTTGTTAGTGTTCCAGCTTTTTGGTGGTGGAGACCACCCGCAAAGCGTCTCACATTGGCGAGGAATGTGCCTAGCTTAGGGCAAAAAATCAGCCTAAGGTATGATGAGACTTTACACGTGATCACACGACACTCCTCCTTGTGGTTCATTTTTTGGATTTCTGAAAACTATGCAGAATGCTTAGAAAGAGTTCTGCGCTCTGGCGTTCTGGATTTGTTCGCGATGGTAACTTCCATTTCAAAATCTTCCCCCGTTGTCTCTTCTGTCCTATGTGGACCTAATGGAATATTTGGTTTAACCTCAGGTTTACATACTACGTGTTCTTTTAAACAGATAGATAGCGGTCTACCCGTTTCGCCAACGTATTCGTCCCCACATGCTTTACAACAGATTAGGGACACCATGCCTGAACTCATGCAATAACCGTCTCTACCGTTAGGCAAATTATGCAGTTTTTCGTTGTACACAGACCTTCATACAGAAGGTTACGAACTAGCTGGTGTCCTAGTATCGAATTTTCTAGCCGTTCTGAAGCAATGTTGTATACTACACTTATTTCGTTGGAAATAAACGGCAGGATAAATGGGACCTTATTCTCGCTAGAATTATCGTTTGGGAAAGTGGTTTTACCTCTACGCCTATCCGGAGAAGCTACGGTTTCGTAGCCATTCGAAATGGCATTTCGCCGCTCCAGTTTCAAAGTTTCTACCTTCTGTTCTCTTCCTGTACACACAGTGGTGGCTGTTCGAAACATATTTCTTACAAGCGTCCTTTTTGTGTTTGATGGGTGAGAGGATAAAAAATAGAGGATAAAGCTCTCGACATTGATCAATCCCTGACTGATGCTCCATGCATTCGACTTCATTAAACATCGCTGGAGGTGACTGAATGCATATACGGCCTTTGCAATGACTCACGGTGGCCTGCCGATGTATCGAGCCAGTGCTGCTATCCTCCCAGACAGGTCTTGTACCAGTTTGCCGAACCCGGAGGGATGGAAGGCTTGGTGGGCCAGTGGCACGGGAACCGATTCCACGTGTATGTTGCAGGGCATCTCCGACCACTGCGCCACACGCGCCCATAGTGAGAGGAGAGGCCATTAATCAGTATTGTTTTTGCTACTTGGCCTTCAGTACCATTTGGCAATGTAGTCGTTTCTAGATAGATTAATTTGAACGTCCAGAAATGGAAGCCAGTTTTCCTTCGGTTTCTGTAGGGTGAATGTTATGTACTCTCACTGTTCGTTCAATAACTTAAAACATTTGTCTATTTTCTCTTGAGTGGAGCAGATGATCTATAGCTCTACAGCAGAGTAACGGTTGGAGATTATTTACTGGTGCTTTCATCTTAGACATAAAGGTAATGGCAGGGCTTGGTTCCAGTCGCTCTCCCCATTTCCAATCTTTTAATTTGTGCGTAATATTTTTTCGAACCATCTGAAGATTAAACAGTTTAGGCATTCATTTAGGAGGGCCATGAGGTGTCAAATTTCCAAGCCATACTCAAGCCATATAAGTTTATTGCTCTTTCGTATTGCATTAGGAGCTCGCGTGTAGCTTGCATTGCGGAGTCATTCGAACCGTTTGTGGAAAGGGTGAAAAACGTCGGAGAACTCTATTACGTACGCGCTGTTAGGGCAAGCATTAGGCGATCCAAGAACATTTGAGTACTCGTGAGATAAGCTAGGATATGTTTCAGCAGTCCAATTTTCGCTCATCAGGGATAATAGTGGAACGTTATTTTAGTGCAGATCCCTAAATCACTTCTTTAGCCTGCTTCCGACAGCATTTCTGCCTGTTGTCGGTGTAAATGGTTCTGGAAAAGTCTTCAACAGTGGCATTTATTATATTTAGATGTTTTGAAGTAGAATCTAGCTTTAACTCGATTCTCTTATCGAACAACTCCTTAGTAGTAGCGGAGATGCGATATGAACTTCATGTTTAGAGAATTGAGGCGTGTTTCGCAAAAAATTTTGTGCACTTCGAAGAGCAGCCGGTGGTTCCTCGTCGGGGCTTCTTTTATCTGGCAGTTATATGTGGATGTTCTGTGCGATCCGAGAGTTCTGCGTTTTACTCGTAAGCGGGAGTTTTCAATGTGCTATGTGCGGAGACTTGTTTATTACTGGATGAAGTACTTCCTGTTTGCACAAATTCTCGCTGAATCTTTCTCATGTCGTCATCTTGGACAGTCGAGGTCACTTAATCGAGATTTCCCACCCTTCGACTAGTTCAGTAACAGTACGGTGGTGATTGGTTTATTGTTAGCTCTAGTTCCCGATGTAATTGTTTTTTACGCTTGGGAAACCCTGCTATGGAAAATGGAGTAGTATAAAGTCGCCGCTGCACATCACATTGCAATATCCAGGATCGCTTCTGGGTCGGAGGGAGAACTTTATCAACTGGTAACCTTTGTTTGATAAGCTTACACGAGGTTGATAAGTAATCTTTTATTCGGCTATTCAGCTAACCTTTCGACGGTTTCGTCTTCATCAAAGCCTTGTAGTCTTCATCCGTCATCCGTTCGTCCTTCACGTCTTGATTCGAGTCGATGGTCCACAGTTTATCAATTGGACTCAGTCTGAAATATATTTCAACCCTGACCTTATGGAAATCTTCGCTAGATTACCGTAAGTCATCCTTCATACGCTCATGTCTAAGTGATAAAATGGAAGAGAAATTCATGCATAAACTTCTGACCATCACCAGTCATTTATAAGTGGAGTGATTGTACAAATTGTCTTTTTTCATTACATGTTACATTGTCTCGGAATGGAGATTAACCAAAAAACTTCCAAATCTTTCCCTTCTCATTACTTTAGACTTCTTGGGTCAGATTTCCAAGAATGTTGGATTAAACGAGAGAGTAGCTGCTCCAATAATCCCTCAATTTTGGCAATCTAAGAATTCCTATCTGAAGACGGACAATAACTAGTCCTTCCATTTTAAAACAGTTGGCGTTTCACACGTTCTTCTCTTCCTATTTCAAGGGAGACAACAGCCAATTACTATCGTATCTGTTCGTCTTTCTAGTATTAAGTTCTCAAGTACCAGCAATCCATAAAAAGTGTTGTCTCAGTGCACCCAAGCAGGAGCAGTTGTTCAACTCAAAATTGACTGCCATTGAAAATGAACTGCTTAAGAGGCATCAAACTTTAGTGCTAACCACTTAATTCATCATCGTTTCCGTCTGCTTTATAAGCACAGCTTTCTTCATACACCGGTCCACTTCATTCAGAGCCTTCGTCAGGTAACAATTGGTTCCTCATAGTTTTTTTTTCATTGTCAGTGAGAAACTCATAAAAAATCGGTGTTGGCTGTTGTCATCTGACATGATTCAAACCTATTCAATACAGTTCTTCACCAGTAACTGGCTGTTGTTCCCTCTGAAATCGTTAGCAATAGCCATACAGTCAAGGGAGACAATTCATTATCTCCAACTGCTGTGCAAGTGTCTCGTCGATTGAGAGGCTGCTCAAGAGGAAAGCTCACCTGGTGCCGGAAAACAGGAAGAAACTTCCCAAGCAGATTATCCATCAGAAGCTGAGAAGTAGACAATTGAAGATGCCACAATGAGCAACATAATGGTGCTCAAAACAAATGACAAATAACTCTACCCTCACTATGAAGCCATCAAAGCAACAGGATATGTAGCAGATTTCGACGAGTTTACATTTCACGTGTATCTCTGTTTCATCCCACGCGGTTAAGCTTCTTCAGTTTTAGTGGCCCATGTCCTGGAATTGAATCCTTTATCAAGAAAGGATGGAGACGTTGTTTTGACCGTTATAAGGAGTCAACAAAATTTTATGACTCCAGATCTGCTGCTAAAGTGCCAAACAGGCGAAGAATAGATACAGTCAATGCGACAAATATCATTCTTCAAGATGTTTCAGTAATCTCCGCATGAAATTCAATACTACATCATTGAAATGCTGTGACAACCATATGACACGACATCATGTGCGTCACACTATGTGCCGCTCCTAGCGCTCCTGGCATTAGATTCATTTCCTCGCACCCGCCGTCCACGAACGCCTTCAAACTTCTTGCGCGTAAGTTCGGCTACTGCTTCAAGGTATTTTCGTTGTGAATGTCGTTGAATGCTGGTCGAATCGATTTCCCTTGGAATCCTGCGATAGCCGCGCTAGAGCGCTCCCACGTGAAGTGAACGGAGTGGACTCGTCCCAAGCAAGTCTGCTACCAATTTCTCGACTCCGTAAGAATGAAGGTCTTGATCGACCCTGGGCAGGAATGAATCGGCGTCAGGTTGCATTGAGTCGTCCGCATAATGAACGGGATCGCTACCGCTGCTCTCTCCCGTACTTTAGCTGCGACACGATTGTGAGTGATGTTGCGAGAACAAGATTTGCAAATATCCATTGCTTCCACCGATGTCACTAAACACGTCGATATGTGTACTGTGTGAACATATAGTGGCGTTACATGTAGAAATCATCCCCACACAAGTCTCTCTAATGATTTCCCGTCTTAATGTGGATGGAAGGTGCCCATCAGCGTCAGTCATCAGTATGGAAATACAACAGCAATGTCGAGGTGCGATTTGTAAACTGTTAAGTAGGAATGATTTTTCATGGACCACGTACAATATGTGTTAAGCAAGTCATCGTTTGAGAATAAGAACTGTAGCACTATGCCCTGTGCATCGAAACTGACAGCTGGAAAGGATGCATCGAGATCAATTCATACGACAGTTTGGGTGTTGGAAATGATTTATGGCTGTATAGAAGTATTCATTCAAGGCATATATGGAACTGTTTGGAAATAAAATGTTTCCTATAAAATACACAACATTTAATGTCACAGCAGATGCCCGAATGAGTAGAAATGAGCTAGAATTAAAACGACGAAACAAAAAATGAATTCCTAAAGTATCAAAGTCAAGAATCCTCCAAGTGTTCGAGATAAAAATTTTCTGCAAAATCGAAATGAACAGAAAACAAGCAAAACATCCTATTCCTTTTATATAAAGGATTCTATACACATCTATCCGAATAGAGGAAATAAAACAACTATGCACAACTATATGTATATATATATATATATATATATATATATATATATATATATATATATATATATATATATATATATATATGTACATTATAGTTGTGCATAGTGCACATGTGTATATGTATATGCATGTATATGTATGTATCTACATATATCGGTTTAAAGCTAGTCAGTAACGAGAATGGAACAGAACAATTTAGCAACGAGTTGACGAAGAAGTGAAGAGACAACAGCGATAACTGACACAATTTAACACAACTTCATTCCACCCATGCTAAAATACTACTAAAAGAAACTTGTGGAAGAAATTTCCCCTCGCTTTCGATAAGTATTATGGAAGCAAAAGGACCACCTATTCCACTGATGGCTCAATAAGTGATAAAACACCGCCTACTAAATGAAGGCTTCCTGTGACTAAGACGTCCAAGTTCTCCATGTCCGATAGCCTCTCTACCCATTGAATAGCTGATGTTATGCAATCAAACACCAGAACCTCCTGAGAACAAGATTAAAAGTTTGTTTCTGAAAGATTTTAACGAGAACGAATAGTCTAGAGTTGGAAAACCATTGCACTTACCCCAGTGCCAATTTTCTTCCACGTCGTTGCACACTGATCACTACGAGCTTGTTGATCTGCTGCAGATTGGTTGAAATTCGCGATATCGGACTTCTTGTCTGGCAACGTACTTAATACGGTCGGACAAAACAACGAGTAGTCAAACATATGCTTCTGAAAAGTACGTTTATTCACCATTGAAATGAACTGCGGCTGCGAAATTCCCGACAAAATATGTTCTTTTTCTGCTATGTTTTTCAATCGAAGGTAGGTTATTTGTGTAGTTGAACAGTACAAATTTCAAAAACTCACTGTAAGATATGGAAGTAAACTGGAAGGATCTCGATCTGCCGTGCAATGAAAAATAAGTACACGTCTCCTTGTCGGGATAGTTTCAAGGACTTCTGAGTACCAGTTCGAACACACTTCCATACTTTTAGGAGTGTGTGCGCCATCTAGATAATAGCGTACTCGGTCTGTAATAACTATTTGGGACCGTCCTCGCCAATGACACGACTCTATCGCTTCAACAATCGTCGCTGGGACGCTGAAAGCTTCACCAACTTCCCAGTTGTTCTCCTTGACATCGGGAAAAGTGGATGCTAGACGAAGAAAGTAGTATACAACCATATGTTTGGATTTTTCGCGAGTTACTAAGTCAGCGACGAACCCTCAAATCCCATTTGCTTCAACCAGGCCCTTGATAACTGCAAAGCTAGTGACATGTTACACTTCTGATGGTCACCCGCAATCCCAGGTGATATGTTTCCTTTTGCATAAGAATATGACTGATAACATGGCGCAACCTTCAGTTCCGTCTAAATATGGAGAAGAGAAGAACTTATTAGACAACTCAACGATCATTAACTGCGATAAATTGAAATTTCAAAAATACCGAAAGAATACGGTGAACTCACACCACGCTCCAAAGCACGACTCCTCATCACGGACAAAACATCTTCCGACGAAGGACTGACGATTACCGGTGCACCACTCTTCATAATTCCTGCCTTGTTCCATGCGATTTCAAGCAATGAGGAACCCAACAGGGATGTATGATCGATATCCAAGGTGGTCACACCACATACAATCGGATGCCTTGTAAAAGGTAGCATTAAAACAATCTTGTAAAGTCTTAAATTCTAAAAATACAAGTAGAAATGAGTACGGCTTACTGAATAATATTCGTGTTGTCGTACTCGCCACCAATGCCAACTTCTACTATTGCCACGTCGACATTTTCCTCCAAAAACACATGGAAAGCAAGGAGAGTAAGAAATTTGAAGTAACCTGGCATTCCATCTTCGCCCTCATGCTTCTTAAGTTTGTTGTATACGGTAAAAAAGTACTTTGAAAATAAGTCTTCACTAATCGGTTTGCCATTGATGCGAATTCTTTCACGAACATACACCAAATGCGGAGAGCTGGAAAAAGACTGTGCAGATACAACGAAAATGCATCCTAACAAGAGTAAGAGTACGAATCCAAAAAAAAGTGACCGCTCGTCCATCATATCTGCCGGTTAATCATTTGAAAAGAAAAACACTAAGCATTAAACAGATAAAAAAGGATAAAGCTCCCGCCGATGATCAATCTCTGAAGAATGCGCCATGAATTCGACTTCACTAAGCATCGTTTGGATGTGATTGAATGCATATCTGGCCTTTGCAATGACTCGCGGTGGAATACCGATGTATGGAGCCAGTGCTGCTATCCTCCCAGACAAGTCTGGTACCAATTTCTCAACCCAGGAGGGACAGAGAGCTTGGTGAGCCTGGGGCACGGCGATCGATCCCAGGTGTATTGCAAGGCGCTTCCGACCACTGCACTACACGCGCCCCGTTAAATACATGAAAGTTCCAAATCCTCACCGTTCAAATTAATTACTCCAGTAAACGACTTTTTAAGGTTCTCCTTATTCAGAATTGTTGGAAAAAAAAAAAAACGAAACCAACGTATACAATCCAGTGCGAAAGCCTACTCTTCTCAAAATGGATTCCACAAAAGCACAAGTTGATCCCTTTCCCTTCGTTCCACTAACATGGATCACATTTAAGCGATCAAGGGCGATTGGTTCTATTCCACATTTCTTCAGCCTAGCGATTGTATCAGAAATGTTCGTCTCCTGGTGCATGTGACGTTTCTCTCGAAGTTTTTGAAGCAGCTCCACATTTGATTGAAGTGAGTTCAAGTGAAAAATCGCCGACTTGAAAATGTACAAAATCAGTCGCATAAGACAAAAATATTCCACAAACACGAATACAATCCATGCAACCCAGGAAAATAAAGCTCTGATTGTAACGGCTAATCTCCCAAAACTTATACAATCACAGGACTGCTGGAACATGTAGTTTACTGAAGATGAAGTCTACTTTTTATCCCAACACTGAATGGAATAAACGAGGTCTCAGAAAGAAGTCAATTTTCATAACAAGTACAACAGAAGGAAGCATTTACAAACAACAAGCTTACCTTATTCCATTGCATCGGTATACGTGGAAACGGAAATGCGTAAGACAAAAATCCGTTAACAAATTGTTAGTTGGTGCAAACTGCCAGCTGTTACTGTTAGAAGATGTCGATAATTCCACACTACTATAGCCACAGAAAGCCAACCTTTCTTCAATCCGAGGACTAGCAGACGACTGCCCCAAGACAGGTATTCTTCCAAGCAAAGCTTCTGAAAGCCCGATATAAAAATGCCCAACTGAAAAGCCCCTACTCTTTGCCAGGTTCTCTTCTAGCCCCAAGGAGTAGAAAAGCGCACCGTGGAAAAAACTGTGGTCTCTGTGCCCCTCAACACACAGCTCCTGAAATACATTGACTGCACTGCATTTGTTGGGGAAATGATGGCCGTTTTCAACCTTCAACTCATCTCAGCTCGTATTAGGCTTTATCGGCCGAAACAAAAACTAGACCTGCAAATCTCTGCCTAAATGATACAAACTATCCTATTCCATAAAATTAAAATACGGACTTTCTGGAGCAAATGACTATTAGTTATTTTGTTTTTCTGCGTAAAAGTTTGTATTTCGAAACTGAAAGAAAATGAACACCCGGGATTCCTTACACCAGGGCACAAGAGCGCCCTCTAATGCACCGCTTGTTTGTGGCCGTGGCCTTTGCACCAGTGTTTTCAGAAAACCAAATTTTGTTTCCATTCTGCTGGGAAGCTGAATTCTATACAATAAATACGATTAATGAGATATACCAAAACCACTTCGATACGCCTACGAAGCCCCAGAACCCACAAACACTAAAGATCAAGAAGTCGTCAGTTATCGAAAAACCAGCCTCGAGCGCTATGTGTTAATACAAAACTGAGAACGCGATTCAAATCTTTAAAATTTCCAACAAAGAGCTACGGTTAAGATATAAACAACTTTGTACCATGTCATCTTATCCGACTAGACGAAATCCATGAAACTGTCCAATTTTCTTCCTGTTCGACATACAGGACTTGACGCAGAATCGTACGAAAAATGTGTCGTGGACTCCAAAAAACTAGAATTTCAACTTAGTGGAATAAGATTACTTGTGTCTTGCACGCAGATATCTGTAGATTCCAATGGCTTTTACTCCAACTAATAATGTAGAAGCCTCCCAATGGTTTACCGCTTCATCGTGGCTCGGAGGTGTTCCTGGATGTCGGGCTGCGATGTACAGCGGTGGGATTCATCCCTCCGGCAGGGTCTCCCAAGCTGAGGGGTGCAGCATTTCCATCAGGAAGGCCAGCTATGAGTAAACCAATACCAAGACCCGTCACCGTTCAGGTACCAAACCAGTCGCATGGTGGCAAATCTCCCTCTGATCTACAAGGGCGGAGACAGCCTGTGGTGGTGACTTTGGCCACGCTGACCTTAAGACTCCAGGGAAACTAACTCCGAGGAATGAGGGGATGTGCTGGGGCTCGCACAATCAGTGATGGTGGACCGTCCAAGTATCCAAGTAAGTAATAATGTAGAAGATGAACTGAGGTATGTTGGTTTGAAGTTGAAAACGGCCATTATTTTCGCATCGCCTCTAATTCATCTCGGGCGTGATATGCTAACAGAGCATTGGTACGTTAAGAAGACGAGCGAAACTTGTTAAATGGTTTTTATTTAACCTCAGTATGAGCAATCAATGTCTACTTTCTTTCAGTGATAAGGTAGCACGAAGATGGTACCAGATTCTATCAGGCTAATGTCTCGACGTGTTCGTCCCCTTCGGAGCAACGATGATCCGAGCCGACGGTCCGCAGTTCTTCGTCCTCGCCATCTGGGCCTTTGTAGTAGTATCGAGTCGAATCTTCTCGTGTGGAACACCACTCGAATGAAGCAACCTCACTCCACGATGTCTTTTCGTACGAGACTCGGCACTACTAAAGGGTTGACTCAGATCATCTAAGCCGTGAAGAAGAAGACGACGATGAAATTTTAGTCTCATAAAATCTGATACCATCCTCGTGTTAGCATATCAATGAAGAGTGCAGAAACTTCTTGGGTGTGGTTCGAGTTATTCTGTGAACAGCGCGATAACACGTGACACAAATGATAAAACACTCCGCTCGTAAGTTGTACTTTGGACGAGAGACAAGAGGTTACTTCGATGGGATCACTATCCAAAAAAGGAACAGCACAATGTTAACCTTCTATTTGCTGCCCGCTACAATTTTTCGCGGCAGTGTATGATGTGAAGTACAACCACAACGAGGCTGAAATATTCGCAAAACTTGGACCCGGGTCCAGATCGAACCACGATTACTCTTTCCAGCGGTTCGCGTATTGCACACTGCATCACTGAGGCCCTTGCTCTGCGTTTCTCTCAGCTAGTTTTCTACCTAACGGTGCTATCAGCAACATATAACTATAAAACTGCGTAGTAACAGCACAGCGAAAACAATACTGATGGAACATAAGAGAAATAACGAATTATTGTCGATGTACACACCTGGTAGAGAGCTTGTGACGCGTCATCAGCAACGGTTTGGCTGTGGGCCACCTGCATTGTGACGGTCGAAGGGCACAACAATGCCGGTCGATGTCTGGCCGACAGCGATAGCGACGACGACAACAACCGCAACAACAACGACGACGGAAACGTGCGGACGACGCCGGCTTTCCGCGAAAGCAATCGATCAATCATACGAATGTCGCATGAGACCGGTGTACGGACGGCGGACGCAGCGCGGAAGGCAGCAACCCCGACGCCTCGTGGCCACGATGTTCCGTCGCACGCACGCCCAGCACGCGACAGCTGACGTACGGTCGTGATAGTACCGATGGCGCTGTGCGCAGTACAGCTTCAAGTGGAGGCTTGCACTAATGTTGGCCGACTTGTACTGTTCGTGTACTGCTCGCTTCTCACCCGGTTTGCTGAAATTTCCCATTGATAAACATCTTCGGTCGACATCTATGCTCATAAACGATGATATTTCGCTCCAGTATTTATTTAGAAACAACTTTACTGTCGTTTTTTCGAAGGGTGCGTGTAGCCCAGTGGTTTGAGGCGTCCTGTAATACACACGGGAACGACCCCCCGCCCAAGGTTCACTAAACCTTGCATCTCTTCGGGGTCGGTAAGTTGGCACCAGACCTATCTGGGAGGGTAGCAGCACTATCCCAATACATCAGTAGGCCATCATAGCGATTGAAAATTGGAAAACAACGAATTGCTTGTCAAGAATGGTATTGCACACTGCATTCCTCGATTCCACCTCCATGTGTGCACCTTCACTGACCACACTCTCTAGGCTGCGCACTCTCTTCGAAAACAGTGGTCTCTCGCCTCAAGACGAAAAACTGGTGAGGAATTACTGCAAATCCTCTGATGGACGACGCTCGCCATGTCATCTGCGTTGGGTAGGCTACCGATTGATTGCAAGAAGTCTGGAAGAAAACTTCTCCACAGCAAAATAAACCATCAGAAAAAAGATGAAATCTGTAGGTGTCACGCCGGTCACTCTCACAACTTCATTATGACACCTATAGGTGTCACTCGTCATGAGAGTGTTAAGCAGCAGTCGAACCCACGCTTAGAAAGTTAGAACACCCTAGATAAGGGATGCGAAGAAACGGATCGAATGCAAGAAGTGCTGAGATCCGCACAGATTTCAATTAAAATATTAGGATATCACGAAAATATTTCCAGTAATCTTCTCACCTCTTATTTTACAGTAAAGTCTTCTGCCTTGGTTTGTATACAGTTTTAAACCACAAGTATTTTTTAAATTATGTCAAATTTAGGCCGGTGGAGTAAAATAAGACGAAGGAGAGCTCGAGCTTTTCTTTCCTAAAAAAAACTGTTTAAGAATGAATTCAAACCTCCACATAGAGCAGTTACAACCGCTCTGGCAGACAGTATTGGATTTAGCCTGGGAGCTGTTGGTGATCAAACGATACAACATGGGTTACAAAAGCTTCAAGACAAGGATCTGACTTGAGTTCAGGAAGACTGCGGAACAATCCACTTCCATCGACGACGACAAAGACCATATGAAGATCCATCCACGGTGGTTTGAGAGCTGCGAAAGAACAAGGTATATGCATAGTCGTTTAAAAACACTAAGAGTGAATTGGAGTGTCAAAAAAGTATCAACTTGGTGCTGCATGAAATGGGCGAGACGCAAAGGCATCGCAGTTGTAAAGTCCATCTTCTGTTAAAGAAAAGAAGTCAGTTTATTAATTGCATTGTAACGTGCAGAGAAAATTAGGTCCTGAACAATCAGCGACGTCTTGTGTAGCATTGAACAACAGTGAAGAACTGAAACGTTTCTGAACATAAGTGCTCAACAGAGAATGCTTTCATGACCTTCGCGTGGTCGGAAGAGAGATTCGACCGTAACGGAGCGATTATAGCAGTTTTGTCAGGACTGCAGCTTCTCGGGAAACCGATAGAATATATCAAGAACTGCTGGGAACTCTATGGCCCATGCTGGTCAATCAAAAGCTGCCAATGCTGTTTAATGTGGTGCTCAAAAATGGGGTACGCAACCAAGACCACATAAGTTGAACGAACTGAGCTTCGAAGTTTTTGCTTATTCAGAATAGTCAATTGACTTGTCACCAGTCAACAAGGAACTGCCTCAGCAACCTCTTAGAATTCTACCATGATGGGATGGATGAGTTTATATCTCATTAGCAAAGAAATGTAGATCTTATTGATTTTTTTATACCGATTAACATTTGTGTTAAGAATCGAAATTTATGCATTTAATGCCGGATATTAAAAGGCGACAAGAGTTTTACGAGAACAGGACGATTTATTACAGCGATACACGCTTGCAGTTGATTGGTTTTACAAACACGTCCGCTCCGTCCCTTCAAGGGGGGACCATCGCATCTTCATGGAATCAACTCCACGGTTCTTTCCAATTATTCGTCAGTTCTTTTTCGTATATGGTCTGGCTATCTACGTTTTACTATCGATATATGTCCTGGATCTCGAATACAAGATAGATTTCGAAGACATGAATTGTAAATTCCGGTTAGATTTTGCGTGGACCGGCTATATCTCAGAAGATATCGTTCGAGCGCTCTGTGTATAATGTCAATTTTCCACGTGGTCCCAGGATAAACCCACGTCTCTGGTGCATAACAGAGCGCTGGGAATATCGTCAATTCAAAAGAACTGAGCTCGGAGTTTCGCAACCGTTGGTTGGTCTGTGGCTTCCCTAAAAGGCTCGGATGTGGCCCACGAGGCTTTTCTTTTTCTGTTTAACTAATTCTCCATGTTCATTGAGCGCCCAGGGTACACGTACTAGGTAGTCTGTAATTCGAGAACCATCCATTTCGATTTGTTCACATTCGCACCATTGGTTCTTCATGAACTGGGTTTTATTCCAATTTTTGCACAGTCCCATCCTTTCGTCCACTTCGTTGAGCTCACCAGTTATCTTTTATGTTTCTACCACCGTATATGTCCATAAGATGACGATGTCATCGGCAAATAGAAAATGACTTTGTTGCTGACTATAAGTTTTCATTCCCGTGCTATGCCATTCAATGTTCCTCATGACGTTCTCTACAGTTGTTGCAGGGACTAGAGTCAGGTGGTATTCCCTGCAACATGTATGACCCTGGACACGGTGTCCATGCAGCAAAAATCCCATCGAAATCATGCTTAGTTCTACTGGTTATATCTCATTTGATATGCTGATATGCGGGAAACAATAATCTTCGCCAACAGCTTGTAGAGCACATTCAATGAGCATATCGGACGATAGTTACGAAGATCGCTTCGATCATATTTCTTGGACAAGATGACCGTGCGCGACGTTCTCCACTGATCTGGGATTTTCTTCTTCTGGAAATACCATGTCACATGAGTTGCGAGAAGTAATTCTAATCTGTGGTATCCACCTCTGAAGAAGCCGCGGTGATATTATCGGGTACTGGAGTTGTGCCTCTCTTGTTGCTTTCTATGGCAACTCAAACTTTAGAAGGACGAATTCTGGGCGGTTTTTCATCAGTGGGGATTTTGGGGGTCGGCTATGGAGACTGTGAAGCGGAAAAGATTGGTATAGAACCATTTCATTATCAATTCCATATAATGATGGGATCTAGTGATAATCCCATCATCGTTCATCAGAATGGATAACGGAACCTTAAAGTCGCAAAGCTCCCGACGGCACTTCTTAACATTGGACCGTTCTTGAGCACCTTCCGAAGGCTTTTTTCATGCATCAATGTAAACCTTCCTGCAAAGATCTACTACGACTGGCATTTATTGTCAGCTGTACTGGGTGTGTTGCAGTTGGATCAAGCTCCATTTTCTTTTCGAGCAACTCATTATTGGTAATGAAGATGCAGATGTTTGTCGGCGGTGAAAAAGCATTTGAGAGCGTCGAACCGATTGCAATCCTATTAGTGCTCATCAACCAAGGAGTGGATCCGTCCTACATTAGAACTCTGTCTGATTGTTACTGGAACTGCACTATGAAAAATACAGCTTTCCCATCGAACACTTACCATACCCATAGGAAAAAGGGGTACACAAGGCGACACATTATCGCCAAAGCTGTTTACTGCCGCACTGCAGTGGATAATGAAGTCACTCGATTGGGATGAGAAAGGTATTCGTATTGATGGAATATTTCTATTAAATCTTCGTTTTGTGGATGACACAGTCATCTTCCCTAGCAGTACCAGCGAGGCAGAGACAATGGTCAAAAAACTCAATCAAGTAGGAAGAAAGACTGGAATGCGCATAAACAGTGCAGAGACCTAGTTTATGAAGAACCCATGGTGGGAAGGTGATCAAGTCGAACTGGATGGTTCTCTCATTACAGAAACCACCTTCCGCATGTGTTTTGGACGTTGTGAACATGCAGAACAACATGAAGAAGGATTTAAGCAGAAGAAGGACAGCAGCATGGGCCGCATCCGGGCCATTCAAAGAAGCCGACCAGCTAACGGACCCAAAATTTCACGTTTACCTTCTCCGTTCAACACTCCTCCCGGCTTTCTGTTATGCAACAGAAATTTAAGCTGATGTTTAGCCACGTCAAGGAATTTGTAGATCGCCCACAGAACTTGGACGATTTCTTCTGAAATTTAATCGCCACTCACAATGTCATGCTGGAATGCATGGTTCAGATCTTTGAAACCTTCTCCATCTTCGGGATCCAGGACAACATACATCAGTAGCGAAATATAGATAGGCTTGTCACATAATAAAAAGAACACATAACAAATGGACGAAAAGAAGAATGAAGTAGACTTCAAGAAAATGCAAGCACCCTCTTGGAAGGCCACCCAAACGAAGGGCCGACGTGTTCGTGGCTACGGTCAAACCATCTGCACAAACGAATGGCAGCAATTGCAGGATTACGAAATGGGCTTCGCGGACGTTACTATGTTCAAAGCAGACCACCATCGTGGACGACAATCGCTCAAGAGAGAAACGAATGAAAATTATGCTGGGGCCCACACAACTAGTGAAGACGGGCCACTCAAGTATCCAAGTAAGCAATTATTTTCAGGTATTCTTCCATGTGCTTTCTTCCTGTGCACATACTGGTGAGTATTCCAAATTTGATTGTCACAAGAACCTTTTTTGTTCTTGAGAGTGAGAGAAGTATTGAACTCAGTATATCTTTTATTTGGCTTTTGGTATAACTTGGTGGTGTAGCCAATTTTGGATGGGTTAATTTGAACTTCAGAAATGGAAGCCAATCTTCTTTCGGTTTCTCTGGGGGAATATTACGTACTCTGACTGTTCATTCAGTAACTCAGAACACTTGTCCATCGCCTCTTGTAATTAACAGATGACAAAACAATCATCTGTATTATAAATCTGTTGTTCTCTTTTTACAGCAATCGCGAGGTTGTTATTCAGCACACCTTTACTTCCTTAACGCATGCAACACAACACTAGCTGACGTTTCGGCAGTATCGCCTTCTTCAGAGCCTGAAAGGGTACACTATAATCATCTGTATATCTATAGTAGAGTAATGGCTGGAGATCGATCACTGGAGCTTCCACTTTAGACAGAAAGGCAATCGCAAAGCTTGGTGTCACTCGCTGTACCACTGTCAACACTCCGATTTCTGCGAAATACTTCCCGAAGCATTTGAAGATTGAACAGTTTAGGCATTTCTTTAAGCGGTCTATGAGCTGCCGAAGCGAGAAGCCATGCATGTTTATTGCTCCGTTGGGTTCCATAAGCCGTTCGATGATAGATGGCATAGCTAAGTCTTTGGAGAGGTTTTTTTTCAGAGTATAAAGGACGGTAACGTGGTAACGTCAAAGGACTCCATCACGCATGCGTCGTTACGACGAGCGTTGCGTGGACGATCCAAGAACATCCGCGTGTTTGTAAGATGGGATGGAATGTGTTTTAACAACCGGGTAAGTATTACGCTTAAAAACGATGCTATTCTATCCACTGGTCTGTCGGCAGAGCTTGATCTAACCTTGAATACTTATGGATCGGTAAACGCAAGATCATCACTGCATACAAGTTTTGATAAGTAAGTATAAGACAGAACAGGTTGGCAGTTCACCTTTGAGTTGAACAATAGCTGATGACCTTAAACCAACCAACTTTCCACTTTGAGCCATTCGTTGTTCAATTTGCGATAGTGAATTTTGAATTTCTTTCTAGATGATGGGCGATAAAGAGAAGCATCGTCAATATACTTCCTCGTTATCTCAACGTCTAAATGATAGAGAATTACTACAGGCTATCCATCCTCATCAGCATCCGATAATCCAACGTTTCTTAATCTTATCATTTCTCGAACCTCACGCATGCCACATTTTTGGGTTCATGTGAAGTTGAAGCGAAATTGCTTCAGCGATATTGACTAAGGATTTCGAAAGTTTCGTCTTCAAATATCCAAAATTCGTTAGCAACTTCATTACTGAGGTCTTGTTGTCCAAACAACGTTTCAGGAAACGTGATTTTTTCTGTTTTGGTTTCATGAAAGTGTTTGGCTGAGTAGATTCCATGCCAATTTGACCCTTCCTGGCTCTGAAGGAAGAAAAATCCGCCGAAACGTCGGCTTTTCTGAATGAATGAATGGTGTAATAACAAAATCATGTTTGCACATCAACAAAACAGAGAATTATTCCACCGGTGACAAGGTTAACAGAAATTCGGTCTTGGGAATCACAAACATTTTAGACCCAGAAACCGTTTATGTCTTGATGTAGCAATAATTTCTGAACAAATTTGAGGGCAAAGTCGTGTTTGCTTATCATCGAGGAAAGGAGACACTGGTCGCTGAAGGAATTATTAGTGCCTGTGAGTAATTCAGCTGTTAAAAATGCTACGTTTTGTATGATTTTATCGTATTGTGCTACACTATTACTTAATCCGGGTCCATTTTTGCATTTACAAGGACAAAAGGATAAAGCTCTCAGCGTTGATCAATCCATGAGGGATGCGTCATTCAATTGACTTCATTAAGCATCCTTGGAGGTGATTGAATGCACGTCCGGGCTTTATAGTGACTCGTGGTGGACTACCGCTGTGTCATGCCAGCGCTGCTATCGTCGCAAACAAGTGTGGTACCAGTTTGCCGACCCAGGAGGGATGGAGGGCTTAGTGGGCCATGGGTGCGGGGAATCGATCCCATGTGTATATTGCAACGCGCCTCTGACCCCTGCGCCACATGCGCCCTTGCATTTATTACAGTCGAATAGCGTTCGGTATACTATGATTTCTGTATAAACTGCCACATTTTTTCCGCATAGCATAATTACTTCATAGTGAAATCTGAGTGCACTCAGAATGAATGTATGAATTGAAACATTGTCGTCGATAATTTACGATAAGTAGTAACTAATATTTCCTGCCTGGTACACCGGGACACGACTTGATGACAGAACAAATTCTAGCGAGTTTAAGTTATACCTCTTGGAATAGTGGTTTCTCTCCATGCATCTCAACATAATGTACTTATAGACACATGTTGATTGTTTTATTACCGAGGTTAGATGACGATCGGTTTCAAAATTATTGTTTTGCTACTCGCCATGTGCTAGCTAGCAAAATACTGCAGGGAGTGGACTATCAGTTGAAGAACAAATTATCATCAACTGGTATTCATATCAACAACAACCGCCTTGTATAAGAGCGCCGCAGGTGTGTTAGGCTCATTCGAGATGCTCAACTGAGGGACATCCGGTTCGATGCGAAACGAAGACGCCACATCGAGAAGAGGAACAGCTGTGGATCATCGACAAGCATCGTCGGCTCTGATGAAGACGAAGACGTCGAAACGTTAGCGGAACAAACATCTCGTATCAACCTCGTGTAAGCTCGACAAGATAAACATTTGTTGATATTTGGTTTAATGACGATCGGTTTCAAAAAGTGTAATTATAGAACTTCTATAATGCTGAGATATTTGCAAAACTCCGGACCGCAGGTGTCTGCGGTAGGGAACGAACGCGCTATTGTCCTTTCCGGGGAGTAACGCGTTCACCACCACACCATGCGGGTCATTCGTTTCACCTGTCTCTCAGCTAGTTCTATCGACCTTTTGCCATCAGCAATTACTCGTCAACGGGATTGATCTGTGGAGCCCAAATCGAAAATAGAATATTTGCAAATATCTCAGCATTATAGAAGTTATATTTTTTCAACATACCCTGCCGTTAAAAAGAATAGGCAGTAAATAAAAAAGGTTAAGATTGTACTTATAGAGTTAACCTACTTAAAAACGATACTTTTACAAAGCTTTTTACTTATAATGCGTACAGAACGGGTAGTGTAGTGGTACTGATCGCGTTCATTACACAGACGACCCAGTCCCCTATGTGCCAGGTTCGACCGCGCCCCGAGCACACCAAGTCCGTCATCCCTTGCGGGTTCGGGGGATTTCTGTCAGACTTGTCTGGAGACAAGCTAACTCCATCTAATACCTTCGAAAAAGCTCTGATACTGTTATGTCAGGACTTGGTGGGAAATCGACTTGACCAGCATCGTCAGCGACATTCATGAAGAAGACGAAAAAATCCTCAAGCAGGGGTCGAAGCTAAAGACAAAAAGAAGTTCGAAGACTTTCGCGGAATCGGACGCAAGAAGTGCTGTGACGAGCACGCTGAGATAAATGTGATGCGAGATCTTGGAAGAAATGAATAAGATATAAACGAGTTATTGGCGTTATTGTTATACCATCTCTGTACATTCTTTAAACACATACAACGCATTTTCTAGAAATAAACTGCGATGCTTAAATCGGGCTGATGTATCTATTGATACCCAATTTTCTGGAGCAGCCGCTCTGCTTGATATTAACTCACGCTTTTCCAACTGTCGCTTGGCACTGCTCCCGCTCCTTTTATTGTACTCTTACCCATCTAATTCCGATTTTCTATTTATTTTGATAGTAACTTTGGTGATTTCTGTTCTAATGTTCTGTTTGTTATTGTGTTTTGTGATGTTTTAACAACGCCGTTTACATTAATGAATAAAGTCCACTTGGAGCTGAGATATGCATGTTCGAAATTGAGACGCTAAATTATTCCTGGGCACGTAGGAACAGCTCTAGGCAACGGAAAGCGATAGGAGTGACCCATCATAGTGACCTCAAAGGATTAAATAATCAACAATTCCAAAACTTATCCACGGAATAAGTTATGGAACCCACGGACGGTCTGTTGCACTAAGAAGACACTTGTACACAGATAACTAGCGTACGAGTGTTTCCTCTGCTGATTGACTGCTCGAGAAGAAAACAAATCCATTTGGCACATGCAGTAAGAACAGAGAAGACTTCCTGAAGAAGATTATGCACCAGTAGCTGAGCAGAGCGCAATTGAAGGCACAGCAGAACCGTGGGAGCATTCGCGTGGAAGGATAGCGAGAATATCTGGGAAAACTCAATAAATTAGTTCAAGACGCAAGCTTGCATATGCTTGATTGCGAAAAATAGAGTGCCTGTAGCCGTATCCTCAGTTAGCCATATCTTCAAGGAAACCGAAAGAAATCGAAACGTTGCGTTGACCTCTACAAAGCATTAACTAGTATTCAAGACTAGAGATCTGCTGGTACACGTCCCAAGTAGGTGAATAAATGCAATCAGTGCAACAAATATTTCTGCCTCTATTGATTCAATAGCACTTGAATTGGTAGATAACCAGTCTTCAGAATCGGTGCGATTCCCTGCACTTGCATATCCTACGCAACCGTTTGCGTGTAGCTTTGGTTGAAGTTTCGAATGTTGATTCTAACTTGCTAGTTTGCAGATATAACAAACACATCGGCCTATCTTCTTAGTAACTTTCTTCGAATTCGCTTTGATTCTGTTAGAATCTAGTCTACTGCTCGTCCTCGTTTCGTCCTCTCTTCTCATTGTGTAATCGGCCCATAGACTCTTATTTATTGAAAGATATTCTGCTGGTTTTCGAAGACAATACATTCTTCGGAGATCCGAACTACGAAGGCTCGCACGGTGTTTGGTCTGCTGGTTCAATTTCAGAAAGCGTCCGAATGCTCAGTGTATTTTTTCGACTTCTTATTTAGTATTTTCCTTCAACTTTTTCTTTATGATTGAAGTGCCAGCCCAGCTCCGTGCTCAGCATGGAGCTGAAGGCATTGTTGCGTCAAATGAGTGCCTAGATCAGAATCATTAACTTGATCAGTCCAAGCCGCAGCCCATGTTGATGGTTGTCTTCTACGGAGTTCTTCTCTCTTATCCGTACCAATGTACACTGAACATCCCAAATATATGTAGGATGCAATCTCTTCAATTGATGATCCATCAAAGATAATCTGTTTTCAATTACCTCATTTCGTTTATGTCAGTCCCCGGAAAGGGTAACTGTGGGTTCGAAGCGTACGTTTTGCTCATATTTCAGCATCCTTGTGGTTGTATTTCACATAATACCCATTCATAAAAGAAGAACAGCTCTTAGGCAAAACTTGAAACACGATGTTTCCATCTATATCAGACGTTCTTCATGGGTTTTTTTCGCAGTCAAACTGTTTTTCCGGCTTCGTTGAGCTCAGTGAGCACTGACTTTGATTCTCTAAGTATTGCTGGAAAAGAAGAAAATGTCATCGGTAAAACGTAGGTTGGAAAGGAATCGACCATCAACACGTATCCCCTTTTCTATCCCAGCAGGATGAACGCACGATCGCAACGGTGAACAGATTTGGCGATATTGTTTCGCCCTGTCGTAATCCTTCACCAATTCGGATAATGAGTGGTCGGAGAAAAAGCTGTGTCGTCATTGTACAGTGACTACTGTAGTCGGCAAGCGTTTCCGTGCAAGAGAATCCTGGGCATTGTTTATCTAACTACGCCAGACAAGATGGCGTTAGTTTCAACACTATCAAATGTTAACAAGGGTTGGAACATAGGAGCAAGGGTGGTGATTCGCAACAGATCTACACAACTCTCGAGAGTGTTTGCATGTGGTTCATTCAGCTAATCTCCCACGAAATCCGAAATTTCGCAAGAGATTTCGCTTTATACTAATCACAAAAAACTGATGATCATAAGAGTATTGAGCTGTGAATGCTAAAAATTGTGTGTAAAATGTAAAAGTTGATGTTGTAAGGATACCTGGAAGAGTAATCAGCGTTTTATCAGTAACCGATTGAATACAAATCTTAGAACAAAAACCTTTGTTGTTATTAAATACTATTTATTCACAACGGCTAACGTTTTGGTGGATTTTGCCCTCATCAGAGCCTGGAAAGGTCAAATTAGCTGCACTATAGTCGTCTAAATTCTATAACTCCAACAGAAGAACGACGGCGCCTAGTGTTTAATCGCATCGAAAGAAATCTTCATAGAGTGATCGTTTTCTACAAGTCTTTCACTGAGAATTCCAGGCGTAGAACAATCACACAGAACTGTGGGTGGGTAATGAGTTCCTCTAATGAGTAGTCAAAGGAAGGCCTTTTCTACGAACTACGGTCTCCGCAGCTTGACAAACAAATTCGTGCTGAAGTCTCTTGGAAATTATTAAATGCAGATTGCAGCTTTTCTTGAATGACACCCTGTACGGCATCTACACCATGGGAGCTATCGAATGAATGCAAAAAGTGGCAAAAAAAGCTTTGTACAGCAAAGGATGGAAAGAAACTGAATCATATATGATTCGTACCTGTCACTCTGCTACTTTAAAGTAAGAGTACATTCTTTGTTCTTGTTATTTCCTTCCACATTCATCACCACTGCACTACCGTAAATCTCTCGAAATCTCGAGTTAGTGTGAGGTTGCATTCTACGGAACCAACAGTGCCCCCGTCTACGTTCCACGGATCGCAGTGCGTCCATATCTCCGCACGGTTTGCTATCCACCTGTCGCGATAATAGTGGTGACATGCGGACGCTTGCCTCATGAGGCCTTGACCGAGGTATCATCGGGATGAGGCGACGACGCAGTCCGTCGGCGGAGCGGGACGCGCATGAATGTGGAGGGTCAGCGGACCCACTGACGGACGACTTGACGACTTGACGACATCGACCTCGTATCGATCGCAGTGATTTGTATTGAATGAATAGCACACCGACAACGTCTCCATCGACCATCTTAGCTGCCCCCGGTTGTCCGTCGGCTATCGGAAGAATGATTTCTTCCTGATGAATACAGTTATAGTTGTAACTGTCACAGGGAAATACCGTCTTCGCAGCACTTTCATTAACCACCAAATCCTTCACAGTACTGACAAAGTACTGATAAAAGGTTCACACGCTAACAAAGCACGTAAAGTTGACGATGTTTTGGAAAGAGTTCAATCTAGCACGATCGTCTTCGAAGGATTTCGGTCTACTTGTCTCTGCTCACCGCCAGTGCTAAAATAGGAATTTTGTGAGAACAATACACACCATATGATGCCAGCCAAAAAAGTTAATACTTTATTTCCGGAATTAAATCCGCTTCGTAGTACAATAACGGACTAGTGCAGGTCTGGACCCGCTTCTAGTCAGACGTAGTTCTTACGGGAAATCAGGAGACACAAACACATTGGAAAGTGTATTCATACGGACCATAACAGGTCCATAAAGATCATATCAGAGTGTCCTGACGAAATAGAGGTGGCAGAGGTGGTATCTCTGACAAATCTTAGCCTATTGATGAACTTCTCCAGAGTCCTAACAAAATGGACCACTACGATGGTCACCGCACCAAGAAGGGGGTCATAATTCACAGATGGCCCATAAACTACACATTTTTTTTGGACCATAAACTTCCAGCAGTACTTCGAATGGTGGTCAAAATCGATGATCTGATTTTTTATATTGATTGAAACCAGTTAATGAACAAAAACGACCACCACATGAGTGGCACTTGGGTTTGCTGGATAGATTATGGATTATTACCAATGAAGTGAGACGATTGCTAGCCGTCTTCATATAGTAGGGGCAATGGTTGCAAGGTTTCTTATTCTGTACCAAAAGATTATCAGTGGCATCCGCGCTTGCTACAACTACCCCTAGCAGTCGTCTGATTGCAGCACAACCATGACCCTCTAACCTTCTACAAATATCAGCTGCATGGGCTCTCAGTGATTTGTCTAGAACTGATAGGGCCGTCGGAACATCCAGAGCATCTCGGTGACGTCATCGTAAAGCGAACTGCATCCGACGTCGTCCATAGCAACGGTGCCCTGCGGGCAATCGGCGCGCGCGCCGAGGGCGGAGCGCCGCGGCGCAGCCCGCCCGCGCGGCGGTCGCCTGCCGCCTGGACATTTTACCTGCCGCGCCACTCGTGAGATGGACGGTGGCGGGAAGATGGCAGCTGCCATCTCCATGGAGTCGCTGAATTCCGTCAGTACCGAGTCCTGCTCTCAGGTTCGGACGCTGTTCGTCTCTGGTTTGCCAATGGACGCGAAACCTCGCGAACTGTATCTGCTGTTCCGTGCCTATCGCGGTTACGAGAGCTCGTTATTGAAAATGACAGCGAAGAATGGTAAGCCTACGTCGCCTGTAGGATTCGTCACGTTTCAAACGAGCAGAGACGCGGACGATGCTCGCAAGGCGCTACAGGGTGTGCGGTTCGATCCCGACTGTGCTCAGGTCCTGCGTCTCGAGCTGGCCAAGTCGAACACCAAGGTATCACGACCAAAACAATCGCCACCTCCGGTTATTCCAATCGCTACTCCCTCACTGCAGGCTATGCCTCAATTCCTCGCACCCCTGCAGCCTGCTGATACAATTGTGCTCGATCAGCATCCTCTGCTACTTGACCAACATCAGCTATTCTCACTCACTTTACCGCGATTTCCCGCTTCTGCTGCTACTCAGTCGTTACCTCTCGCTGGTATTCTGCCATCAGATGGCAGCTATCATCAGAATGCTGCTCTATTCCAGGCAGCACTCGGACTTAGTTCGGCTGCACACAATGCGGCTGCACTTCAAGGATGTTCGACGTTATTTGTTGCCAATTTGAGTCCTGGTGTGACGGAGGACGAGTTGCGATCTGTATTCAAGGCGTTCGCCGGCTTTACACGTCTACGAATGCACACGAAAAACGGTTCTTCGGTAGCTTTCATCGAGTACTCGTCATTAGCGTCAGCAACAAGTGCGATGATGGCACTTCAAGGGTTCCATCTAGGATCATCCGAACGCGGTGGCCTACGAATTGAGTACGCCCGAAACAAAATGGCCGACGTGAATGGCTAAGTTGTTTAACAATGCATTGTTTGATTTCTATTAGTTTACAAGTTTTTCTTTTGATTTAATGTCTTGTCTTAATTCATCACATTGCATCTTATGGTGTAGCATCAGAATCAGTTCAGCATTTTGTGCAGTCGCATCATTTCTCTGACTATCGATTCGTTTAACTATTGGTGGCGGCTCATTGATTGATTGATTGCTTGGACGATCGTCCTTGTACCGTTGTCATTGCGGTCGGTGTGTACCCTACCATTTTACCCACTTATCATTTGGTTCTTCTTTCTATTTCCTTTCTTTATTTTGTTTCTCGAGAACCATTGTATTTGATGGCCTACTTCACACATCATCACACCTTTGTAGTCAGCACACTGTGGCGATGAGCAACATGTTCACCCATACGCCCTGTCATCATACCTCATGTGTTTCATTTTATGAAAACTGAGCTTTACCGATGAGAGATCTCAACGACTTGTAATAATAGCTTAGATGAAGCGAGCATGACGTTAACAGTCTTACAAAAATCCCCAACTCGCTCTCGCTAAACCCTTATGTCCCTTTCCTTACCGATTTTTCCCTTGACCATTTCACTCCCCTTAGATTGATCCATGTCTCACACTAATCTTTCCCTGCATTTCATTATCTCGTGTACTTCCAATCTGTGATGACGTTTTTCGAAGGTTGTTAGGGTCAGTGCACCTCACTTGTTACTTTATCATCATCATCATCATCATCATCATCATCGTCGTTGATTAGTTGGTGCGGCCCTAGCCACGCCTACTACCAAATCCAGGTGTTTCGGTTCAGGACTCACCCACCCATATTTGTCGGGCATGACTAGCGCCTCCACACAGTCACTCACACAGAGGAGTCGCTTTTGTAGTATGTATGTTTTTTGTAGCTGGAATATCCGTGACAGTTTTGCCTGGTCTTCATCGCACCAATCTAGAAGACTTGTCATATCCAATATTTTATGCTATGCTTGTATATGTAATGGCAATATTTTCCTTGAATGGTTCTTTCGAATATACAATAACTATTTATTGATGTCAGCACAGAAGCACGGTACACATACACATACACACGCGTATACACAAGCACCAACTGTGCACATCTGTAAACACAATTGGAAGTGACAATGCACACCGTATTTCGCTTGAAGCTAGCTTGTGCTTAAGCAAGTGATAGATGAAGTACCAAAGATAGCCCAAACCATAGGTCCGGTTGTGAACTGAGGATGGTGGGATTATCGAAAATAATAATAGGCGATGAAAAAGGTTAGTGCACAGGATGTACAGAGGGTTTTTCATTGAAAGGCATCTTCGGTCCCGTTGAACACTTGTCAACGGCAGTGCGTTACAAAAAAAACCCCTCAATTATTGATAACTCTGGGTACGAATCATATTCGATGTATTGGACATAGGAGTGAAGGTTTCCATGTCCTTGTTAATTTCTACGCGTAAATGTTCCCCAGCTTTCACGTTTCCATTGGAGGAAATGTCTCTAAAGAAAGTAGCTTACTATGAAGTAGAGCAAGATTACATTAACAGCACGTTTGGATTAGCTAGGAATTTGGCACTTCACTTTATCCTTATGGTATTTAATTTATAAGCTTAGATAGCACTAACAAAAATAACAATAACGAGTCTTCATTTGCATGATTCCAGCTCAGTGAGTTGGCTTCGTGGTTGACTTCTTGAACATACAAGCACAACACGGCAGTGAAAGTCTTCAGTTGTGTGCCGATGAACATGGCATGGAATTCTCCAACTCGGTTAACGTCCTCTGTAGATACTCGATACGTTCATCTTTCCACGAAATTTCGTAACGAAGACTTTCCATGTCTTTCTGTAAAAGAGAAAACTGAGTCTTAAATGGTAATATCTGTGAAGTAGGAACTGCTTGAGAATAGGCGCTTGATTAGGCGTGTGCGGGCATGCGAATATATCAACCACATTATTTAGTCAATGCGTAAGTAGCCCAGTAAGTCTATGTGTGAAAAGCCAATGCAGTTCCAGTACAACAAAGGCAATTGAATGAAAGTCGTTGTCAAATCTACACACCGTACGAAAGTCTACATACCGCATAATTGCAATTCCCACGTCACTTCAGCTTTTTGACTTGGGGACAAATTCCGGAATTCAGAAGATTTTCTGCAGGCTTGAGGTTGTTTTTGGCGCCATGAGAATACTGACGGTACGGAATCGAACAGTAATTTAGCCAGTCGAACTTCGTTACGCAACCAAACCAAACTATCACTATCGCAGATAACTTCCAACAATAAGTATACATCCCAGCCGTGTATGTACTTCAGTTCTTCGAGCTTTTTCCTTGAAACAAAGAGCTTCCGGCATGAAATCTTCCACTTCTCGTCTTCACACATAACTTAACAACTCTATGGACATCGACAATTAGATGTGCTCTTTACCGCCCATTAAAAGCTTTCCCATTGGTTAGCGAAGACAGAGAACTCGACTTGTTTAACGCTCCAGACTGACTGCGTAGAAATTTTACGGTGATTAAAACATACTAGTATTTATATATATATATATATATATATATATATATATATATATATGATCAAAAATAAATATTATTAGAAATATGGTAGAAGTAGAATCGACAGCTTAAATCAATGAGCATCAAACAATGAGATCAATGAGCAAACAGTTCGATCATTTATCAGGAGTAAAATGTTTTCAAAGTCTTGCAATCCTCAGCAATACTGTGTTAATCAGTGGATCTGATTCTTATCAATCATCTAAGCGACGGAGTAGGTTTTCCTTACTGGTGATTTATCCCTTGCACGTCTCTGTTTTTCACAGCTCTGATATCTACCATTAATCCTTCTAGGAAGACTGCATACTGCAGCTTAACCTAATCTGCTCATCTACACAAGCTTTCCTCTTTTCTAGTATCCATCACATTATCAATTCTAACAAGACAACATTACGAAACGAAGCAAGTAGGAAATCTCCATTGGGATTTTTAATAGTTACGGGACTTAAACCAACACATATCAGCTCAGGCAGGATTTTATCCCAAATTTTTGCCTACGGGATGGAAGTCCTATTGTTTACCTGCGGTGAAATTCTGACTCTCTGGCGCCCATGCCATACACTTTTTCCACTTTATTGCTTCAAAGCTCATATTTCGAACATGAAAGCAAATGAAGAAGCAGGATTCCACCTATCAGGCGGCCATTGTGATGCTCCCCAATATCCCGCTTGTTTACAGCTGCTGCGCTTCCACAAAAAACTTAAGAACTTGAATTCCGTCAATTTCTTGAAAGTTTCAACTGACAGCATATCGAAATTTCAAACCATTGCATATGAAAAACACGTCCGATTAATAGAATGCAATAAAGTGTATTCCATAACTCAAGTTGTAAAACTATCACTATAAAATTCCTAAACTCCTTAAGTAGCCTAGTGGTCCTAGTGGTCGAGGAATTAGTGTGAGTTGTCGAGAAACTAGCTTCACGGCGAAGGGGTTAATAGGAAAAGGATAAAGCTTTCGGCGTTGATCAATCCCTGAGGGATGCGCCATGCATTCGACTTTATTAAGCATCGTTTGAAGGTGACTGAATGCATACCTGGCCTTTGCAATGACTCGCAGTGGCCTATCGATGTATCGAGCCAGTGTTGCTATCCTCCCAGACATGTCTGGTACCAATTTGCCAACCCCCGGAGGGATGGGAGGCTTGGTGGGTCATGGGCGCGGAGATCGATTCCAGGTGTGTGTTGCGGGGCGCTTCCTACCACTGCGCCACACGCGGGTTAGTAGTATTTTCCACAATTCGCAAAAAAAATTACGAAAAGAAAACGCCTATGTTAGCCATAATTTAGTCCAGTCTCTTTAGCATAACACATCAATATTAAGATAACAGAAGGATCAGACTTGGACTTCCCAGCGTTTTCAACAATTTAAATTTTACTAATAAGCTAAGGTGACTGCAAAAAAACAGAAAGTCATTGGAGCCGGTTAGGTCCATGGTAACTAGCTAAAGCAGAGCCAAGGCGGTTTCGAAATCCACTTTACTGAAGCTATATTCTGAAAGTGAGAAAAACGAGGATATGAAATCATCTCATACAACAAACATATCAAAAAACCAGTTCGTTCGCCTCATTTGTCGACTACGGAAAATTTGGAATCGACTATGCGACGATGCGTTCACGAAGTCACAGCGACACGATTGAGTCGAACAAAAGTGTACAACAATTATCGAAGACCATTCGAATCCATCAACTGGGTGTAAATTAGGAGAACCAACATGCTTCCATTCGGAATGCAGCAAATCCCTGTGATAAAGTTCGCTTTCTTGGACTTCTAAGGAATTATTAATTCCACTGAAGTGTGGGAACATCGGACCCTTGACTGCTTGGAAATTCGATCTTTCAGTGTGAGTGTACGTTTTATTCACATCATTCATCAGTGAATACGAGTACCGAATTTAAAGCGTCTGAAACTTCGGAAACATGGCAAATCGGAAATAAAACAGTTCACCATTATGCGACCGAATACAGTTAAATGGGAATTTAGTCTGCTAAGCTATAGAAAACCTCCCAACGGTATACCGTCTCATCGTGGCTGGGAGGTGTTCCCGGATTTCGGACTGCAGCGTGGGGATTCGTCCCCCGTCAGGGTCTTCCAAGCTGAGCCCGGCGTTTCCATGAGCAAGCCTAGCTAAGAGTAAACCAATACCAGGATCCGCCACCGTCCTGGTATCAAAGTCGCATGGCGGCAAATTTCGCTCTGATCCACAAGGCTGCGACTGCCCGTGGTGGTGAAGACCTGGGGGCAGACTTTGGCCAGGGGTGACCTCGGGATTCCAGGGAACCACAATGGCTCAACCAGCAAATCTCCCGATAAATGGTGATTGTGCTGTGGTCCGCACAACCAGTGAGGACGGGCCGTTTAAGTGTCAAGTGTCAGGCTACAGAAAAAGAAAGGAAGTCAAGTATTGCTAGTTCTTATGCATCGAAGATGGCCGGAATGAAAGAGTTACCAAAGAGGCTTGGGAAGTGCAGTTTTCAATTATTATGTGTGGGTACGCACCCTTGAAGAGCACACACAATCCCACTGACTGTCGATTGACCTAAGCGGGCATCATTAGATACGCTAACACTGCCCTTTATTTCCTTCCTCACGTCACAGCTACTCTTACACAAAGAACACGAGCTGCATCACACTTTTCAACCGAGGAAGTTGTTGGTTACATGCAAATATTAATGAATGAACAAATAGATGAAACGATTAATTTATGAAGCCGACTACCATCGTAAACGCTTTCGGGTTAAGGAATGAAAGAATGAACATGTGAAACTTTCTTCTCCTTCCGCCACTGTATTTTTTAACATCGCTCAGTGATGACAGTAAGTTTGCAACATATGGAGAATTCAAACTTAAAAGAGGCCGCACCTAAAATCTGATTCCATTCCGATTCAGCCTCATCATGGTCGTTTGTTTCTCACTTTTTGCAGAAAGACCGTAGTTTCTCATTTAATATCTTGTTTTTACCGGTCAGAAAATGAGTGAAAGTGATGAGGCCGATTTTCGTAAAAACTGTACCGTGTGTCTCATTTGATAATGAAAAAAACCATTGGCTACTTAGTAGGTGGTTAAGAAATCCGTTAGGTGTCCTAAGCGGGAAATGCACTTGTCACCACTGCTAGGGACGTCGTCTAATTACGTACACAGGCGGTAAGTTTCCTTTGACAATGATCGAAGTCGTTTCAGTGCACTGCGCTCTCGTCGATTACCACTCATATTGAACGGAAGAGCCGAAAAGGTAAGTATCAAGGCATGAAAAAAGTTCTACATTTCTCTCGAAAAGCAACAAAGCTTGGTTATTATGATTTTGCACTGGTGGTAGAGGTGAGTAAAATCTGTAGTTATCTCTTATTTAAAAGAAAACTATTCTATAACCAAATGCTGAGTCTAAACTCACTATCTGACTTGCCCACACTAAAGTTGTATAGCCTCATTTCGACCGAAAAATATTTCCGCCAATAATAAATAGCTCTACCAATCTAGGCCCGCCTATGCTCCATGGATTATACCCTCGTATTTCCAAAATGCTCTTTTCGATTCGTCACATTACAAGAAAGATTTGTACATTAACAGTTTCATATCCCTATTTTTTATTAGACAACACAACAGCTCTGATTTGATTACTTTCGCGATCAACAATTTTTTGTTCCGTACCTTTACACTTGATTCAGCATGCTACATGGGCACACTTGATCGGTACTGGGCATGCCGTGCGACTTAATCAGAAAAAGTCATTGTTGCAGAAAGTATTGAAGCCTTGGGGAAAACTCTAGTCGTAAACTAAATCTCTCACCGATCCATAATAAATGACAATTATTTATGCCGAAGACCGGGCAAAGTCCTACATATCTTAGGTTTTCATGAGATATAAGAGAAATTCAACACGACCACAATAGACAGAGGATTCTCTCAGGCCACAACCAAACCCGTCCAAGTACCCAACCATTTCCCTGTGATGACTACTACAGGACCAGAACAAGAATCCGAATTAGAAAACAGCTCGTGTGTGCACATCACGTACGGGAGGAGTTTATCAATGCATTTGAGCATTTCCATACGGATGGATAATTTCTGTTTTTCAAATATACCGTCGTTTTATCTCAAGATGTATATGACTTTGAGTCAGATCGGACCAATTGAGAAACGTGTTCTCTGTGAAGTATTTAGTTGGCGTTGGCATATACTTCACTCGACACACTTTGTCGTTTGACAAATCACCACTGCTACCACTGCGCTCAGCCACAATGTTTACACAAACAATGTGTATCCGAACAAACACATCAAAAAGCGGCGATGCTGAGATGTGATAAATAACCCTGAAAATCAATGATTTCAGCAAGAGCAACAGTGTGCTCACGGACTGCTCGTCTGCTCTTTCCAGAGTAAACGTGAACTTATATGTTTGAGAAGACTTTGAACTACTTCCTATGCACTTCTCAGTTATGTGATTACTAACTTTTAGCCGAATGCTTGCAATGCGACATAATATTTGGAATACTGACTTTTTCCCTTTTTTAGATGAAATTTGTCTGTAGGGTCCCGACTATTCGTACGCAAATATGCATATCCATACTGGTGTGTACTTATGTGAATATATGCATGCGTATCTTTTAGACCATCTCCGTCCAACAGTTTGTTAATTTCTGAGATGAACACGTGAGGTAGGCAATTGATTAATATCGTTGAAATTTACGTAACACGTCTCCTTCTGTCTACTCATTTAGTCGATGATATGACAGATCGCATTCTGTCGGACAAGGACAAAAGCGTTTCGTCTTTTTGATGATCACAAAAGAGCAGACATCGTAAAAGAATGGGAAACGGCGAATCCTGCTTGCTGCATTTGTTTTATAAACTCCAATTCGCCTCCTATGCGCTTCTGAATCACTAGATTTTAGGCACTTGGTCGAATCGAATGGATTCGGGCGAATAACTACACGATAGAATCTTCAGACGCGTAAGAACATCGAAGGACATTCATATCAGTGTGAGTATGTGAATACAGAAGAAATAAATCTATTCGGCGAAGCATATGGCACGACCTCAATGTGGTTCTTCATTTATGCCTAGTTGAACACATTGACACTCGTGAAACATAAGCTCTCCGTCTCTGTAGGGGTTCGCATTAGAAATGCAGCCGACCACAAAACAAACGAAACTCTTTAAGCGCCTTTATTTTCTAATTGTAGCTATTTCTCCTTAAAAAAGACAGCTACTGTTGATCACAGAGAATAATAGATTATATATATATATATATATATATATATATATATATATAAATATATCATATTCTATATTATGTACTACTATATATACATTATACTATGCACATATGTATGCATATGTATGTGTGCACATGCATATTTGTATGCATATGTGTATATGCAGACGTATATGTATGTGTGCTTGTATATATGCGTGTATGTGTTTATGTATGTATGGATACGTCCTCCATATTAGGTATAGTTGGGGTAGATGCTTAGTCAGCACACCGGAAACCACCGTAACCGTCGCCACATCGGGATTTCGTGGCCATGATTTGATTTTGATGGATATTTTATGTCGTCAAACACACTCAGGTCTCATTCAGGATCATAGCGACTTTCTATAAAGTGGCGCGCTTCATAAGTACATAGTAACCTTCAGTACAGAGATAAGAGAAGAATGCATCCTACCGTCCGAATTAGGAAGTATTCTTTCTATTTCAACTTCTTCCAAGTTACATGATTTAATAAAACTACTTAATTTTTTCAACGCACGAAAGGAAACTGTCACCGCTCAAGAAGAAATCGGGGACAATTTTCCTCGAGGCTTCTGATTCTCCATTCCCCTAACTGCTTTAGTTTGGAGCCTAAAATATAGAAGGCAAAGAAAAAAATGATTCCTGGGATGTAGAAAACCAGAATTTTATAGCCGTAAACGACTAAACTTAAACATTACAACCCAAGATCTATGGATTGTAGTGATTTCCATTTCAGTTAGTACAGTTTGCTACGAATTCAGATATGCCTGTTAAAAGTGTAAAGTACTAGGAAAATTTTTTGGACTCAGTACGAGTCGCATATGACTCACACAGTCGCGAATGTGTTAAATATTATGAATGGGCGGGTGTAAAGATGCTTGCTCATTAGAAACAAAAAAAAATTTGTCAGCTATCAGTATGTAGAAACTCAATTTAGAAAAACCCGCCAATACTTCACAAATCTCGTGGATCTCGCTGGAAGCAAGCGACCTGCACCGGCCAGCCAGCATAATTGCCGCTCTAATCGTCGTTTCGCTGCACGCTGCGGCAGCTCCACGCACCTTGGCGAAATTGCCATCGCCCACTGCCGCTCGCGCCTGCTCACCTGTGCATGGAATTGGGGACATACAAGCGTACCACACACAGCTCGAGTCATATAGTTGCCTTTACCACAGTTACACTTCACCCACAGCTCTCCTGGACCACTATGCTTTGCCATCAACATCTACCACAACTGCTATATGAAAAGTTTCGCTGCTTAATACTGCCGCCGATGTGAATACTCTCATGGGAAGTTAAAACACTAATGTTAGTTCCCTTTTGCACTTGTAAGCACATTGCGCTGCATTAAACCAAATGCTGTTCTTCGGATAGTTCATGTTCATATGAATTACCAACCAATCAATAAGTATTTCTTCATGATTGTTCTATGGAAAGAAAATCTACAAGTAGAGGTAAGTGAGAATTTCACTGAAGACTACTAACACTTGAAATGAAGAGATGAACTTAAACTTTTACCATATCGGCCCCTATTGACTAATTTGCCCACTGTCTTTGCTCTACAGGCCGGCCTTCTACCTGTTTATTCATTAGTGGACACAACAATGGACGAAGGGCAGCCAAGCAAGGAGGCATGGTTTCGAATAAGATTTGATAAGATGAACCATAACTAAATGATAGCAAAATATGAATTATTGCTAGAGTACAAAATGTACATTTATACTGAAGAACAGAATCGTATCAGTTGAGACCTAAGCGGTCAAGGAAGCTCTGTACAACTGCACGGTCTATACTCAAAAAGGACACAAAGATTCTTCATAAGCTATAAAGCAGAATCTTCATGAGTTACAAAACACGCAATCATAATTCCACCATTTTCCAACGACACCGTTAAGGCGCAAAGTATTTAGAGAAAAATGGATTACAACATTATGGTGATCTAAATAGTTGGCTTGGTACTAGACCGTTGTTACAGTTATTCAGCCGAACCTTCTTACGAAAAAAGTTCCGGCCAAACAGAATAAACGCTGACCGATCTCACTACATGTGGAAAGACGACAGGTGTGAATGTGAACCGTAAGAAAATCATGTTTATGAGAGGCTGAAATTCGCATCGCATCAATATATTCACGTGCGAATCTCTCCCAATGCTCAACCAATATATATATTATTACCGAGAAGCAAACACCGTGAACGAGTTCTCTCCAGCGTTGACCAGCGGGAAGCGAATTACGTAGGGAAATTAAGACAGCACCAAGAATATAGTGCAGAAGACAAGTAACATCTGACGCCCGTTTTTCCTACCTCGCTTCTGTTTCCAACCTGACGTATAATGCACCTCGGAAAACAGCATATTACATAGCAGAATGAAAGTGCGGACGATGCTTGGAGTGAACTGTGTCGTGCAGGTGAAACAGAAAAGCTCGAATTTCAAACAACATCGACAATCAATAATCTAATGCACTTCCTTATACACCAAAATCTTTAAAATCTGGCAGTCCGAACATCGGCTGCCAAAGGCAAGGGTTGTTAATATGTGTGTTCTAAAGTATATCAACCGCACATAAAAAAAAACCAATGGATAGATACGATATTCAGGATTCCTCACAAATATTACGAATATAAAATATGCTTTCAGTGTCCTTCAGGTGGGCAGAACTCGCTGGGAAAATCTCGCAAGCAACAGAGAAGCATGTATTGGTGTCAGTTAAAGCTGCATAACAATGAGTGGGAGGAGAAATGATACAAGCAACTGACTAGTAAATTTTTTTTTACTTCCACACGATACATATTGCTTGAACTTTAAGAATTTTAGCACTACTTCTACTTAAAGATGATTCTCCAACACATTAGACGACCCTGGTTTTCTATACGTGTTGGATTTGTTACTCATTCCCTATTTATACTCAGTGGTGCGAATAGTTCTGCGTAGGCCAGAAGTCAATACGGTGAAAAAGTTGATTCCAGAGCATACTAGGATTAAATGAGCGGCTTGACATGTGGATGTAGTGAAAAAGAGAATGAGCAGGATTTCGTGTTTATCTTTTCCACTCCACAATTTCTCCTCCTTTAACGCAAGCGACAGAAAGCTGGCTGGTCAGGATAATGGACCATTTAGCACTATTGAACACGCAAAGGAGAGGAGAATGATGTAAGAACTGGAGTCAGAGTTTCTGGCCTACGCATGTCAGAATGTCGAAAACCAAGTAGTCCGGACCCGTGGTGGGTCATAGTAACCACTATTGGGAAAGAGCCGTTATCGACTGCTTTCCAGGGGATTTAGCAAGAAAATTACAGAGCCTATTAATGAGACCTCACCACGGAGATCATAAACAAATATTACTTTCGGGTTCGTCGAGAGAATAAAACCCATTACACCAATTTTGAGCGCAAAGAGATAAAACAGAGAGTATGCCAGGGATGACTTAACTGACACGACCTTCAACAATAGAACTGGTGAGAGGTAAAAGAATTTTTATCTCGTTTTTTTAAACTAAATTACTAGAAGAGGCCACTAGAAGAAAAGATCCTAGAAGCTCCGATTGAAGTAGAAAGGTGCACATAGTGACAAGACAATAGAGAACACATCGCGTCCTGTTGGAGGAAACCGCGTTTGTCTGACGGCGCTACGGTTCTGGGGGTAGAAATTTCAATGGGAAGCGAGAAAAAAAACCGATTCATAGCATCCGAATGCCTCGTAACCATCGTGACGGAGCAGTAACTAAACCCATAGCTTGTTGGGAAAGATATGTACAATTAATGGTTCTTATTTCTCCTGTTAAATACCGTGATTACTTCAGAAATGTTTGCTCAAAGTTCGAAAGACAAGCCCACTTTCGATTCTTTCGATTATGTATGCTTTCCAATCAATTATTACTGCCACAAACGTTCTAAGATATTTAGTGAAGAGATCCTTCGATAATATAAATCCACACAGCACACAATATATTACTCCCTCTTTCAATCGGCATTTCCGATCCAACCTTTAAGAGCCTGAGTGCTACTGGACAAAGGTTAATAAATAATAACTCATCGAAAGGATCCCACAGAATCTTCAGCGTAAAAAAGAATAATTTTCAGTACGATTAAAAGAAAGATGCGTAGCTAAAGGCGACCTGTAATAAACAAATGATCGCTGGTTCGTTCGTGCACCTCGGATGCACCAAGAGTTCCATCACTCCGGGGCCTATAAGTTGGTACAAGATGACTGCGAGAGCAGCACTGACATGAAATGCCGGTAAGGCCACGATGAGTCAATGTTATAAGCCAGATATGCATCCAATCGCCTCAAAACGATGCTTAATGAAGTCGAATGTAAGACTCTGTCAAGAATTGATCAACGCCGAACGCTTTACCCTTTACACTTTAGCACTCCAAGAGCTCAACGCAACAATGATCCATTAATTACTCGACTCCTGGGAATACGCCGTTCTTGATAACATCGAGTAGGATTGCGATCGGGTCTTTGAACACGTTAATTCTAGTGCTGTTGAAAGCTGGGAGTTCGAAAGTCACCAAGAGATGTCTGTCTCCAGAAACATTCGAGCTGGTATTCCAATGTGGAGTCGCACGAGCTACAACAAGCAGCGCCAATTCACGTCCGAACATGCAATGCAGACAGGCAATAAAAGATCTTAAAGAGAGATGAGCAGCAGTTATGGCAGAAGCTGCAGAGGCTGGAAAAAGGCATTCGTAAAGCCCATCGATGTTTCGCCAAGTAAAAAACTAAGATAATTGCACTCCGACATCCAGACGGAACAGTTACAGCTTTCATAAAGGCAATAGAGAAAATCATTCACGATTATCGTTCGTGTCCCCTCAATAGATGCAATTTCCTGCCCTTTTATGAAATACAGGAGGATGGTTATGTCGTCCAACCGGTTCTCCTTTCCGAAATCCGACATGCTATTTTGTCGGTGAAAAAATCTAACACCACCAGGTTTAGACAAGATAAGCCCACAACACCTGACGAACTTTCCACCAGTCCTCATAAAAAATGGCTCGGCTCCTCGCACTCTCATAATGTAAGGCTCGTATTCAGTGGAAGACCACGAAGGCTGTATTACCGTCCAAGAAAGGTGACCTCTACCACATCGGCTACTATCACCCAATATGCTTGCGTTCTGTCTTCTACAAACTTTTCAGTCGAGTCATTTTGAACAAGATCGACAGATCAGTGGACAAACGACAACCAAGTGAGGAAGCAGTGTTTCGAAAAGAATTTAGTACGACGGACCACGTTCACACGATAACAAGACTTACTGAAGTATCGCGAGAGTCACAAGAGGTCACTCTGTCTCACTTCCATCGATTTAAAGAAAGCTCCTGACTCAGATAAGATAGGAGCAGTCATGGAAGCCCTGAAGAGTCACAGCGTCCTTACTCAGTATATATAGATTCTTCGTAAGCGATATAATAAATTGCACCACCAAAATACCAGCATTTTACAAAGACATTAACATCAACATCGACATCGAGATGAAAAGAGGAGTTATCCAAGGAGATAGCATCTTGCCAAAACTATTTACTGCCACCCTCCATAACTTCAAGCGAACATTAGAATTGGGATAACGTGGGAGTGAAAATCGATGGTCGGCAATTACACCATATTCGTTTTGCTGACGACATCGTTCTCATGACAACGGGCATTAGCCATGCGGAACCAATGCCAGGCGACTTTGAGAATGCTTTTGAAAAAAATTGGTCTACAACTAAATTTCACAAAGACGATATTCACGAGGAACAGATTGGTCAGGTATGCCCCACTCACGTTCAACAGAATGAATATCTCCAAACGCTCCAGGCACGTCTACCTAGGCCGAGAAATCAACATGATGAACTACTTAGCTCCAGAGTTGAGCAGGAAGAGGCGAGTGGATTGGGTAGCTTTCAATAGCATCAAGGATGTAGTAAGAAGAACAAAGAACAGCTGACTCCGTGCCCATCATTTAGACTTCACGATTCTTCCTGTCCTAACGTATGCGTCAGAAACTTGCTTGCTACGTAAGCAGGATGAAAGACAACTGAGCGTTAAAGAGCGCCCAGTAAAAAGGACGATACTGGGAGTATTCCATATCACACAAGTCAGGGGGATCCGAAGCCCCGACCCAAATGAAAGATAAAAAAAAATCAAAGACGCCCTTTTATACGCCAAACTGTCCAAGATAAGGTGGGCCGAACACGTAATGCGCATGAGCTACAACCGACGGACAAGAATCGTTGGTGACCTGACTCTTCGGGATGTCAAACGTACTGCAGCACGACAACAAACGCCATGGTTAGAGTTCTTTACAAAAACGCTAGAAGAAGATATGATACGCTACGAGTTCCTAAAGTGAGCAGAACCCACTGAGCTACTCTTCCACGCGGCAAGGAGAAATCGAAGATTTACTGACGCCCCATCGGGTCACTCGACGACCATCTGGACGACAGGTGATACAGGTGATCGTTATTTACAAGCATAAGGAAAAAATTTGACGAAGCCTTTATTTGCTGCAAGTTTCGTTTTGATGGAAAGTTCCCAACACTAAAGCAAGCTGGTCAGGATAAATTAGTTAATCGGCATGCAAAATATAAAAGGCCGACCAGAAAAGATACAGCCCAATGTTGGCGTTAGCAAGCATATACTCATATATGCATGAAGATGCATCATTTCGCATGTATCTTGTGAACAGATGTGCTCGCATTAAAAGGATCGGATCGCCCTCTCTGCTTCGAGTTGGTGAGGACGGATACGAGACGCAGTGACTAGGAACCATGAAGTTCTTTTTACTATTCAAAGGCGTTTTAAAAAGAAATTTCATAAATGTACGAAGTATACTATATTTCTAAGGCCAAGATTTACATATGCTTAAAAAATATAAAGTGAAAAAAAAGCTTGATGTGAAAACACAACGTTTGCATGCCAACTACGTTAATGCAAGAAAAACTTCTAATCTATAAAAAACAAACTTCATAGCTGGAGATTCAATAAAACGAAAGATAAATCACCTGTCCTAGTTTGAATAAGAACGTAAAATATAGTTCATATATTACCAGACATTGTCTAGAATTATCCAGAAGTCATTTATTGGACGGGAAACTTAAATTGTTGGTGGATCCAGTGAAGTCACCAGGTTAAGTACTTTCGCTAGTAGTTGGAACTGAGCAATTTTTAAGTTCACGTAAAAAAGAATAAGATCCTTAATACGGTAGCCTCACGAATGAATTCAAGTCAACACTTTCCAGATTGAGAAACATAATTCAATCATCCTCTCAACGGTTTACCGACTCATCGTGGCTAGGAGGTGTGCATGGGTATCGGGCCGCGATGTACAGCGGAGTGATTCTTCCCCCTGGCAAGTTCTACCATGCTAAGAAGGAGCCCGGCGTTTCCGTCAGGAAGCCCAGTTAAGAGTAAACCAATACTAGGATCCACCGCCGTCCTGACATCAAATTAGTCGCATAGTGCCAAATCCCTCTGATCCACAAGAGCGGCGACTGCCTGTGGTGGTGACGACCTGGGGGAGATTTAGGCCAGGCTCACCTCGGGGCTTCAGGGAGACACAGCGCTTAACCCGCGAAACCCCGAAAAATGAAGACTATGCTGGCGCTCGCGACAAGCAGTGAGAACGGGCCGTGTAAGTATCCAAGTAAGCAATTCAGTCATTGGTAATGAGGCAAATATTACTATTTTGCTAAGATTTCGGAAAATACTTGAACTGTTAGGATGCCGTTACTGAAGGTACTAGAACATTCACAACAGACAATATTTTAACACAATCATAATGAGGACTGATGGTAATTTCTCAATAATCAGTGCAGTTGAATTCAGAACATCACAGACTCATAGAAGAGACTTTGCTCTATTAAGCCCAGGCTCTAAGACTCTAGACTACGTTAGACTCTAAGACTCTAGACTCCGTCCCAAGATTGTAGAACCAGAATTTTTTAAAAAACTGAAAAAAGAAATTTAAGTATTTAAAAAATTCCAACGCTATTGTGACATTCGATGATCGCATCCAAAGCATATTGGATTCCTGGAAAACGGAATTTAATCCCGGTAGAATAAGAAAACTGGCATCTTGTAGGCAAAGTTCGCAGATTCTTATGGTTTACATCCCAATTAACGACTTTATGAGCTAAGATGCAACGATCTAAAGTATAAAACAGCCATTATTTTCGCAACATATGCATTACAATGTGTTAACGAATGTAAAGAGAAAATGTACATGAAGAAGGCAAGAAGTCAATGAAAATGGAACTACCTGTTGTATCTCACAAAGTCTTTCCAACTCAAGAATTCGATTATCACTTCGTCGCAACTGCTTTTCCAGCATCGTCACCGTATTTTCCAGTAGACGATATCCTTCATCAAGCGATCGTGTCGAATCACTGCTAAAGTTTAAACAGTCACAAAAAAAATTGGATAACTCGCCCAACAATATCGTTTGCTCGTTGGCCAATCGGTTGGAGGAAAGTGAAATATTCCTCCTTTTTTGGATCCGCAAATTTAATCGATCGGTTCTCGTACACAACTATAACCCAAAAGACAGATTTCCTATAAACATCGGCGTAAATAATCGACATAGGTGTATACATTCTTGCGAACAGCCCTTGTTGAGCTGATGCGAGGTTGGTACAAGTTGTCGTTCTTGTTGTTTGTTGTTGGTCGACGGCTGCCGTTTCGGCGACTTCACCTTCCTCAGAGCATGCACACCTTTTGTATAAATATATCCTTGTAATTCGTTGAAATATCTGTAGTGTTAATGAAGATCTAATATACAGTTGAACGCCATTTTGTTTGGAAAAACGGCACAAAAAACGTATTGTTGCACAAAATGCGACCAGGCTCTGAGAAAGGCGAATTCGTCGAGACGTCAGTTATCAAACAACAGCAAATAACAACAACAACAACGACAACAACAACAACAACAACAACAACAACAACAACAACAACAACTTTTCGGAAATCATGTGTTTCTATTCTGTATTTCTTGCTTATGTGAAATTTAACGGTGCCGGTGACATCACTCGGGCTGTGATCTACTTATTCCTAATGGTGATCTGGATTATGAATGTGGTTGAAATACTGTACATTATTCACACGGACAAAAAACAACAAGTGGAAATGTTCACGACTCGTAGGTCCGTGAGGCGATTAGCGGTTGCACTGCGCATGTCGTCATCTGGATTCTGGAGCACGGCATCGACGAAGGTCAGATCACCGCCGACGACAACGAGCACTATCTCGACACTGTTGACTTTCATTGCTTCGATAGGGCGATGTTCAGGATTTCCGAAGGGGTATTTCTTTGGATCTGTTACGATACATGGTTGAATCGTTTTGCCGAAAGTGGCAAACGTCCACTCGTGTCGTTAGTGAAGACCAACGATATCCATTACGCTATTTTTTGTTCGCATTACTTTTAAGCTTGGAAAATGCAGTTGTTCGGGATGTCGTGCAGCACACGTATAATCGCTGGTTTTACAACTGCTCCACGTCAAGTCCCTATTTATCGAAAAAATTAATACGCCTTGTTCCAGTAGTGCTGTTCTAGCACTCGTGGATAATCAACTATAATTACAGCAGGACCCACATGCAAATACAAAAGTCCTCTTCGATGACCGGTGCGAGAGTGCTGACGCCGGTGGAGTACAGAATTCAGGCCATATAGAAAAAAATGACGAAAATATTGTCACGCTGTGCATAAAATATCTTGAAAGCAACTATTTTCATGGAAGTCAATACATCTATTCCATTCAGGCAGCTCTAATCTATCTCTCTATGGTAAGCAGTCGGAAAAAGTTCACCATTCAGAGGAAAAAATTGTTCAAAATATACACTCTACAACTATGTTTTCCATTTATTTGGATTATTAGAAACCTTTCATAACTTCGTACACTAGAGCCGAATTAATGGATGATTTCTATGACTGTCGATAGACTTCATTGAAAACTGCGATTTCGCTTGAAGAAGAAGAAACGAAAGGAAAACCCACTCAGACATGTCGTCTTTGAGATTTCCGTTAAACACAGAAGAAATTTCAGTGTCCAGATCATCAATACTTTCGATAGTGGCGGTCGGAGCCGTACGACAAGTCGTCATTGAAAACATGGAACCGCTTCTATATAGGTACAGATGAATTTTCGTTTATGTCACTTGGATTAGAGCAAATAAGAAAGAAATGGAAGTGTATATACATATTCATGCTACAACAAAGGCAAAGCAAAAATTCAGAATTCTCAAGCAAAGATAACGGGAAAACAGGAAAATAGCTAGTGCTAGCACAGCTAGTGCTGCTCAACTACGCGACTGAGAATAAATAAAATTATGCTTAATGCTGGTAGCTGTCAGTCTAGATTTCTCTTCATTCGAAAAACGCTTTATGAAAAGAAACGAATTGGTACGTAGAGTTCAGATAGAGAAAACAGTGTTAATTGTAGTCTATAATGGAATTCCTGCTATTACAGCGCTAAATTTGAATGGTATTAGATGTCTAAAAAGAGGATTAAATAGCAGCATGGTCAGGAAAACAGCTTTGAACGAAACAAAGAAGAGTTGCTGAACAGCTCACCCTTTGGAACTACTTTTGCTGCCTTCCGTCCGATGGAACTTTTTAAAGGGATTCGAATCGGTTCTGATCGGTTCCTCAATGGGTTTCTGCAATGACGACGGACTGAGTCTTGAAGGAATTCTTCCATCACTTTGATTCCTTAATTGTGGTCTCCGAGATTCCTGATATTTCGTATGACCATCGCCTGATAAATGACGATGTCGGGGCGATGGTGACACTTCAATGCTTCTTGCATGAAGCGAAGAAGTCTCAAAAGAGCTACTATGCAAGGAGCTATTGCTATGCTTATCAACAGCTGTCGTATCTGTTGTAGGAGGTACGACGTCGACGAGGATCTGCTGTTTTTCAAACGGATTCGTTTCTTCCAAAAAAGTAGGATCGTTGCTATTATGAAGATTTTCCGTGTGTGGCGAGGATACAAGTGGGTGTTCCATTACTGCTTCCATTACATCACATTCCACTTCAGATTTCAGGCTAAAAAACACTAACTGAGATTAAACTAATAAAGCTCGCATTATGTAACATGAAGACAAGTTGTAGCTCCAAAAGCGTATTATTATCGAAAAGCTACGCGTAAATATTTTTAAGAAATCTCTAGTACTAATCAATATAGCTCTTCATTTGAGACAGTGCCAAAAAAATATGTAAAATGATATTTGTGACAATTGTTTCACTTGAATCACTTGGTTGAAACATCTTTTATGAGTACCATGAAGTTATAAATGGTGAAAATAGACAAGCATAAAATCTATGAGAACCACTACTGTGGTAAATAACGGGTGAAAGTGACAGAGCAGCGCCGTCATTTTAGTGCAAACCGACCCCCTAGCACAACAAGTACCCTAATAGTAAGATGACGTCATAACACGAACAGGAACTTCGGCCTTAACAACAAACACCAGAATATCAAAAGTAAATCCGATTCGTATTATTAACAAACTACATAATTTTTTTTCACCTTACTACATAATGTTCCGAGACTTAAACAGCACCATAGCAGTGAAAGCATTCACTACGCGAAACCCGAGTATGACTCTGGGACATACCTAGCCCTTAATTTCGACGAGGACAGGAAATTCCTACCAGATTTGTCGGAGATCAGCTCCCTCCCTTCAACTCACAAAGAGTGCCGACTGTTTGTGAAGACTGCGAAAGTCGGATCGCATAACATAGAAAAACGCATGACTTCTATTTCTTAATGACTAACATTTGAGCAGATTTTGCTTCTGTGATATATGACATACATGCTTGAAATCTCAACAGAAAATTCAGATTGACAATTTGTAAACAATCTGCAGTGTCTAGCAAGCAAAAGCATTGACGCAGAGTTGACACTGGATGAGACAGCCCGTCCATCTCAGGTAAACGTTCTACTTCTTTTCTACATATGGCTTGCCGCTCGAAAAATGTTTCGCATGAGTACCTTTCGTTTGTGAAGACAAGAAATAAGAGTATAATGTTAACATTTAATTTGCTGGCTATTACAATTTTTCACGGCAGGGTATTATGTTAAATACAATCCCACTGATGGGTGGTGACTGCTGGCTGATAGCACTGGTAGATAGACAACTAGCTAAGAGACAGGGGAAATGAAGGACCCGCAAGGCATGGTGGTGAACGCGTTAGTTCCCCGAAAGGGTAATAGCGCGTTCGTTCCCCACCGCAGACACCTGCGGTCCGGAGTTCTGCAAAATATCTGAGTATCATTAAAATACTCTGGAAAGGTTTACCTATATTGTCCCTTTTGTGGTTGCTTTCGAAATAATTTTTACCTAGGAGTAAAATTTGCAAAACAGAAAACACTAGCATCGGCGAGCTGCTTCTTTATCATTTCACGACTACGTGCAGTGATTTGAATATCCACGTTGCTGTACGCTTCGAGCGCTACATCTTGATGTTAATGCGCATCTCAAGTGCGCCCCCACTGCACACCGTCCGATGGGCCTGTCACACCAAAATGGCCAAAGTCGTAGAAAGTTTGAACCTTTGTATTGTAACAACTATTTAGTGCACAGGATTGACCAAACTGCTTCGCTTTCAATATTTTCATGTAGATATATCACTTTCTGATCACAATACAGACTTTTTTCGGCCAGCATGTCCCACATAAAAGTCCCAAGTTAGCCTTTTATTTACTGTCTGGTGTAATTTTTCACAGCAGGGTAGCATGTGAACTGCACCACCAATGATGTTGAGAGAACAATTTTCTCCACTACCATTTTTGGAAGCTGTAACTGTTCTTTCTGAGCATCGGAATGCAATCATGTTGCTCATGTAATTGGCAAAGTTTCGATAGGCTTTACGAATGCTTTCTCTAGCCTCTGCAGCTTCGACCATGACTGCCGTTCTTCCGTCTTTAGGATTTTGTTTGTCGCCTGTCTGCATTATTTTACAATTTCGGACATGAGTCGGTGGTTGCCACGGCTACAGCGACTCCATACTGGCGTATCAGCTCGTTTCTTTTGGAGAAGTCTCTTGGTGAATTTTGAACTCTCAATTTTCGTAGTTCTAACGTGAACATGTTGGATTAGCCGATCGTATTTGTCGTCGATATCAGCAATAACGGCATGTTCCGAACAACCGACTAATAATCTGAGTAAATCTCGGTTTATGATAGTTCTGGGATTTCGTTCCTTTAAACCTAGGGACTTCCTCTATTTCCCGTGAAAAATGGAGTGTTGCACGAAGGACGCGATGGTTTGCTCTCAAGTAGACTTTAAGGAAAACAGCGAGATCAATTAGTTAAAATCTTCGATTTACTAATGCTCTGTTTCACTCCACGGGGAGACTTCCGCGTCGAGCGTTGAGATCGGGGCATGTTCCAAGGAACAGTTCTTCTCCGGTCTCAAAGACGGCGTTGAATGAGCAGGGTCTTCTCTTCTTAGTCAGTTCGATTACGTCTTGCGTAATCCTTCTACCTGCACGATCAATTCCTCCTTTGAGGAAACAGATGCAAGTGAACGTGCATCGGAGGTCCCGCTCGTAACCTTAGTTCTATGCGATTAAGGCGACTTAGAATGTCCGTGAGATTTTAGCAGCCTCTTCATAGTCGTCCCTACCCAACGCTGCCGAAACGAGGGCTCTTTCGCGTCAGGGAAATGAGGCCCGTTTGTCTCGTTGTGTATGGCGTTTGATCGCACATACAGCTCACTCAGCTCTGAAAACAAAGGCAGGTATATTCCCGGGTAGTTCCAGTCTCATCCAGAGTAGATGAAGGAGGTCATTTGTTGGAAGCGACTTCTAGCTGATGATGTACTTTTGTTACTAGATTGCGGGATTTTGGCCAAACAGATCCCTAGAATAAATACGCATAAACGAGAACATACCCACGCGGGGATACATGAATACGTCCTCGTAAAAATTGAAGGTATGTGTCAAATCCACGGAATGGAAACGAGAGTCCATCCCCTTTATCCACCTACGCCGTAGTGGACCTAAACATAAGGTCGCTCTTAGTTCGCGAATAACTCCTGTCACCCATCTGGGGCCACGCCATGTTGTCTCGCAACTAGCTAGCCAGAGATCTCTGTAAGCAAGATCCGTAGAGATTGAACCTATGTTGCAAAACACTTTCAGATATTGAGAAGTGATAGCAATGTGGTTGGAAACACTAACACATTGCAAATAGTAACGTGCATCTTCCTAGAGAGATAAAGAAAACTCTCTTCTATAACTTGGTCATGTTCCCGATTCTTCAAGTTATTCAGAAACGTTCACTACGTGCTGACTGTAATGTGTTCGAATGGTGGAAGAGTTGCATCAAGTACAATATATATATATATATATATATATATATATATATATATATATATATATATATATATATATATATATATATATATATATATATATATATATATATATATATATATATATATATATATATAAGGCCCATCTTTCGCATGTACTGTGCGGATGCGAGGACTTCTCGCATTCAATTCGTTTCCTCGCGCCCATCATCCATGAAGGTCTTCTAACTTCTCGTGTGGCTTCGGCTGCTGCTTAAGGATTTTCATTTAATCTTGAATGTCGTAGAATGCTGGTCGAGTCGATTCTCCCAGACCCTTGAGATAGTGTTCTCACCTGGATTGCAGAAAGTGCACTTTTCCTGTACAAATCTGTACGACTTTCTCCACCATAGATGGAGGACAGGCTTGGTAGGCGGGATCGAACTAGCACCGTGCTCGTGGTGATCGGCATCACTACTGCTGTGCTATTCGACCCCTTGTTAGTATATGGTGTGTTTAAAATCTAGTATTTAACATTTAGGGAAAATTACTGAGTAAAGTATAATATTCTCGAAGGCCTTGGTCCGCTGCTATCACCACCGATCAAACAGTACCAAAGTATTCATAACTAATATTTCAAAACCCACTTACCTTTAACATCGGTATGACTAATCAATTTGTCTTCCCTTGATAGGCTTACACGAGGTTGATAAATATTCCTTATTTTCGGCTAACGTTTCAAGATCTTCGATAATCCGCTCTGAGGAAAACGAAGACATACAAACGTTAGCCGAAAATAAAGAATATTTATCAACCTCACGTAAACTAGATGCAGTCATGGAAGCCCTTAATAGTCAAGAAGTCCCTACTCAGTACATAAAGATTCTTCGTAAGCTGTACAAAAATTTCATAACCAAGATATCACCACTTTGCAACGATATTAGCATCGACGTCAAAAGAGGGGTTAGGCAAGGCGATACTATCTCGCCAAAAATTATTTACCGCCACCCTCCAGAACGTCATGCGAACACTGGAATGGTCGGCAGTTACATCATCTTTGCTTTGCTGATGATATCGTCCTTATAACACCAAACATTAGCCAAGCGGAACGTATGCTTCCCGACTTTGATAAAGTCTGTGGAAAAATTGGTCTTCGATTAAATCTCACAAAAACGATGTTCATGAGGAACGGATTGGTTTCGCATGCCCCATTCACGCTGAACGGAACGAATATCTCCGAATGCTCCAGTTATATCTATCTAGGTCGGGAAATCAATATGATGAACGACCTAGCTCCAGAACTGAGCAGAAGGAAACGAGCCACTTCGGGTGCTTTCAAGAGCATCGAGGATGTAGTGTGCCCACCTTTTCGACTCAACGGTACTTCCTGCCCTAACGTATGCGTCAGAAACTTGGTCGCTGCGTAAGCAAGATGCAAGGTCACTTAGCGTTATGGGACGCGCAGTCGAAAGGGCGATGCTAGGAGTATCCCGTTCCGCACAAGTAAGGGAAGGGATCCGAAGCTCCGATATGCGTCGACGATCAAAAAATCAAAGATGCCGTTCTGTACGCCAAACAATCGAAGATAAGGTGGGCCGGACACGTAATGCGTATGAATGACAACCGATGGACAAGAGCCGCTAATGACTGGATTCCTCGGGATGTCAAACGTACTGCAGGAAGACCACCGACCCGATGGTCAGAGTTCTTCACGAAGAGCCTAGAAGAAAGATATGATGCAATACGAGTCCCTAGGGCGGGCAGAACCCACTGGGCTACTCTTGCACGCGACAGGGAAAAGTGGAAGATTTACTGGCGCCCGCTCGAGTCACTCGACGATCAACGGGACTACACGTGATACAGGTGATCTATGATCGGCTAGTTCTGCTTAGCTACCAATTATCTTGATTTGTTCTTTAATGGTTAATAATGCCTGATATTCTTTCTTCCGAATCTTTCCAAAACATCGACAAAGAAACATTCCACTCTGCAGCAAACACCAAAACCGACTTTTTTATTAACTTAGGCACTGACCAATAATTCACCGATTTTCTTCAATGAGCAAACACGACGCTGGTATTATAGTATTTATTGACACACAACAGCTGATGTTTCGGCGATTTCGCCTGCCACAGAGCCTGCCAAAGTAAAACTGGCATGCAATCTACTGAGCCAAATGCTTTTTTTATAAACTTAGGAGATAAAACTTCAAACAAAAAATTTCATTCGCGTAATAAACACCTTCTTTTAAACAACCACATTTTGTTTGTTGCAAGTCTTCCAGTTAACTGATTTAGACCAGCAGCCGAGAGTCTTATGTGAGTGAGGAAAGTGACTGGGTCGGGTCACAGAATCAGCCTGAGGTATGGCGCTAGGTCACGCGTGCTCACAGGGGACTCCTCCTTGCGGCTCATTTTTTGGATTCTTGGAATTGATCCAAAACGCTTCAAGAATTTTACGCGCTGATGTTCTGGATTTCTGTGCGAGGATGATGACTTTTAGTTCAAAATCTCCTCGTTTATGATGGTGTCCTATGAGCGCGTAGTGGAGTGCTTGGTTCCAATTTAAATTTACCGACTAGCTGTTCTTTTAAACGGACGTATACCCGGTTGGTTTAGTAGATTGAATGTCAATCTAACCTTTCTAGGCTCTGCAGAAGGCGAAACCACCGAACGTTAGCTATTGTATGCTAATAAATGCTATAATTCCAATTTATATTTCACCTGGAGGGCGCCGTGTGGCGCAGTGATCGAAGGTGCCCTGCGACACACACTTGATCCCCGCGCCCGTGGGTCACCAAGCCTCCTATGCTTCCGTAGTCGGCAAACTGGTACTGGACTTGTCTGGGAGGATAGCAGAAGTGGCTCGATACATCGGTAGGCACTGCGAGTCATTGTAAAGGCCAGATATGCATTCCATCACCTCGAAACGATGCTCAATGAAGTCGAATGTATGGCGCATCCTCAGGGACTGATCAACGCGGATAGCTTTATCCTTCTTTTATTTCACCTGGAAGCACTATAAGGTACAAGTCTTTTTTTATCAATCACAGCTGGAAACCAGGTTTGAAATCGGAATTGCTTCACCTTCATTGCTAATAAACGACTGATCACTCCTTAATTCCCTAGTTGGACACTTTAACTCTCAGCTTCCAATCCGCATAAAAGCAACGATTATGTATGTCTAACATATAGGCAGCTACGTGTTATTCTGTGTCGAGGACGTATGAAACCGTGGAAGCGCCTAGCTTTTTCATCGCATACTATGTGCCTCGATATCTTTTCTTACAATCTATTTTGCCTTCAGAAATTACCTTTTATCCTTTAATTTTTTATTACGCTCACCTTTCCAATGATTTAGTTGTCCAGTAGTTTTTGCGCTTATTTCTTAACCCTTTTTATATTCTACTTCTGCATGTACTATACATCATCCCATGATTTTTATAACAAGTGCAACTTTTTCTGCGCGAAGCCAGAAAAAACTCTATCATCAAAATAGACAGCTGTAAAACTTTAGTACGACACTATACGATGTGATTAAAAAATATTTCGGTTTTGTTTTGTCCGATCCCACACAACCGTCGAAGTGATTGGAAATAAAACAATAAATTCTTGATCAGCATTGAACAGACTGAAATCATACCGTAGCCAGACGAAATAGATTTCGTTTTCCCCACTGAATGCCCAAGTGTATCAGATGAGGACAAGATGATGAAGAAGGAGCATTCGGTAACGATGGTGAGGACAATGACCAGAGTAGAAGTTACATTGTCCAAAATAGTTGGATTAAAATAAATGATCCTGCTTGAGTGAACAGAACTGATACATAAGTAATTCTCAAGATCAAATTTCTATTATCTTCAGCATTCATCAATTATTCGCTGTTTTCCTGATAGGTAAACACATGGTTGTTGTTATAGCTTTTATTCACAAAAGCTGACGTATCGGCAGACTTCGCGGTGTTTAGAGCCTGGAAACGTCAGGGAATGCAATCTGCTCAGTCAAACACCCTCATAACCTCAACAGAAAAAAGCAAGAAACCTAGATTTCAATCACGCATGGCTTCCTCCCTTTCTGTGATTCTCCACTAAGTATTCCACGTGGAGACCAACCGTTCAGAGTTCACACGAATTATCGTTCAGAGACATTGTGTGAGATCATGCGTGATAAGCAGGCAATCCTCCCGGTGGCTCATTTTTTGGAATCTTGCAATTAATGCGGAACGCTTCCAAAGTTCTGCGCGCTGAAGTTTTCGATTCCTGTGCGAGGACAGCAACTTCTACTTCATAGCCTTTTTCATTGTCTCTTTGTGCTATGGCGCACAGATGAGAAATTGGTTTAACTCTCTATCGCTAGGATAAATTATGCAATTTTGCGCTGTGCACAGATGGTCGTACAAACAGTTGTGAACTAGACGGCGTGTGTTCGGTGGTAATTCAATCAACGCTACCGATTTCTCTAAACCAGCCCTTTTTTGAGCAATGTTTTGTAGCTGCATTTATTTCGATGGAAATGAAGAGCAAGACAAACGGGACATTATTCTCGATAGAATTACCATTAGGACGTGGGTTTCCTCTACACCTATCCCGAGGAGCTAAAGTTGCGTAGGCATTGGAAATGACTATTTTCTGCGGCAATTTCAGGTATCCTTTCTTCAGCTCTCTTCTTGTACACACACTGGTGACTGTTCAGAACATCTGTGCGACAAGCGTAGTTTTTTGTGTGTGAGTTGCGAGAGAAGAGCTATTGAACCCAGTATGTTATTGTTACTTGGCTTTCCGTACCAACTGATGACGTAGCCTTTTATAGACAGGTTAATTTGAATGTTCAGAATTGGAAGCCAGTTTTTCTTTCGGTTTCTTTCTGGTAAACTTAATGCATTCTGACTATTCGTTCAACAACTCAAAACAACTGTCCATCTCCTTTTGTGTGGAGCAGATGACGAAATAATCATCTATATATCTACAATAGAGTAACGGCTAAAGAACGCCTACTGGTGCTTCTACCTTAGACATAAAAGTAATGGCAAGCCTTGGTGCCACTCGCTATTCCATAGCCAACTCTCGATCCAACTTTGTGAGAGAGACTCGTTGCCTATCAATTTTAACTCCATGCGGTTGGTCTCCACTTCGAATACTCAGTGGACTCAAAGAAAGCCGTGAAGAAGACGTTTCTATTTTGCTAACTATTTTCTATATTGTTAATACTGCATCATTATTATGTATTATTATGTATTTTACCAATTCTCTTTTTTAGCTAGCTATCTTCCAATGTGAGTGAAATCTAGGATTCGTTGTTTTTCAGTTGGTGTTATGGAGGTAAATTATTGACCATATTGTAGTCAACTTTATCTTCCCAGGCTGTTAAAAAGGCGAAATCCGTCAAAACGCCAGCTTTTATGAATAAAGAGTATAATAAAAACATCGTGCGTCCTTATGAAGAAAATAGCGAATTAGCACATGATCTCATAAATTCTTTATGGTTCATCTTTTGATTTGTAAGAGAGACCGATAGATACGGGAAAAAGAAGCATGAGTCATACCAACACCTAACTAGTGAAGAGATGAAAAGAACCATTGGTCTCTTATCTCAAATGAGAATCCCTAAACTTCCAAAACTGAAAGACTATTGGAGAAGTTGCTCTATTTTTTAAGCGTAGTCATCTTCTCCCACGAATCTCCTCATATGAGGGATCTCGAGCCGGTTAGTCGCGAGGCTACGTGGCGCGTCTTCAGGTGGCGGATAGGGGGGTTAATCGCGGACCAAAAGCGACCTTTTCTTCCCTAAGACGCAGGTGGGTCCAGGGGATGGACTCCCTGTTTCTGCTGCGTCGATTTGGCACATACTTCCTGCATTTACGGGGCGTATTAATGCACGAGTGTGTGGGTGCGTTCTAGTTTATGCAGACTGCATCCTACGAGTCAATTCGGCCAAAAGCCTGCAATCAAGTGACATAGAAATACGTGGGAGGCGGCTAGGAGTCGCCTCCAACAAATAAGCTCCATGTCCACTCTGGGCGAGCCTGGCAAGCTACCCGTGAGTATACCCAGCCTCCACGTTCAGAGCCCAGCAAGCTATAAGTGGGCATCAAAAATGCTAAACACAGTAAAAAAAACGGGCCTCATTCCCCTGACCCCAAAAGAGCCCCCCAATTTCGCAGCGTTGGGTAGGACGAGTACGAAGAGGCTGCTAAAATCTCAGGGCCAATGGAAGCTGCCTGAATTTCAAAGAACTATGGTGACGATCTATACCTACAATGCACGTACACTTGCATCCGAGTCCTCGATAGCAGACTTGTTGATGCAAGCAAGAAGAATAAGGTACGACGGTCATTGGCCTAGGAGAAACGAGACGACGCCATCCATTCAACGCCGTCTATGACACCGGAAAAGAACTCTTCTTTCGAACATGCGACAGTAGAGGAGTCGGCGGCGTCGGCTTTCTCGTCAACACGAGTTTGTCCATTAACATCGATTCATTCGAACAACTTACAACCCGAATCGGACGTTTACGACTAAAAAGATGTGGAGCAATTCCGGCTTTGACAATCTTTGTCGTTTACGCGCCGACATCAAACTATGACGAAGAAGAAGTCGAAGCATTCTATATGGACTTGGAGAATTCTACAGAGAAGACAACACATTCTTCAAGGTCATCATTGGAGATTTCAACGCCAAGATTGGACCAAGAAGAACGTCACATTGGGACCCACGGATTAGAATGGAACGAACAGGGTGAGCGGCTGTCTGAGTTTATCATGGCGACCAAGACAATCAATGGTAACTCACAATTCCAGAAGCCCCACCCTCAGCGCTGGAAATGGGAGTCTCCCAATGGAGAGTACCATAACGAAACAGACCACATCATAGTAAATAGAAGGTTTTGCCTAACCGATGTCGCTGTTGTCCCAAAATTCTACGTGGGATCAGACCACCGTCTCCTTCGTGCAAGATTCTATTTCTCGCGCAAGGGAGAAAAAAAGCCGCTAAATTCAAAAACCGAAGTCTCAGAACCACCGCAAACTGGGAGTTACTCAATTGATTAGTTGGCTGTTGGGAAGATGCCGTTGTCGATAACATCGACGAAGAATACGATCGGCTCATTCAACATCTTCACGTTAGCGCTCTGAAAGCTGAGAGTTCGGAAGTCACCAAGCGACGTTTGTCTCTAGAAACATTCGAGCTAATACGCCAGCGTGGAATCGCACGAGCTGCAGGCAACCGCGAACCAACGTGGGAACTTGCAAAGCAGTACAGACAGGCGATAAAAGAAGATCTTAAAGAGAGAAGAACAGCAGTAATGGTCGAAGCTGCAGAGGCTGGGAAAAGCATTCTCAAAGCCCACCGAAGCTTCTCCACACTGGCTCGGTTCTTCACATGTTACCCTGTCCGAATGCAAGGTCGCTACCCACTGGAAGACCAGCAAGACCGCGTTATTGTTCAAGGGTGACCTACAGGATACCTGCAACTATCGTCCAATCTGCTTACTGTCTGTCGTCTACAAACTTTTCACTCGAGTCATCCTAAACAGGATTGACAGAACACAGGACGAAGGAGAGCCATGTGAGCAAGCAGGGGTTTCGAAAAGGATTTAGTACGATGGACCACATCCACACGGTAACAAGGCTCATTGAAGTATCGCGAGAGTACAAAAGACCGCTCTGTCTCACCTTCATCGATGTACAAAAGGCCTTTGATTCAGTCGAGATAGAAGCAGTTTTGGAAGCCCTGGATGGTCAAGGAATCCCTACTCAGTACATAAAGATTCTTCGTGAGCTGTACAAAAATTTCACAACCAAGGTGTCACCATTCTACGACGATATTATCATTTACGTCAAAAGAGGAGTTAGGCAAGGCGATACCATCTCGCTAAAACTATTTACTGCCATCCTCCAGATCGTCATGCGAACATTGGAATGGGATAATATGGGAGTAGAAATCGATGGCCGCCAGTTACACCATTTTCGCTTTGCTAATGACATCGTCCTTATAACACCAAACATTAGTCAAGAGGAATGAATGCTTACCGACTTTGATAAAGCCTGTGGAAAAATTGGTCTTCGAGTAAATCTCACAAAGACGATGTTCATGAGGAACGGATTGGTTTCGTATTCCCCAACCACGCTCAACGGAACGAATATCTCCGAGTGCTCCATTTCTGTCTATCTAGGTCGTGAAATCAATATGATGAACGACTTAGCTCCAGAGCTGTGTAGAAGGAAACGAGCGGCTTGGGGTGCTTTCAAGAGTATCAAGGATGTAGTGAAGAGAACAATGAACACCCGACTCCATGCCCACCTTTTCGACTCAACGGTACTTCCTGCCCTAACGTATGCGTCAGAAACTTGGTCGCTGCGTAAGCAGGATGAAAGGTCACTTAGCGTTATCGAACGCGCAGTCGAAAGGGCGATGCTAGGAGTATCCCGTTCCATACAAGAAAGGGAAGGGATCCGAAGCTCCGATCTGCGTCGACGATGAAAAATCAAAGATGCCGTTCTGTACGCCAAACAGTCGAAGTAAGGTGGGCCGGACACATAATGCGTAAGAATGAAATCGATGGACAAGAGCCGTTAGTGACTGGATTCCTCGGGATGTCAAACGTACTGCAGGAAGACCACCGACCCGATGGTCAGAGTTCTCCACAAAGAGCCTTGAAGAAAGATATGATGCTCGACGAGTCCCTAGAGCGAGCAGAACCCATTGGGCTGCTGTTGCACGCGATAGGAAAAAAATGGAAGACTTACTGGCGCCCGCTCGAGTCACTCGACGATCAACGGGACTGCAGGTGATACAGGTGATACAGTGATCTTTAGTCAACGTTAGCAATCAAGTTATACATATGAAGAGTTACTGACTCCTCTCCATTTGGCCAACAATGCAACATATAATAGCCGAGACAAATTGTTCAAGGTCAGTTCGCTTACTGATCTTGTTAATAGGAATTGCAAAAGAGTGCACAGATTATAAACTGTGGAGCTTGCAGAATCACAATGGTTTTAATTTTCTGAATATAAATTTTGAGTAGTAATTGTACAGTAACGACGCGTTTTGCACAGTGATCGGAGCTGCACCGGAATGTAAACGTGGCTCGCTGGTTCAATGACATAAAGCTGGCCTATCACTCCTTCCACCCATCGGGATTGTTAAAACAACGACTTAGCACATCGGTACGTCCCCGTGAGTCACCGTATAAACAAAATCTGCATTCAGTCACCTTCGCGATGCTCAGAGGAGTGGAATACATGGGAGATTAATCAACACTGGACGTTGTTTTATCCTTTTTCTTTTCAACTGTACAGTAATGAGGGTGTGGGTCGGGTTGTGATGACTGTTAACGTTATGTAGGAAGTGTTTGTTGTAAGAATTAAAGAATACGACATAAATATTTGTGAGTGCAACGTTCTTAAAATCACTGAAATACCAAAAGTACCACTGAAATCTTGTAGGAATAAAAGCTGACAGCATATAGTATTTCCAAATATTTCCAAAGATTCACTGTAAACAGTGATGAACACATTGCGTGCACACATGGTCCATGAAAATACTACACACACGTCTATACAAATTCCCTTGGTTTATCCTCATACTATTTATCATCTCATCGTTGTGAGAAAATAGCCCTACATTTCGAACCTCAGTGTGCCGGTGCGGCAGAAATGTTGGCACTCCCCCAAAAAATTCAAATCATAGTAACAGAACTCGTCCGAGAAAAAGTTCCTTTGTAAACATATTAAGTGTATGGAGCACCCTTACACGGGCAACATTTTGCATAACTTCTGTTCAATAAACTGTCGATAAAATGTGGGAAGTGTGGCGCAAAGCTCTAAGCGGAAAAATAAATAACCGGAGGCAACACACATTACAACGAATGCATACCGTCGCATGTGTTGTACCCTATCAGTGGGTATCCATAGAAACTGGGGATAAACACTCTAAACATGGAAATAAGAGAGGAGATAAGATTTTTTACTAATAAAATACCTGAAGAACAACATAGAATACAGGAATTATATCTCGCGATTGCAGGTAAAATCGTTATAGAAACAAAAACCTCAGGGTTGATAGACTATAAACAGCGCGAATTTGGACAAGTGTAGTACAGACTATGCACTCCGAAGTCCCGATAAGATGTAAGTAACAAATACTTAGAAGGATATTTGGAATGCTTTTTGACCCAAATATTCCAGTAAAATGAAATCATTATCTCATCTATCTATCAACATCTCAATAAAATCAAAAAGCGTTTATTAGCATAGAAATGAAGGAATTAGAAAATGAAAGGAAATATAAGACTAAAGAATCTCGCCTGGTCAGAATGCAAACAGTTATACAAAAATATTCAGCTAAGAAGTAGTCGTATCATGTTATGGATACCCTTATGCATTAAGAATATACTGACCTGGTCATTTGTTGCTCCTGGACTTTTTGTTTGACCTCGATTAATTTTACAATTTCTTCACAATCCTCTCGTTCATCAAGGGAACGATAGTCCGGTTTCGTCACCTAAGGAAGCGTACAAGGATTTTTTGCTTCAATACCTTTCCGTGATACACAAGACATCATTCTCACTAGTGAGCAAAACATTCATTTATTACTTATTATTATTTCAACATCCATTCAATAAAACCACCAAGATTATCGATATATAATTCCTGCAGAAAGTTTTAATAACGCTATTCACTCGTATTCTGAAATTTATCTGAAAAAAAGGAAACAGTCCGCATAGCGTTGCAGTATGGCACCCATTAAAAATCAAATCGGGATCTGTCAAAATGAGTGTTCAGCTTCAGAACAAAGAAAAAACAGAACAAGAAGAAGAGAAAACCGCCTCATTTGACTTGACACATCCGCGTTCGTGTTGGTTTTTTAACCTTTTTCACGACCACGCACATTGAATTCATATATATATATATATATATATATATATATATATATATATATATATATATATACGGTGCTGTACGTCACGGACGGTAAATCTTGATTGCAATGGGCATCAGAGTCTCCAGAAAATCAGAACTTTGTTGTAATAGAAAAATAGAGTCTATATCTTATTAGCAATGATTTTCAAACATAAGCTGTAAATAGACATTCATTTAACCTCGGTATGAATGATCAATGTACCTTATTTCATTGACAAGGTAACACGAGATTGTTACCAATCATTTAATCGGCTATTCCGATGTTTCGTCTTCATCGGGGCCGATGATCAGACCCGATACGATGAAGAAGACACCACATCAAGAAGGCGATCGGATCATCCGCTCTAATGAGAACGAAGACGTGGGGACGGTAACCGAATAAATGATTGGTAAACAACTTCGTGTCGGCTTATCAATGAAAAAAAAGGTACATTGTCAATGGCTTAATTTCAACTCACAAAGTTTGCCACAAGTTGAGACATGTTGATTTATAACCATAAGGTTGACGAGTTATGAGCAAAACTCGTAAACCCAAGTGAGCTGACACCTGAGGTTCTACGCTTCGCTCATATCTCAGAGTCCCTATGGTTGCATACCACATCGTAACCTGCCATAAAAAAGAATACGCAAAAAATAAAAGTTAAGACATGTTGATTTAAATATGAAACTATTTAAATAGGCAACTACTATCGCAACATATGCGCTGAAATAAATACACACAGTCCATTAAGTGTTAAGAATGACATTTTTCGCTAACTTATCATAATCCATTTTATTTGCATTAACAACATTTCTGACATAATAAGTACCACATAACATAAGTAATACCACATAACTTCCAAATAAAACAAGTTGAACTAACCTTAGATAAAAACCTAAACTTCATCTCGTTGTTAAGATCAGAGGTGATGAGCTTGGGACTGCCTGATCGCCCCCTCAAATGCACAGGTTTTGAGGTTGTATTCAGCTGGCCTGTAATACCACACGATTTGCTCCCATTCCAGAGAATGACAATGTTTTCGTACAAACTACTTCACGTCAAACTTCACTAACCAGGTCGCAGTTGCAGTTCAACAGGCATAGCATCAAGTCCCGCACGCCATTCAGCCAGTGAAGCAGCTGGTGTGGGACCTCGAGTAGGTGGATACAATTCCGGATGGAAATGATCTGTCTAAAGCTAGTCCGCATAAAAGTCATATGTATAAGTCGTATCCATAAAAGGGCGCGTGTGGTGCAGTGGTTGAAGGTTCCACTACAACACACACGTGGAATCGATCCCCACACCCATGTGCCACCAAGCCCTCCATCCCTCCGGAGTCGGCAAACCGGTACCAGACCTGTCTGGGAGGCAGCACTGGCTCGATATATCGGTAGGCCACCGCGAGTCATTGTAAAAGCCAGATATGCATTCAATCACCTCCAACGATACTTAGCCAAGTCGAATGCATGGCGCATCCCTCAAGGACTGATAAACGCCGACAGCTTTATCTTTTTTTATCCACTCTACAAAAATATAAACACGTGTTACACATTCCTTTGAACCTCGTTCTCGCTTCGATGTTAACCCTTCGTGGCAGCGTCATTATAGCAATGCATACGATAAGCCAAAATTGAAATCAATGTTGATTGAAAACATTTCTGCCTGCTGTTTAATTTGCCATAGTTTTTTTTGCACTACTTTCCGCATTTAGTAGATAGCTGATTCAACACAGAAATGTGATACTACCTCCCAACGGTTTATCAGCTCGTCGTTGCTGGGAGGTGTTTACGGGTGTCGGAATGCGATACACGGCGGAGAGATCCATCTTCCCGGCAGGGTCTCCCAGGTTGAAAAAGAGTCCGGCGTTTCCATCAGGAAGCCCAACTAAGAATAAACCAATACCAGGGGCCCGCACAACCAGTGAGGACGGACCAGCCTAGTATCCAAGTGATGTCACACTAAGCGTGGTCAGTGAAAAGCTATCCTGAGAATTTGGTAATTTACAAAAAATTGTTTTCCACGTTAGTTTGCCTTCTCACCGATGGAGCTCCTACCAGTGAGAACGGTACTGTGAAGTCATCCTAGAAAATGTTTGTAGTGAGGAGGGAGCTGGGAAATTTCGAAGCTGGTGTACACGTTGCGTGATCAACAATGTGCCACCACACTTGACTGAGCACCTTTGCGAATATTTCCGATTCTCAACTCCGTAATGATTGAAAATCGGTGAATACAGACGATAAACAGAAATTCCCAGATTTACTCAACATGTTGTAGAAGAGGTCGGATGGCGAACAAGACTTTTTTGAGCAGAAGAGTTGGAAGTGTTTTAAAAACATGGAAAAACAAACAGAGGAGAAGAGAGAATATGTGGAATATAAAAATAGAAACTATAGTAACTACTCTTTAAAAAGTTCCTATTTCTATGTTACCTTATATACTCTACAATAACTGTTTTACTTGTAATCTTTATACATTCATTCTCGCACATTCTGTAAAGTGTCTCTTGACGATCATTTCATGCAGTTGTCTCGCAGGCAGTTGGAAAGGGAATCAGCAGCAGTCAGGTGAATGTACTTTCCAGCATCTGCCGTCCCAAAGAAGTTTCCGAACAAGCACCTGCGCCCTTTCACATGTAGCTCTATCAGAATTGTGCTAGTAGAAAAAAAAACCATTAGAACCTTTCTCTAGGCGCTGCCTTTAGTTTCCTCTGGCAAAGCTCCACCCACTACAGAAGTAATACATGCAGCCCATCGGCATTCATCTTCAAGTGTTCGCAGCGTTCGTCCGGTCTTCATCCAGTCCCTTAGTTCTTCAGTGCTCCAACTCTAGTGTCCGCCTAGCTTCCTTCAAGTGTATCACTTGTTCTCATTTTAACCTCGCTCGTATCCACCCACCTTACATATCGTCATATATCACATATTATTATTGTATCGTTGTTGTTACTATAAACTAATATAACCCAAACTCGAGGTTGTCCACGGCAGTTACGGAAAAAAAGTCCCGCGTGGCGAATTCATATAAAGTCGAGCATTCCACGTACAGATGGCGGACAAAAGACAAATTCGACCAACTCCCTAATCCACTGACCACGTAGCATAGAAAAGAGTAGAAAGACACTTGGAAAAAACAAATTATAGAGCGGAAAACACAAAGAGATGGGAATGGTCATCTTAGGAATGGGAGGAACACAGCGAACTCTCTCTATTGATAATTCAAAAGACCGACTTTCTATAAAATTCGGCATAGATAGCTGACATATTTATTTATACGATCTTGTAAACTGATCTTCTTAAGCTGGTGGGAGGTTGGTATAGGTCTTCGTTGTCTTCGTTGTCGTTGTTGTTGTTGTTGTTGTTGTTGTTGTTGTTGTTGTTGTTGTTGTTGTTGTCATTGTTGTTGGTGTTGCTGGTCGATGGCTGACGTTTCGGCAATTTCGCCTTCTTCAGAGCCGTGCTGTTTCGAGTGGGATTGCAGTCCCATTGGAAGTGGTTGACGAACTTCAAAGGGGCAATACTCGTTTGGCGATAAGTTTGGCGAATATGCTGAATAAGACCAATTTTTGCCGTTCTCGCGAATTTCATGGTTTGGTTCTGTAGAGTGTAGTCGGACGTTGTAATGTAACGTAACGGCTAAATTTCCATTGTTTAATACTGAGCACACACTGTGGAGTCTTTCGTGGAGTTCCTGAAAATGTCTGCATGGCGTATCCCACCGAATGCTTTATCCTTCAAAAGCCTAGTTCTTCTCCCAATTATCGAACATTGTACGCTAATCTGGTACAATTAACGTCTTCAAGTGGGTGTCGATGCCTGCACATCGTCAGCAACTTTGTTTTTTCCTTCATGGCCACCACTTTTATCACTGAACATTTGAGATTTACGATGTAGGAGCAGCTACCAAATTCAATGTTGAAGTCCCAAGTGTATTCGCAGCTTTACTTTCAAGTGTCGTTGGAAATACAATGAAGATGCCATCTTGTGAACTATTTCCTTATTTGTTCCTATTTAGCTTTCTTTCACATGTTCCGACATCGTCCATTGTGCTTAATATTTAGAGAGACTGTTGTTTGAGAATTTTTAGCCTTCTTTATGAATGTCGTAAAACGCAGGTTAAGTCGACCCTTCATAGAATCCTAGGATAGCCATTCTAGAACATTCCTTCCTCCCAGACAATCGAGTTTTCGTGAAATGAAGAGAAAACGCTGATCTCAGACAAGTCTTGTACCGAATTCCGATGAGCTTGGCTACCACGAAAAGGGATCAAGGCAAGGCCTGTGCGTATTCAACTGCATCAGTTGCGATGCGCTACCCGCGCGCTCAAACAGTTTTCGAAATTTGCTAAATTTGCACAATAACAAATTGTCTATAGGGAACCTACCCTACGTGGAACCACGAAAGAAATTGGCTGAACAAGCAGTGATTGGGGATGTAGTCTGAAAATTAGAACATGTAAGGAATACGTAAGCTTTTTGAAGACTCTATCAGTAATACTTTAAAGGAAGAAAATGACTAGATGGTTAGGTTAGGAAACACATACCAAACTTGAAAATGCTATTCTATACATGTTATACCAAAACTTACCTGTACACCCTCATCACTTCAGCACCGATGAAATTTAAAGCTCTTTTTGAAACCGTAGACACGAAGGTGTGTGGCGCTGGTTGATGACATTCGGTCAAATGTATCACATAAGGTGAAACAGTAATCAATTCATATAAACGGAATGTCGAATCTCCCTGGAAAAAATACAACTCAGATCAAAAGAATGGAAGAACAGAACAGCACACAGCAATGCACTTGAAAAAGGTCGGCTTGTAAACAACTAGGGCACGAAGAGTAATGAGGCCGTTAGGGAGCTTTTTAAAGACTAGTGAGCCTTTAATTTCGTAGGTAAAATTCAAGGAAGCCTCTAACGTTTGTATAACAAAATGTACTTCATGAAAAAATTGGTCACTGGAAATAGCTCGTTGTCTAATTGGGTTGATCAAATTGTACACACACTAAATTCTTTTACAGTATGAAAAGCAAAAGTATGAAAACCGCACTTTTCCTGAAACATAGAGAATACTGAGATCTGGATCGAAAATTGGGCACAGTTGACCGGAAGACCCGTCTACGTCTATTATGGCAAGAGGTGAATCAAAAGACGAAATCGAATGAATCGCGAATTGACGCCTATTTATCCGAGTGTTTCCAAATGTTACCAAACGTTGAGGGCTAGCAAACAAAACCTGAAATGTGATAAAGCACTGTCAGTTACATGAATGAAGTACATATAAAAAATCAGTAATACGTCATCTAAAAGATCATATATCAAATAAATGCACAAGTATTCACGTTTGTACGACAAGAAAGACAATTGTCACCTTTGGAGGCATTCCACCATCATGAGGTAGAATGGCACTCTTCATAGCGTTACCTGTACGAGCATCGAAAATACAGACCCTAAAAAATGAGATTCTCCGAATGAACTAACACTTCTTTAGTCTTATGGCTCCAATGGCTTTAACAACTTTCACGCATTCTTCACAAACGATAATTTACGTCTGCTGTGTTACAAGCCACCTCTAGTCCACGGATCTCAATTCTTTGCAGTTGCAGATACCCTCATTTCAATACTGTCAGCAAGAACGATATAATCTACTACAGAAAGATTAAAATGAAACAGTGTCATCAAATTACCGATGAGACTGACGAGAAGTGGCGGCAAACAACGAGGAATTTGGAGAAAATGCGATACAAGAGGCCAGAAAATCAGGAATCTGTAATGGTAAATCTGGGAAATAAAAGATTTGGTTTTTGTTCCTAAAAAAAAGGAACAAAAGTAGCCAATATGAACACGAAAACACGAAAGTGATTCCTAAGGAACTGAAATGACTAAGTGAAAACGTTGAGCTTCGCGTACTTCACATGCAACCGAAACGAAGTTCTATTACACGAAAATAAAACTAGTAAAAACAACCTCATAAATTACTGCATTAGTCTCAACGTCCCATAGAAGAATTCGGCTATCTGAGCCAGCAGAGAGCACCACATTATCAACCGTAGTATGCCATTCCACTTGGTCGACTCGACGAGAATGCCGTTCCAACGTTTGAACACACTGTGCCTGAATTTGCAGCCTTTCTAACATTATGACAATATAAGCAATATACGCTTCACGGACGAAAAAACAGCACAGTGAATGCTCTTTTGCGCAGTTGTAAACTAAAAATTTTGTTAGTGCAAAAAATAACTTTAGAGACCTAACAGTGTTGCATGTCATAAATTAGTGGACAACTACGTATGGTATTCTGGCGTTTGTAGATAAGAGAATGAGGTTCTCTGTTTTTGCTATGAAGGGATTTCCTAGGGTACGCAGGGATATCCTATATGAGGATTGTATCCTGCACGTCGATTCAGTCAAGAATTTGCAATAAAATAGATGGAAATCAACTGAAAAGTTGTTCCAACGTCTATTTACCGCCTAATTTTTCTTCATTGCAGGATATGACATAATTGTGACTGAAAAGTTATAGCATTGTCTCATACAAGTATAGGTCCATGCGAAAGTGTAGAATAGTCTGAGTATACCCAAACTTCATAGCACAACATAAGCTAACCGTGGATATCAACTGAAAAAACAATAAGAACAAAGGGATTCGTTCACATTATCTCAAAGAGGTTTCTTTTTTACATAGATGAAGAAGTGGTGGTTAAAACAAGTACAAAAAAAATGTTAAAATATTGACGACACATTAGATTACGTAGGGGCGCATGTAGCGCAGTGGTCAAAGATACCCTGCTACGCCCATGGGGATTGATCCCCCGTACTCAAGGCTTACCAAGCCTTCCATCCCTTCGGAGTCGGTAAATTGGTACTTTTCTGGAAGGATGGCAGTACTGGCTCGACACATCGGTAGGCCTCCGCGAGTCATTGTAAAGACCAGATATGCATTCATTGACCTCCAACGATGCGTAATGAAGTCGAATGCATGGCACATCTCTCAGGGATTGATCGAAGTCGAGAGCTTTATCATGTATCTTTATTAGATTACGTAAACCTGTAAGGAATAAGGTGACGACTCGAAGTTACAACACAGCCATACCTGAATCTTTAATTCAGGACCTGATGACGAGAGGTAGGAAGAGTATGTATAACATCTTGGGAATAGCTCAGAAAAAAGGCACTACCCCTTAAAAACAGTCTGTGATCCTGGACAAGAGCATAGAACAAGAGATAATGTAAAAAGCCAGCGGACTTAGTCTACATGACATGACTTTCGCCATAAATGTCGATTATTTTAAACAAGAAACGGCCAGCATCAAAACTCCATGATTAAGAAGATGTGGACGAATACTGACTTTTATGATCTACCCTCTTGACATCAAGCCAAGAAGAAGACGACACCGAATCATTCCATCCATTCAGGTGGACAGATTGGTACCAGACTTGTGTGAAAGCATAGCAGCACCGACTAGACCAGAGCGAGTCATTTGTATAGGCTAGATGCGCATTCAACCCCTAACGATGTTTGATAAACTGGAATGCACTATGCATACCTGAGGGGAAATGATCAACGTCCAACGCTTTATTTTTTGTCCATTCACGGCTTAGCCAAATTAGGTGTGCGTTGTGTTATCGTAGAACAAATTGACCGACGGTTCTAATGAATCTATCACATCCCCAATTGATCAATCAGGTTAACAACGACTGCAGTTCAAGATGTTTCTTTGTCGACTTTATGGCGATGCCTTTTTACTGTAGCAACTTCACCAGTAGTCAGGAATTTATGGTAAATGACCCCACTGTGACGTAAATTGTTCTTCGCACAGAAACGATGTTCATGAGAAAGGACTGATTTCGTATGCTTCATCTACGCTCAACGGAATGAATATCTTCGAATACACCAGATACAGGTTGGGGAAATTAACATGATGAACCTAGCTCCAGAGTTGGGCAAAAGGATTCAAGATGCTTGGGGAACTTCCAAGAGCATCGAGGATGTAGTGAAGAGAACAATGAACACCCGACTCCGTGCCCACCTTTTCAACTAAACGGTACTTCCTGCCCTAACGTATGCGTCAGAAACTTGGTCACTGCGTAAGCAGGATGAAATATCGCTCAACATTACTGAACGCACAGTCGAAATGACGATGCTAAGAGTAACCCGTGTCACACAAGTAAGGAAGGGATCCGAAGCTTCGACCGCCGTTAAGTCGAAGATAAGGTGGGCCAGACACGTAATACGTATGAACGAAAACCGATGGACAAGATCCGTTACTGACTGGATCCCTCGGAATGCCAAACGTACTGCAGGAGGAGCACCGATCCCATGGTCAGAGTTTTTCACGAAAACCCTAGAAGAAAGGTATGATGTTCAACGAGCCCCTAGAACGAGCAGATCTCACTAGGCTACGCACGCGACAGGGAAAAATGGAAAATTTACTGGCGCCCGCTCGAGTCACTCGACGATCAACGGGGCGACAGGTGATACATGTGACTCCATTGTAGAACATGAAAGTCAGCTTACCCTCAGATGCCAACTCTTGGTTGTTTTTAAACATTTTATCTCTTTTTCAACTTTGGCAACAATGACATCGGTTGTTGCAAAAAAAGCAAGTTTTAATTACTTGACTACATGTCACAATTCGACGAAAAAAATGGACCATTCCAATGGTGAAACTACCACGAAGTAGTTAGAAAATTTTTACACGGCTAAGGCACAACCACAGTGATACTGAGAGGAGCAAAATTCAGAACCTGATATGACCTTTGAACATGCGATTATCTTTTTCCGAGGTCTCACGTTTTATCCACTGTCCAGACCCTTCCTTTGCCTTCATTCGAGTTCTTCTCCGAGTTTCTGGAGTTCTGAGTTTTGCGCATCTCATCATCATTTTGGTTGTATTTCACATAATACCATGCCATGAAAAAAAACAATAGGCAGTAGATAAAAAGTTAAACGTTGTGATTTCGACAGCAACATAAGCCTAAATGGATTATTGTCAACATGTGCCCCCCAGATTATTCTCTTGACGAGTGATTGCTGATAACACCGTTACGGTCAAAACTTTCTGAGAAAAAGGCAACACAATTAGCTTGAGGGTAGATAACACGTAAGCCGTCGGAAAGAGAAATCGCGGGTGTGAAGCTCAGCTGGCGGTCCAAATTTTGCTCATATCTCAGCATCATTGAGGTTAAATTATTCTTTCATTTATAAAACTGTTTTAGAAACAGAACTGGCAAAAAACCGGAAACTAAATTTTTAAAATATTCAACAAAACGTTGCAGTCGCAAACATCATTCGCTTCAATGTTCGAAACATTAGCGTCGGTGAAGAAAAAGGAAAATTCGTCCCGCGGATTCCAGAAAATCAGAAATTCATCGAGGTAGAAAAAGAAAGCTTCCACCATGCATTTCTGCAGATTCTAATAGTTTCTGTTCCCATTAATAATACGCGTTATGAGTTGAGACATTTTTGTTTCAACGTTGACAGCGGCCTTCATTTTCGCACCACGAACATTTAAATCAGTTCATATACTACGTTATGTGTCAAATAAGTATAAACCTTCAGTCCATCCGTTACATGCCAAATCTTAATGGAACAGTCAGCTGAACCGCTTGCTAAGACGTTATCGTTGAAATGGTCCCACTTAATATCCGTAACAGCACCCTAAAAATGGCAATAAGCAAAAAAAAAGGTACACGGTGATGATCAGAGATGTGCCACGGAATTCGTATCTCACTATTCAGTGAGATAATGACTCTGAATCTGACTTGATAATAACAATTGTCAGAAATAGACGGAAAAGTAAGAAAAGCATTCAGCAGTCAATGTTAAATATTCTCAAAGTTTGCCACCAGTCTTTTGCTGTTCGGCATTACGTTGGACAGAACACCTATCTCAGAAAAAGGATTTCCTGGCTGGCTAAATTAATCCCGAAAATACATTCATAGTAATATCCATTGGTGATTCCTTCACTTTTCCTTGATTTACAAACAGCTATACTCACCGTATGATCTTGCAACCGCGCAAGTCCAATGCGACCATGTCGACCAAAGTCTTCGTGAGAACCAACCTAAAAATGCACTAATGTCACTATCACGCAAATCAATCAACACAGCTTCAACGCTTGGCCAGAACGAGCCCATGAAACAATACGATCGTTAATTTTCAAGCGTTTTTTTAACCTAATCTGCCGTCAATGGATGCTCTACGTACCATTTTAAGGTTCAGATTTAGCTTCATCTCATCGAAAATATGTCCTTAGATGTCGAGCTGCAACGTGCACCAGATTTAGATTTAGATTTATCCCTCTGATGACATCTCTAATGCAGAACTCAACATTTTCAGCCAGAAATCCAGCCGAAATGAGACAAACGCCTAGTCATTGTTGCTCTTGAACAAACCCAGTTTCAAAGTGGTAAACCTTATTGCTATCCACTAGGGGAGACAATAGCATTTACTGAGATAACAACATCAATGCATCGCATTCTTGGAACACTGAATAAGAAAACCCTACCTAAAAAACAAAACACGAATTTGATGGAATTGTGAACTGGGCATAATACGTCCTCACTAGTACGAGCCCTTTCATCATCTATCAAGTGAATATGTGCCACATTTCATACTTCAGATTTGTCCCAAATTAAAGATGTATTTTGTTCAAAACTGTTACAGAAAACAAGTCTTAATAAAAATAGTTGAGCACACCGATGAAACGTAAATCAAGATTGTACTAGGATCTACAAGAACAAAAAAGAATACTTAGCTCACAGAACGCAATCAGTAAACCAAATTACTTGTTGTATTTAAGCAAAAAAAGATCATAGAACTCCACCAGAATCTGTCCTCCCGCTCCTCCATCGAGCGCTATCGCAACAAATTTTGGATTTACAACTACACTCGAGCCATGTCCAGCACCCCAATCAAACCACTCTCCTCTTTGAGCCGGCTGCGCGAAAATGTGACGAAATGTGGCCGCACGGCTGCCCAATGGACAGTCTTCTAAACAGCATACATATTACGAAGAAAAAAAAAGAATATGTAATATAATGGAGGATCACGTTCTCTTTGCTATGAATAGAATTTCTACTTGAACCACCCACCGCCGTATGCCTTCTGATGCAACTTCCGACTCACTTTTTTTGGCATTGCTAGTATATACACAACTGGTGACAAAGCTTCATATATACATCTATGTATATCTCTATACATACATACATACATACATACATACATACATACATACATACATATATATATATATATATATATATATATATATATATGTACATATGGACAAAGGAAGGTAGAAACTACATGGTAGGGAATATGTATTTTATCATCAGCCTCATGCATGTAGTAAGCACTTCCCAACATTATTTACTATTATCATGCGAGCATTTGCATTTCAAATTAAGTGACCCAAGGCCTCCATGCTTTTCCCGCATTGTAACTTCTCCATAACTACCGGGAACGCCACCGGGCACGGCATCATCGCCTGTTGGCTCGACTCGAAAACCTTCTTCGCCTCGTTCAAGCATGGGTTGCGTCACGCCATTCGCTTGTATTCTTGTCGCACCGTTTACATCACTATCCATCTCGTTCGATTAGCATCCCTACAATCATCATATCTTTCTTAGTGATTTACTCCATGTAGAAAATCCTAATTGTTCACTCTATCTGCACGCGGCGACTATTGTAGGTTAGCTCGTTCCACTGTCATGCATCTTTTAACTCATTAACAGCATTGTGTGGTCATTATCAGTTAGTGTTGTCAAAAGCTTACACGTATTCTTTAAAGCATTAAACTCATTGCAATGTTGACAGACGTGCATATATATATATATATATATATATATATATATATATATATATATATATATATTTATACTGTATTTAACTGATGAAGTAACACTAGGTTGCTACCAAAGTTTTATTCGGCTAATGTTTCGACGTCATCGTCTTCCTCATCAGAGTCGACAATCCGAGTCGATGTCCAAAATCCTTTATCAAGTCCGATCTTCTTCAGTGGAGCACCGCTCGAATGATGCAGTTTCACTGGGCGATATTCTTTTTACACAGGACGGTGGTTGTGGAGATTATTGAATGGTGACAACGTTTTTTTCTGGACACTATTCATTCATACCAGAGATGAAATGGAAATCGGTTTACAGTGATATATATATATATATATATATATATATATATATATATATATATATATATATAGTTTGAAGACAGAATTATGAAAAATTCATGGGATTCAGTACTTCTCTTTGGTTTTCATCTCGCTCACGACGAGGCCAAATTTTCAGCCTCGCGTACTATGAGTCAATTATGTCTCATAACAATCGAGTTACCCAACAACTTTTTTTTCGCAAATCATATGTGGTGGGAAAGCTGTCGATTTGCTACAGAAAGCTCGAAGCTGGTATAACAGAAGTGACGATAATTTGTCGATCTGTAATGTACTTTAACAGTTGAGAAAGCAGCTGTATAGAAGACACTTTGCTGTGCCCCCAAATTTAGTGCTCAGAATTGAAATTCTCGGGAAACCGAAAAAGAAGTTCAGATTTTGAAATATTCAAAGCAAAAGCGGCAGTCATAACTATAATGATACACTGGGGAACACAACTATGTACTGGACGAAATTCCACTTGTTCAAGTGCTGACGTATTGAAAATACGAGCCTTGGTGCAGAAAAAAAGTGAAGGAAAAAAACTGTTTCGTGGGCCAGAAAATCAGAAATTCATCACGGTAGAATAAAACAATTTATATCTTGTGTTTAAAAAAACGTTTCCATCCTGAAACCCAGCTAAGAGTAAAGCAATACCAGAATTCACCACCTTCCTAGTATCAAACTAGTCGCGTAGCGATAAATCTCTCCGATCAACATAGGCGGCGACTGCTTTGGGTGGTGACGACTCGGGGCAGACTTTGGCTAGGCTGACCTGGGGACTCCAGTGAACCCACAATGGCTAAACCAACAAAACTCCGAAGAAACGGAAATTATGCTAGGGGCCCGCGCAGCCAGTGAGGACGGGCCATCCAAGTATCCTAGTATTTAGAAAACTGTAGGTGCTGATGTTTTCTATTTCAATCAACAAGGTTCAATATTAGATTAGATCAGATATACGGTCCAAAGTCGAAAGCAGTCATTCTTTTCGCACCACAACAGAGATACCTCAGTAAATATTTAAGAAGCAGAAGAAACAACGGATAAAAAATACATTTACGTCTAATACCGGTAATATCCCATTTAGAAATACAAGTCTTATATGGATCACATATACGATAATGGCTTAAGAACAGCTATACCCAACAAACACCACGTAATATAGGTGACGTAAATTTCTTTAAACCGTGTCCTTTCAAAACACACACACCAGTATGCCTAATTCTTCGTCGTGCGCAATGTGCATCGATGTCAACGCATATGTTCTACATCGCTCCAGAATTGACAACATCTTTCGCTTTATAATCCGGTGTTTACATGCAATTTTCTGCCGCCCATTTCTATAGATTCCCATGTTCTACGTAACCTCTATACACTTTTATGTATCTTTTCACGTTTCTGGAGCATATTCCACTCTTGTGTAGTGAGAAAACTCCACCAATCAGTGACGTTGCTGGCAGTCTTTTGTAAGGATTTTTAAGATTGCAAATTAAACTTTGGTGTTTTTTATATCTGCCGACTTAATACGATGATTGCGAACGGTTATAGGGGAAAAACAACCGACTACTGCTTTAAAAACTGAACTTTACAGCCTTGCATCATGTCCGCTGCGGCTCAACTGAGCTTCATTTTCTACTGTTTTTCTAGAGTGAAGAACACAACACTGAAAAAACCAAAGACACTGAAGAAAATGGGGAGTAAAACCACAGTGATGCTGAGATTGTTATAAAACTCTGGGGGCACAGCTGTCTGTAGTGGGGATCGAACCCGATATTACTTTTCCCAGGGGATAACGTCCACGGATCTCCCTCATATGAGGGATCTCGAGCCGGTTAGTCACGAGGCTACGGGGCAACTTACAACCCGAATCGGACGTTTACGATTAAAAAGATGTGGATCAATTCTGGCTCTGACAATCTTCGTCGTTTACGCGCCGACATCAAATTATGACGAAGAAGAAGTCGAAGCATTCTATATGGACTTGGAGAAGTTCTACAGAGAAGACCACACATTCTTCAAGGTCATCATTGGAGATTTCAACGCCAAGATTGGACCAAGAACGTCTGAAGAACGTCACATTGAGACCCACGGATTAGACTGGGACGAACAAGGTGAGCGGCTGTCTGAGTTTATCATGACGACCAAGACAATCCATGGTAACTCACAATTCCAGAAGCCCCACCCTCAGCGCTGGACGTGGGAGTCTCCCAATGGAGAGTACCATAACGAAGCAGACCACATCATAGTAAATAGAAGGTTTTGCCTAACCGATGTCGCTGTTGTCAAAAAAATTCTACATGTGATCAGACCACCGTCTCCTTCGTGCAAGATTCCATTTCTCGCGCAAAGGAGAAAAAAGCCGCTAAATTCAAAAACCGAAGTCCCAGAACCACAGCAAACTGGGAGTCACTCAATTCATTAGTTGGCTGTTGGGAAGATGCCGTTGTCGATAACATCGACGAAAGAAATACGATCGGCTCATTCAACATCTTCACGTTAGCGCTACGAAAGCTGAGAGTTCGAAAGTCACCAAGAGACGTTTGTCTCTAGAAACATTCGAGCTAATACGCCAGGGTGGAATCGCACGAGCTGCAGGCAACAGCGAACCAACGTGGGAACTTGCAAAGCAGTACAGACAGGCGATAAAAGAAGATCTTAAAGAGAGAAGAGCAGCAGTAATGGTCGAAGCTGCAGAGGCTGGGAAAAGCATTCGCAAAGCTCACCGAAGCTTCGCCAATTACAAGACCAAAATGATTGCACTCCGGCGCCCAGACGGAACAGTTACACCGTCCAGAAAGGCAATGGAGAAAAGTTACTCACGAACACTACTCGGATATCATCGATAGCCACGTCCACCTTCCGTCATATGAAACAAAGGAGGATGGATATGTTGTACCACCGGTTCTCCCTTCCGAAATCCGACATGCCACTTTCGTCGGTGGAAAAGTCGAACAACACCAGGTCCGGATAGGATAAGACCAGAACACCTGAAGAACCTTCCGTCAATCCTCATAAACACACTGGCTCGGCTCTTCACACGTTACCTGTCCGAATGCAAGGTCTCTACCCACTAGAAGACCAGCAAGACCGTGTTATTGTTCAAGAAGGGTGACCTACAGGATATCAGCAACTATGGCCCAATCTGCTTGCAGTCTGTCGTCTACAAACTTTTCACTCGAATCGTCTTAAATTGACATAGGATTGACAGAACACTGGATGAAGGGCAGCCATGTGAGCAAGCAGCGTTTCGAAAAGGATTTAGTACGATGGACCAAATCCACATGGTAACAAGACTCATTGAAGTATCGCGAGAGTACAAAAAGACCGCTCTGCCTCACCTTCATCGATTTACAAAAGGCCTTTGATTCAGTCGAGATAGAAGCAGTCTGGAAGCCCTGGATGGTCAACGAATCCCTACTCAGTACATAAAGATTCTTCGTGAGCTGTACAAAAATTTCACAACCAAGGTGTCACCATTCTACGACGATATTATCATTGACGTCAAAAAGAGGAGTTAGGCAAGGCGATACCACCACGCCAAAAATTATTTACCGCCACCCTCCAGAACGTCATGCGAACATTGGAATGGGATAATATGGGAGTAGAAATCGATGGCCGGCAGTTACACCATCTTCACTTTGCTGATGACATCGTCCTTATAACACCAAACATTAGTCAAGCGGAACGTATGCTTACCGACTTTGATAAAGCCTGTGGAAAAGATTGGTTTTCGATTAAATCTCACAAAAACGATGTTCATGAGGAACGGATTGGTTTCGCATGCCCCATTCATGCTGAACGGAACGAATATCTCCGAATGCTCCAGTTATATCTATCTAGGTAGGGAAATCAATATGATGAACGAGCTAGCTCCAGAGCTGAGCAGAAGGAAACGAGCGGCTTGGGGGTGCTTTCAAGAACATCGAGAATGTAATGAAGAGAACAAGGAACACTCGACTCCGTGGCCACCTTTTCGACTCAACGGGTACTTCCTGCCCCTAACGTATTCGTCAGAAACTTGGTCGCTGCGTACGCAGGATGCAAGGTCACTTAGCGTTATCGGACGCGCAGTCGAAAGGGCGATGCTAGGAGTATCCCGTTCCACACAACTAAGGGAAGGGATCCGAAGCTCCGATCTTCGTCGACGATCAAAAATCAAAGATGCCGTTCTGTACGCCAAACAATCGAAGATAAGGTGGGCCGGACACGTAATGCGTATGAATGACAACCGATGGACAAGAGCCGTTAGTGACTGGATTCCTCGGGATATCAAACGTACTGCAGGAAGACCACCGACCCGATGGTCAGAGTTCTTCACGGAAAGCCTCAAAGAAAAGATATGATGCTCGACGAGTCCCTAGGGCTAGCAGAACCCACTGGGCTACTCTTGCACGCGACAGCGAAAAATGTAAGATTTACTGGCGCCCGCTCGAGTCACTCGACGATCAACGGGACTACAGGTGATACAGGTGATACAGGGGATAACGCGTTCACTACCACACCATGTGGGTTCTTCGTTTCCCGTTTCTCTCAGCTAGTTTTCTATCTATCAGTGCCATCAGCAATCACCCATCAACGCGATTGATATGGATAGCACAAATCGGCATTGAACCCGGTTAAGACGAGGTTGTACTCGAAATGACAATGTTAACTTTTTATTCACTGAGAGAAAGGCAAAATAAGCTGGAAGCCATGTGATTTGGTGGTGAACACGTTAGCCCGAAGAAAGAGTAATAGCGGGCTCGATCCCCATCGCAGACACTTGCGGCCCGGAGTTCTGCAACTATCTCGGCATCATTGTGGTTGTATTTAACATAATACCGTGCCGTGAAAAAATTGTACGCAGTAGATAAAAAGTCAAAAAAATGAGAACTCTCCAAAGAAGAGTCTAAAGAAAGTGAACTGGAAGATAATGATGAAGTAGCCGGTCATGATGGAACGGACAGAGACTGGTCGGACAATAGGATGCTACATCACTACTAGATTTCAGACTAAGTCTTGAGTGAACCCACTGTTCCTGCGCAGATGGACGGAAACAATACATGTTTTTTTCGAATTGTTTACGGCTTAAATTTGGAAATATCCTGCAGAAGAGATCAAAAAACGTACAAAAAGAGAAAGAAAAGTGATGCAACCTCAGTTGTTAAAGAGATGAAAGAACTGGCCTATGCCTGCAGACAGGAACTGTTAAACTGTCAATACCGGATAGAGGATTACTGGAGCAAATGACCTATGTTTAGACACTAAATGACAATTCTAGCGATAATAAGATCCCGTTTATCCTGGCTTTCATTTCAAATGAAGTAAGTACAGCTATAAAACGCTGCTTAAGAAGGGCCGGTCTAGAGAATTCGGTAACCGTAATTGAAATGCCAACGAGTACTCTAAGACGACAGCTACTTCGTAACCGCCTATATGATCGTTCTATGTCCAACGCAAAATTGCATAATTTGCATCAATGGTTACAGTTTATCTGACCTCTTGTAAAGCGTGCGGAGACGAATACAATAGCGAAACGAGTAGACCATTTTGTGTCCGTATAAAAGAACACCTAGTCGGTAAACTTAGACCAAATACTCCACTAGGCACGTATAGGACGCAGAGACATAACGGGGGAGGAGTTCGAAGTAGGGGTTACGATCCTCCCACAGGAATCGAAAAACACAAGCGCGCAAAACTCTTGAGGCATTCTGGATTAATTCCAAGAGTACGAAAATGAACCGCAGAGAGGAATGCCCCATAATCACGCGTGATATTGAGCAGTACTTAAACGTGTTATTCTGATAGGAGGGACACATTACGCTTCCATGTGAACTCTGTGCAGTTGGTCCCCACGTGACATATTTAGTGGAAGACTCATAGAAAGCGATGAGAGTGCAAAGAAACTATTCTGAGTCCAATAAGATTGAAACATTGATTTAGCATTTCCTCTGTTTAGTTATGGAGGTGTGTGGTCAGGTAGATTGCAGTCAACTTCACATTTCCAGGCTCTGAGGAAGGCGAAATCTGCCAAAACGTCAGCTTAAGCGTAAATAAAGAAACAAAACAACACCTCGTGCTTGTTAAGGACTTCCATATTCTTTCGATAATTCAGTGAGTCCTGTTTTCGTGTTGATATGGTCTATGGTGCTGAATCGCTTTCTAGACTCTACTTGCTCATCTGGCTGTGCCTCGTCCAGTGTTCTATGAAGCCTGTTTAGGCCGATTTGAGTGGAGAATTTGTGGACGGTACAGAGTAAGCAGATTGGGCGATACTTGTCGACATCGTGGAGGCTACCCTTCCTGAACAATAGCACGGCCTTGCATTTTCTGCTTGTCTTGCTCTGCACAAGATAAAATCTGGTCTTCCACTGAGTAGGGAACCTTCGGACAAGCAACGTGTGAACAGCCGAGCCAGTGTGTTTAGGAGGACAGGCGGAAGGTTCTTCAGGTGTTCATATTCAGGTGCAGACCAAGTGTTCTTCGACTAATCACTGACGAAATAATATGTCCGATTTCAGAAGGGAAAACTGGTGAGGCGATATATCCATCCTACTTTAACATCAGTAACTTTTATACACCATATGTTTTTGTACCGAAATAAACGTATGCTATATAACAACCGTGCGATTGCTAAGAAAGAAAACGACGCATCCTCTTTCATTTCGTATGATGGCAGGAGGACGTGGCTACTGAAGTGACCTGAGTAGCAATCGTGGGATTATTTCCTCCATTGCCCTTCTGGACGCTGTAACTGTTTCGTGTGGGCGTTGGAGTACAATCATCGTAGTTTTATAATTGGCGAAGCTACGATGGGCTTTGTGAATGCTTTTCCCAGTCTCTGCAGCTTAGACAAAACTGGTGCTCATCTCTTTTTAAGATCTTCTTTTATCGCCTCCCTGAATTGTTTCCAAGTTCGGACGTCAGTTGGCGGCTGCTTGCAGCTTGTGCTATTCCACGCTGGCGTATCGGCTTGAGCGTTTCTGGAGGCAGATCTCTCTTAGGGACTTTCAATATGTCAACTTTCCTAGTGCTAACGCGAAGATATTGAATAGGTCGATCGTATTCCTCGTCGATGTTATCAAGAACGGCATCTTCCCAACAAACGACTGATAAACCGAATAAATCCCAGTTCATGGTGGTTCAGGGACTTCGTTTTTGAATTTAGCGGCTTTTTTCTTCCTTCCGTGACAAATCAAACCTAGTACGAAGTAGGTAATGGTAAGCTCCGTGTAGAATTCTGGGATAACAGTGATATCGGTTAGGCAAAACCTTCGATTTACTACGATATGGTTTATGTCTTCATGGCACTCTCCACTGGGAGACTTCCATGTACAGCACTAAGAATGGCGTTTCTGGAATTGTGAGTTAACCATGAATGGTCTTGGTCATGATCGAGTTCTATGTATATATGAGGAGTGCGACATCGAAAATCCCAGCACTCAAATTTCCACGGATCTCCCTCCGTGGAGATCCAAGATGGATCTTACGCCGCTTGGTCGCGAGGGCAACGTGGTGCGCACCTGTGTGACAGATAGAGGGTTATTCGCGAACCAAAGATGGCCTTTTTCTTTCCTGAGATGTAAATGGGTCCAGGGAATGGACCCGGTGTTTCTGGTGTGCCCATTTAACATATACCTTTTGTGTTTACGAGAACGCATTCATGCATGCGTGTGTCGGTATTTCTCGTCTATGCGGATTGTATTCTACGAGTAAATTCGGCCAGAACCTTGCAGTCAAGTGACAGGAAAGTGTATAGGAAGCACTTAGGAGACGACTCCAACAAATAAGCTCCTCGCCGACTCTGGGACAGACTGGCCAGCTGCCCGTGAGTATATCCAGCAACCACGTTCAGAGCTCAGGAAGCTATAAGTGGGTAACAAACGCTAAGCAGTAAAATAAACGGGCCTAATTGCTCTGACGCCGAAAGAGCCCCCGATACAATAGCGATGGGTACAACGAGTATGGAAAGGCTGCTAAAATCTCACGGCCATTCTAAGCTGCCTAAATCGCAAAGGGCTAAGGTTACGAGCGGGACCTACGATGCACGTTCACTTGCATCGGTTTCCTCAATGGAGGACTTGATCGTGCAGGTAGAAGGATTAGGCAAGACGTCATCGGACTGACTAAGAAGAGCGGAGGCCACCTATTAAACGCCGTCTACGACACCGGAGGAGAAGTGTTCCTCGAAACATGCGACAATAGAGAAGTCGCCGGTGTCAGCGTTCTCTTCAACACGAGTTTGGACATGAACATCGATTAATTCGAACAATTGACCATCCGAATCGGACGTTTACGATTGAAGAGGTGTGGTTAAATACCAGCTTTGGCAATTTTCGTCGCTTACGCACCGACAACAAACTATGACGAAGAAGTCCAAGCGTTCTTTTCAGACTTGGAAAAGTTCTACAGGGAAGACCACACATTCTTCAATGTCATCGCTGGAGATTTTAACGCTAAAATTGGACCCAGAAGAACGTCTGAAGAATGTCACATTGGGACCAACGGATTTGAATGGTGAGCAAGGAGAGTGGCTGAGTTTATCATGACGACAAAGACCACTCGTAATACCACAAGCCTCACCTTCAGCGCTGGACGTTGGACTTTCCCAGTGGAGAGTATAATAACGAAATAGACCAAATCATAGTAAATCGAAGGTTTTGCTTTCTCGATGTCGCTGTTGTCCCAATATTCTACACAGTATCGGACCATCGCCTCCTTCGTGTATAATTTCATTTCTCGCGGAAAAGAAAAAAAAGCCACTAAATTCAAAAAACGAAGTCCCAAAACCACCATAAACTGGGACTTATTCAGTTCATTAGTCGGCTGTTGGGAAGATGCCGTTGTCGATAACATCGACGAGGAATACGATTCAATGTCTTCGCGTTTGCACTAGGAAAGTTGACATATTGAAAGTCACCAAGAGAGGTCTGCCTCCCAGAAACACTCAAGTCGACAAGCCAGCGTGGAATAGCACGAGCTGAAAGCAACCGCCAACTCAGTCCGAACCTACAAAACAATGAATACTGGCGATAAAAGAAGATCTTAAAGAAAGAAGAGCAGCAGCTATGTTCCAAACTGCACAGGCTGGGAAATATACGCAAACCCCGCCGATGCTTCAATAGTTACAATACCATGATGGTTGCACTCCGACATCCAGACAGAACAGTTACAGCGTTCAGAAAGGCAATGGAGAAAATCATTCATGACTAGCACTCTGATCTCTTCACAGGTCCTCTTCCCCCTTATACGAAGTAAAGGAGGATAGATATACCATTCGCCAGTTCTCCCTTCCGAATTCCGACATGCTACTTTGTCGGTGATGAAACGAATACCTAGTCCGCACAGGATAACACATGAACACTTGAAGAAGCGCCACTCCTCATCAACACACTGGCTCGGCTCTTCACACGTTACTTGTTAGAATGCAAGTTTCCTATTCAATGGAATACCAGCAAAATAACGTTGCCGTTTAAGCACAAAGACCTCCACAATATCGGCAACTATCTATCAGCCTGTATGCTGTCTGTGGTTTTACAATTTTTTTCTCTCGTCATGCCAAGTAGGTTTGAAAGAACACTGTACGAAGGACAGTGACGTGGATAAGCAGGATTTCGAACAGGGATTTGGAGCCAAGTTCACACGATAATAAGACTCACTGAAATATCGCGAGAGTAGAGCAGAGCGCTCCGTCTTCCTTTCATCGAATTGAGGAAAGCTTTTCACTCTACTAACATAGAAGCAGTCGTCCCTAGACGGTCAGGGAGTCCCTATTCATTATATCAAAATTGTTCATGAGCTTTATAAAAACTTCACAACCAAAAATAGCACCGTTCTACAACGCTATGAACATTAACGTCAAAGCAGGGGGATAGGCAAGGAGATACCATCTCGCCAAAACTATTTACGGCCACCCTCCAGAACGTCATGCGAAAATTGGAATGGTATAACATGGGAGTGAAAATCAATGGTCGGCAGTTACACCATCTTCGCTTTGCTGATGACATCGTTCTTATAACACCAAACATTAGCCAAGCGGAACGTATGCTTACCGACTTTGACAAATCCTGTGGAAAAATTGGTCTTCGAGTAAATCTCACAAAAACGATGTTCATGAGGAACGGATTGGTTTCGTATGCTCCATTCGTGCTCAACCGAATGAATATCTCGGAATGTTCCATATCTAGGTCGTGAAATCAACATAATAGACGACTGAGCTCCAGAGACGAGCAGAAGGAAATGAGCGGCTTAGGGGAGCTTTCAAGAGCGTCGAGGATGTAATGAGGAGAACAGACAACGCCCGACTTCTGCCAACCTTTTCGATTCCACGATACTTCCTGCCTTTCTGAAACCTCGATTCGTAACCAGGATGAAGAATCATTCAGCGTTATTGAACGCTCGTCGAAAGGAAGTTGCTAGGAGTATGTCGTGTAACAGTAGCAAGGGAAGGGGGTCCGAAGCTTCGCCCTGCGTCAACGATCGAAAATCAAACATGCCGTTCTATACGCCAAATTGTCAAAGATAAGGTGGGCCCGACACGTAATACGTGTGAACGACAACTAGTGGACAAGAACCGTCAGTGACTGCGCTCTTCGGAATGTCAAACGTACTGCAACTAGATAATCGACACCATGGTTAGAGTTCTTTACGAAAACGCTGGAAGAAGATAAGATGCGCAACCAGTCCCAACAGTGAGCAGAACCCAATGAGCTCTTCCATGTGACAAGGAGAAATAGAAGATTTACTGACGCCCCATCGGGTCACTCAACGACCAACGGGACGACAAGTGATATATAAATGCTTGCAAGCATCTATATGTTTATATATATATATATATATATATATATATATATATATATATACGTATACATATATATCAGCCGTATTACCTGTAGTCCCGTTGAACGTCGAGTGACTCGAGCGGGCGCCAGCAAATCTTCCATTTTTCCCTGTCGCGTGCAAGAGTAGCCCAATGGGTGCTGCTGGCTCTAGGGACTCGTCGAGCATCATGTCTTTCTTCAAGGCTCTTTGTGAAGAACTCTGACCATCGGGTCGGTGGTCTTCCTGCAGTACGTTTGATATCCCGAGGAATCCAGTCACTAACGGCTCTTGTCCATCGGTTGTCATTCATACGCATTACGTGTCCGGCCCACCTTAACTTCGATTGTTTGGCGTACAGAACGGCATCTTTGATTTTTTGATCGTCGACGCAGATCGGAGCTTCGGATCCCTTCCCTTACTTGTGCGGAACGGGATACTCCTAGCATCGCCCTTTCGACTGCGCGTTCGATAACGCTAAGTGACCTTGCATCCTGCGTACGCAGCGACCAAGTTTCTGACGAATACGTTAGGGCAGGAAGTACCGTTGAGTCGAAAAGGTGGCCACGGAGTCGACTGTTCCTTGTTCTCTTCATTACATTCTCGATGCTCTTGAAAGCACCCCAAGCCGCTCGTTTCCTTCTGCTCAGCTCTGGAGCTAGTTCGTTCATCATATTGATTTCCCAACCTAGATATATATAACTGGAGCATTCGGAAATATTCGTTCCGTTCAGCATGAATGGGGCATGCGAAACCAATCCGTTCTTCATGAACGTCGTTGTCTGATTGTTGAAGACCAATCTTTCCACAGGCTTTATCAAAGTCGGTAAGGATTCGTTCCGCTTGGCTAATATTTGGTGTTATAAGGACGATGTCATCAGCAAAGCGAAAATGGTGTAACTGCCGACCATCGATTTTCACTCCCATATTATCCCATTCCAATGTTCGCATGACGTTCTGGAGGGTGGCGGTAAATAATTTTGGCGAGATATCGCCTTGCCTAACTCCTCTTTTGACGTCAATGATAATATCGTCGTAGAATGGTGATACCTTGGTTGTGAAATTTTTTGTACAGCTCACGAAGAATCTTTATGTACTGAGTAGGGATTCCTTGACCATCCAGGGCTTCCAAGACTGCATCTATCTCGACTGAATCAAAGGCCTTTTGTAAATCGATGAAGGTGAGACAGAGCGCTCTTTCGTACTCTCGCGATACTTCAATGAGCCTTGTTACCGTGTGGATGTGGTCCATCATACTAAGTCCTTTTCGAAACCCTACTTGCTCACATGGCTGTCCTTCGTCCAGTGTTCTGTCAGTCCTGTTTAGGATGACTCGAGTGAAAAAGTTTGTAGATGATAGACAGTAAGCAGATTGGACGATAGTTGCAGATATCCTGTAGGTCACCCTTCTTGAACAATAACACGGTCTTGCTGGTCTTCCAGTGGGTAGGGACCTTGCATTCGGACAGGTAACGTGTGAAGAGCGGAGCCAGTGTGTTTACGAGGACTGGCGGAAGGTTCTTATACATATATATATATATATATATATATATATATATATATATATATACATATATATATACTATATATATATATATATGTACATATATATATATGTAGAATATATGTAACGGTGCTGCAGAAATAGTGAAAAAATATGAGACATCGAATGGAGTACCGAATGAATCGAAATGGAAATACTAAAGAACGAAAGATTGAGGGAGAAAACAGTGCTTTTAAAAAACAGACAGAACAAAATTGTAGAAAATGTGGGCTAAAATATATCCTCCGAGAGATCTGCGAGTGGAAATCATCACTACTAGTTTTCAAAATAGAGGAAAAAGTGCTAACCTGATGGCATATGACAACGAACTACATGAAAGACATCCAAAATCGTAACCCTGAAAACTGAACAACACGGAACAGGGCGGACCTAGAAAAAGCGCACAAATTAGCATGAATTTTTCAAAAAAAGTGGAAAAACGAAAAATCAGTAATGCGGTCAGGAACCAATGATTATCTCGTTTAAAAACAGTTACACATTTTTATTGAAATGTCATAATAACACCTAGATATTTTAAAAACCAACAGTAGTTATTTATACAGCGGTAAATACACAGTATAATGGAACCGTCATATCGTAAAGACCACTTCAAGCTGTTTTTCTCATTCGAATTGCTTCAAGTATTCCGTCACTTCGGGGTTACCCTTAATGGTCTTCAGGTACTTATTGTATTGATCGCGAATTATTTTGAAAGCGAATGGAGTGGAATACGGCAATCGAGTGACAGGATCACGATATCGAGCTGGCTGTCCCGTCACGGCACAAACATACGACGGTTTGATGTCAGGCTTTTTGAATTCCTAAAGAAAGTCAAATTTTCATGCGATTGAAATATACACTTGAAAAAATATACAACTTGGACAATAACACGGATCGAAGGTAAATTATAGTTTCAAAAACCAGTGAAGACCAATAGTCAATTTCAAGCACTTTATAGGACTAAAGGTGCATTTTCCACAACCTCCATGAAACATTTTTTACCGCTTTCAGGAATTTCACTAGCTATAATTATCATATTTTTTTAACAAATGATTTACGGAGGCAATACTGGTGGTCAGGTGAGGAAATCCCGATTTTGCAAAGGGATTTCATTGCAAAAGGAAAAGGAGAGGGGGTGATTATAAAAGGCTTCTTAAGGCCTTTTGGATAAATGCCAAAAATCCTAAAATGGACAGCAGGGAGGAATGCCTCGAGATCACATGTGATGTCGCCCTGTACCTTCGTACCGATCGTTGATGTGGGGAGGTGCAGTCGACAACCATATGCGACGCTGATCAGCGGCTATTCCTCAGTGGAAGGCACGTAAAAAACGGTGGGTTTTTCGAGAAGCTGTTGACCATGTGACTACCATTTAGATTCTCATCTTTCTGAATGTAATATTGAAGCGTTTGACGTAGTAAACTGCATATCACTATGCCCTTACAGGCTCTGAAGAAGGCGATTCTGCCGAAACGTCAGCTACGATTGTGTTCTATGTGTGTTATTGCATGGAAGTAAAGATACGCTGTTTAACAACCTCGCGATTGTTGAGAAGAAAACGACGCATTTATAAAAGGAATGTTTGGCCTACAGTTCCGTCTAAAAGTCATCTATAAATCCTCGTTTTCTCTCTCAGCAATCGCGAGGTTGTTAAAAAGCGTACGTTTACTTCCATACAATAACACACATACAACACAATCGCAGCTGACGTTTCGGCAGTATCGACTTCTTTAGAGCCGTTTTTACGTTCCACTGAGGAAAAGCCGCTGATCAGCGTCGCATATGGTTGACGACTCAACCTCGAGATTGCTGAGACAGAAATCGATCAATTTACAATCCAATGCCGAGGTTAACAGATTTCCTTTAACCCCTATCTCTGCTTTTTTTTACTGCCTACAAAAGTATTTCAACAAATTTGCGACGGTTCAAAAGCTGTAAAATGAAAAAAAGAAAGTGCAAAGGTGAAAACTGTTAAAGTGATAGCAGATAAACTACTTTATCATAACATTTTCATACTACGTAGCAAATTTTGACACCTTAAATCTACTGAAAGGAACAAAACCGGCTTATTAGCAAATTAAGACAGAAATAGAGACGGGAGTGCAACGCAGTGTAATGAGTGGTGGTGCTCGTTCACGTGGTAGCAAATAAGCCAATCATTCATTCCGTTCTATCACTGTCACTCAGTGAATGCCATAGTCATTCACAAAGAATGAACGCTATGTTAGTGATGGTCCACAACCGATTCAATTTTTTACTGAATGTATTTAAACTGTTGAGCTTACAAGAGGTTTATTTGCTACCGAGGTTAAATGACGGTCGGTTTGAGAATTGTTTTGTATGTGCTTCAACAAACCAAAAAATGTAACGCTAATTTGGCGTAGCACCTTAAAGAGTTCGGTCCCCTTAATGTTTTGGAATACACTTTCATTCTCTACTTTACTATATTTCAAAATTTAAGCTCTAATCCTTTAAAAACCATGCGTAATGATTTCGATGTGTACGCTGCAGTGCGTTCCAGACCATTCATCTTGATTTCAATGCGTATACTTTTTTTCTCTTTAGTCGAACATAGATGTTATATTAGTGCCAAACCGTGGATAGGTTTTCTCAGGGAAATATGCTTGGAAAAAGCAGTTTCCGAATGGTGGAATTGAATAGGTGGATATAGAAAACATAAAAGAGACAAAGACACTCCAAATTTCGTACAAAATCTTGAGAAAAGTTGATAACACCCTGGTTAGATAACGGACGAATCTTTTTTTTTCATCACAGACAAGAAGAGTCCAAGAAACTGGGAACATACAGAGAGAAACACAGCAGATACGTAGAAGCTAGAGAAACATGGAAAATGTGCGAGGAACCGAAATAGCACGAAAACCTCAGGGAAACCGGCGCGCTGTCCATTTTTACACGGCTAACAAACTTAATATCAATGCGCCCTTCGATAACACTTCAATGACATTTGGCCCGGTGAGTCTGGCACGTGAAAATGGCATCAGTCGTGAAAGCGTTAGAAGGCGCATGCACAGCTGTAATCAGAGATGTCCTTGAGTACGTCGCTTCGATTTCGCGCGCTGGGAAAATAAAGCCCGCCATCCCTTCGAGATCGTGAAAGTCCTACCAAGATTGTCCAAGAGGATAAAAAATGCCGACTTGAACGTTAACGAGCCCCCAGAAAGTTATTTTGTAGACCACATAAGCATTAAATCATTTGTACAATGCTTGATGAAGTCGAATGAATGGTCCACCTCTCAGGAAGGACTGATCTACGCCGAACGATTTATTCTTTACCCCTCATACTTTAAGATTCAAGCATGAATCAACGTCAACATAGCTCTCGTTAGAGTCACTCTAGTCTAGTTATTTAGCCTAATTATTAGACTCTAGTTACTTAATTTTTTAAATCACATTTTAGTTGAACATTGAGCTAATGCACACAACACGAAATGCAAGAAGAATAACAACAAACAAGTGCTGTTCTAAAGAAACTTGAAACACTTTCCATGTTTCATTTCTGACTTTACATTTTGTGAAAATTTGTAATCCAACGAATGACTAAGTATTCTATCTTTCAGAGATGAAATTGTTAGCGATCACGTGATCGAGAAAGAAAGATGGGTCTGTTTGCCCTTCGCAGAAATTCAGAAGTACGCAAGTGGTACATTACTTCAAACTACGTTAACAGTGGTCCACTTGATTCGAAATATTCATAGAAACTACTACCACAGAGTAACATCTTCATGTGGAACATAAAATATTGAAAGAAGTGGAAATACCACTATATTTTAACCACTAATTCCAACGCTTCAAAGTGGATGTAAGATGAAAAGTTACACTTTCAATCTAATACGATCACAAGAACGCCACAAGTATGACAGTGTAATGTTTCCTCCACAGAAATGACATGAGTGGAAATTTTTTCAAGAGAATTCCTACTCCCATGAATAGGAAGACCAAGGAAAAAAGTTACCATAAAGTAGTGAAATCAAAGGATAAAAAAAAGATAAAGCTCTCAGCGTTGATCGATCCCCTGAAAGTTGCGTCATGCATTCGACTTCATTAAGTATCGTTGGAGGTGATTGAATGCATATCTGGCCTTTACAATGACTCGCGGTGGCCTACCGATGTATCAAGCCAGTGCTGCAATCCTCGTAGAAAACTGTGGTACCAATTTGCCTACCCCATATGGATGGAAGGCTTGATGAGCCACGTGTCCAGGGGATCGATCCCATGTGTGTGTCGCAGGGCGTCTCCCCGACCACTGCGCCACACGCGCCCTATGTGCCACGAATAGGAACACCAAGGAAAAAAATTGTCACAAAGTAGCGAAATACTAAAAAAAACCAAGGTTAACGATATATTTTCCGTTGTAGGGTAAGCTCGTAATGTTCTTGAAAGACATCTGCGGAAATTTATACGTCATTTCATTTCTTGAAAACTTAGAATATAATGACAGTGATTACTTTCGATAAATAGCAAGTATATGAACATCTTTCATAAGTACAACAACTTACCACCATTATCTGATGATGACTGGACCTTTATATGCTAAAAAAACGGAAACTATACGAAGAGGAGCACACCTTAATGTCGGGAACGATCACACTGGTCTCCCGGATCGTGTCCCTGACTGAAATAAGCGGTGGTGGCACCCGTCGTCTGGTCGTCGCGTGCTCGCGCTTCTTCTTCCGCTCCAGCTCGAATTGCTCATATCTGCAAACGAGAACGGCTCTTTCACGATGAACTGGACTGCCCATAAGAGAATTAGCCATGCAAGCTGCACACATGAACACATTGTCTTGCCCTTAAGCAGCTGGAACCACCGGCGTCCGACCAACGAACGCCAACCAACACACGACATCGTCGTAGAAACGAATCAAGATTCCACCACATACGAACTGCACTTAGAAGAACACACTATTTTCACGTAGAGAAATCGCCCCATTTTCCAATGTGTTTGATTTTTTATTTGGAACTTTTCTAGCTTCTGTAATTTACCACCAAATTCAACAGCACTTTCTCCTCTGCTCTTCTTTTAACACAAATTTTTATGGTAGAATTTTGACCTTTTCTAAGACAATCAGATATGGAAATTGAAATTTTAAGGAAGCATGTTTTAAGCATATTATGGAGAAATAGGCCGGAAAGTATTCGTATTCATGAAAATATAAAGGCCCAAAAATTGCTGTTCTGTCGTATAGGGTGGCGAAGTGATGTTCCCAGTACGGTTTTTTCACCGCAGGATTATAAAGTTAACGAAGGGTTCGGCATTCATGACACTTGATAGGAGCTAACCTATGCATAAATTGCTATAGTCTTGGGAGGAACAAAAATCACAATGCAAGGACTCTCTCGTCGATCCACAAAAACCGATGACTGCTTGCGGTGACGCAGCAGCATGATTTTTCTCAGGTCTTCAGGAAAGAGAGCTACTTGTACATTAATAAATACCCAAGCAAAATGGATGTCTGCACATTTCGTACAGATGAATCACTAAATCATCAAGTCAGTACTGAACCTCATTAATCACATGTTCGCAACAACGTGACTCATATAAGCAAACGCCCGAAAAGAATTTGCCCTTTCAATTTTCAACCAATATTTTAAGTTATGGGAACTATAATTACTAAAATAAAAGAAATAGAACCTACAGATCACTGGCGGCAGTATGCAAGTTTACGTATCCGACCTATGAAGTTCTGATTTCTTGATATACACAATCGCTGATTCTTGTACTTAAAACAACGGAGTTACTGAACACGTAGGATTTTGTCCAGAAGGACAAGATGATATGACTGAATAGGTTGTCAATCGGTATGGTAGCTGCCCTCGCGTTAGAAATTTTAAAATTTTGATTTGTTCCTGACAATCTTGACTTCGAACCAATTTTTACAAAAACTAGACAAGCTTAGACATTCATTACAATTCGTTATCGTTTGCCCTATTTCCAGCTACTATTATCATGTGTCACTTGGATACTTGCGATACTTGGACGTCCCGTCCTCAATGGTTGTGCGAGCGCCAGTATAATCCCATTTTTCCGAGTTTTGCTGGCTTAGCCATTACGTTTCCCTGGAGTCTCGAGGTCGGCTAGGCCAAAGTCTTCCTCAAGTCGTCACCACCACAGGCAGTCGCAGCCCTTGTGGATCAGAGGGAGATTTGCCACCACGCGACTAGTTTGACACTAGGACAGTGGTGGATCGTGGTATTGGTTTATTCTTAGCTAGTCTTCCTGATGGAAAAAGTCAGACTCATTCTCAGCTTTGGAGAACCTGCCGGGGAAATGAATCCCCCCTCTGTACATCGCAGTCCGACAACCAGGAACATCTCTCAGCCACGATGAGGCGGTAAACCGTTGGGAACGTGTCACTACCATTTATTATTATCAATGCCGGTCTTATCACTTATTATTACTGCTATTACTACTATTATTGCTATAATCACAACTTTTATTGTTACTGCTATTATTATCATCACTATTATTACTTATTTTCATTATTATTATTATTATTATTATTATTATATTATTATTATTATTATTATTATTATTATTATTATTATTATTATTATTATTATTATTATTACTACTATCAATATAAAGCGCTACAGGTATTACATACTTTATACTACAATATTTTCATATCTACTTATAAATACTCATACACTTACGTTTTCGAAATGGAGTTCCATTTAATCTGAGGCGTAAACAACCAATATTTTTCCTAAAATACTGAGCTTATCCGAGGCTGTTGAAAACTTTATTATGGCTAACGTTTCGACGACTTCGCCTTCTTCAGCCGCAGTGATTTGAGTCCATTGTCCACAGCCATTCAATCTTCCTCCATGTTTCTTCCTAGTTTTTGACAACCTCTTATGAGCTCAATAATCCAAGAAAACACTATATATACTGTTCCGATCAACGAGTTACAGCCTCCACGTGGATGATCGGTGTGCTTTGGCATTGTATTATGATATACAGCAGTGGTCGGCTTCCTAGCAACTTCATCGAATCCAAAGACTTCAACATTATCGTCCATAAGCCCAGCTGCAAGTAAACCATTGCTGGGAACCAATGCTATCCTGGTAACAACATAGTCATTAGACGGCAAAGTGTTACGACATGGGCAACACGTAACACGACTATTTGGAGACTACACAGAAAGCAAACGTGGTTAGCTAGAAAACTACTAGTCAAATGAAGATTATGGTGGTGGCCGTCTAATTCATCGTGATTCGTGAAGACGGGCCACTCAAGCGTACAAGTATGATTGCATAACCCCTTAAAGTTATGAAGCGAGTTCTCTCCTACAAGCATCTGAAGTTCTTAAGCTCTGAAGGACTTAATTGTTCAAAAATTATCGTCGTTCACCGCGAAACTCTTCACGGCAATATGTTGAAGAAAAGCAGAAATATTTATGCGGTCATTTATTACCACAAAAGATGGATTAAGACTGCTTCTACAAAGTACAGAAAATTAGGAAGTGGACTTCTGAGTCACCATAGGTCACAAAGAAGGATCCTATGCAGCAGGGCAGGGACTTTCCACTGACTATGAACAATACAAAGAGTATGATTAAAAGAACAATACTTTTCAAGAAAACAAAGTCGGTTATAGTTGCCGAAATTTTGTAAGAGAAACTATAAATGAAGAACAATCGGAAAAGGAAACAATTAGTGCAGATACGAAATAAATAAGAAGGCAGAAAGGATGAAGAGAACTAAAGAACGAACACATAAAAGGAAAGAAAGAAGTAGATGAAATAAAATTAGAACATCCCCAGAATGAAAGAACAAAGGGTAAACTCTAGGCGTTTATCGATCCTTGAGGGATGCGCAATGCATTTGACTTAATCAAGTATCGCTGGAAATGAATGGAATACATGTACGGTCTAAATGGTGACTCGCAGTAGCCAACCCATGTACCAAGCCAGTGTTGCTATCCTTCCAGACATGTCTGTAAGCAATTTGCCGACCGCGGAATGGTAAAGGACTTGGTAAGATCGGGACGTTCAGATCGATCCTGTATGTGTATTGCAGACACCAATCACACCGCTACTATAGCAACTATTCCCAGAATAGCTTCTTTTTCTTTCTATATCTACTTCTATCTTTCTATCACTATATGTTTCTGAAGTATGGATCATATCCACTGTTTCTCAAGTTGCCTAGCAAATGTCGTAGTACGTAAATATTTTGATCCCATCCTAAGGAACTTCGATCGCTATAAACAGTCTTGTTATGCAAACCTATTTTTGCAATCTGAACTTGTTGTTTGTTATTACTGTCCAAAAGTCACCATGCGTACAATAACAAGAAAGGCATGAGGATGTTTGCGATAGCAGTCTTCCGCCAGCTGATCTCTGGTTTGGAGAGGATTTGGAAACGGTAGCCGACGAATTTCGGTTAAGGTGCTGGACCTGTGCCAAATATCGCGTTCTCCAGAAGCATATAAATAGCCTCGTGAATTGCTATCCTGGTTCGCCCGTGTCCACGTCCGTCGACTATCCAGGCTCGTCCCCTGTCCTCGTTTGTCTCCTTATTGATCTCGTATGTCACCTATATAGATTATCGTAGTTAACTCATATTGCACGTGGTCGTTATTGCTTATTACCTTCACTCTATCGTTGTTACAGCACAGTCGCGAATTGTACATTAACTTCATTTCATCATTATTGAATGACAGTTGCGAATTGTACGTTAACTTCGCACTATTGTTACTACATCACGCTTCCCATCAGCCTAGTATACCCTTATCGTCATCTTGATCCTCATCCTCGTGTCAGTGTTCATCGTTTACCAACTGATCTGCGGTGCGATGTACCATTCCTCTCAAACTGTGCGCCATGCGTACAAGGCCGATGACCGGCCAACTTGTGCTATGTATGTTATGCCGCTATAGTCGGCTATCAGTTCTCAGTTGCATTATTTATGGCCCATGTTATTTCTTAGGCATTGGTGTCACCCATCGATGCTCATACTTCACGCTACGGACATATCGTTATCCAACACCAGCCGCCTGACCGTGTTCCTCAGATATCTCATTTTGTTCGTACTCACTTCCACCATCGATGCTTAAGTAACTTGCTACCCTCATCGATCAATGTCAAAGTACACGTGGCCGCTGTACAAATGATCCCTAGCTTAGCCTAATGCACGGCTCGTCTGCATCTCACTCTTCCGTTGTTCTAGCCATCGGCATCTTGGCCATTGTACGCGCCAGTGTGGGCGCCATTATCCGCATCCATCCCCTTAGTCGTCATTGTTGTCAAGTTGCTATTACCACTGTAATGTTATGATAGTATCCTAAACTGTTGTGACCTTACAAGCTTCGCTTCATTAGTAGTTATGGCGCCCCATAATCTTGGACATGCCATGCTCTTATTCCAGTATCTTCCTACCGTTAATCCTGTTGTATTGGCGTTGCATTTATGTATATGAACGGCTTAATTACCCAAGTTTGAGGTATTGCCCTGTGGCAACTGCGTGGAGTCCCGCGTGGTGCTCTCTGACGAATCGAGCATTCTGCTTAAAGCTAGTGGCTATTCGGTGCCGAGAACTGACTCGAAGGCCCATTTCCTACTAGCAACTGCATTAGCTACATTCACCAATCACCAATCTCTTAGAAATCTCCAGAATAGACCTTAGAAATATCACACAGAATCGAAAATCTTGCATTTGACTCGAGAAAGTGAAAGGTTAGAAGCAGTTAGAGAAAAGGTAAAGAGAGTAAAACATTCTATTTAGCTTAAACAGTCGCGATGACGTGACCTCAAAAGAAGCAATGCAATTTCTGGTTTTGTGGAGTCCATGAAACGCATTTTTCCCATTTTTTGCGTCAACGCCCGTAATGTCGAGCATTAACGCAATTGAACAAGCGAGAATTCGCCCAGCACGACACAGTGCTGCTCACCAGTGTCGCTTGTTTGCTGCTGCAACGCCGATGTAAGAAATTTTAAACATTCAAAGTAGGTCGTCAACTTTTTGGAAACTCTAATCCCAAACAAATTTTAAACAGATGAAGTATGTTATAAACCCATATGCATCCTTAAGGAGATAGAACAATGTGTCTTCCACAAGTCTTTAAAGTGCGATCGTAATAAGGCTCAGTAGTTACCTCTTTCCAATACTAAGATCCACCACCGTCCTGATGTCAAAGTCGCATGGTGGCAAATGTCCCCTATGATCCACAAGGGCCGCGACTGCCTGTGGTGGTGAATACCTGGGGCAGACTTTGGCCAGGCTGACGTCGGGATTCCAGGGAACCGCAATAGCTCAGCCAGCAAATCTCCGAAAAAATGGAGGTTGTGCTGGGGCCCGCACAACCAGTGTGGACGGGCCATTCAGGTATCAAATACAAAGTAAATTACCTCTTTTTCTTTCGAATTTCCAGTACCACTATCGAAAAGTGAGTTTTTGAAACTTCAGATCGTCTGAAAGAAAATCAGAGAAGTGGGAGCTATCCTAATACACTTACGACGAAGCTACTTTTTCAACAACTGGTGGTAATTTCTCGAACAACAATTGAGAAGATGAGGACTACACATATTTGTGGGGTGAATTTTGCTCCTCCCCTTTAAGAACATGTACAACCTTTTTGAAGAACTTCAATATTAGTTGGTGGATTGAAATCATGGACAAATGGGAAAGAAATGCAAACTTCTGAAGGTCCCAACGCAAACACGACAGCTGAAAAACACGAGCAACGCAGTGAGGAAAACATCGTGTCCGGCTGCACAAATCCCGCTTGATCAATTGCCTTAATGTGCGTAAAAAAGACGCAACGAGGAATGGTGGGGAGGAAGAAATCCACCTCTTAAGCTTCAAAAGATTGATTTTAATAGTGAGAAAACTTGTTTCTGCTTGGAAAAAGATCTATAGGTTCTACTGGTTCTACCTAAATTAAGAATTTCACTATGAGCAGAGAAGTGTGGTGTAAACTGGGCAGCGAGCAACATTTTTGGACCACTTGCAATGAAACGAATGTTGTCGCGCGTTAAGAGAATCCCTATTGATGGTGACCAAAAAGCTGGTAAGGCAGCAAGATATTCGGGATTTATTGCGATCCCCAAAATCAGCTCTAAATTGGAACAGTGTGGTTAAACCAGTGAATATTAAGCAAACGACGATGAGCTCACTGATGTTGGCGTAAAAAGTAGCGACAGAAAAGTAGGACCATGATTCCTGGAAATCGTTTGGAGTGAGAAAACAAATTCGCCATAGATAAATAAAACAAGTACAATTCGGTAAATCCTTTAGGTCTGACTATATGGAACAGCAACAGATATGATAGGAGCAGCAGACGTAGGAAATTACAACCACTAAAGACATGAGGAGATCCATAGATAGTAGTAAGAACTTTCGTTCAAATTTAACTGGTCAGAAAGAACTAAGTGAAGGTTGCTTACATTCAAATGTCGGGAATGCAATACTTAGCTACAAATTTTTTTAAAAGTTGTTGGTTTATTAGCAGACGAAGGGGTCAACTAATGAACAAGAGAGGTCGTGAAGAATCAGTAATTCATCGAAATTCTTAGACTATTGAGCTAACTCGAGGTTGTTACGGGAACCTTCATTCAAGTAACGCGTTTTGGGTTTCAACGCCTTTGTCTCGTTCAGAGGCATTAATTCAAGTGGATATTCCACAGGTGATCATCGTCGCAACGTGAATGCTCGTTGTGCTATCGGATCGAATTAGATGGAGTGGGGCTCCGCTCGGATGAAGTTAACTCATTCGCCCGGACCCTTTTATAGAAGACCGTTGTTGATCCATTGGCATCCTTTTTGCTCTGCCTTTATAGTGGTAATGCATCCTGTAGCAGCCGGTGTACACAGTGTTGTTAATCGAAGAGTTTCACATACATAGTCCAAAAGGACGCAAATGTGTAACATCAAGTTACTTGAACGGTGCAAAAGAGGTGGATACGACATAGGATCATAGTGTGCTGGCAAATGTTGTTCAGCCTTGGCAGTGTAGTTGAATCAGTGATGATTAACGAAGGATGTGCATAAACTAAAGAGAGGACCACGTAAAGCCCAACAGGACCAAGGTGCTCGACCGATTAAGAGAAAAAAAAATGATCAAGAGCCACTATTACAAAAAAACTTTATTGGTGGACATCGATGAACTACTCTCCGTTTAACACTCGACACAACCATGAATGAGCCTAATCGTTGCCGTTTGCCACACAAGATGAGAGCTAATTTTTTCTGCGTGTTTAGTGTGCATTGGTATCAATGTGGAATACTCCTCAATAACTCTAAAAGCACGCTCCTTTTGCGTTTTTCAAATTTGTAATCTGTTTTCTGCAGATTTTTTCCACTCAATACCTTTTTAGAACCCATATGCTCTCCAAGTTGTTATACTACTAATCTGTACTTTGCAACTTTGGGTTACGAAAACACTCATCACAGAAAATAATTTACACAATCTTTGATCGTGTAGATGAAGACGGAATGCGACTCTAGCCTCATCCGACTGTTCGACGATAGCGAGGAATTGAAGAAGCTGAGGACAACGAGAAATCTAATTTGCAAATGGTCGAAAAAACGTTACGAAGAGGAATAGGAGGACGAGGATATGATGGTTCCTGGTTGCAAAAGATATCAACAAATACAAACAAAACAAAGCCTAATCATGGAAATCGATTTACTGAACAGATGAAAGAGTCATCACTCTGTACACATGAGAGTTATTAAACTGCTAAGGTCAAGGGACTACAGGACTTCCTGTCTGCCCACTGGCAACGATCACGCCGGAGCTAATTCTATGTCAGGAAACAGTTACTGGAAGCTAACTACTCAATCCCATTTATATGACAACAGATCCTATGTTGGACAAGATATGCACCACAAGATCTGTTCACATATCGAGCTTGTCAATGTAAACTGCAGCATAATATAGAGGCCTGACAAAAACGACTGCGTTGATGGGTCAGACGGCATTCTGCTAGTATAAAAAGGATAAAACTCTCGGCGTTAATGAATCCTTGTGGGATTCGCTATGCATTCGACTTCATTTAGCATTGTTTGGAGGTGATTGAATAGTCTGGTACCAATTTGCCGACCACAGAGGGATGGAAGGCTTGGTGGGGCATGGGCGCTGGTATCGATTCCATATGTGTGTCGTAGTGGCGCCTCCAACCACTACGCCACATGCGCCCTTCTGCCAGTATATCTCACGCATATGGGGAATAATTACTGTATAGTTATCCAAACTGTAAACTAGAGAGACAAGGTACGGTAGCAGAAACAGCCGGAAAGAAATGCAATGAAAACAATTCATAATAATTTCCAGAACTGACTTCCTGTTAACACCGACAGTGATCAATAATTTAACGCTTTTTTTCCTGGTAAGCAGACGCATCGTTATTAACACACCATTAAGTAGATTGCGACTAACGTTTAGGCAGATTTAGCCTTCTTCCAGCACAGCCTGGAAAGTCCATACTGGTACGCAATCGACTCCGCCAAATACTTTCGTAACCCTAATAGAAAATTTCAAGAATTCGATTTAAATTAAAAATTTTACCAAGGAAACTTTGATTCATTGATTAAACCGTTTTTCCCACTTGTGGTTAAAGAAATCATTGGTAAATGACGTGAATATGTTAACCATTAGGCACTAGTCTTCTTTCAGATAGTGCGCATACACGCGGAGCTATTGTAACGAGAAAAAGGTTGCTTTTGGATATTAAGATGTTACAAAAATTGGTGCTGCAGCTTCAGAATCGCTGAAAAAGACCGAAAACCAAAATATAACACTCATTTAAGAGACTAGAAGCGCTTCGATACACCGAATATGTTAAATGAACGTATGCCATGAGTTCACTTATTCAGGCTTTAGAAGTGTTTGTCGCTATGACGAACGGGTACGTAAATATGAGTAGCTAGTGTACCCTCAATGGTTTACCGGCTCACAATTTCCCATGGATGTTGCTGGATGTCGAACTCAAATATACAGCCGACATTCACCACTTCACCAGGGTTACTCGAGCTAATAATTCGACCGTCTCACCGAAATTTAACTTACTTCACGGTATCTGGCCCGAAACTAGTGCCCGTTAACAAGAACAGCGCTAATAATGGGTAAAATGTGACACCCTATAGTGTCTCTAGTGTAATCTAAGTGAACGAAGCCATTTTGATGCAAGAGGAAAACGAATGGAATGGAGTTTGCTACTTCCCTCTTATGTTCCTCATTAATTGATTCAATTAGCTTTAATGATAAATGGATGTATAGTTCACAGAAATGATTCCAGCAGTGGTCATCAAGACCTTCTGAAAATGCGAATATTTCCATGCAGGGGAAAACGACAGTGATCTTTGAGATCATGAAAGATAGTGAGATGAGAAAATTCCACATAATTCTTCGATGAAACAAGAACTGAAGAAAATCAAAATAACTATTTAAACTTAAAAGCGATTAAAATAAGTAGATTGCAATGATTTGCCCTTTCAATGGAGAATGCCTTCTACAAACATGTGTATTCTGAGCTCGTGTTGTGTTTTAAAAGCATTGAAAAGTATGAAACTAAACAATTTTGCAAAGCTTAATTTCAACTTTTCAATCAAAGTAAGGATTTTGCCGACGATAAGCAGCTTTTTCTTCCAAAAAATTAGAAAAATGAGTGGCTAGGAAATCACTTGGTGAAAAAAATCAGTGAATAAACGACACAAAAAAGCAGGTAGAGAACGAAGCAACAACTCTACATTATTTTGTAAGAGAATTTTCGCATGCATAAACACATCTACTTAGAGATAAACTAACTTTCTTAAAGACTCCACGTTCACTTTCTCAGTGTGTTCGGCTTCCTTCAGACGAGCGGCCTGAGTCTTAGCATCGACAGAGTTCGCAGCAACGGTTTTACCTGCCATCCTTGCCATATCCCACGTTTTATTTTTTGCTAATAGTTCTGACCGAGATCCTCGCGGAGGTTCCTGTTAAAATGCAAACACTGAAAATCATGCCAATAATATTACTGCAACAAGGTACTAACTCAAATCAACTTCTTGGAAAAGTGTTTGATATAGACGCTACCTTATAACCTTTCACGTTACGATGACCTCGCTTCACCTCGGTCTCTTCATCGCTTATAGGTTCGTCTTCTTCTTCTGGTTTATCGAAATCCGAATCGACCTCGTCCACATCGGAATGTGCGGGAGATTCAAACAGATCATCTGCATCGTCCTACATATAAGATACTCATTTGGTTACTTCTATAAACAAGAAAACAACAATGAAAATTGGAAAAGCTCCGCAACTTAATAAGATTCCCCACAAATTTCATAAGTATTCCTTTGCTAACGTTCGATGGATTAGTGGATAGTTATATGAAGCTTATCAGCAAATGAGGGAGGCAGGAAGCGCGGTGGCAATGATGCCGATTATCACGAGCGCCGTGCCGGTTCAACCCCGTCTCGAGGCCCACCAAACCTGTTACCCTTTCGGCGCTGGGAAATTAGTAGCAGACTTGTCTGGGAAGGGCTCAATCTCTGCAATCCAAGTGGGAATGCTCTAGCCGGGCCATGTCAGGACTCCAGGAAGATTCGACTCCACCGTCGTCTAACGGTATTTTTGACGAAGATGAAGAAGTCCTCCAACAGCAATAGAACGCACACGCGAAAGTTGGAATACCTTCGTGTGTTATAGATGCGAGGAAACGAAGCGAATGCAAGACGTGCTTGGATCTGTACCCCAGATGTGAGAGACGGGTCGTGTGAATAAAACAAAAACAGAGAAAAATACCAGCAAGTGTAGACAAAGGGGAATATAACTTTAACACAACTAAATGTTTACACTAATTTTTGATTGATATACCGATGAAAAATGAAAAGACGAGAATGAAACCTCATTGAAACCTCCATATGCACTCTTATAGAAATCATCTTCCTGATTAGTTGACTGTATCAGAGCAGACATTTTACTACCTGCATTTGAACGTCGAGCACGTGCATTTACCATCAGCTCGATCTTTGTCTCTTCTTCACTGTTACTCTCATCCGAACTCTCACCGCCACCACTGCTGTTTTCTACATCGCTTCGTTTCTCGTCTGTAATATTACTGTCGCCACCACTCATCCTTTCTGGAATGGTGAATTAGAGGAGTAGCACCTACTCAACACACATCACGAATAAATCGCAAAAGGCAATCCATACGTCCGTCTTAACAGATTCGCTACCGTAATTAGTGATTCGAACACCGACGCTGCACAGGTAAAGCCCAAATATGCATCAAGTCACCTCCAAACGATGCTTAATGAAGTCGAATGTATGGCGCATCTCTAAGGGATTGATCAATGCCGAGAGTTTTATCCGTTATTTTTTCTTCCCTGCTGCTATGCCGAGCCAGCACCCTCGACACTTTTTCTACGGCATTAATACTTCTGCCACAGATGTATCCGGTATGATCCGACAGAACATAGGTTCGATGTGCTATAATTACGAAGGATACTGAAAACTATGCCTTGTTGTCAAAGCGTACTATAACGATTCACAAGCAGTACTATAGTTTCAACTTTTCATTTGTTAGGAGCACTTACTTGATAGTCTCATTTCAGAGTAGTTTCACTTCAACAATGAATACTAGCACTGAACACAAAAAAATGTCTGTTATTCGGACTTGAAACTAAAACTGATATCCAAGGAACATGGAAGGAGAAGCAAATTTACTAAGACTGACTACCGTTGCATTGAAAATACATGTCAAAAAGCACTCTATGTAGACACTATGGACTCCCATACCATTGACTCCCACACCACTATTTCTGCCACTTTCAAATGCTCAGCTCTATTTCTACAATGAGGAAAAGCAACCAATTGGTCATAAGGTGTAGCATCCTTATTTCGATACAGTTACATGTGCCTCACTTAAACGCAAAAGTCTCATCAGCTTTATTTCTCTTGTTATACGGTACGACCTCATCAGAAGCCTAAATGGAACTCGTATTATTATTTACGCTCATAAAACAATTTCGTGTAACACAACAGAAACTATCTGGACCACGTTTACAGTCTCGTATTCCACTTGCTCAAAATAACAGCGCCCGACTCCAGGCATCACCATTCGCAAAGATGTAATCAATCGTCCATTATGACACTCGCTCAGTGTTTGGCGATACCACCCGTATCACCTGTCCTCCTGTTGATCGTTCAGTGACTCCAACAGGGAGCCAGTAAATCTTCCATTTTTCCCCTGTCGTGTGCAAGAGTAGCCCAGTGGGTTCTGCTCGTTCTAGGAACTCTTCGAGCATCATACCTTTCTTTTAGGGTTCTTGTAAAGAACTCTAACCATTGGGTCGGTGGTCTTCCTGCCGCACGTTTGACACCCCGATGAATCCAGTCACTAACGGCTCTTGTGCATCGGTTGCCGTTCGTACGCATTACGCGTTCCGCTGAGCTCACCTTCGACAGTATGGTGTATAGAACGCCATCTTTGATTTTTTGACCGTTGACGCAGGTCAGAGCTTTGGATCCCTTCCTTACCTGTGTGACAAGGGATAACCCTAGCATCGTCTTTCGACAGTGCATTCAATAATGCTCAGTGATCTTTCATCCTGTTTACGCAGCGACCAGGTTTCTGAGGCAATCGTGCAGTCGAAAAGGTGGCCATGGAATCGGGTGTTCTTTTTTTCTCCTCATTACATCGTCTATGCTCTTGAAAGCTCTCCAATTCGCTCACTTCCGCCTGCCTAACTCTGGAGCTAAGTCGTCCATCACGTTGATTTCCCGATGTAGATGGACATGGCTCGATCTTTCGAAGATACTCATACCGCTAAGCGTGAACGGTACATATCAAACCAATGCGTTTCTATTGAACACGGTTTTTGTGAGATTTAGACGGAGACCAATCATTCTACAGATGTTATTTAAGTTGGTAAGCATTCGTTAAGTATGAGTAATGTTTGGTGTTATAAGAATGGTGTAATCAGCAAAGCAAAGATAGTGTAATTGTTGATCGTCTATTTTCACTTCCTTGTTTACCCTTCCCAGTGTTCGCATGACGTTCTAGAGGGTGGCAGTAAATAATTTTGGAGGGACGGTATGGCATTGCTTAACCTCTTTTTTTACGTCGATGTTAATATCGTTGTAAAATGGTGCTATTATGGTCATGAATTTTTTGTACACCTCAGAAAGAATCTTTATATATCGAGGAGGGACACTCTGACTGTCCACAGCTTCCATTGTTGCTTCTGTCTCAACTGAGCTAAAGCTTTCTTCAAATCGATGAATGTGATACAGAGCGGTCTCTTATACTCTCGCGATATTTCAGTAAATCTCGTTATCGTATGGATGTGGTCTGTTATACTGAATCCTTTTCGAAACCTTGCTTGATAACATCGCTATCCTTCGTCCAGTGTTCTGTCAATCCTGTTAAGGATGACTCGAGTGAAGTGTTTGTAGACGACAGATAGCAAGCAGACTGGACCATAGTTCCAAATATCATGAATGTCACCCTTCTCAAACAATAATACAGTCCTGCTCGTCTTTCAGGAATCTTGAATTCTGAAATTGAATAGGAAACATGCATCCTGAAAGGTAACGTGTGAAGAGCCAACCAAGTGTATCGATGAGGACTGGTGTAAGGTTCTTCAGGTGTTTAGGTCCAACCATGTCTGGACCTGGTGGTGTTCGAGTCTTCACCGATGGGATACCATGTAAGAATTCAGAAGGGACAACTGGTGGGTCGACATATTCGTCTTCCTTTATTTCATATGAGGGTAGGAGGACGTGGTAATTGAAGAGATCCAAGTAATAATCGTGAATGATTTTCTCTACCGCCTTTCTGGAAACTGTAACTGTTCCGCATGGGGGGTCGAAGTGCATTCATCCAGCCTCTGCAGCTTTGACCATCACTGGGATTCTTTTCTCCTTAAGGTTCTTTTTTCATCGCCTTTCTGCAATGTTTTGCAAATTTGGACGTTATTTAGCGGTTGCCCATAGCTCGTGCGATTCAGCAGCTTCTCAGCTGGAGTGTTTTTGAAGACAGACGTCGCTTGTTCACTTTCGAACTCTCAGCTTTTATACCGCTAATGTGAAGATGTTGAATGAGCGGATCGGACTCTTTGTCGTTGTTATCAAAAACGGCACCTTCACAATAACTCACTGATGAATCGAATAATTCTCAGTTTAGGGTGGTTTTGGGACTTTGTTTTCTGAACTTCGTAGGTTTCTCTCCTTTCTGCGATAAATGAAACCTTGCATGAAGGAGGTGATGGTTAGATCTCGTGCAGAATTTTGGGACAACGGCGACATCGGTCAGGCAAAACCTTCTGTTTACTACGACATGGTCAATTTCGTTATGGTAGCCTTCACTGGGAGGCTCCCACGTCCAGCGTTGTGGGTAGAGCTTCCAAAATTGCGACTTACCATGAATGGTCTTGGTCGTCGTGATAAGTTCAGACAGCCAATCACGGTATTCTTTCCATTCTAATACGTGGTTCCTATCGTGATGTTCTCAAGATGTTCTTCTGTTTAATCTTAGTGTTATGATCTCTAACGATGACCTTAAAGAATGCATGGTCTCTGCAGAACTTCTCCAAGTCAGTATAAAGCGCTTCGGCATCGTCTTGGTCAGAGCATGATGTCGGTGTGTAGGCAACGAAGATTAGTAAAGCCGGTGTTAATCTACATCTCTTCACTTGTAAACGTCCATTCAGGTTGTTAGTTGTTCAACTATTGTCACAGTTCCGAGGAACAATTCTTCTTCGGTGTCGTAGACGGCGTTGAATTGGTGACGTCTTCTCGTCTCAGTACGTTATCCTTCTTGCTTGCATGATAAGGTGCGCTATAGAAGACTCAGATGCAAGTGAGTGTGCATTGCAGGTATCGTCACCGTAGTCTATCGAGATTTATTACGCAGCCTAGAATGGTCCTGATATTTCAACAGCCTTTCCGTATTCATCGCGCGCAACGCTGCCATGTCAGGGCTCTTTCGGGGTCATAGAAATGAGGCCCGCTCATCTTATTGTGTTTAGCGTCTGATATCCACGTAGAGAGTGCTAAGTTGTGGCCATGGGAGGTGGATATACTCAAGGATAGCTTGCCAGTCTTTCACAGAGTAGATGGCGAGGATATTTGTTGGAGGTGACTGGTGACAACCTTTTAAGTACTTCCCAGTAACTTCATTGCACGCTTTTGGCCGAATAGTCCCATAGAATAGAATCCGTGTAGACGACAACACACCCACACACGCATGTATAAATATGTCTTCCCAGATACATGAGATATGTGCCAAATAGGCGCAGCGGAAACAGGGAGTCGATTCTTGGATGCAACTGTGCCTCAGCAAAGCATAAGATCGCTTCTGGTCAGCGATCTCACTCATCCGCGCTTGTAGACCGCCAGCTTGCCTCGCAACTAACCAGCATGAGATCCCTCTATCAGGGAGATCCGTGTTACCTTATAGCAGAGTCGAATAACAGTCTTATTTGGATAATTTGTCAACAGATCTTCACTTCAGTGCTCGAGAATCATGCGCCTATGTCTCCTTCCTTCAAAACGCCTTATAGATGGTGTGAATGTGAGGTTGTGACGGCTGCAAGCTTCATTTCCTGAGCCATTCACGTCCAGGAGCTGATACTGCTAACGCAAGCTACGGAGAAGTTTGCCTCTTTTCGTCAGTACCTCTTCGAGGACCTACGCATTCTCTCAGGGAATACATTGTCGATATTTTGGTCCACTTGTCAACGTCTATGCTTTATTTATCTCCTTTAGAGCAAAGGATGAAGGAAGGACGCCCAAACAAAAGTACTTAAGTGGGAATACATATGACATGGGATTAAATCACTCCTCACGGCACGAAACGAAACAAATTTTCTTACTAGGATAAATCGGATTTCAAATACTACATCACCACCTTTCCCAACGGTTTACCGCCTCATTGTGGCTGGAAGGTGTTCCTGGATGTCGGGGTGCGATGCACAGCGGGAGGATTCATCCCCCAGCAGGGCCTCCCAAGGCGAGAAGGAGTCCGGCGTTTCCATCAGAAAACCCAGCTAAGAGTAAAAACAATACCAGGATCCACCACCGTCCTGGTATCAAACTAGTGGCATGGTGGCAAATCTCCCTCTGATCAACAAGGGCGGCGACAGCTTGTGGTGATGAGTACCTGGAGCAGACTTTGGCCAGGCTGATCTCAGGACTCCAGAGAAACACAATGGCTAAACCAGCAAAACTCTGAAAAATGAAGAAGGTGCTGCGGCCCGCACAACCGATGAGGATGGGCCGTCCAAATATTTAAGTAGTAAATCATCACCACTCTGATAAACTAGTAGCAACACAGACTACGTCAACATATCAGAAAATCAATAAAAGCACCTCACTGCCGCATACCAAAAAAAAACGATGGAAAAAAAAACCAGTGCCAATGAATGTATCGACACCACGTATCCGAGTGGCAAACGGAATTCGACCCGTTTTCCCATTGCTGGGGAAGTGCGCTGCAATCACACTCGCTCACGCGTCTGCAGCACGCTCGCGTCCAACGAAAGGCAGGGGGTCGATCCTGCAGACATCGTCGTGGACACTTGAGGAAACACTAGTGGATCATTCGTTGTTTTTCTGCTTTAGCTCAGCTGTTCTGCTGTTTTTCGAGTGTAGTCTGGTCTCGGATTCTTTCCAAGATCTTCCTCCTGACCGATTTTTCCATGGAAGTGTTAGTTTAGAAGTGTTCCCAACCAATCCATCACCCTATTTATTCCAGATGGATTTTCAATCTTTGCATTGTTTCATTGGTTATTGATTGTTTCTATTTTCTATCCATGCTTTAATTACTACTTCACTACACATTTGTGTAAATCGTTCGTCGCTCTTTTTGTATGTGAAAGGAAATCGGTAATATTGTTAATGAGAGAGATCGTAATTGTTTCGCAGTCTTAGACAGTAATGGGTGATATGGAAGATTCGATTAAACTTGACGATGACGACTTTCTTAGCACCACTGGAAATAGCGTCGCCGACATGGCTGAATTGTCGTCAATCGAACAGCAAATGGAGGAGTTCGAGGAGGAACAAAGAAAGATTAAGCAGATGCAAAGCGATATCGAGGTCTGTTTCGGTAACGTAGTGGTTCATGTCTTCTTTGTTGAACTCGATCTCTCTAAAGTCATCTGTTCCAGGGTCAAATGAATCTTCCGAGAAGTAGCAATGGTACAAACAGTCCTGTAATTCTTTCTCCTGAGGAAAAAGCGGAGGCTGATTCCCGTTCGGTGTACATTGGGAATGTTAGTGAGAACTTCAGTGGCCCTAAAATCTTTTATTAGGAATCGGTAGATAACATCTAATGAAGCGTTTTTTAATGAGCACCGTTTAGGTCGACTACAGTGTAACTGCTGAGGAATTAGAAAAGCATTTTCACGGGTGCGGTTCAGTTGCACGAGTTACGATTCTGTGCGATAAGTATACTGGTCATCCAAAAGGGTTTGTTCAGTTTCGTAACGAAGTGCATCCTTTAACCCTTCCTTGTTCCAAGATTGAAAGTTCGTAAATGAAGTGATACGATGAGGCAGTTGAAGTCCGTGCTTAACTTTTGAGCGGACGCTTGGTTGTTAGTAACCAGAGTTCTTCAGTACGATATTGGTTGACATTTGGCTGTTTAGGCTTCATCAGAGCCTGGAACGGTCAAACTGACATGTGATCCACTCAGTGAAACACTTTCATAACCGTAGTAGTTAAAACTTAGAACATAAATTTCATTAGCGTAGTAATCATCTTCTTTTATACATTCGCAGTTTCATTCTTTGTAATTCGTCCAGTTTTTCGTGGAGATCAACTGCACAATCTTAGATGGGTGGGGAAATGTACCTAACCCAGGTCAAAAAAATGCGGCTGAATTTATAATGTTTCTTCTTGGTAGTTACAACATGTTTAACTGACAAGGCCATCGTTCGGAATCAAATATCTCAAGTTGTCATATACAGTACAATGTGTCGTGAGCAAGTAAACATGCAACGCTGTCTTTTGGCGACACGTAACATTGGTCCACTGCTTAGAGGCTTCTCCAGCCTGACTTTAACTTTGTAGATGTTCGATGAGCACATGATCAGTGGTTCTTATAATTTCAATGGTCTATTCACTGTTTAAAGTGTAACACATTTCTTTCGAGTGCAAGTTTCTGTTACAACCACACTGCCTAGGTGCTTTACTTCTTAACCGTTTTCTTTTTTCTTGTTGAATATGTCATATTTCTTCCTCGTTCAGTTAGCTGTTTTTTTTTCAGATTCGCCTATGCGGAATTTGCAGATAAAGAGGGAATGCAGATGGCTCTAGCTATGTCAGACAGTCTCCTAAAAGGACGGCAAATAAAGGTCATGGAGAAGCGCACCAATCGTCCTGGTATCTCAACGACGAATCGTCCACCACGTGGGCGCGGCTACCGTGGACGAGGTGGCTTCGGAGGTGCTCCTCCGGGATACATTATCAAATACGTACCTGTAGGTGGGTATCGCCCTCGCGGAGCGCGTGGTCTTCGGTAAGCTTTTAGCTTCTCGTCGCTCAACAACATTTGATGTCGTTTGTTATTCTGTTAAAAGTAACATGTTTTCGAAAATTTAGACGTCCTCGTGGCTTCCATCCTTACACGTGAGTGGATCCCGCCAGCCTCCGTTTCATGTTCAATGTGTTGCAGTTTCAATGCAAAACATTTTCCTTTTTTTGTACCATGATCAATGTTGACATGCTGTAATTTATTGATGGTTCTTTTCAATTTTGCTTTGGACTTGTAGAGAGTCGTAAGAAGAATCCTGATTGGTTGATGTAATTCTTGCTTATGGTTTTTTTTTTCATAGTACAATACTTACACGCTTCTACTAATCCCGTATTCGTCATTACTGCTTCGTTTCGATTTTGCAGGTCGGGATGTGATGTAACCTCATCTGAGGCACGGCCAGAACCCATGTAGACCCATCCAAACTTATTTCGTCTTTAACTACAACATTTCCTGCAATTTCGTGCACTAAAAGATGCCCAAGATGATGTTGTGTCGAAGTGAAGTTATTTGTTATGTAGTTCGCGAGTGTTTCTACTGTTACTTGCTTGTCTTTGTTACTTCTGTTCTTAGAAAGTATGTGGTAAATGATAATATGATTGTTGTAGGAGGGAAGGGGTTACTGGAACTGTCAGCGCCGTCTGATCGTCGTGGTTGCGAGTATGCATGTATATGCCGTGTTGCTGCTAGGGCATGTCTGTCGTATTCGCTTTTTGGTCGTCCTCTTTTATTTCTTCCTAATGGTCACGTCCAGTATGTCGGCAAAGATATTAGTGCATATTCTTTTGATCTTGTTGTGTTGTTACTGGAAAATGAATTATCGGAAGAGATCTTGTATACCAGCAGTAATGGTTGGGATGTCTCAATATTTTGAACATAAACAGCCTCGTTGCAGTCTCTATGTGGTTTATTCTCATCTGAGGTAGGTATTTAGATTCAGTGGACTGAATTTGTGAAGAAGTCGATGGAAAATAATCATAAGTATGCTAGTAGAGAATACTGGGATGATCGATTCACAGAGGAGAGAAGTTTTGAGTGGCTTGTTGGGTTTGATGCTTTCAAGTATTTGGTACTGCCGAAATTAAAACACTCATCAAGGTCAGTTCTTTGGATCTGATATTTGCGTAGGTTTTTGAACCGCATCAGTTCTGCTCGATGATTAATGGTGCCGGAAGTATCGTATTCTCAATGAGGGTGCGCATTACTTATGCCAGTTATGAATGCGCTGGTCGCGTAGTGTGCGTGTAGCGCAATGTTTGGAGTGGTTTTGCAAACACGATGTTTATAAAGGAAGGATTGACTTTGCGATTTCTTTTATTTTCACATTCTATTAATACTCCTAGTGGTTTACCGCCTCATCGTGGATGGGAAGTGTTCCTGGGTGTAGGCCTGCGATGTACAGCGGGGGGATTCATCCCACTGCAGGGTCTCATAAGCTGTGAATGAGTCCGGCGGTTGCATGAGGAAGCTCAGTCAAGAGTAAACTATTGTCAGGATCGACCACCGTCCTGTTATCAAACTAATCCCTCCGTGATGGCATATCTCTCTAATCCACAAGGGCGGCAATTGCTTGTGGTGGTGACGATTTGAGGCGGTCTTTGGCTAGGCTGACTTCGGGGCTACAGGGAACCAAAGTAGCTAAACCAGCAAAACTCCGAAATGTTGGAAATTATGATGGAGCCCACACAACCAGTGAAGGCGGGCCATCCAATTATCAAAGTTAGTTCCCTAATCAATGCCTTTGTTGTAGACGATCTTTTTAAAAATGTGCTTGGAATAGTTTACATAGGTTATCGTACTTTTTATTAGTGAAGAATAAGATTTCAGGTATAATGCAAGCTTTGCTCAACTGCTGGGGTCATTTTCGGTTTAGTCACGAAGCTGTCGTGCTCACTTCTCAAAAATCTCTGTGAATCAATGTACCTTTATCAGGACGTGTTTAGAATACTTCATGTTGGTTGTGGTACAAGTCAGATGTCTATGCAATTGTACAGAATGGGCTACAAGAATATTACGAATGTGGACTTTTCAAAGGTAACTTGTTTAATGAAGGGACGACTATCGATGTATAGACTGGTATAAATGATTTTGAGTCAAATAGGAAACAGTTTGCTTTACAAATATTCCTTGGTTTTGCTTTTGTGAGCCTGCAAGGATCCTCATGTCTTTTCAGGTCTTCATGATCACAACTGCTAGTAAAAATACTATTTGTCAGTAGCCATGACTATTGTGGACATTTCTCCATTCAGAATGGAATAATTTCTTCACCAGGTCGTTGTAGACAATGGACGTACTCTTCATCCGGAAATGAAATGGATATGCGAGGACATTCGATCGTTAGCCAGTATCCCTTCAGATGCTTTTGACGTGGTGCTAGAAAAGGCTACCATAGAATCGATGCTTGTTGGGGAAAAAAGTGCCTGGAATCCATCCGATAATGCCTTGCATATTGTGGATGACGTGCTCAGATCTATTGCCAGAGTTCTAACAAGTGATGGGGTCTTCATTTCCGTGTCGTTCACGCAGCCCCATTTTCGTGTACCAGCGCTTTTGCGCTTTCCCGGATGGTCCATATCAGTGAATAAAATCGGAGAGTTTTTCAATTATTTCGTTTATATTATGCAATGTGGTAGAGAAACTTCTCAGGATGTACGAGAGCGATTTGCCAGTATCGCTCCGGACTGGAGTAGGTACTGAGATAGTTGAGTGAATTGTGATGCTGGCTTCCAAGTCTCCGTTGTGTTGGTTTTTTGTTTACGAAAAGCTTGTCTTAACAATGAAGTCGAATTTTAACTGCATGTCGACCGATATGCTTAGCCCATGATCTTGTTTCAGAATTGTTCACTTTATACCACTTCGTATTGAAATAAATTACTATGATGTTTTGTTTTCTTGCAAGGAGTCTTTTAGGCGCGGAGATGAGAAATTTATTACGACCGTTTGCACCAATACCGTGGCATAACGATTGTCATCACTGAGAATTGAATACCTTTACGGTTATACTACCTACTTGGATACTTGGATGGCCCGTCTTCACTGGTTCTGCGGCCCCCCAACATGTTTTCCACTTTTTCGGAGTTTTACCGGTTTAGCCACTGTGTTTCACTGGAGTGCCGAGGTCAGGCTAGCCAAAGTCTGGCCCAGGTCGTCGCCAGCACGAGCCGTCGCCGCCATTATGGATCAGAGCGACATTTGTCACAATGCGAGTAGTTTGATACCAGGACGGTGGTGGATCCTGGTATTGGTTTACTCTCAGCTGGATTTCCTAATAGAAACACCGGACTCATTCTCAGCTTGAGAGACCCTATTGGAGGGATGAATCACCCCGCTGTACATCGCAGCTCGATACCCGGGAACACCTTCCAACCATGATGAGGCGGCAAACCGTTGGGAGGTTCATGGTTATGGCACGGAGTGTTTTAAACTGTGAACTAAACTAAAAACGTGGAGGGTGCTACTAGGACTATGCTCTATATCCCGTTCCATTCCACGTTTCCTATACTGGAGTAAGTTCAGAAGTGAATAGAATAATCGAGTAGCCGACTGTGCCCTAAACATTCCGATATACCTGTAACGAGATTTATTATGGCAGTTCATGAAGGTATAGGATGTTTTCGAATGGACGATCTCTACAGAAGGTTTCTATGCACGCAGTGCTTTCTTCCACTTTTGTTCATCTTTCCATTATCCTGTCTTCATTTCCGTGCCACTTTTCGACTATGCTGCATGATTTCTCGTGGTATTCTTAACTCATTAGGCATGGTGCGCATTCAGGCCTTGGCTGAGTTGACCTGTAGAATACAAGGGGCAAGTACGCGGACACAGCGACGTACGCCTGCGTGACTGTGTCTACGTAAATGCAGAAGCTCTGTGCCGGATGGACTCAGCAAAGGGAGGACACCATACCATGGATCCACCTGCTTCTTCGGATACATGGAGTCGCTTGTGATCCGCGATTAACTCCCTATCGACTACCTACGAACGCTTAAGAAACATGAGGTCGCTTCTAGTATTCGCACGTTCTGCTCCCAGTCTCATGTGTTTGCTAGGGGTTTGACGCTGCATCCCTTTCATTTTATGGCGCTGTGATTGACCAGATTCTAGAATCCGTGCAATCGATAGAGTTTGCAAGCTGACCCCAGACTGTTCTGATTGGAAATTTCGAGTTCTTATTGATGTCTTTCTATCATGGATATCCTTAAGTATTGAGATTTTTGTGCATTTTATATAAGTGCATCTTTAAATTGAACTGGTTTTTCTGTCAGTTTTTCCAGTACATTTTCTATCCTTTTGTGTCCGATTTAAGTCGGGAAGAAGCGCCAACAAGTTGCAAAATAAAAGTTTCGTCTTTGAGATTTGCTTTATGGCTGGTTATTTACCAGCTTGTGTTATCGACAATGGGACCGGATACACGAAATTGGGTTACGCTGGTAACTGCGAACCCCAGTTCATCATCCCTTCAGGTGTGTGTTAAACGTATTTACCATTCCTACTGTCACTTTTGAAGCTCTTTAAAAGGCCATTTTCAGCAATAGCTGTTAAGGACAAAGTGTCAAGTTCGAATGCTGCTGCTCTTCGTTGGAACACCTCGACAGGAGGTCGAATAGATGATCTCGATTTTTTTATCGGCGATGAGGCGCTATCTCCTAGTGCTGCAAATTATTCCGCCAAGTATCCAATCCGTCATGGTATCGTAGAGGATTGGGATTTAATGGAGCGGTTTTGGGAACAATGCATTTTCAAGTATTTGAGGGCTGAGCCCGAGGACCACTTCTTTCTGTTGGTGTGTAAATTTCGTTTTTCAGTGGTCCCTTTTTTCGACTTTCTGTTCCATTTTTTTTCATAGAATCTCGCATATTTTAGACGGAGCCTCCTCTTAATACCCCAGAAAATCGCGAATACACAGCAGAAATAATGTTTGAATCCTTTAATGTGCCAGGTATGAGTTTTTTGTCTGTTCCGTTGTCCATTATTGTGGTCCGTAGCACAGCGAGTGGGTTGACGATTAAGGTCTTTACATTGCTGTGCAAGCTGTGCTTGCTCTAGCTGCAAGTTGGCCGTCACGTCAGGGCAAAGGACGTCCGCTCACTGGATTGGTGACATAATTCATCTTGCTACTGCTTGTTTCTCAAAACTAGGCTGTTTTAGAAGATCTTTAATAGTCCTAACGGAAATGTTGTATTTCCAACAGGTTGTGGATTCTGGGGACGGTGTAACTCACTGCATACCAGTCGCTGAGGGCTACGTCATCGGATCCTGCATCAAACACATTCCGATCGCTGGAAGAGATATTACATACTTTATCCAGCAAATCTTGAGAGATAGGGAGCCATCCATCCCTTCAGACCAGTCCTATGAAGTTGCAAAGGCGATAAAGGTGTGTTTTCTGTGGTACCTTTTATCTATTATGTTGAGGAATTTATTTATTAACTTTATACTTTTTGCAACATAATTCTTTTCAGGAAAGGCATTGCTACGTTTGTCCGGACATTCTAAAAGAATTCATAAAATACGATACTGATGGTGCGAAATGGTTGAAAACTTATCACGGCATTAACAATATTACAAAGAAGGAATTCGTAGTTGATGTTGGGTACGAGCGCTTTCTCGGCCCTGAAATTTTCTTTCATCCTGAGGTACGACGTGTTTTATTCTATATTCTGGGTTGTCCCTTAACAATTTCAGTAAAAATTGAGGTGTTCTGTACACTTGCAGTCTTTGCACATTTTTGAGTTTTCCTTTAACCTCTATCTGCATGTTGTCTCATCATTGTATCCATTCCAGTTTGCCAATTCCGACTTTACAACTCCGATTTCTGAGATCATTGATACAGTCATCCAGCAATGCCCGATAGATGTCCGTAGGGGCTTATACGAAAATATTGTTCTTTCTGGAGGATCCACAATGTTCAAGGTATTGCAATCTATATATTTGAGAAAATACTGAGCCATATTTTTTCGTCCCGAAAGTAGCGGTGGCAGTTTTTGCCATTCAATCAATGCTCCCTCCCATGTGCACTTTGTCCATTGCCAAATGTAATGGTTGTCTGAAGGAGAATGGTACATTGTAGGATTTCGCTCGTAAGCTTCACCGAGATATCAAACGTATCAGCGAAAACAGGCTTGCCACAAGCGAAGCATTAAGTGGTGGCCAACTAAAGGTAAGGTTTTGTATTTTTCGTACAGTACTTTTTTTTCAGAAAGTTCACAAAAATAGCATTTTTGTGTTCAAGCCGAAACCGATCGAAGTGCAAGTGATATCTCACAAAATGCAGCGATATGCGGTGTGGTTTGGAGGTTCGATGTTGGCATCAACGGTCTGTATTAGTTTTGCTTTTTAAAAGTTAATTCAGTAGTATGAGCATTACTTCTGTGGTCTATCTTGCTATGCCCACCAACCTTACGATTTTCAAGACAAAAAAAGAAGCTCGCGGCGTTGATCCATCCTTGAGGGATGCGCCATGCTTTCGACTTCATCAAGTATCGTTTGGAGGTGATTGGATGCACATCTGGTCTTTACAATGACTCGCGTTGGCCTACCGACCTATCGAGCCAATGCTGCTATCCTCTCTGACAAGTCTAGTACCAATTTCCCGACCTTGGAGGGATGGAAAGCTTGGTGGGCGAGGGCCGCGGGGAATCGGTTCCGTGCGTAGTGCAAGGCGCCTCCGACCACTGCGCCACACGCGCCCTATTTCCAAGATAGTTAGCAACTGAAATGCATTAAAGTGGTCTTGGAAATTACTGTAGTGTTGTTGTTTTTTCCAGGAACGACTTCTTGCTACCCTTATCATTGATCACTGTTTTTTGTGTTTTCTTGATGAGCAGACATGTGCTTATGAGAGCGGGAGTTTTTGTACAGTGGCTGTGTTTTCGGCAGATCTCGCTTTTTTTTCGAACCTAGGAAGGTTAAACTGATGCTCAGTCTGCTCAGACAAATACTTCAGTTACCCTGACATGAAAGTTCAAAACCTTAAGTTTCACCCAGTGGGGAAAAGAATCTCTAAATGATCACCATTTTTCTATAATTCGTTTACTTAGTAATGTACACCAACTTTAAACAGTTTGCATGGATGGCGAATTTGCCTCCTTCAGTTAAAATGTGTGTTTGGAATAATCCGAAGAGAGACAACAGGGAGCAGCGTCTTCTAATCACAAGCGCACAGTATCGCAGAAACATCCTCCTAGTCAACCACGGTCAGGTGCGAAGAACACTTGTGCGGTAAAGTAGGTAATACAACTAAGATGATGCTGAGATATTTCCAAAACTCTGGACCGCAGGTGTCTGCGAATGTCTGGGGGAACGAACGCGCTATTGTCTTTTTCCGGGGAGTAACGCGTTCACCACCACACCATGCGGGTCCTTCGTTTCGCCTGTCTCTCAGCTAGTTCTATTGATCTGCGCCATCAGCAATCACCCGTCAACGGGACTGATCTTGGGAGCCACCCTAGATCGGTCTCTGCTTGATCGCGGTCCCGGGCTTAGGAAACCTTGTTTTCCTCCGGGATTGACAAATCAGCACCAGACTTGTCTGGAAAGGTGAGAACACTACCTGGTACCTTGGTACTTAGCGTGAATTATTGTGAAGGCCAGGTATGCATTCATTCACATCTGCGATGATGAAGTCAAATGCATAGTGCATGCATAAGGGATCGATCAGCGCCAAACGCGTTAAATGAAGAGAAAAGGGACAAGTTGTTAACGAAGTATAGTGAAATAAGTGTTAAGTGAGCCCCTTTATTTAAAGATCCGTCCAAATCGTTGGTCTCTGCATACTCTATGGAAAAGTTCATTATTTTTCAGCCTGAATTTTACAAAGTGTCACACACAAAGGAGGAGTATATGGAGAAAGGTCCGTCCATTTGTCGTCATAATCCTGTGTTTGGAACAATGACATAATTCCATTGCACTTCGTTTCTTTTTACTTCTAATTTATGTGTTTCCTTCTGTTTAAGTACATCTTCATTAAACTTCCCCATTGTGATTTAAAGTGGTATTTTTACAGTTACCCCGTCTCCTATGCTTTGTTTCACCCTCTGCAATGTTGGAAAGTTTTAATAAACGCTCCTTTATTAGTGCGATATCGTTTAAATATGTATAAGTTATTTGTGCTTGTTTATCTGAGTAAAATCTAAATTCTTTTTATCCCCGAGACAAGTTTTGTAGGCTGAGAAATGGATCTTCCAATAGTGAATTATGCAAAGGAGGAATATATCGAAACGAGTTCGGGTAACAAGATATGTAAGGCTCACTCGAGCAAAGACAGCACTATCTGTGGAACACAAAACATTATTTTAAATGGAAAGGTCAGGTTTATATTCACATAAGAGTCGCATTAGTTAACTTACAATGATGGTTCTTTATGGTTAGATGCCTTACGATGAATCGTGCGCACAGAGTTTGAGAAGAGTTAAAAGGTTTTCGTAGCCTAGAAGCCGTTTTTCGTAAATAAATTTTGGTTTTGGAGAACTCTGCATTACCTTTTAATACTTAGCGCCCGATGGGGGTTTTTTTTTGACAACTTACAATTTCTCAGTAATTAAGGTGTTTAAAGAGCTGAGAACGTTACGTACTTGCAGAAGAGACTTTACTTTGAGGTCTTGATCGTGCATGTAATTTTCACAGGATTTCATTTCGGTTGTAAAGCTCAGCTGGCTTAGAATTTCCAGATTTGAAATTTTGAGAAACTGATGTTTCTGAAAAAGTCCAAAGCGCTGGAACTGCAAGTAGCCACAGCGGCGAACACTATCGGATCCTACTGTGCGAAATCGCTTTCGTGCTAAGAAAAGCTAAGCTTGACTAAAAAGAGTAAAGATTAGATTTTATTGACTGTAGAAGACCAGAGTTTCGTCCTGGTAGGAAAGGAAGACTTGCATTTTGTTCGAAAAGAATTGTAAATTCTAATGGTTTTATCTCATGTAAAGTTAGTTAGGTTAAATATAGCCTCAGATATGTAGGTTTAAATTTGAGCCATCATTTTCCTAACAATCTTGCAGATGTAAATCAATGCCGGCGTTACCTGTTAACACAGCATCGTTGTCAACAAATAACTGAAGTTTATGTTAGGGGCTTGTAATGGCAGCAGTTTACACTGCTTATCCCTAAGAATGAAGTACATCGATACTGAACATCAAAGTATTCAGACCGACAATTTTATTGAAGTAGGATGTGTGGTTTTAGAACATCATTCAAAGAGATGTGACCATTCGAGGTGATCTGGCTGCTATTCGAAGTGGGAGATTTTGTATCATATGTAGTGGGACACTAATCCGACCGAGCTCGAAGAAGTTCAGCAAAGGTGTGACGCTGTTTCCCTGTTCACATTGGAGATCATGTTATGATTGAAGAGGTGAGATCGACATATTGACGTTAGAGATAGAACTGTGAGGACCTTTGGTTTCGAGAGCTTTTGGATTTCATGTTACTGTTGAAATCTCCGCACAGATTTTCGAGTGAGACCAGTAGTATCATTCAGCAATACTGTTAGCTTTGTAGATTAGCTAAATTGAAATTTGTTTTTAATACTAGAAATTATAATACTTAGAAGTACTGACTAGGTGTTTACTGACATCGAGGAAGAACTGCTTATAAAAAACTGGTTGCGTTTCCTATAGGTCTTCATCCCCATCCGAATAGTATTTTTTAGAAGACTTCGATTAACACATGCGACATAGGTCAGAGTTCATTATTACGATTTGGCGCCAGTAAGTCCTCAAAGTGTAGTGGATATCTACGTACACTCTTTTCGTAATAAGCTTTGTTTGATCTTAATATGAAAGTCATGGCTTTGTCTAGCTGGTGGAGTCACTACACGCTGTCAATTAGTGCGAGTGATCACCTGGAAAGACAGAGCGGGGCACAATTTGTTGTCTTTCTGGAAGAAGTAGGGCATAACAAAACCATCCCAGTGGCACACAGGGAAGGCTTTGTTTCATTGTTAGTAGTCTAAAGTTCTTCTGTTTCATTTTCTGGTCATAAAAATGATAGAAAATACCGTCCTTTTTCAAGCAATTTCCACAATTTACTTTCCTTCAGGTCAACAGTTATTCCTGATCCTCTATAGTTGAGTTACTTTTTTCGATAGTCATTCTCATTCTAACCATACCGATAAAATTGGTCTTGTTTTGATTCGACTTTAGAAATAAGTCTCACTGAAGATCTGGATATGTCCGCACCTTCGTTTTGCTCTCCTGAGCCTCAATTTCTTAGTCACTTTCAAAGAAAAATTTTCTGAAACTCGTCTAAAAATTATCCTCTATGTGTGGAATTATTAACACTAAAGACACACAGAGAAAAATCGAAATACAAAGTACTCAGAAAACACACTTCGGAACCACGTGGATAGAAACGTAAGTGCCATTGACGCTTATTTGTTATATGTCGGTAGTGGTCTCTTGCAACAGTACGAGAAACAACCTCGATGCATTTAAGGACTGTGTCATAAGTGCTGCTCAAATATGTTCGTTCGTACACATCGGCGCTGGATCCGTGATTGGCGGGAGCGCGGTGCTGAAGGAATGCTGCAGAGTACTTCCAGGCAGTGTCGTTGCTGCAGATTCTGTTTTCCCACCGTATAGTACCATTGCTGGTAACCCAGGTATGAATTTACTAGGTCTACTGAAACAGAAAGGAACCGTTTTTTTTAGACGTTTTGAAAGCTCTTTTATATTTTAAAGAGTTCCCACTATCATTTTGCTTTGTCGAGTTCAAGCCTTTATATTTTCTATCAAGCCCATGCTTGCTAGCTAGCGCGATGACGCTACTTGTATACTTCATCGTAGCAGTACAGATTATAGTTACTTCACCTATCCTTTTAGCACGTATAATCGGTCAGGAACCTGAATGCACTGAAGACTTGATGACAGAAGCAACGAAACAGTACTACGACAATTTCCTGCCCTACAATCTTCCAAAACCCTCTTTTGCTTGACATATATTTATAAAACTGTACATGAATTTTCAATTAAACAGTATACTTAGCCCTTACATAATAATTCCAAGCGCAGGAATGAGTCTCAATAAACCTAGACCTAAACATCGCTCCGAATGAAATAAAATCCGTGTAAAATACTACCTTAAAACTCGGGATTTCAGTTGGGCATAGAAGCCGTGAATACCCTACGAATTTGGAACAAAAAAAGAAATAAATAAGGAGAGGCACGGCAATTCCTGAGTTGGGCAACTCAGGAATGGAAAAGTACGGAGTTTCGTTTTGTACAAATAAGTCGTAGTGCCATATGCCCGCTAGGGAAACTTAAGCCTAGTAGCGAATTTATTATTCTCAAAAAGGTATTACAGTATGTCGATGTATAGTATATTATTTGGTCGTTATATAATAACGTCTCACCATTCCATTTATATTGCGGTCATGGAAAGTCTATTTATTCCGTGCTTGGTCGGACAACCATGAAACACTCATAAAGAAGTGCTAGAAGACACTTATTGATGCTTTACAGAATTGATGAACACAATAAGGAACCAAAGCGTTGAGCAAAATACTAACGAGATCCCCCCAAAAATAAGAAAAATCAAATTACACTAGGAATTACGGTACAATTAAACCTTGACACAATTTATAGACTCTTCTTTTGACGGCGTCTGTAACACGGACCATTGAGTCAGCATATTTCTGAATGGATAAAAAAGTAGACTGGCTTAAAAAAGTCATGAACCCTTTGAGTTCAAGCACTGTTTTCGTATTTCTAGAAAAGGTCGCGAAAGTAGGGATGACACAAAACTTCTTATCGTATTTCAACTTACTTCAGGTATTTGTGCTGCTAAGGCTTCTGCCTCCATCAGTTGCTTCAGGATTTTAGCTATGTGATTTGAATGCAGACGTAGATCAATCTCATCTACTGCTTTTTTAAGATATCTCTTACGCGTAGTGATTGGTACAGCCTGGTTTTCCATAGGGTCGTTATAATGTTGTATAGCTAACACGAATTCAGCATTTTGACTACTAAAAAAATCTGAAAAGTTCGTGTAGCGTTTGAAATAAGAGGTGACCATACTTGATAAGTAGGACATTAATAACGCTATACCGTTGAAGTTGTAGTTGACGCAAGGAGCGATTCCTTGTCAGATCATCCAGCTCTGCTTTTATGCACTGTTTAATAGCAACGAGCAGTTGCCTATACTGTGGCTGAAACATTTTGCAAGAAACAAAGTTGTTTTGGAATCTGCCGAACAGTCCGCCAAAATGAACAGAACGCAAACCATGGACTTGAACCTATCGAGGGCTGCTGCCTGCTCTCCAAACGCTGTTGTTGTAATTTTATTCCTGTGGGTAGCGTCGAAATAAAACAAGTTGATCATTTTCGACATGTAAAATTGCCACTGATTCGTCAGATCAGAGACCTGTGGTTGACGTCTGTTCTGAAAAATACGTTTGTAAAGAGATGTCACATGGTCAGTTATGATAATGGATGCGCTACAGTTGGAAGCTTTGTTGACCATACATTGCTGAACAGAACCGACCGTCGTTTTGTCTAAATCGGAGCCACCAACGAACGCATTATACAGACGATTAAATGCTTCTTCGCATGATTCGCTTCTTGACGAGACGGCCACAATGTCTTGCTCACTGTAAAGTATGGAACGTGATAGGTAGTAATGATATTTACTTGGTAGTTAAAGCTGCTTAGGTTACATGAATTAAAAAATGGAAAAAGAAACTTGCAAGGACAAGTTCGGCCGCGATGGTCCAGGTGCTGCATCTTCCAAATCTAAATTTCCGCACTACTAAACGGTACTCATTTATGGTAACTAAATCTTCCTGTTATGATTGCTGACCCGCTAATAAATCTAAAGTTCGAGAAGACTTCACGAGATAAAGTTCTCATAAGTAAGGAAAGAATCGGAAGGATTGGGTAAGTAGTACGTGCCGTCTGTCACCTCATTGATCTTCGAGGTATGAAAGTTAATTATACGAGATATTAGCTAATCTATAAAATCAGTCACTTGTTTTAGTCGAAGAAAAACGCAATTAATAGTTCTTAAACGTAAGATAAACAAGGGGCAAAAAATGAAATTCTGAAATAAACTCCATATTAACGAGTGTTACTTCAGTTCACCTTGGTAAGCAGTTTGTATTGGTGAAAGCCGTGTATTACTGACAGCGGCACCTCTACTATCACTTCGCTGAAAAAGCTGAACCAATAAATCCAACCAGAAGTGGAAAAACCTTAAGATCAGCTTAGAAAACTGCGCGACAAACCTTCCGTAATCGCCGTTGTAAACGGCTTTCCTCGATGACGTCATGAATCTCCTCTGAAACCACTGTAATATAGGACACCAATAAGTGACATACATAAAAGCCGTCAAGTAATGCGTAAAATACAAAATAATGAAACGAAGAACCCCAATAACAAAATGCACTGTAAATACCGCATTGTTACGTGGAGAAAGATATCTAAAAATCGAAGAAAATTGTGAACATACGAGTGAAATTGAGGGAAGGCCGTTTCAAAGGCGATGAAGTCAGATCCAATACCTCATTGGACAGATTTTCGTCGCTAACACTTCCACCAGTCGTAGAGGTCGGTGATAAAGCGCAATCTAAAGAGGAAGGATTGATTTTTTTTGAACTCCTTTTCAACATTAGTTGACGAAATAAAATGTGTAACTACCCCCAAATTGCTTACTTTGTGCAACGTTTCGCTCCACTTTCTTAAATGTGTTCAACGTTCCGGAATTATTAAGTGTGATCTCAATGGAGAATTTCTGCTCTAGCCTATAATGTGACCTTGTGCAGATTACAACCCATAAATACAAAAGAATGGAATAAGTTTTGTCATAAATTGTAAGAACCATCTCCATAAAAAGGGACTTCATTGCTTTAATAAGCATATTATTCCATCATATGTGAATAAAGAGAAAGAAATAGCAAGTTATAAACGATCACAGCGATGAGGGTAAACTAAAGCTAGGTACCTCACATTTTCACCTCATCATCAAATACCATTTAAATCAAATTTCGACCGACCACATAAATAATCCTACAACTGTTTGGCCATAGAAGACGAAGAAAAGGCGACAACTGAGCCTTCCGTTAGCCCTCTCATGACTATGGGCACGTTTCTGGTCGTACATCTTAATTTCAATGCGCACATTTTCCTTTCAGTCTATTTAGCCTCACAGTTTTTTTGGCTGAGTTTTCGCAGTCAGTCGGTGGCTTGTCGAACACAGATTTTATACCAGTGCCGAGCGCTGGCTAAGTGCTCTCAGTAGGCTATTAATGTAAAAAGCCGCTTTCGGAGGGTCAGGTGGAATCAATGGAAATAAAAAAACATGAAAGAGACAGAGAAATAAGCTTCAAATATCGTACCGAACCATGAGGAAAGCTAATAACACCGTCGATAGATAATGGACGGATTTCTCTTCAAACACAAGAGTTATATCATATGAAAACGATAAATCCCTCGGCGTTGATCAATCCTTGAGGGTTGTGCCACGCATTCCACTTTGCTAAACATCGTTGGAGGTGATTGAATGCACATCTAGCCTTTACGATGACTCGCGGTGGCCTGCGGATGTATCGAGCCAGTGCTGCCATCCTCCCACACAATTGGCACCAAGTTGCTGACCTCGGAGAGATGGAAGGCGTGATGAGCCTGGGGACCAATCTTATGTGTATTGCAGGGCACCTCAGACCATAGTAGTATACGCACTACTTGTTAAATAATACACAAGAAGTATCCAAGAACATGGGAGCACACACAGAAGAACATAGCGGATACGTAGATGTTAAAACGATATGAAAAAATATGTAACGGAACCGAGTAATAGAACGATCACCTCAAAAAACCAGTACGTCGTGTCTCTTGCTAGAGCTCACGGACCGTATAACTTGATTTCAATGCGCAATTCGGTCGCTCTCAAATAGCATCCGATCCGGCGACTTTTTTGCAGGCCAAAATGGAAATCAGTTGGATCGAGCATGTAATGGGTATGAAGGGCAACTGATGGACAACAGCCGTTAGTGACTGGATTCCTCCAGGTATCAAACGCACTGCAAGAAGACCATCGACCCAATAATAAGAGTTCTTCACGAAAATCCTAGAAGAAAGGTACGATGCTCAACGAGTCCTTAGAGCAGAACATACTTGGATACTCTGGCATGCGACAAGGAAAAATGGAAGATTTACTAGCGCTCGATAGAGTCGTTCGACGATCAACGGGATCACAGGTGATGCAGGTGGTACAAGTGAAGGTTCAACAAATATTTTCCTAGTAAGTTGGATTGAACATGAAGAATAACGATTAACTCAAATAAGTATTAGTTCTAAATTGACAGCAATGCCAAGATTTTACATAAATAGTTACAAATAGAAATCGATAGAAAGACAAACTTATAAGAACTTTCACACACATGAATTTCACTGCAGGAGCTATCACAAAACGGAGGCGTTTATATAAAAACATCATTACATGGCACTGTAAGCTGGCAAAATGGAGATTTTTTGACATGTGACGTCGAAATCTGCAAAGAACTCAGAACTAAGAACTGAAACTCATGTAGCAAAATGTTCACACCTAAACTTACTAGTAAATGAAAATGTTACAAGTTGTAATTTGAAATCCCAAAACAAGAAAGCTTCTACCAATGTGAGTAATATCGTAGTTAACTAACCGAGTACACAAACTATCAGCAGTCCTGTCAACTTTAAACTTGTCTATATAGGTTTCCCAAATCTTTAACCCTTTCGGCTCAAAACCCATGCGATCTCCTTCTCGTATTTTCCTGAAAAACATTTGCCAACACATAAAACCTACAAGGTAACAAAGTCACAGGGAACTTTACCGACTTGCATTTCCAAAGAATGTCAACTATCCGACTATTTCATAGTTACCTGAGGACGTAAATAAAATATACACTATCCCAAAAGTGTATCACGTTCCAAGATCAACATATAAAGTAGGAAAGGATAACGCTCTCGATGTTGATCAATCCCTTAAGAGTGCTCCATGCAACCGAGTTCACTAGGGATCACTGGAAGCGACTGAATGCATATCTGGCCATTACAATGACCCTCGGTGGCCTATCGATGTATCGAGCCAGTGTTGCTATCATCCCTAGACAAGACTAGCACCAATCTGCAGAGCCAGAGGGATGGATAGCTCGGTGAGCCTGGGGCGCATGGATCGATCCCATGTGTAACGCAGCGCGCCTCTAACCGCTGCGCCACACCCGCCACGTGCGACTAGGACCAACATATGCAATTAGGTCAACACATGAAGGATAGAGGATAAAGCTCTCGGTGTTGATCAATCCCTGAGGGATGCCCCATGGATTCGACTTCACTAAGCATCGTTTGGAGGTGAATGAACGCATGTCTCCCCTGAGCACCTCCGACCACTGCGCCACACGCGCCCTCAAGTCAACACATAGTTTTCAAAATTAGCGCGCTACACGAACTCACTCGTAGATGAACATCCACATATCCGATTCATCTGATCTTGTGTATGACTGTCTTGGTTTCACCATTTTGTCCTGAGGGAAATATCTTGCTACGACACAGTCCATTATTCTAACCATGTAATACAAGGAACCATACCACCACCACATCTTGTCTCGTAATAAATTATTTATTCTACTCGAATTTTGAAGTATAAATACCTACTTTGGTGCGCACATATCATGAAATGAAAAGTAAACCATAAATTATTGACATATAGCGATTATTTAAATTGCAGCGTAATCACAGTGAGTGTAGCATGTGAAATAAAACGGAACAGAAGGCAGAATCCGAAGAAAAACGTCCGACGGGTAGTCCAAGGACAGGAAAAGGCACCGATTCGACTGGTCTAAAACACTATAAATCATCACATTTTTTGAGGTTTTATTACCTCGTGTGGATTAAGGCAACTAGTAACGTATATGGGAAAACCTGCAAGACAAAGAAGTACGAACCAATGCTCGTCAACAGCTGTGCGGAAAATATCTAACCATTTCCAAACCGAAAAGGAAATCGATGCATGTATGCCAAGTGAGCAAAACGAAATGACAACAATTGAGAAATTCAAGGCTACAGAATGGATAATTGAGGACGTATCGAAGATTTCTCATTTCTGTACTGCACAGGGCCTTTCCTAGTAGCGTAAAGCTTTCGATTACGACGAACAGGCATATCTCCAGCAGTAACACCGGACAGCACTGACGCATCAATTCCGAACGCTGCCAGCTGTTCTGCCAAAGAACGTTGAAGAGCTTCCAACTGATCTGCAGAAAGTACATCCGACTGCATCTGAATTCCTCCACTAGCAACCTTGGCTGGTACAACTGGCCTAGACGTTGCTTTGTCCTCTGAAAAAAAAAACGCTGGTTTCAGTAAAAATATTTAAACAGGCATTCTCTTCATTGTATTCAGGAAACACATAGGGTTAGGTAACTAACCATTATGAGTAGGGCTGAGATTTACACCCGAATCCGCTCCAAGTGAGCTTGAAATACTGGACTGACTAGTGGCATGTTTGATAGCGGCCGCTTGAACTGGTGAGACAGCTTTCGGCAAAGAAACAGCCGCTGGCGCAGAAGATGCTCCTTGAGTTGATATAACTAGAAAATAATTGCTTTAGATAATTGATCTGTTCATCATGTCACTATTGAAAGAAAATAAGAAATCAAGCTGTCCATTTTAGATACGTCTAGCACTTTTTATTTACAGCAAGAGAAAACAGAAGATGATTTGCCCATACAAATACTGTCACATTAAAATAGCTACTTAAACCATAACATAATGTACAACAGGTTTGGAGACTTTTTTCCTAGTTTTTGAGCTATTTTGACACAATGAGTACTGGTATTAGGCCGAACATAAGAACCACACACGATAATCACACTTGGCAATCTGGTTCGACAACCAGTAAGCTGAAGATCACTGCACTTTACTGTACGATAACGGAAATGATAACTAGGAGATGCTCTTCAACCATTCTTGTTGATAAACGAATGAAACAGTAAGCGATGATTCAATAAACCTCAAAGATGTGAAAGCACTTGGTTCCACTTTGCAAATGGAAAAAGCAGTTAAATGGATGATAACTGATTTCTTAGACTAAACAAAAGGAACAACGGCTAAATCATTAAAACTAATAGAGAGCGTGAAAAGAACATTCAACTACTAAACCCATCTGCAGTCAAGAACCTCTTCGTAACTGCTAACATAAAAGCAGTGCGAAATACCATCTATTGGTCTACTGTGAACTAACCTGATCCGAATTTCTCTATGAGTGAAATTAAGTGGTTGAAATCAGCGTCAACGAATTTTGAGTGTGCTCCGCACATTGCCAAGAGCGTTTTCTCACGCTCTGTGATAGCTGAACGAAGCGCCTAAAAAGCCGCTCGTTAATGAAAAATGACGGCATAATAATATATCCAAATAGTGCGTAGACGTCAGCTTTGATGAAAAGAAACAAAATCGTTCAACCAGATAGGTACGAGTTTTTCTTATTATACACAACCCTTCATCAAATCTGCTGTGCGGATCCCAGCACTCCTTGTATTCAATTCGTTCTTCCTCGCATTTACCTCTACAGTGGTCCTCGAAGAGTCCTGCGTTTTGTTTCAGTTGCTGTTTGAGGATTTCGCCTTCTGTATGGATGTCGTAGAATGTGGGTCAAGTCGATTCTCCTAGCAATCTTGGGGATAGGCAGGTTAAGGAGTTCCCATGTGGATTGGAGGAGAGCGTTAGGACGGATGTCGAGCTAGCGCTTCCTGGTCGACGGAATCGCTATCCACTGCGCTATGCCCGCCGCGATACGAGACTACAATGTCATATATCATGATGGTGCAATAACTCTGGGATTTCTGAAAATTCTACCCTAAATATGCAAAGCCGGGGATAGCGAAAGCGAAATTGAACTGGTTGGCTCTCTGGTTGCAGAGACTACCTCGTACGTATACCTCGGGCGATAAATGAACATGGAAAACAGCATGAAGGAGGAACTAGATAGAAGAAGGAGAGTGGGCTTGGGCCGCATTTGGACCTCTCTAAGAAGCTACCGAGCAACTGAAGGGTATGGGAATCCCCGCCAACTTTTTCCGATTCAACGGTCTCCCAGCGCTCTGTTATTGCTGCAGAGACGTGGCCTGATACTTTAATCACGTCAAGAATACTCCGCACTACTCACAGAGCGCTTGGACGATTTCTTCTGAAATATAACCGGCACTCTCAACATCCAATCGGAATGCAGAGCTCTGATCTTCGAAATCTGTCATATCTTCTGGATCCAGGAGAATACACATCGACAACGAAACAAATGGGTAGGTCACATAATGAGAACAGACGACAGATGGACGAAAAAAACTGTAGAGTGGACTACACGAGAATGCAGGCGCCCCCCTAGGATGGCCACCTACACGATGGGCTGACGTGTTCGTAAACAAAGTTAATCAGCTGTACTCGCAGCTGCAGCTGTTTCACAGATCACGATATGAGACTCGCACGCGCCACCACACTCAAATAAAAGCACCACCATGGACGACTGCGAGAGGAAAAAAAAACGAATGGTAGACGTGTAAGGGGTCCTCACAACTCGTGAACTAGGACCGTCCAAGCATCCAAGCAAGTAACATGCAGAGGGGCAACGTGCGAATCGGACGATAAGGCATTTCTCATGTGGAAATGTAATGTCGCGAATCAACTCATGCTCGCAGAAAAAGATAACACCAACATTCTCCTGCAGGCGAGATGTTGCACGCGAATCACGCTTGCAAAGGTTTGGTTAAGTACAATTGCATGTCTGCTCGATTTAGAAAAGAGATGAAGCATTAAGCGTAGGTTTGCCCGCGAAACAATGTCCAGAGCGAGCGAATGAATCAAAATTTCCAACTGCGAGAAAAGTTGTCAGTCAATCAACACAGAAAAGATGGATGGCTTTACTATCTATGACGAGAGATCGAGTGATTGCGCTAGATATGGGACATAGTGGTGCGTTCTGCACATTTCAAGATGTAACAGTATAACTCTACCATTATCAAAAAAATTAAAATAACATATCTGATCAAATATAAACACATCAAGTTCACCTTGAAGGTCTGTTGAATATGTTCCGCTACTGGTATGTCTTTCTCGCTTCTACACTTTGTGTCGACTGCTGAAAAGTTGAATTTTTGGACCTCAGACAGCTGTGAGTAGCATGATGACAAGCCAAAACGCTTGGACAAAAAATCGACACTGAAACTGTGCTAAAGCATGAGCCATCCTCATCATTATAAGATTACTTCGTGAGGCAAAGTTTACAGAACCACACAGTATCCCAGTGCAACGCCAAGGAGCATAGATAGGCCAGTAATTGACACGTATTCAACCACACTCGTTCAGCAGCACTTCTGGTCTTTGAACCAATTACTAAGACATTTTTTTGTCAAACTGTCAAACGGATGGAAGTGTTGCACTGCTAACGCCGTTTAGACTTGATAAGAAATGATGTTCCAATAACGTGTGCACAAATGAGAAGCATCGTTAGCAACGCTTAAGCAAGAACTTAACATATCTCTTCTCATGTGCAAAGAAGAAACAAACCTCAAAAGAAAAACACAATGATGCCCAAAAAACTCACCTTCCGCATGGATTATGAAGCCATTGCTCTGGGAAGACATCATGGGAGGTTCTGGTGTTGGACGTTCGACTTTAGCTATAATTGAACATCATGATCGATTCATTAGCAGAAGGGCTAATGATATAAATGGACAGCATCTTTAGATTAGAACACTTTGAACGTACGTTTGCTACTTTGCGGCGAAGTTTTTGGAACGACAGACGGGGAGGCGGTGGGCGCAACAGAACCAGCCTCTGAGCCACATTGCTTGTTCTTCTTCTTCTTCTTGTTCTTGTTTTTCCCAGAAGCACCAGTTGGACGGACCCAGTCGTCCAGCACTTCCGAAGCTCCATCTTCACAAAATGCCTGAATGGTTCGTTCCACATTCATATCAAAGGAATGCAATGCCAATATAATGTCATTCGTGCTGACGCCATGTACGACTTCGCGAACTTTCGCAATTTTATCATTGATGAGCTTCTTCTCCGCTACCTTTGACATGGCCCTGAAATAAATGGGAGGGTCTTCACAGGAAGAAACATGCAGGAAAGGTGAGGAACAACTGGAAAGGGAGTCAACTCCAGACCAAATGAGTCGGCATGTGTGAGGATTCGGTCTAACTCTATAGGATGACATGAGAATAACAAATGAAAGTGAAGAGTAACAGGAACGACATGATGAGAGAAGTGTGCATTTCACTCTCTGAAAGACGAACGCCCCTCGAACACCGTGAAGCTGAAAGTGCAGAAGCACCGATGGAGCGTCCGAACTGTGCGTCCACCACCAGCGACCTCCCAAATGCGATGTTGGCACGCGGCGCGGCCGCGTTGCGTGCCCAAGTCGCACTGCGGTGTCAGTGGAGTTAGCCGTCGAGCATCCACCGTCACCAGCAAGTACGGCCACTCGTCCAGGCAATGTGTTCATCCTGTCCATGATTGGTCTAGTTCTATCAATAGAAAAAAAGGTTGTAGAATAATGGTTTCCGCACATTTTCGCCTGACTAGAAAAATCGGGCGTGCTAGTCCTCCAGCGAAAACACGCACCTGCGTACCGTAATCCGCAACATGAACCCACTTATTTGGGACTTTCGAGTTGGTTCATGTTGGGACAACGCCATGGTGTACGCGGATCTCGATGTTTTCGGGATTTCACTGCATCCTAGAGCTTGTATAATCTTAAGTTGTATGTAGTGTATCGGCTCGTTTCGTTCACTTTCCTCGTGGGTGATAGGCTGGTTATGTGCGTGGGAATCAATGTCTTACTATTATAGTATTATTACTTAATAGACATTACCTCCTCTTTACACCTGTTTACATTGACGTCCGATATGTTGCATTTGCTTCACATCGCTTTCTGGTTTGTATGGCTTTCAGTAACTTACTTTTCAGGGGTGAAATGTCAAAAGTTTCGCGCGAAGCTCTAAACGAAGCCGTTGCGGACGTTTTGAAGGGCGCGCAGGAGAAGAAGCGAAAGTTCCGTGAGACCGTGGAGCTACAGATTGGACTCAAGAACTACGATCCGCAGAAAGATAAACGTTTTAGCGGCTCCGTAAGGTACTCCTACCTGTAGTTTACAGGGAGCCACTGGAAAGTGGCGGACCCTCACCCAGGGTCTTAAATATTGGGGAGGCAGTGCCGCTTTTAATACAAGGCGAATTTCGTTCTTGGTAAGAGTTTTTCTCGAGATTTTGAGGCTTTTGTCGAGGTACGGTACAACGACTATTCTGGGTGTGTCATGAAGAAGAAAAAAATAGCGTTGTCTTACTTATTGCAACGAGAAATCTTAAAGAAAAAGCCTTGCGTTCAGATAGAAACTCGAAGAAATTTTTGGAGATGAAGGTCGGTGTGGTGATTTTAGGAAATCGGTGCACTAAATGTTGTTTCAGACTGAAGAGCATTCCTCGTCCTGCCATGAAGGTGTGCGTCTTCGGTGATCAGCATCATCTCGACGAGGCCAATGCGAATGGGATTCCTTGCATGAGTGCTGATGACTTGAAGAAGCTTAACAAGAACAAGAAACTTATTAAAAAGCTGGCCAAGAGCTATGATGCCTTCCTTGCCTCCGAATCTCTCATCAAGCAAATTCCTCGTATTATTGGGCCTGGTCTCAACAAGGCCGGGAAATTCCCTTCGGTTGTGTCTCATGGTGAACCACTCACTGCAAAGGTTGAGGAGATTAAAGCGACCATCAAATTCCAAATGAAAAAGGTACTCTGCCTTTCTGTTGCGGTAGGACATGTGGAAATGAGCCAAGAAGAACTTGTATCCAACATTTCTCTCTCGATCAATTTCCTCGTCTCTCTTCTAAAGAAGAATTGGCAAAATGTCCGCTCACTGAATATTAAGTCCACTATGGGCAAAGCTCAGCGCTTATATTAAGTATCGTTTTAGATAAATTGTTTTGTTGTTGGTTTCGAAGTGCACCGGGTGTTCTTAATCCACACTATTGTCAGAAATTACGTTAGTCTTATAAATTACTTTGTAACAAAACCTTTTATGGTTTGTTATATGGACATTTTGCGGTCAGATTATACGGGTCGTTTTCTCCGTCGTTCGACTCCGTAATTGTTAACACATTTCCAACGACTTTTTCATGTGGAGTCATATGTAGTGGGACATTGTGGCCTATACAATTTCATACGAGGTTAGTTTCTTTTTCGGGGTTTTATTTTTGGTTCTTAGGACTTCCTAGCTATACTTAGTATTCACCTGATAACTCATCGAACAAAAAGTGTTGTACTTGGATACTTGTACTTGTATGTCTCGTCTCCACTGGGTTATGCCGGGCGCAACAAAATTTTCATTTTTTTTTCGGAGTTCAGTTGGCTTAGCCATTGTAGTTCCCTAGAGTCCCGAGGTCTGCTAGAGTCTCCCCAGATCGTCACCACCACAGGCAGTCGCCAATCTTTGTGGATTAGAGGGAGATTTGCCACCGGCGATTGCTTTGATACCAGGACGGTGGTAGAACCAGGTATTGGTTTTTCTCAGCTCGGATGACCCTACTCGAAGGATGGATCGCCCGCTGTACATCTCAGCCTGACAACTAGGAGCACCTCCCAACCACGATGAGGTGGTAAACGGTTGGGGGGAAAGGTGTTGTACTTGTTACACAATTAAACGTGCTTTTTGCGCATGCACTAAAAACAACATAGGTAGGCTCCATATGGTAAGTTATAAGATGTGACCTCGGTTACTAAGCCCTAGAATTCTATATAATATTGGCGTGTATTGTTTGATGTATCTCTTCCAGTCGTTTGGAAGAAGACCATTGTTCTGCTTATCATCAAAGCTTGAAAGAAAAAGTATAGTCCATGCGCAAATAGCGAGGGAATAGTTTACTAAGCCGACATGCACTTAATCTCGGCGTGAATAATGTATCTGATTAGGTTGTACTGCTCGTACGTTTCCTGTCGTTCCGTTGCTGGTAGAATGTTTCGAATGGGCGCCAGTAAGGCTTCCATTTTTTTTCTTGAGTGCAAGAGTGTCCGAGTGGGTTATACTTGACCTAAGGCACATTGAGCATCGTGTCTTCCTTCTGAGGACTTCCTCAAAAACTGTCCATCTGGTTTGTGGTTTTTTTCTGCTGTAGGTTTGATATCCGGAGGAATCCAGTCGTTAAATGCGCTTGTGTATCGGTTGTCGTTCATACGCATTAAGTGTTCTGCCCATCTTACCTTCAACAATTTGGCATCTAGAATGGTGTTTTTGATTTTTTGATCGTTGACGCAGGTCGGAGCTTCGGATTCCCTCTCCTACACACGTGATGCGGGATACTCCTGGCATCGTCCCCTAGAACGCATGTTCCATGAAACCGAATAATCTTTCATTCTAGTTACGTAGCGGTCGGGTTTCCGACGCGTACGTTAAGGCAAGGAAAATCGTGGAGTCGAAAAGGTGGATACGGTGTCAGTTCTTTATTCTCCTTACTACTAACTACATCCTCAATGCTCTAGAAAGCTACCCAGCCCCTCGTTTCCTTCTGCTCAGCTCTGGAGTTAAGTCGTTGTCATATTGATTTCCCGACCTAGATAGATATAACTGGAGCATTCGGAGATAATCGTTCCGTCGAGCGTGAAGGAGGCATACGAAACCAACCCGTTCTTCTTGGACATCGTTTTGTGAGATTTAGTCGAAGACCAATCTTTCCACAGGCTTTTTCAAAGTCGGCAAGCATACATTCCGCTTGGCTAATGTTTGGTGTTATAGGGACGATGTTATCAGCAAAGCGAAGGTGATGTAACCGCCGACCATCGATTTTCATTCCCATGTTGTCCCATTCCAATGTTCGCATGACGTTCTGGAGGGTGGCGGTAAATAATTTTGGCGAGATGATATCGCCTTGCCTAACCCCTCTTTTGATGTCGACGTTAATATCGTTGCAAAGTCGTGATATCTTGGTTGTGATATCTTTGTATAGCTCACAAAGATTCTTTATATAGTGAGCAGGGACTCGTTGACTATCAAGGGCTTCCATGACTGCTTCTATCTCAATTAAGTCAAATGCCTTCTTTAAATCGATGAAAGTGAGACGGAGCGGTCTTTTCTACTTTTGCGATACCTCAGTGAGTCTTGTTATCGTGTGGATGTGGTCCATCGTATTGAATCCTTGTCAAAAACCTGCTTGCTGAAATGGATGTCTTTCGTCCAGTACTCTGTCAGTCCTGTTTACAATTGCGCTTATGGAGAGTCTGTAGGCGAAAGATAGTAAGCATATTGGGCAATTTGGGCAATAGTTGCCGATATCATGGCGCGCGGTTCTTGAATTATAACACGATCTTACTGGTCTTGTCTTGAATAAGAAGCTTGCATTCCGATGTGTAACATGTAAGGAGCTGAACCAGTGTGTTGATGAGGGCTGACGGAAGGTTCTTTACGTGTTCCGGTCTTATCCTGTCCGAACTAGGTGTCGTTCGATTCTTCACCAATGTAATTCCTTGTCAGATTTCGGAAGGGATAGCAGCTCGGACGACATATTCATCGTCCTTTATCTGGTATGAGTACAAGAGAACGTAGCTACTGAAGAGATCCGAGTAGTAGTGGATGTTTTCCTCCATTGCCTTTCTGGACGCGAACATCTTGGTATAGTAATTGGCTTCGGTGGTGCTTGATCGGTGTGCTTTGCCAATGTTTCCCTACCTATGCAGCTTCGATCACAACTGCTATTGTTCTGTCCTTAAGATTTACCGTATTTCTGCATTGTTTTGCTTCGTCGGGCGTTAATAAGCAGTTGCCTATGCTCGTGCAATTCAGCGTTGGCGTAGCAGCTCAACTGTTTCTGCAATAAAACGTCTCTTGGTGCCGGTCGAGCTCTTAACTTCCAAAGAACTAAATTAAAGATCTTGGGTGAGCATATCGTGTTCTTCATGAATGTTATCAGTAACGACATCTTGACTTTCTGATGATTTTTGGATGTGGTTCTTTAAAACACGGGTTTCTGTCTTTCTGCGAAAAATGGAATCTTGCACGAAGTAGGCGATGTTTTTGATCCATTGTAGAATTTTGTGATAACAGCGACATCCGCTAAGCAAACTCTTTGATTTGCTATGATGTGGTCTATTTCGTCATAGTACTTGCCATTGGGAGACTACCACTTCCAGCGTTGAGGTGCGGCTTTTGGAATTGCGAGTTATAATGAACGGTCTTGGTCGTCGTGGTAAACTCAGACGGCCGCTCATCTTGTTCGGTGCATTCTAATCTGTGGGTCCCAATGTGACGTTTTTCGGACGTTTTCTGGGTGCAATCTTAGCGTTAAGTTCTCCAGTGGTGGTCTTAAACATGGTATTAAATGACCATGGTATTCTATATAGGACTTCTCCAAGTCCATATAGAACGCTTTTTCTTCGTCTTAGTCATGGATTGATGTCGGTGTTTAGGTGACGAAGGTTGTCATAACTGGAATTGGTCCCCATTTCTTCAGCCGTAACTGTGGTTCGTACATAATTTTTGTTCGGCTGGCATTCGAAACTCTTCGTCTTTCTTAGGGCCGTTAATCCAAGTCAATGGATCAGAGTCCTTCGTCCTCATTTTGTAGGTTTTCGTAGTACCATGTAGAGTTGAGCAACGCTGAAATGAGTTAACTTCATTGTTGACTTATTGTGAACTACTGGCAATTTGTTTTCATGTCGACAATCCATCCTATATCAGTCGGTATTAGGATGACGAGATGGCGAAATAATGGAAGTAACTTAGTTAAGTATTATTTCGCTATCTGCTAGCTGTTTTAGTACGAACTGCTACAGGATTGATTGTCGACATTGAAAGAAATTATGAGTTGACTATTAATCAGCAACCGTCCTGTGTAAAAGAGCCCTGCCGGGTTAGTTTGCCTCATTTGAGCGATATACCACTCAACAATATTTGATTACATACGCCTACGAGAACAAGATTGGAATCCATAGGGCTAAGAAAACTTGCAATGCGAGGAGGAATGACTGTGGAGCTTCAACTGGGTTCGTTGGCTCTGAAGAAGGCGAAGACGTCGAAGCGCTAGTCGAGTGAAAGTTTTATAAGCAAATACTTGCGCAGATTTACTGTATATATGCAGACATCAGGACGCGTGTACCGCAGTAGTCAAGGGTGCCCTGCAATGCAAGGAAGATTCTTAGTTCGATCTCTGCGCCCGCCGAACATTCCATCCCTTTGAGGGATGTAAATTCATACCAGTCCTGTATGGGAGAATAACAGCACTGGCGTGATACTTAATCATCGGTAATACTACTTAATGAAGTCAGAGGCATGGCGTATCTCGCAGGGGTTGATCAACGCCGGAAAGCTTTATCCTTTATGCAGACGTCTAGTTGACATGCGTCTGGAAGGAGTTGCACAATTTGACATGCGTCTGGAAGGAGTTGCACAATCCATATAAAGCATAAAGGATTAAACTCTCGTCGTTAATCATTCCCTGAGGGATGCGTCATTTACTAGACTTTATTAAGCATCGTTTGGAGGGGATTAAATGCATATTTGGCCTTTACTTTACAATGACTCGCGGTGGCCTACCGATTTATCAAGCCAGTGTCGTACCAATTTGCTAACTCCGTAGGGATGGAAGGCTAGGTGGGCCAGGGGCGCGGGGATCGATCTCATGTGCACTCTGTGGCTCCTTCGACCACTGCGCCACAAGCACCCTTCAATTATGTAGACACAATCTACATATGTATTCATAATTGGAAACGTTTGGTTAGAAGAAAGCGAAGTCTCAGGCACTTCGCTACCCTATCAAACGTTCCGCAGCGTGATTAAGGTTGTAAGTACGCAGCTCATAAAGCAGTTTTATCTTTTCAGTTGCAGTTACAGATTATAAATGATACAGTCGGTGGAGGAGATAAATGAAGAGGAAATGTCCGCTATTAAGCGGCAAGTTATCGCTATTGTTGGGGATTCCGATACTACAGTAAGTTGTTTTCGGAGTATGGACTTTCCTTTGTTCATTAACCATTCCATTTGACCATAAAGGAAACAACTGTAAACTATTCCAGCTAACTAAACAGCTAGTAGAAGCAGTCGGAAATGGAAGCACTGATGGAGTAATAAATTTGGATACAAAGTATTACCAAACACATGTTGGTATCCTACAATTTACTACAGGCAATGAGCTTCTCAAGATGAAAAAGGAGAGTCCCGATATAATAATTGGAGCCATAATTCTCAAGTTCGTTTAAATATCCTAGTCGAGTAAACCTGCAAAAAACGTTTAAAAATCCCCACTTCTTCCACTTTATTGTTGGAAATATTTTCGTCAGAAAAATTCCATCGTAAGAGCTACAAATAACCTTCAGGCTTGGGTCTAGAAATCACTTCGAGATCATGGAAAACGTTATTCAGGAGGTCAATTGTGATTCACATGTGAGTGTTTGATGCTGTTATCAGTGTTAATGTATTGAGTGGACGTTCGTTATGTGTCGCCGCCTTCGCGAAAATTAACTACGTACTTTCCCAAGGTTTTGGTAGCCGACAGCTGCTCATCTGACGATGTCAACTTTGCTCAGTCTTGGGCCCAGAGTTTCAACTTCGAACTAGTAATCCTGGATCCGAACAGGGTATGTCCTTGCTTATATATTTCTTCTCGTATTATTACATGTTTGTCTCACATGTTTACGTGATTCATACCCTTGTTTCACTCCAGAAACTTTTGACGGGAACTACTAATTTTGTGTTGTATAGTTGTGCACCACAGAGTCAGCGCGAAGAAGCTATGTCGTTGAGCGAGAAATGTGGCATTGCAAGAGTAGTGGAAGTACTCGAAAATGTACCGTGGCAGCTCAGAAAAGAAAACTTTAAGAAGGTTAGTTAGAAGACAAAACTTTAAGAAAGTTGGTTAGTATCTTCCTGGTGCCTTATCGTCATAGTTGTAATAGTAGGAGTCAACTATGTAGGAATTTACCTAGACAAAACAACCGCAATTGCATTATTTTAAAAAATATTGTGTTTAGGAAATTTCAGGTTATTTTAGGACAATAGTATTTACAGGTCACTGGTAAGCAAGAACTTGATCGTTTATTAGCAATAATTGAAGCAATGAGTGACAGTAGTGAGGATTCTGATGCCGAACCAGACGATGAGGATAGAGGTGTGTTTTACTGGTATGTAGAAGGTACTTTTGCAAGATTCCGTGCTTCAATTTTACCATGAAAGAATCGACAAGAAAGTAGAGAATTTCAGAAGCTATATGGCAGGCGTTCAGTTCATACAGTGTTCCTCCTACGAATGCGGAAACATCGACAGTAAAAGAATGCGACGAAGAAATTTCTGTTGATGTGACTATAGTGAAGAATGAGCGAGCGACCGATCAGTGGTTCTCGAAACTTCTTGAAAACAAGACAAAAACTCATGGATCAGATAACTACAGCAGCACACCAGAGAATACTGACTTCAACTTGTTCCAAGCAATGAAGGATGTAGGTCTACATGGTGTTCTTCGTAAACTAAATCCATAAACAGTAATCCTCTTATACAATGCGAGATACGCCACGATTTAGACCCATGATGCAAACATGAAGTTGAATGACACAACGCAGCGTGTGGACAGTGCAACTGCCTTACTTTCCAAAATTGTTGATCTCAGAATGACGAATGAGGAAGTAAGTCACCATCAGAAAACTGAATAATGTTGTTTCGACTTTCCATCTACTCTATTTGTCTCATGGGTCGCAAATGTTTTTAGTTGTGAATTTCTCTCTTGCCTTTTCGTATGTGTACAAAGCAACTTAATGTATTCATGAAGTATTCGAATCAATGTACAATCAATTACTCGCAGAGTCAAGAGCATAAAATTTGCTAACTCACTGATACTCGCAAATGTTTGTTAATATGAGTAGCGTAGAACTAGCAGCTGGCCAGCTCCAGCTATATCTACATTTGGAAATCTTTCTTTAACATAGTACGATTAACGAAATACAAGGAAGACAGCTAGAATACCCATCACAGAATCTTAAACCTATAATCGCACACGACTTCATACGGAGGCGTTTAATCGATTTTGATATTTGGAATATCACAAAGAACAGCATGTCCGAGCAGGCAGCAAAGCTAATAAATAGGTAGGGCGGCTTATATGTATATATAAACACTGGGGAGACGTTAGAAATGTGCTGTGAGAAGGCGCATTTTGATAGTTGGGTAGAAGTGCAAGTGATCGCTGAACAGTAGGAAAAGAAAGATGGAGAGAGTCTATTTATGGAACGGCTACTAGAGGGAATCTATATTATTTAATCATCTCCAGGATGCTCTGGGCAGCAGTTCTTTCGTTTAAACCAATCATCAATGCACCTAAAAAATGTTGCATGAAAAAAAATTATTAACGACTTCATACAAAATTGACCACTAAAACTGAGCAGTAATGTCTTAAAAATCGACTTTCGTCAGACTTTGGGAGGAGTAAACATTATTTTTCTAGATTTCTGAGCTGACATGGGGTTGGTAAAAAGCCGCAACAATGATTGGTTGTGTACAATCGACGCGGACCAGCGCTGCTCCGAAAAAGGTGAGGGCGCTGACCTTGTAGTCGAATAAAAGTCTTTTTATACCGACATCATGTCAGCTCTATTGTCTAGAAGAACTGAGCAGTGGAATCCAAAGTCGCAAGACCATGATAAATCAACATACTGTTTATGGTATATGCAAAGGCAAGGCAAACGGGCGATAATGGCTCCAGTAAGCATTTCTTCAAGGCAAATTGAACATTCGCCTTTATCCTCTGTAAGAACATCGTCTGAAATAATAATAATAAATGGCTGGGCAAAAAGAATCGTTAAATGACAGGAAATGATTCACTTATTACACTGAACCATTCATTTCACCTATAATCGATATGCCTCCCAACGATTTACCGCCTCATCGTGGCTGGGAGGTGTTCCTGGGTTTTCGGACTGCGATGTACAGCGCGGGGATTCATTCCCCTGCAGGGTCTCCCAAGCTGAGAAAGGAGTCCGCCGTTTCCATTAGGAAGCCCAGCTAAGAGTGAACCAATACCTGGATCCACCATCGCCCTGGTAACAAACTAGTCATATGGTGGCAAATCCCCTTTGATCCACAACGGCGGCAACTGTCTGTGGTGACCTAGGGAGGACATTGGCCTGGCTGAGCTCGGGACTCCAGGGAACCACAATGGCTAAACCAACAAAATTCCGAAACAGTGGAAATTGTGATGAGGCCCGCACAAACAGTGAAGATAGGCCGTTTATGTATTCAAGTAACTAAGTAAAATTGGTATGACGTACCATTATATGTAATTTTTGGTCTAGTAAGGCACATTACAAGGTGGACGTCTGCTTCGTCGGAGGGAACAGTTTTGTGACAAATCGGACAAGTCATGTCTTCAACACCTAAATGTATCAAAATATAGAAATATAAAATCATTTCTGGAGAAATATAGGTAGATCAGTGCTAGCAGTAATGGAAAGCCAACATCATCTAAGCAATATATAGATAGTGCCACAATAGCCGAAACCATGCAATTGGTTGACTATTTGACAATCAAACGAATTCATAAGAAATCACCCTACCCATCATAAAAACAGGCATCGAGCGTCTACTAAAGTTACCTCGCAACCGACCAGTTCGTGCGTGACTGAAGCTGGGACCACCATGAGGGCGCAATCTACAAAATAACCTTTTATACATCGCGAGAACAAGTAAGCAGACGATACAATAAGGAAAATCTTGGAAGTACTCCAGAATTGCAACTGAATAAATAGAAGAAATAGCAATAAACTTCATAGCAGCATCTAATGAAATACTACGAAAAGTAAAAGTGGTAAGCAATGCTTCACCTCATCGGATGCTGATGAAGTGTAGAAGGACCAGCATCATCCTCAGACCCGTTTGAATCCGACGATGATCCAACTATACGAGTATTTCGTATTGTCTGAAAACTAAACCGCTTATAAATGCAAAACGATGTTTACTGCTTTACCAAAATTGAGATTCTACAAAAATAAAGCCGTGAAGATTGCAATGGCAGACAGGAGCGCCTACGGGGCTTCGTTTCGCTCAGCATCCTTCAGCCGGATTTTTATTTTTCGCTCTAAATTCGCAGATTCCGCACAGGTTAGAAAAACCTACTCGATACTTTGCTGAACTTTTAGCAGTGTTTCCTCTATTCAAAAATGAATCCACGACGTTGTTTCCAAACTTATTTTGTTAGGTTTTCGTTACAGCTGTACTTTAACGACGTGGCACGTGTGGCGCAGTGGCCGTAGGAGCCCTACAACGCAAGTGAGATCGATCGCAGCGCCCATGGTTCACCAAGCCCTTCATCCCTCCGGGGTCGGCAAAATGGTACCAGACTTGTCTGGGAGTAAAGCAACACTGGCTCGATACATTGACCACCGCGAGTCATTGTAAAGGCCAGATATGCATTTAATCACCTCCAGCAGTGCTTAATGAAGTCGAATGTATGGCATATCCCTAAGGGATTGATCAACGCCGATAGCCTTATCCTTTATCCTTTATCACCCGTTTCCCACTGTAAGTGAATGTATGGCGCGCATTCCTAAGGGATACCCCTTGAGCTAGTAGTGTCTTTATTGGTGCCTGTCTTGAGCCATAGCGCACAAGCATTCTTCTCGCTATAAGGACATGAAGAGTATCACATATCTGTTCAAGCTCCTCTTTAACAGTCTCGCGATGAATGACACCAATAGATGCCCTAATGGTTTTGTGCGAGTGCCCGCTAAAACACTTACAGGTCTCATTTTCTTTCTGGTGGTTTATTTTGATGCACAGAAGTTTTATTCCTTACACTATTTGTTATCAAATGACAGCCTGTATAACAAATGTTGTGTTTGGCGTTGTATGGGATAAGCTCTATTCTGCACTCAGAAATATACAAAAACCGTTTTCCGAACGAGACCACAAACCGGAATACCGGCACTACCGACCACTATTTCAATTTTAATTGCTGCAGTGAATGGTAGTTATCGTATAGTGTGCAGCTATAAATAACACTGAAATAGAGACCCATAGTTTGAAAAACGCTTCGAAATGCTAGAAGTAACGTGTTTGTTTGATGGACCATTTGTTTGTAACATATAATAAATAGCACCATAGACTCGAAAAAATTTTACTTATTTTCAAAAAACCACCAAATTCATAAGGGTTGACAATTAGGCGTCGTCCAGTCCAAAACAAAGCTGAGATGAGGCTCCTTCGCAAGAACGTTTAAAGAACTGAGCACCTGGGTTGGTAGTCCACTCTGTGACATCCTGTGTAACCATAAAGGAACGGATCCTGTTCAGCGTCTACGCAGATCATTACCGACAAGTTGACGCTTGTTGCACAGCCTCGAAGTTGAAGAGCGATGTAGCTTGGAAATTCGGTCTCTCACTCATGTAATACAGGAGCCTATTTAGTATTGTTCTCACCTCATATATGAGACAGAGCCCTCGATATTGCGTTGGATAGCACTGAACATTTATTCAACTTATTTACGTAGTGTCTCTGTTCCCCAAGCGGCCGTTAACATGATGACCAACACCAATAGCCAACTAGTATTGGCAAAGAAAAATCGCGCATACAAACTTTGAACAAAGGTATTTCCCTTCGGTGAACTCTAGAGATTAGATCTTTGTCCAACAAGATATTTTTCAACTTGGATACTTGGACGGCCCGTCGTCACTGGTTGTGCGAGCCCCAGCATAATCTCCACTTTTTCGGAATTTTGCTGGTTCAGCCATTGTGGTTCTCTGGAGCACCGAGGTCAGCCTGAAATCTGCCCCAAGTCGTCACCACCACAGGCAGTCGCCGCCTTTGTGGATCAGAGGGAGATTTGCCACCATGTGACTAGTATGGTACCTGGACGGTGAGGGGTCCTGGTATTGGTTCACTCTTAGCTGGGCTTCTTGATGGAAACGCTGGACTCCTTCTCAGCTTGGGAGACCCCGCCACGTGATGGATGTCCGCCGTACATCGCAGTCCGACACCCAGGAACAACTCCCAGCCACGATGAGGCTGTAAACTTTTGAAAGTCATTTTTCAACTAGGTAAGATATCTATACAATTTTATACGGAACAAATGTTTTCATTTTTTCGTGGAGATTCGTATTTCGAATACTAAAGCGACTAAATAAACTGAGTTTGGCCAGCAAGACATGAAGCTGTTCCAAGTAGCGTTGTTAATGTTTGCGAATGGCATACTTGCAACTAAAATTTGTTGAAAATTAAAACCCGTCTTAAGTTTTTTTTGGATACCTAGGTTTTAAACATAACGAAAGCCATAACAATACTTAAAAAAGAATGTACATGCGGTAAGGAAGACAGAGCAAAGCCTCTCCTATGAGAGCCTAAAGTTTTCAGGTTCTCAAGCACAGCTGGTCCTCAGTTGTTGAAAAGTTATCGGGTAGCATCGAAAAGCCAGCATCAGCCTTGCGTGTTGAAGGAATAAAAAGTATAAAGAGCTGAGAGCAAAACCGGATGTTCTATGTGTTTCTCATTATCTTCTCAAACCTATAAGGTCCCCTCAAGCTCCCGTGTTCAGCTCTGGAACAAAGTGATTACCTCAAATAGAAAACAGAACTGTTTATGGGCCTACGACGTTCAACAATTTAGCGTTTCTTCAGACCTAAACAATGTTTATATTTGTAAAGATTTGAGACAACAAGAAGAGGAATATTCTTAAGCCTGTAGAAATGAGTAGTCTAGAATTCTCGATATCAAAGAGTGCCAAAGTAAAATCGAACATGAAAACCCATAGTGTAAATTTAACAACTGACTAAAATACACGTAACTAAAGTTAGTTCTCATCCATGCTTTGATTTGTAAATTACCCTTTCAGATAATGATCAGAAAACTTGGGTTTTTCCCTTGTTAGGATAACAATGGCTCCAGAAGTGAAAAGATTATGACGTTAAAAGAATACATACCAGTGTGTAGTAACCGAAGTGGTGAGTTCAATTCACTTCGAAGACAGCTCTGTGCAAAAACTACTACTCGTATGGAAACCCACCGATGTTCATCAAACTTTGGCATTTGAGAAAACATTACTCGGAGTAGGAAACATCAAATCCGACTTTGAACATTGGAGAACTGGTTTATATTCCAGTACATTCGCCTTTGCAGTGTTATTCACCAGCCACCAAAGGGACTTGTACCCCGGGCGAGATCGGATCACGATTACCCCTTTCCCCGGGGCTCACGTACTAGACACTGCACTACAGAGACTCTTGCTCTGCGTTTCTCTTGAATCTTGAATCAGTCAGTGTATCCTTTCACATCTACTCAGGCTATGTTACGATCACAGCACACATCCATTTAAAGAAATCTTCACGTCAGTCTGCTAGAAATTCCAACGTCTCAGCTCTATCTCTAGTTCATACGAAAATACCTGCAAGAATTCGGCCGCCGTCATCACCGATCTGCTCGGATTTCTGGATTGATCATCCTGACCTCGCGAAGCATTGGTAGCGTCGACGGAATTTGAGCGGGGCCTGTCCTCGGCCACGGACGATTGCCGTCCACCCATCCACCGCAACAACTACAGCCTAGAAACTTCAGTCTTAGATGTCTGTATGTAACAAACAATTAAACAAGTCAGAACAGTCATTTAGCATTAATCCATCTTCGACAAGCTCGGTAGTACAGAAGCAAACAGATAAAGAAATCTCAGAATTCATGTCACACCATTTCGGAAGAAAACAGACATTCGAAATTCATGGCAGTATAAAAGGACAGTGAGCGTGTAAGGAATAAAATATTATGGCAAGCAATCCACGGAGTGGAATGTCAGCACAACCGAACACTTGCTAGTTGCCGATTTTGGGATAAACCCATCAACAAACACACAAATGACCTGTGAGTACACGGTGATAAAGAAGCGAACAACGATCGTGGCACGTTTTGCGCCGACGAATAGCGCAATTGCTAACGAACAATGCTTTAAGGTTACGTAGCGACAAAGGAGAAACTGAAAATGTAATCCGGAACGTAATGAACAGTTGGTCCAGAAAATGCAAGGCGAAGTCTGCACACCGCCTTTGCCCCCAGGAGGGCAACAGCCTCATGTCCTCCGGAGCACCTCAGCGCCGGACCACCTCTGTCCCTGCAGCTGCTCTGGGGGCTACTTTTACTCCGGGTTCGCGCATCGACTAGAACAGAACGATCAATGAGGAACGAACGTCCGCAACACGAGTTTGTTTTATCACTGCCATCACACGCATTTTTGCGAATCTATTCCCACACCGTAATTGGGGCGATAATTATTGCGAACTGCCCTGGCACCGGGGAGCCATCCCAGAAACTCGCTGGCATCAGACCTATGCGCTCGGTGTGGGTGCAGCATCGTCTGCTCGACGGAACCCGCTACTCCGCACGCAAACGGTCTTCCTGAAAATCGCTGGCACTCTTATTGTGGGAGAGCGAGTCGATTGGAATGAAATGAATCGTAGTTACGATTTCCATACAGTTACAGTGTTAAACTCTCGTTTCTTGCGTGAATTTGGCGAGCCGGGACGTTCGAAATGGGGATGTTGAAGCTGTTCACGAGTGTTGGTCCATGGCCAGCTTTACGGTCGATTTTGAACTGGCTGATCACAGATGTACCTGGAATCTATTGGGCCTGGATCGCGGATCCAGAGCGGGAGCCTTGCTGCTGAAAATGAGTGCGTGGGATCGTCTGGGACGAGTGGTTTCTGGGGAAATGATTGTGAAGTTCATCTTTGTTGATTCTGAACTCGAGCTGTGCGGTCGTTATTGCTGTGTGGCCGCTTGTAACACTTCGTTTTGCATCCATTCGGCTTTCATTGTGGACGTGAGCGATGTGAGCTTGTGATTCCATGGGACCATAAGGTCCACAAATTTGACTCCGTTCGAAGGGACCTTCTGTGGTTTGCTGAAAGTTATTGCATGTTCTTTATACTTAAATATTCAGTACTTATCTACGTGCTTCATCTACACGCCCATACATAATGATATGTATCTGCCTTCGATCGGAAAGCAAGAAAGAGGTACAATACGGTTACTTTTTTTCAGATTGTCGTAAAAGTTACCGTAATGACATACGAGAGTACTTACTGAGGTACTTCTCAACATTGCTTGTGATGGCTGATAGGCCTTCTTCGTACTCAACAGCGCAGCTACTGTCGGCCATCTCATCGCTCGCCGATGTTCAAATGTCTGCAAGAAGTTTGGACGAAGATATACGAGATCTACTGGAACAGATCGAGACGGTGGAGAAACTACCGCAGTCGATTAATCTCTGTCAAATCGATGGATGGAGGTCCAGGCTGCTTTCCAAGATGCGAATGGAGATTTCCAAGCTCGAAGAAGCCTATCGTCATGTCGTCGACTCGCAATGGTCCGAATTGCTCAGGACGATCAGAAGAGATGCCCCTTCACTGTCATCTATAAGTTTCACATTTGCGAGTGACATGCAGCTTGTAAACGATTTCTACACTGAGGCTCAGCAGGTTGCACTGAACAACGACCTCTTTGCCACCAGTTTCAGGTCTGATATCCCAGTTATACCACTTAACGTTGAGAAGGCTATTTCTAGGGTTATTTCTGATATTAAAACGCTGGATGGTTAATCGACACAGTGTTTTAGGTGTGTCTCGCCATTTGTTGTCCTTGTTGTTGTTGTTGTTGTTGTTGTTGTCGTTTTTGTTGTTGTTATTGTTCTCTGTGGTTTTTTTTTCGGATAAAATTTTCTATGAAAGTGTCAACTATGTTATACGCAGTGTAGTCTGCTCTTCCTGTGCATCTTTTAAATTCAGCCGCAGGTGGTCTGCCATATCCTGTGTGTGGATTCTGCACACGAATAGGGATGATCTTCTTCAGGATGTGTGGTGATTGCTGTTGGCAGAAGCAGACGTTAAGCAACGTGGAGCAGGCAGCGCCACGATGCGAGTGAGTGGTTTTTACTGCATTTCGTCCTAGGTTAAAGTACGTCGAAGTTCAATTTCAGCTTACAACATCGTCTAATTTCCGTCGCATATATGGGATTTTGTTTAAGATATGAGAGCTGTCTGCACATTGTCACCTGTCGGTTTGGATTTGCATAATGCTTAAGCCAACCAGAGTGCCTCTTACAAATCTGTTCATGTATACGTTGGAAAGAATTGCCTGTGGCGCAGTGATCGGAGGCGCTCTGCAATACACAGAGGAGCGATTCCCACGTCCCTGGCCCACCAAGCCTTCCATTCCATTCGGGGTCGGCAAATTGGTACCAAACTTGTCTGGGAGAATAGCAGCACTGGCTCGACATATCGGTAGGCCACCGCGAGCCAATGTAATGTAAAGGCCAGGTATGCATTTAGTCACCTCCAAACAGTACTTAATGAAATCGAGTGCACGGTGCATCCTTATCGGATTTATCAACGCTGAGAGCTTTATCGTTTATCCTTTATACGTTGGGAAGCGCTATATACAGGATTTTGCGCTGTGCATTCCATAAATCCCGCAGTATTTTATCGAAGACACATGTAATCTTGGGACCACTTTATCCGTCTTATCTTGCTGTTGGCGGTGTATTTACCACTAAATTCATGATGTTCAAGGGTGGTGCTGAAATCCTCGAAATGTAAAGCCGATTGCTCCGCCGTGTCGGCATTTCCATACGACTCGAAGTTTGTAAAAATACTGCTTAAAGATGTGCACATAATGGCTATTGGAGACTCAAGTGAGTGGAATTTATTTAGTTATTTGCATTATTACTTATTTCTCAACTAGCGATAACTTCCTTTTTATTTGCTGCCTACTACAGTTTTTTCGCGATAGGGTATTATGTGAAATACAACCACAATGACCGAACCGCAGGTGTATGCGATGGGGGATCGAGCACCCTATTACCCTTTCCGGGAGCTAACGCGTTCGCCACCACACCGTGCGGGTCCTTCGTTTCGCATTTCCTTCAGCTGGTTTTCTATCTACCAGTGTCATTAGCAATCACCCGTCAATGGGATTGATCTGGAGAGCACAAATCGTCATTGAACCCAGTTAAGCTGGGGCCGTAGTCGAAATCACTTCTTTTTATTATTTACAGCTGATTAAAATTTTTTCTCGGTAAGGTGTTATGTGAGTTACAACCACAATGATGTTGAGATATTTGCGAAATTCCGAGCCACAGTGGTCCGCAATGGGGATCGGAAACGCCATCAGCTTAACCAATGGTATCGAGAGGACGAAGGGATCGGAAGTCCTTCGAAAATATTTGAGCGTTGTCAGCGAAGACACGTGAGGTCCGGAGTTTTGCAAATATCTCAGCAATCTTGTGGTTGTGTTTGAGCGTTGTTTTCTTGCTAGTATAAACAAGCTAGAAATTTCTGCCGATGTATTCTTGGGAGTTTCTCTGTTCATACAGCCGTTTTCCCTGCATTTTCAGTTATGCGTGGAATTTATAAGGATTTAATAGCGATGTTGCACGGTGATGAGCTAGTAAAAGATATTCATCTGAAGACTAAGACGGAAAGCTCGTTTTTTGGAGACAGGCAGGTGGATTTAAGTTTCTTTGCCCAAGGTATGCTTTTTCCCTCTAATGAAGTGGTGCTGCTGGAAGATATCCTTCTATATTTAACCCAGGCGACCTCGAGTGATCTACTGGGGGTGTTGATGTTCTCACCTGTGGCAGGCAGGTTACTTGATTATGATGTTTTCAGATAGATATTCTTCCTCTTGAGAAAGACCGAGTTTTTAGACAAGCACGAGAATTTCAAACTGATTACTATTTAATTCAATATCTCTTCACCACCAGGCAAGTGATTTCAGTGTGTTCTATTTTAGTGGGTGTTTTTATACGGGAACTTCATATGTGTTTCTAATTTAGAGTCATGAAAGTTGATATAGAGAGGGCATTCCTAGAGATGTGCTCTACTGGGGAATTTCCGGACGTCTTGTTAATCAACTCATGTCTGTGGGATATTACAAGGTTAGCTAATGCGATTAGGTGGTCATCGCGGCTTTCCATAAATATCGTTTTTTGTTGACAGGGTCATTATCCTTTTATTAATTGATTATTTGGATACTTGGATACTTCGACGGCCATTCCTCACTGGTTGTGGGAGCCTCAGCATAATCTTCATTTTTCGGAGTTTTGCACGTTTAGCACTTGTGGTTCCCGGGAGTCCCGAGGTCAGCCAGGCCAAAGTCTGCCCCAGGTCGTCACCACCACAGGCAGTCGCCGCGCTTGTGGATCAGAGGGATATTTATCACCATGCGACTTTGATCCCAGGACGGTGGTGTATCCTGGTACTGGTTTACTCTTAGCTAGGCTTCGTGATGGAAACACTGGACTCTTTCTCAGCTTGGGAAGCTCTGCCGGGTATGAATCCCACACTGTACGTCGCAGCCCGACAACCACGAACGCTTCCCAGCCATGATGAGGCGGTAAACCGTTGGGAGGTAGTAACTGATTATCTGAAATATCTTTGCAACGTGTTTGTTCTAAGGTATTCGCACGCTTTTGATCTTGACGTTTGTCCAAATGACGACAAACAAGCAGGTACTGAGCGCGCTTCTCTTGAGGAGTTCTTGGAGCGGTGAGTTCATCTCTTCATCCCTGCCTTTGATTTGGATTTACTTTCTACTCTTTAATTAATTTTTTCCTATTTTTTCACACTCATACTGGATAGCTGTTAGCGCTATATGTCTTTTAAAGGGCTTCCATGATGATTCGTCGTCTTCGTCTCATGATGCCAGCAACAACACAGGTGATTTATTGGTATTCAGCAATATTGCTGTAATGTAGAAAGATTAGAACAGGAAGTGTGACCTAGAGAGGATTTATTTGTGAGGGCTTTTATTAGTGTATTCTGCTTGTCTTTGTTAATGTGCTTTAAGAAAAGCTGCTTTGATGTAGATTGAATTTTCTCAAGGCTTATGTGAGTTGCTGAGTTGTCGACTCATCTCCGCGTATCTAATATTTAGGTTATTTGGTTGAATATGCCATGGCCAATACCAGTAGATACTCACTCTCTGCTGAATAGAGTGGATAATTTTAACACAAGGCACTTGACCAGGTATGTTCAGGAGTATATGTTGGAACATTTTCACACTGAGAATTACCAGGATTTACTTCAACCAAGCCAAGTTTACCTAAAGGCAGTTTTCAGAATGCTTGTCGTGGACGCCAATTTTCGTGCTTCACAGCTATTCCGTGCTGCCGGTTATGACGTTCTTGACCTTGCATTTTATATGCGAAACCAAGCACTTTATTCCTATCGTTCGTTAGTTTTTCGTTCCGGAACAGTAACTAGCTGAAGCTGTTCCTTAACTGAAGTCCTTTTTTTTCACAGAAAAGATGGAATACATTGGGATTCTGTCGGGACACGCATCATGACCCAGTTGGTGATCGGGCACCTAGTACGGTCGTGGAACATTCCACTTCCGGAGAGGGTCAGAGACAAGTTGACGTCCTTGTTAGTTCCTTATTAGTTATTGATTTGTTCATTACAGTTTCTTATGTGTGAATGGTTTCCGTACACTATTGTTTTAGTGCGGAGGAAGCTTGTAGTTTTGACATGTGGAAAAATTGGGCAGCTCGTTCTCTAGTGGAATCCGATATTTCCACTTTACCAGGAAGCAGATCCGCACGTGGTTCTTTTCCAGAAATTATCCAGGTTACTCCTTGTGTCGTTGAAAGTCTAGTCTTTGTCTTGTTCATAATATTTATTATTTGCAGAGGAAGATCAGGGAAGGCGTTTTGCATGAAATGAAAGACAAAAAATCTTAAGTGGGTGTTCTACGTTATTTTCTATAAAATGAAATTATTAACGAAATCAATTTTTACAATTTCAAAGACATCCTCAGCGGTTCACGATGTCAAACAGAGTAGGATCTTTGGTTTCGTTATTTTCTCCGCTTAGTAACTCAGGTGTATTATTCTCGTTATAAGTGTTGCTGTTTGAAAAGTAAAGACAAACTTCCTTCAAAGCAAAGGATCTAAAGTAAAATCTATGTAATAGCTATATACCAACATGGGTACATCCTAAGGGGACCCAGATTTTGAGCTCCAGATTTTCTACATTTTCTATACTTGCGGAAACATTAGTCTCTATCTCGACATATTCGTCCTGTGAAAAATGAGAACTTTTAATTTGACTTTCGCTAAAGATTCAAGCGTGGTTGAAATTTACTTATGGTTTTGTGGTGACCTGAAACAAGATCATTAATTGTAAGGTGTAAGAACTGGTTTCCAAGTCCTGTTGAAAGAGCGGGTGCCGCAGCGGTAGTGATCCCGCTCGTAACGTGGACAGCACCACTGATCCAAGTGCTGTCTCGACGTCGGGCCAACCAAGTTTGTTCCTCTTTAGTTGAGAAATTGGTTTCATACTTTTCTGGGATAAGCTCACTCCCTCTGATCCGCATGGAAGTGACCGAAGCGAAGTGGACTTAACATGCATTGGCAGATAGTCGTGGCGAAGACAAAAAAAATCTTCAAGCAGCAGCCGATCCTACGCGCAGAAACTTCGAAGACCATCATGAGTGGTGGATGCGAGGGAGAAAATAGACTACAAAAGTGCTGGGATCCACAAAATGTGTTACTTGTGATCTCTGGTATTGTAATAGATGCAATAAGTAAGTATGGACGACTTATCGGGAAGAGAATTTAATGACCTTAAGTTCTCTCAAATCTCTGCACGGAAATATCTAAAGGTTTCACCATAATATGACAAAATGAATCTAGCTGTAGTATTATTTTCATGCAAAAAACTTTACGAGTGGTTTTTTTAAAGATACAAGGCATTGTGAGTCCTTTACAGTTTAATTGACTTATTTAACATCTTGCTGATAAAGTTATTTTTGAAGATTGGATACATCTTGTGTACATCGAAGTATTTCAGTTTATATGAAGCCATCCGCTCTGATATTCGTACGATGCGAATCTGCAAGCTGTTAAGCGAGAACCCGAAGGTAGAAGAGCAGTTCACGTTAGAGGAGTCATGGGAGCTCGAAGAGATGGTTTGTTTCATTTTTATTCTGTAGTATACTTAGATGCATAGATGACCAGTCGTAACGTATCAAACGCGTCCTAGCTCTTCTTTTTATCTTTCGGTTTTGTCAAAGTCGTCATCCATGGACGTGGTTTTATCGGCGTGTTTCTTTGGCGGAGGTTTAAAGATCTAAAATTTTATCCAAGTGTGAGTATAGTCGGTTTACGCGCATGTTACGAGCACATCGGCCTATGTTCTTTGTAGTCTTGCTCGAGGTTGTTTTTGATTTTATTGGAATTTCCTCTACCGACTACTATGTTCACGCTTAATCTTCTTTTTAGTGTATGACAGGTCCATAGATTTAACTCCTAAGACTTATTTTGCTGGGTTTCCAAGACGAAATATTCTTTGAAGATCTGGACCACAAAACCGGCTTGGTGTTAAGTGTTCCGGTTCATCTTTTCATTTTAAGAAGACTTCATTCCAGTTCCTTGTGTATTGTGCGCAAGTTATGCAAATGGCCTCGACAACAGGGAAACATCGTCGACAAAGTGCAAGTTGGAGAGGAATCGTCCATCAACACGTTCCCTTTGTTTTCCCGGTATAGTGTCTGTATAGCGAACCGTAGCGCTGTGATGAACAGTTATGAGGTGATCTCCTTGTCTACCTGCCGTACTCCTCGTCCATTCGGAATGGCCAATGAAAAAGCAGTATTGTCATTGTACAAAGAGTATTAGGATTTCCATACATGAAACGCCTAAGTGTTGCTCAACTAACTAAGATGGACTGGATTGCGTTTGTTTCTTCATTGCTTTCTCATGGCTAGGAGGCAGAAAGGAGTTAGAAAGTAAATAATATTGTCTGCAGCACCCCCCCTCCCCGAATACCTGGATATGGCCCATGCAGACAAACATAAACCAAATCCAGTTTGTTACGTAAGTTGAGATTCATTAAAGTTCTCCGAGATACGTATTAGGATAATCTTCTTGAATTGTTTATGGAGTATGCTTAAATCAACATAGACTAAGTAAGCTTATAGGCTGGGTTGTCATACGGTAGTTATGAGGGTTCCCCTTTTTCCTTATTCCCTTTTCTGTGGACAAGGATGATATGTAAAGTCCTCTGGTTGGATATCCGTTGCATTTGCAAATGTAACAAGTAGACCGTGTAGGTGATAGCTGCAAGTGCGCAAAAGATTAGGTAAAATATTGCCTGGTTTGCAAGGCTTCAGCTTCTAACTGCAACTTGTCCTTCTGCGCGAAGATTTACGGTGGTATTTTGGGGATGGTAATGTCTGCTACAGGTGTTGTGAACTGAAAGAGTTTTGTACAGAATCCCTTTGTTATCGATTCCATCTGACAGAGGGAAGTTGTAGCACGCTTGTCCTCTTCGAGTAGAGGAAAAAACAGATTGCTGTTTTGTTACAAAACTTTATTCGGCTAACGACTCAACGTTCTTCTTCAGAGCTCCATTGATTCCAGTCGATGACTGCGGAAGAATGCATTGCCACCATGAAAGCAGATCGAAATCGATGGCAATAGATCTATAGCCGTCCTGTATAAAAGGTCCCTGCTGAGTGATGAAACTTCATTCGAACGGTGCTCCACCCTATCGGCTTCTAGTCGATGCGACAATGATGACCGCATATTGCGAGAACGAACGACCATGGACCTTCGAATCGAATCAATCCGGCTCTGAAGCAGACAAAGGCGTCGAAACCCTAGCCGAGTAAAGTTTTGTAGTAAACTCATGTTTGCTAAACAAACTGACAAAGTATTGATTATTCATGTCGAGGTTAAGCCACGGTCGGTTTGAAGAAATATAGAATTATTGTGTTCACGAAAACTTCGGCGATATTTCTACAAAGTTTCCATTATTTGTGTTAACTCTGGGATCTTCATATCTCGGTATCGGTGAAGTCCCTCCTATAGGGGCTTCCTTCAAATGGCGTTGATGACCGTTTGTTCGATGTCTGTAGCAGGAAGGTCTTGACGCAAGCACACCTATGTCACAAGCTCTACGCTCTTGTTTGAGCAATGTTGATAGTTTGTTGTTGGATATTCTACTGGATGACACTTATTATGCTGTTCATCTTTTGGAAAGCACCAAACAAGTATGTATTTAAATGCTGCAGCTGCACTTAAACGAATCATTTCAGGCGAAGGCTTTTCCAAAGGTTGCGGAGTACACCAAAAATGGGTTGAATCAGGAAGTGACTTTGCTAGTAGATGAAGATCCTATTGCTGTAATGAAGGGTCGTAAGCGTCCTCGTGAAACTCTTGGATAACACAACTGAAGCGATTACAAGGAAGTGGATTTCTCTCCATGCAAGTTGTCCTCTCTCTAAGCTTACACGACGTTGTTACATAGATTTCTATTATGGCTGACATTTCGACACCATCGATTTCCGATTAGAAACGTTTCCTTCTTTTAAATTTCCATACCTCGTTTGTATTGCTACCCATTGAGATTTATATTTATGTTTAATATTTATCCCCCTTTATGGTTAATGCCTAGAAGTACAGATGCAATCCTACCTCACTGGAAAACCTGAAGTTCACTTTGTTAATGGTTTAAATTCATTAAATGAATCTTTCAAATAAATTTTCAAGAACAGTTCAATGTGGTTTGTGGTAGACTTAATCGTGCAGCAGTTATGTAAATAACAGTTCTTGAACTAGTGTTTTCTGTTCGAAATATGCAATTACAGTATTTTTTAAAACCGACCGCCATTTAACCTCGAGTAACAAGTAACACCTTTTTGGATTTTTAAGGCAACATGAAGTCGACAAAGATGTTTATTCGGCTAACGTCTCGGCGTCTTCGTCTTCATAAAAAGCCGATGATCCGAGTCGATCGTCCACACTCGTTCACCTTCTGATTGTGGCGTCTCCGTCGTCTTACGAAGTCGAATCTTCTTCAGTGGAGCGGTCCTCCACCGAGGCAACCTCACATAACAGCGCTCTTTCATGCAAGACGGTTGCTGTTGGTAGTGACTATTCGACTACTAGAAAAATGTTTTGCTATTCACCATATGCTTGTAACACCATATCGACTGGTTATCATTGAGAAACGAATTATGATTAATGGCTAGTTATACCAACATCGAACGTCCTGTATAAAAACAGCGTTGCCGCGTGAGATTGCCTCATTCGAGCGGTGTTCCTCTGAAGAAGATACGACTCGGTACGAAAACGAAGATTCTATATCGAGAAGACCAGCAGCTTTGGACGCGAAACGTTAGCGGAATAAAACTATGTTATCAACCTACTCTGACTGAATGAATGACTGATGAATGACGATACCACTGACAGCGGTCGCTATATAGTGCTTATTAACAGCACAGGCACTGTGACCATCTCCAGATCATTATGGTGGTAACAGACTGGAAGACAGACAGTTGTGAGAAGGTTGTGCAACACATCGGTCGAAATTAGTGGACTTGCAACAGTACACCTCCCAACGGTTAACCGTCTCATCGTGGCTGGAAGGTGTTCCTGGGTTTCGGGTTGCGATGTACAGCGAGGGGGATTCGCCCTCCTTGCAGGGTCTCCCATGCTGAGAAGGAGTCCGGCATTACTATCAGGAAGCCCAATTAACAGTAAACCAATGCCAGGATCTACCACCGTCCTAGTTTCAAACCAGTCGCGTAGTGGCAAATCTCTGATCCACAAGGGCCGTTAGTGCCTGTGGTGTTGACAACCTGGGGGCACACTTTAGCCTAGCTGACCTCGGAACTCCAGGGAACCACAATGGCTAAATCGGCAAAACTCCGAAAAAATGGAAAATGTGCTGGGGATCACACAACCAGTGAAGACGGGCTATCCAAATATCCATATAATTATCAACATCGTGTAAGCTAATCCAAGAATGTATGTAGTTACAGTTCTGTATTATCCCCTGCAATTTTGCACAATGACCCATTATTTGCTAGTAAAACTGTTGTGAACTGCACGAGTAGATAAATACAATGAATGAGTTCTACCATCGCTGGCGGATACATTCTTGCATCCTTCTCTCCAGCGATACTCTCTTATTATGGAACTTCTTCAGAAGAGCACATGTCCGGAAAACATTTCCATATTCGAAGTTTTCTTGTAAACTAGCCGATGCTTGGTACGACATCTGCGTTGAAAAGGTTCTCTATTGAAGGCAAAGAAGTTTAGGAAAAAACTGCACAGCTAAAAGAACAGTGGGAACAAAACTGTGATAGATGATAGACGACTGTGGTCATTCAACTCGGTGCTTTATGGCACGCACAGGTATTCTTGGTAACTGCAAGAAGACCAGGTCGAGATAAGTCATTTAGCAAAAGTTGTATTGTAGTGACTCAGCTTCATGGCGGTGAAAGTCCTCTGATTGATGTGTCTTTGGCTGCTAGCGAAGCCTAGGGAATTACGTTGGCTCTCGCACAATCTGGGACGATAGATGGCGACTGACATGGATATCGACAGAGGGAAGTGAAGGAAGTGGTGAGACGTTTCATCCTTTTCTGTGAACAGAACCTCTATCAGTAACATATGTGTCACTGTAGGCGCTCGGGATTGGCGACGCTGCTGAATTCGTGCCATAAGTTCCTTCCAGCTGTTGTGATTTCACAAATATTTTGAGCTGTTCCTTCTTCAACAACCACAATGATGAGATATTTGTAAGACTCCGGACCGCAGGTGTCTGCGGTGGTTCATCACCACACCATGCGGGTCCTTCGTTTCGGCTGTCTTTCAGCTAGTTTTCTGTCAATCAGTGCCATCTGCAATCATTCGCCAACGGGACTGATTTGGTAAGCCCAAATCGGTATTGAACCTAGTTAAGCTGAGGATGCTGATGGCATTGATCGATAGGAAACTGACTGAGGGACTGATGAAACGAAGGACTTGCATGGTGTGGTGCTGAACGCGCTAGCCCTCGTAAAGTTTAGGAACGCGTTCGTTCCACACCACAGACACCTACGATCCGGAGTTTTACAAATATCTCAGCATCATTGTGGTTGAGTCACACATAATACCTCGCCGTGAAAAAAATGTAGTAGGCAGCGAACAAAAAGGTTAACATTCTTCAGCAGTTCCGCAACCTCCACTTCCCGCCAGCAGTACGTCGGGCAGTGAATCGTTCCCTCATGCATCGATCGGCGTCACGTGCGCGGTTTTCGGATGCGGGCGCGTTTACCCTGCGGTCGTTGTGCTCAGGCGTTCTCGCCATCCGCACGTTCCACATCGTCCGTTGGCTTCGTGTTGTTCTGTGCTTTGTTTCTGGATGAGTCGTCCATAAGACTACCTGTACAATATTCTTGGTCGGTCCAGTTTCGTATTGAATGGGAGGCTGGATTTCGTCATTTTTCAAGTTGGAAAATTTTCTTTACAAACCGAAACAGCTGTCAATTGGAACTGTCGGTAGTTCTAATGCTTGTTATAGTCAGATTTGATCCTGTTGCATTCTTCAGTTTCCCTGACTCTCCATTTTTCTGTTTTAGTGGGATTCTATCTTAGGTGATCCCAACCGTGATCCATTTGTGCTACTCTCAGCTGCTGCAGAAATCGCCGCCCTACATAGGATGGAAAATATGGTGGGTTTTGAATGCATATTTATTTATTTTCTTCCCTCCAAACGATTTACCGCCTTGTCATGGCTAGGAGGTGTCTCTGGGTGTGGGGTTGCGTTGTACCGTGGGAAGATTATCTTCCCAGCAGGGTCTCCCAAGCTGAGAAGGAGTCCGGCGTTCTCATCAGGAAGCCCACCTAAGAGTAAACCAATACCAGGATCCGCCACCGTCCTGGTATCAAGCTAGTGGCATGGTGGCAAATCTCACTCTGATCCACAAAGGCGGCGACTGCTTGTGGTGGTGGTGATGACCGATGTTCTAGGGCAGACTTTGACTAGACTTACCTCGGGACTCCAAGGGACCACACTGGCTAAACCAGCAAAACTCCGAGAAAGTGGAAATTATGCTGAGGCCTGCACAACCAGTGAGGTCGGGCTATCCAAGTATCCAAATTATTTTCTTTGCAAATGACACCGGGCTTCTCTGATTAGCTTTAGAGTTTTGCAGGCTTCATCTGAGCATGTAACCACTCATATGAATGCAGGGCAGGCACCCTCTAGTTTTTTCGACACCGATGTGGTACGGTTTCAGTTTGGAATTTGTTTGATTTGTTTTGAAATACCATATTTTTTGTCTAGTTCTATCTAGATTTGTAATCCCATATTAAATGATTGGATGGACCATGGTTTTTCTTTAATAGTAAATCAGAACGTTTGAAGGAGGAAGCGTTGACTAACTTCGTGGGCGACGAGAGAGAAGAATCGAGTAATTCGGACTCTGATGCATCTTCTCATGAATCTTGTTCTCCTACCGGTAGTCTTTTTCGACCGAACACCTTCAAGAGGAACAACAAATGGCTATCCTTAGATCGTATGATAGTTGGAGATGAAAAGGTTTGAACTCGATGCTTTTGTTTTTCACTATGGTAGGCATTGAACTATTATCGTTAGGTGATTTTCCGACCGGTCAGATATCAGGAAGAGGCTAACCTATCATCTGAGGTGAAATATATGTGGAATTCAACGTACCTGCAAAAATAACGTGAAAATTCGCTTTAGAAATAACAGTGAAATGGAAACTGTGCTCGAAAAATTCTCAATAAGTACGAACCATTAAACTACAAATACTTATACATAGGTATCGTTTTGAAAGGTACCATTAGTCAGGCTCTCGAACTGTAAATGAAGTGAACTTCTGACTACTGTATTTGCCATGTTTCGTGACTTTCCGATTAACGTAGTGATGCCAACAAACTAGCGCTTCATCTACGTTTCGTTTTAACTACCAAGGGGATGAAAGACTTCATTCTTTGTGAATTCGTTAGACTTTTTGCCTTAGTGAACAGGGCATAATTCCTTTTAATGGATTATGTCTACGATTACGTTTCGTATTGTGTATGTCACGGTTAAGGCGTTTCGTGAACTTCGTGAAGAGATTCAATGCAGCTGTTATGGGTGGTCTTCGGCATCGACGAGCATCGCAGAACTCTGTTCTCATCGCGAGATTCTTAAGCCACGTGGAGGCAGTTCGATGTGTCCAGGGATCAAAACTGTCGTCGTTAACCAGTAAGCTACATATTTCAATAAAATTCCATGTATCATTAAGAATTTTAGGAATAAAAAAGTTCAGAAAGAGAACTTCTCAGTGATTCGTCACTATGAGTTCAACTCTTAGCTGTGGCATTAAATTGTTAATGTGGCCGTTGTTCTATGGTTATAAGGATTCATTTCCCACTGTTTAGGTTCCTTCCTAATTGTCGACGATTAGTGGATAAATTGAAATCGAAGTCTTTCTGTTGTCAGTTCGTGAAAGGCGGTAGTGAACTTCTCGTCGCTAGTCAAGGTGAAAACTTTGTATCACAATATTCCTTCCCTGAAATCGTCGAATGTCTAGGTTTAGAACTTTGAGTTTGTTTCTGTAAAGTTGATTTAGAAGAGCTAAGCACTGTCGTGGTTTTATGATGTGGTAAAGAACGTGGAAGTGTTAATTTTCTCATGAAATATTTTCAGATGGACGTATAAGGTTCTTCCAACAATGTGGCCCAAGAGATCGTTACTTGTTAAAAAACGCAATACAAGTAATCATTTTCTTAATTATAAGATATCCAGTAAAAAAGAAAAATTTGGAAATTTCCTATGTTCACTAGGTTCCACTGACAAGTTGGTCTATCCTCGATGTCGCCATGAATCCTGTAGGAGATGCACTCTGCTACGGAACATGGAGGAGCTCAGTATTTTATGCACGTTTATTCGAACCCACACCAGATAATCCCACTGGTGTTTTGTGGACCGAACTCGATATCCCTAATCAGGATACGTAAGTCTCTAAGGTTTTGGTGGTTATATTTACGCTGTAATATTGGAAGTCCTGATGCTCTCGCCTACTGATCTTCTTTAGTATTCTACGTGAATGTCTTTTTTTTCTGATTTCCACAAATAATGGGACTATATCTATCTGGATTTCCTTGAAATTATCGTTTGTGCCGTTGAAGTAAATGATTTTGGAACATACTGTAGACTTGAAACCGTGCACTACGATGGTCATCTCTAAATTGCTTTGAAATTAGATAGCGTTCTCCTAATACTATTGTATTCAGTACTATGGCAGTGTTTTCATTGCGGTTTTCACAAAAAGGACACGAGATTCTCTGTGGAGGTTCGGACAGAAGCCTACATATTTTTGATCTGGAGTCAATGACTAGGGTTAGCCATTTTATTCCCCAGTGTCGAATAGTTCTTGGTACACTATTAAATGAAAATATAGAACCTGCACTTTAAGAAGATTAATTTTTAGATTGTTGCGATTAGTAATGCACATGGTGACGACGTTAATGCTGTGTGCTATGGTGATACAGACTCTCATCTTCTCTATAGTGGAGGTGATGATGGACTTGTTAAGGTATGTTGCTCGCTGGTGTGGAAGACTTATCTTCTAATTGTTTGTTAAGTTCTCCTTCAAACACAAACGGCAAAATTGAGAACTAAAAGAAAAGTTTGAATGAGTAGTGGAAGTCCTTTGGGATTCCTACACTTCTCACGTTTTTATCTGCAGGTGTATGACCGCCGTGCCCTTGGCGAGTTGGATCACCAACCTGTAGGTGTGTTCGCTGGTCACCGTGACGGTATCACATATATTGACGCTCGAGGAGATGCCAGGTTATTTGTACAATACAGTTTCATCGTAGAAGGGTAAAGGCATAATGCGGTCGGCACTAATCTCTGACCGTCGCACTACACTGGACTGTTACTTTGCAACTGTTATACCCTGTTTATCTAGGAGATTATGGTACAAGGAAACATTTCGAAATCTCTTTTGGTAATCAGTTGACCTTAAGGCATCTCATCAGTAATTCGAAGGATCAAACAATAAAACTCTGGGATTTGCGTCGATTTTCCAGTTATAGAACTGTGCAAAAGACGTTGTACTGTGTGCGGAAGCAGTCATGGGATTATCGCTGGCAGCCGGCTCCAAATACCAATTATTTGCCCCTTAAAGGGGACACATCTGTGGTGACATTTCGTGGGCATAGTGTGCTACACACTTTGGTACGAGCGAAGTTTTCTCCAAGTCGAACTGGAAGGCGGTATATTTATACGGGTTGTGCGCGTGGAGAGGTTATTATTTACGACCTTCTGGCAAGCTCTCCCTCAGGGACGTCCACGTTTGACGCAAGCCTGAATCCAGTTATTTGTCGTTTACCTGGGCATATGGGGGTCGTTCGCGACGTCGATTGGCATCCGACAAATAACGAAATAGTGACTAGTGCAGTAAGTATTTAAATAGAGGAGATATCATCGGTTTATTAAGTAAGGTTGTGTCATAAAATAATGACCAGTTTTGAAAAAAAAAGTTTTGGGATGCTGTAGCTCGGCTCAGAATCTCTCAGAAACAAGTTTATGAGTGGAAACAAGACCACATTTAGAATCCACGTTTTTTTTTGCTATCAAGAATTGGCACAGATTTGTCAAGTTGTGTAGTTAACGAAATCTTTGAAAGAATTTTTAGCAGCAATTCGCTTGTTGGAGCTTTTCCCAGCTTACGGTTGTCAGTTTTAATAAAGAGGGCGACAGTTGGGTGCCGTGGGTTGTGGTGAATATGGTAGGTGGAGCAGTAGTACGTTTGTATAATGGATGTGTAGCACTTTCAGTTGGCCACTTCTCAATGCATACCTTACAGTTTTTGGAGAATTTCATCGCTTATGTGATAGTTCACTTTTTAGTGGTCGTTCCATCAAAACTCTGGACGTTCGGCGTAAATGGAAGAGTCTACCTTAACATTTTTTCGATGCAAATTCGTCTGTTTCATTTTGGCTCACTCCTTTAACCGCACCTCTTGGGTTATCGAATAGGAACACTTATGATCTAATACCACAATGCAGTCGGGAAATAGCTCGTTTTTCTGGGTAGATGATGCGAAGCGGAAACTTTCCATTGTGTTTCAAAGATGAACTATTGTTGATTGATCAATGTTAAGTTCGTTTGTAACTTCTGTTTCAGCGGGTTAGCATCGATTATCGCCCCTTCAGCTGATTCGATTTTTTTGCTTATTGATCCCTGCGACCTTCATTGTCATCAAGACTTGTTCTCCATTTGCAAAACTATCTAATTACGCACTATACCTTCCTAACCTTTTTCATGGCTCATGATTTTGTGGTATTTCAAGTGCCCACCGTAAAAATTCTTTGTTTTTACATAAGTATCGACTACAAAATGTGTTTCTAAGATTTGTGAGGACAAGAACGGCCGTTATTTATAACTCCACAGTTATTGTCTTCCATGAGGGAACACAAAATCAATGCCTGTATAGTCTGCGATAGAAGAAAACGATATGTTACTTCAATGGTGCCGTACGAGTTATTTCAACTGTTAGTAGATTAGGTTTCAACTAAATCAGGTAATTTATTTTAGCCAAAGTAACTCAATTTCTGGGCAAACCTTATATACATATGTAGGTATATACATATATGTATATTTACATATTTACAAGTATATGTATATATATATATATATATATATGTATATATTTACGTATATCACCTGTATCACCTATGGCCCGTTGATCGTTTGATCATTGAGTAACTCGAGCGGGAGCCAGTAAATCTTCTATTTTTCCCTGTCGCTTGCAAGAGCAGCCCAGTGGTTTCTGCTTGCTCTGGGAATTTGTTGAGCATCATATCTTTCTTCCAGGGTTTTCGTGGTGAACTCTGGCCATCGAGCCGGTGGTCTTCCTGCAGTACGTTTGACATTTTGAGGAATCCAGTCACTGACGGCTCTTCTCCATCGGTTGTCGTTCATACGCATTACGTGTCTAGCTCACCTTATCTTCGACCGTTTGGCGTACAGAACTGCGTCTTTGTTTTTTGATCGTTGACGCAGGTCGTGGCTTCCGATCCTTCCCCTTACTTGTGTGACGCTGCATGCTCCTAGCGTCGTCCTTCCGACGGCATCGCTGAATAATCTTTCATTCTGCTTGCGCAGCGACCAAGTTTCTGACGCATACGTTAGGGCAGGAAATACCGTTGAGTCGAAAAGGTGGGCACGGAGTCGGGTGTTCCTTTTTCTCTTCACTACATCCTCGATGCTCTTGAAAGCTCTCCAAGCCTCTCGTTTCCTTCTGCTCAACTCTGGATCTAAGTCGTTCATCATGTTGATTTCTCGACCTAGATAGACGTAACTAGAGCATTCGGAGATATTCGTTCCCTTGAGCGTGATTGGGCATACGAAACCAATGCGTTCCTCATGAACATCGTTTTTGTGAGATTTACTAGAAGGCCGATCTTTCCACAGGCTTTATCAAAGTCGGCAAGAATTTGTTTCGCTTGGCTAATGTTTGGTGTCATAAGAACGATATCATCAGGAAAGCGAAGATGGTGTAACTGCCGACCATCGATTTTCATTCTCATTCCAATGTTCGCATGACGTTCTGGAAGGTGGCGGTAAATAATTTTAGCGAGATGGTATCACCTTGCTTAACCCCTCTTTTGACGTCCACGTTAATATCGTTGTAGAATGGTGATATCTTGGTTGTGAATTTTTTGTACAGCTCACAAAGAATCTTTGTATACTGACTAGGGACTCCCTTATTGTCCAGGGCTTCCATGACTGCTTCTATCTCATCTGAGTCAAAAGCTTTCTTTAATCGATAAAAGTGAGATAGAGCCGTCTTTTCTACTCTCGTCATACTTCAATTAGTCACATGACACATGGTAGTGGTATACATTTATATACATATGTACGTAAATATATATACATATATATATTTATTTTTATTTGACCCGTCTTCACGTATACTCTGCGGATCCCAGCATTTCTCACATTCAATTCGTTTCCCCGCATCCGCAGTTCACAAAGAACCTTCCAACTTTAGGTGTGGTTTCGGTTACTAGTTGAGGTTTTTCCTTCCATGCTGAATGTTGTAGAATGCTGGTCGAGTAGTTCTGTCGGTAGTCGTGAGATAACCAGGGCTGGACCGTTCCCAATTGGATTGCAGAGAGTGATTTTTTCTGACAGGTCCGGTACCAATTTCGCGACTCCGGAGAGATCAGAGGTTTGGTTGGACCGGAGCGAAATCGAAAACACCATGCTTGTGATGACGGACATCACTACCACTGTGTTATCCGCTCCTATATACACATGCATATATATATATATATATATATATATACATATATACTTGCGTATATATATGTATATATATATATATATATATATATATATATATATATATATATATGTATATAAAGTACACTTGTGGATATGTACTTTTTATAGCGGTAGAGCAGTGTTCTCTATAACTAGGACTTTACCAGGTTTTCAAGATAAGTGTGATAAGTTTAGCTAATGTGTTGAATTGCAAGGGCAAACTATTCTTGGGCACATAGAATTGCTGAGATCTGCTTTTTGATTATTTAAACGCTTGAATTTTAAACACTTTTAAATAGCGAACCTTTCGGAAGGATTCTGTGTATTTTTGGAAGGTAAACGGTTCTCAAACATTCTTGTTAACGAAAAATTATGCGCAGTCATCGAATGACGGGCTGATTCATGAAGGTGTTGAATAACAAAATGATCTATGATGAGATCCATAATTCCTTTTGTTATTTGTACAACAAATGGAGTAGCATTGGACCAAGTTTTGTTTTTGAACACTTTGTCAATATATGCTCCCAGACACGTTTTTCGTTTATAAAATCAACAGAGTTAATATTCAGTGACACGAACCCTGCTTCATTTTGGTTGTTCTCATGTACAAGTTAATTTGTGTTGCCAGTGAATTCCATGCCACTTCAGGAAATCCAAGTCAATAGAGAGTTTTGTTAGTTTGTTGTTTACTTATAATCTGAGTTAGAAAATATGGGACAAACAATGAATCATCGATGTTGTTGAGTGAGTATGAGCATTTGTAACCGATTGCCCCATAATGTAAGTGGTAGATTTTCCATGGTTTTTCTTTACTGGATGCTTTATATTGTTCTTCAGTGGGATGGTGTAACGTCCGTATGGAAATGGGACGAACGTTATGATAGTGTCAGATCGTGTCAGACGAATCGAAGGACTGCCGAAGATTCATGTGACGAGTCATATAAACCGGTGAGCAAACGTCGGAAAGGTGTGCAGCGCAAGAAATTCGCCCGGCAGTGGCCAGCCGCAACTGCCGGCAAGCACTGGTCGACTACCATTTCACATGTTAACGATTTGTTCTACTCATTTTAGGTGCACATTTCGAGGTAGCTGTCTTCGAGTACTTATATGTGAATCACTGTTCAACAAAAATAGCAATTGACTGTCAATGTTCAGATGTCTTTTTTCGCAAATTTGTTGTGTAGTAGTTCATCAACTGCACATTACTTATTCGAAAGTTAATTGAGCAGTCTTTATGTTAAGAACTGCAATCCTATGTGGTAGTAAGTCATATGTCTGTGTTGGTACACGGCAGAATACTACATCAAGAATACTGTATTGCTTGATTCACTTTTTGCGGTCTTAGTTAGTCTGGTATGAACTTAAGCGCACATTATCTTGCCCTGCATAGTCGACATTGGTAGTTCTCCGTGAAGATTTACAACTTATGTGGTTCTTCATGAAGAGAATAAACGGTTCTACAACGCTGATATCAGATTTGTTATATGGTATTTATACAATCAGATGAGCCAGAAATTCCGCACGTGAAGTTACAAGCACACATTAAGGCAATCATGGAGATTTACATAGCAGGCATGGGGTAGTACGTGTAGGAATGGATGTAATCCGTAATGTTCCCGTATACTGATGTCATCTCGTTCATATAAATAATGTGAATACAATAGATCTGTGGGAGTAAAGTGAACAAGAAGAAATGTGAAAAGATGGTGAGGGATTTGGATGATTAGTGTATGAATAAAAGAAATCTGGTAGGATCTGTTACTGAGGGCTTTAGTTTCTAGAAAGCTCTTTGATAACAGTTTACCGGTAAATGAGGGAGTAAAACGTATTGGTGAAATAATAGTTCATTCAGGTGTGTGACGAGGACCGTGACATTCATTCCAGATGTTCCGGTGGTTTCATCGAGTTCCGTGAGCGGTTGTGCATCGCTTCCGATTGCACTTCGACGGTTTGTGGTGACAACTGAGTGGATGCAGTGAGATTCTGTGTTGGCGATTGGAAAACGTGAAGTGTGCTGTAGTAAAACGATGCTATCGAGTGAAGTGCGTTAGGTGTCCAGCGCTCGCCGCATTCGAGGGTAGGGCTTCCTTGTGTTAGTGCCGGAGTTACTTTCTCTCTGTCCAGTCCATTTTGAGCACTAGGACTCATGAAACAGCAACCTCTAACGAACGTCGACAGAAGAACTGGCAGAAAGACGAGTCCATGCAGAAGACCAATCAAAATCGAGAGCAGTACCGTCTTATAAAATGTGATGATCATGTACGCCGGAACATCGGCCAGAACAGACACGGCGATGATCGTCGACATTGCTCCCTGGAATATCACTCATAAAAATCGTTATTTACCTATTTCCTTGTTTCTCTGTGTTCCACCTCTAAACTATCTGCCGGATCGTAACCCCACTACCATATTAAAAATTGAGCTGCCCCGTCACTATCAAGCGTTCTCATCCTCGACGGCTTCGTTTTCCAAATTAAACTTGGAATTGAATTGATGGAATTGAAATCAACTATTTGTGTACCCCAGACCAATCCCGTTGATGGGTGATTGCTGATGGCAGCAATAGGTAGAAAACTAGCTGAGAAAAACGCAAAACGAAGGCCTCCGTGGTGCAGTGTGTAATACGCGAACCCCGGAAAGGGTAGTTGTGGTTCGATCTGGCCGGGGTCCAAGCTTTGCGAATGTCTCAGCATCGTTGTGGTTTTATTTCAACTATGTTCTTCCATTGTTTGAAACTTGCTGCACATACTATGTACGTGTAGTGTATATGTATGTGTAACAATGTATTAGTTGAAGTTTGTCACAAAAAGTGGAGTAAGTGTTTCTGTGACCCAGCACAACCATCAGAATCTTCATAAGGTTATCGTTTTCGTTTCTATACGGTAAAATTCCGTTCAATGTCAAATTTCAATACTTCTCCGAGGAAGCGGTTCGTATCTACCTGGCATAACGGCCATCCGAGAGCTGACAGCGCGTCTCTGACCTTGTCGCTTGGTGTGAGTGCATTGGAAACCACATAGCCGTAAGTGATGTGAGCCGCATAGTCGACAGAAAACCCAATCGACATAATGATGGTGATCATAGAAATCGCGTCCTGAATCTCTTTCGGAGCTGTGTGCATTAGTTCTGCTGGTAAAATCAATCTAATTCAAGGCCAAACGGACAGAGATCTTGAAAGCTATGAAAAATTAAGTCACTGTGTTAAAGCGGTATCTACTTCTTTTTCTTCTTTAAATTGTATTTGTATTCATTGAAATACTGTGAAATCGTACCAGATTCACATCCCATAGGGTCATGTAGCCTACGACACCGAAGTCAATGGAGGCACATGCCAATGCTACCCAGAACGCACACATCGGCTGTGGAATGAGTACGAACGCGATCAGCACCATGCACGCGAGCGCGATGACGATGTTCTGCACCTGAAACACACCACGTCCACCAAGTACTGCTCCAGTCCTCCCTGTGAGCATGTGCAGCTAAGCGAGGAGGTAGGTTGTCACCTATCTCGAGGTTTATATCGAAATCCAAGCTTTTTTTCGAACTTTTCACGTCTATTCGTAGTAGAATTCACTGTATTCAGCGTTTCATTTCAGGAGAAATGGAGTTCATTTTACTTGTCGATACTTCGCGATATTTAATAGACCGCAATGAGACGGTTTCGAAAAAAAATTTTCTGATCCAAAGTTTTCTACTCATCCTTGCATTGTTTCAACACTGCCCTTCTGGTAGTCTATTAATATTCATTATAAAGGAATAAGTTGATATCATCAGAAGTAGGTACTGTACTTCTCGTAGATTGTAGAGCACTCCAGCGGAACACAACCGCTTTTTTGTTACCGTTAATCTAATACGTCAGTGACATACCGTATTTGGAACGATGATGGCGTACTGATCGGTGAACAACCAAAGTGGCATGAACGTGGTGATATTGTACTCCGGCCAGCGGCTTGCTACCTGTAACTTTTCAAAATTTGACCCACTATATTCTCTACAACCTCAAGAGCGATTGTGAAGACGTGGATAAGTTCCGATATTAATGGCTTTTTAAATTCCATTTCAAAAGTACTGTTGTGTAGTATTTCAAAACTGCGCTCGCACTAGGAGATGCATATTTCTAGTCGAATATTTCAAGCCTAGAAAGCACGACGAAGCTCGTTGTTCTAACGGGTAAAGGAATCAAGATAGAGATGGCGTCAAGTGGAGATTGCAGGAAGTCGTTTCGAACGCAGAGCAGATTAAGGACTGCTAAAAGTGCAAAGGCTTCACGAAAAAAGAAACGCTGTTTCCATAAGAGATGCCTCTGCCCACATTCGAGTTCACACTAGGCGTTGCTGCAGAGAAGAATTCGCCGTTCACATTGGCCTCTTCGTCGATTGGAAATTCTTACGAAACTGCGAAGATCTTTCGTCCAGATTAAGCACGCCGGTAGCGAATTCCTGCTTTCGGCGTTGATCAACCCCTGAGGGATGCACCATGCGTTCGACTCCACTAGACATCGTAGAGGTGACTGACTGCATATCTGGCCTCCACATTGAATTGCGATAGCCTGCGACGTATCAGGCCATTGCTGCTATCCTCTCAGATCAGTCCGGTACTAATTTTCCAACTCCGGAGAGATGGAAGGATTGATGGGTCCGAGTGTGACATCGAACTAGCTATCGACCAAGTGTGTTTTCCAAGTTACCTCAAGTCACCACTGCACTATACCTGCACAAGGATTCGATGAATCTGGAATTATTTGTTATCATATAACAGACAGGAATAAAACGCCCACTTCTCTGAATAACAGAGTTGCGTCCTTCTGGTCCTTAGTAGCTGAGATGTCATACATCCCTATCAGAAATCTGAAAACACTTGACTGAATCTGTCTTGCGGATGGTTTAGAGGTTATTCTTACGAAAATTGTTAGACTTCCTATCTATAGGGTTCAAGAGGATGGTCAGTTGAAGATTTTCATTATTATTATGACTTATTCTAGGGAAAAACAAAACCGCTTTCACAATGAACTTTACGTTCCTACATCTCACATAGATTCGCTTTTATTGTCACTGGCACCACAAATTTGGGATATAATGATTTCGCAGTGTGCCTCACTTATCTAATAATAAGTAATTTAGGGAGACGAAATTTCCCTCGTTATTTCCATACTCTCCGAAGCATCAGTTTGTCATTTTTTAATACAAGACTCTTCCTAACGGTTTACGGTCTCATCGTGGCTGGGAGGTGTTCCTGAGTATCGAGTGATTCATGTCCCTAGCAGGGTCTCCCAACCTGAGAAGGAATCCGGCGTTTCCAACAGGGAAGTCCATCCAACAGTGAACCAATACCAGGATCCATTACCGTCTTAGTACCAAGCTAGTCGCATGGTAGCAAATCTCCCTCTGATCCACAAGGGCGGCGACTGTGCCTGTGGTGGTGACGACCTGGGGCATATTTCAGGCTGACCTCGGGAGTCCAGGGAACCACAATGGTGGAACCAGGAAAATTCTGAAAAGTGAAGAATGTGCTGGGGTCCGCACAACCAGTGATGATGGGACGTCCAAGTAAGCACTCAAGTAGTAATACAAGACTAGTCAATTTTCTACGACGTTCCATTGCTGTGATTCGTATTATGTACGTATTGGCGAGAACCATTCTTGTTGTACTATTAACGTCAACATCATGAAGCGGATACGATATACTTGAAGGTACGAATCATATACGAGTCATACGCGAGGCGGGAGCGGTTGATACGAATGAGACATCACTCATATTTTTGCGGCTACCTATTTCGTCACACAGAATTTTTAATTTAACTTTTTTGTATTTAATCAATTGCTTACTCACACAATTTTGTCAGCTATCGCTGGACGAATCCTTACCTCTGATCTTAAAAAATTTGCAAAAAATGTTTTTCGGATGAGTTTTTCATCCTGCCATAGGCTACTGCTGGTGAAAATGATGCAAAGGTGTGTTACCTAGTTAGATTATCAAAGCTGAAGATGCTACTGAAATTTCTCCTGGTGCACAACCCCAAATACATGGGGCCAGCAACAATCCTTTGCCTTGTATATCTTCATAGTAGCACAAATAATGTTCCTAAAAAGAAAGGGGTTTGACGTCTTATTTTTTTTATTATTGTGGAAGGGCGGAGTGACCGATTTGGATCAAATATGATTCGTAGCGTGCGCGGAAAAGAACGTAGCATCGTTGCTTATGTGTTAACACAAAGTTTAACTTTTTATTTGCTGCCTTTTAGTCCATGAAGGACTGGGTATTATGTGAAATACGACCACGATGATGCTGAGATGTTTGCAAACTCGGAACCCCAGGCCAGCTTCAAACTCCCGATTACCCCTTTCCGGGGGCTCTCATGTTACCCATTGCACCACTGAGTGGTGCCGCCAGCAATAAAAGCCCAGCTGAAAGAAAGGCAAAGCAAGTGTGTTAGTGTCCCAGTGGATAACGCGTGAGCTGCCGGAAAATATAACCGTCGGCTCCAGTATGGTCTGATGTTTGAGTTTACAAATATCTCAGCATCATTGATATTATAAAATATTACCGTTCTATAACGATATTAACGTCGACGGAAAGAGAGGCGTTCAAGGTGACACCGCCTCGCCAAAATTATTTACTGCCACCATTCAGAACGTCATGCAAACCCTTTCTGAGCGCTCGCATTTTACCCAAGTGCATCGCTAAGGCCCATGATTTGCTTTTCTCTCAGCCTATTTTTTTACCCCAACGGTGCCATCTCACTTCTATATCAGTTGGTTTTTTTTTCTTCTTCCGAAATCGGGTGTTATTTTCAACTCAACTAAAACTTCACTCTAATCCTGACTATAAGGCGCAAAGAATGATAGGAAGAGGAAGACTACACAAGGACAGAAAGAAGTCTTCTCATTTTCGCCTTGGAACTTCTAATATTATAGGCGTCACTAACAAAGAATTGTCAAAACAGCAACGAAGACTTTCCTTTCCAAATATGCCAGCAACCTCTGTGTACTCTACAACTCACCGAAAACTCTTCACGGTGACATTGCTGTCCTGTGTATCATCCCAGTAGAGGTCTTCAACCCAAGGATTGTTGTGCTTTGATGCCAACCAGTGTTTCAGCATGCTGTAGAAGGCGTCGTCGATGATTTTCATATCCAGCGAATCGTGGTAGTACCTGGACATCAGTCGATATTTCGCAGCTTGTACCATTGTGCTTTACTTTGTGAAAACGTGGTACTAAAAAGACCATGTACAACTTGTATAAAGTCAACTGTAGGGCGATTTTTTTTTGCATGGAGTGGCACCAATGTAGAGCTTACGTTTTTGATTCATATGATGGCGGTGAATGCAAAGTAGACACCGCTTCAAAACGTGCAGTAAAATCTGATATACTTAACCAAGTTTGACTTCCTTATTTTTTTGTGGCAGCGTAGTAAATATTTCTACTCTTAAGAGGTGATTTATAAATCTCTTTAGCACACATTTCTTCTCTATGTTCAACAGTACTCGGCAGGATCTTGTTCTCATGCACTTTTCCTATCGAACGTCTAAAAATACAGAACTACTTCGTTAGGGTGATCTCCAGATGGTTAATCGGAGAGCAACGGTGAACGTCGCCAGGTGGCGGCTAGATGAATAAAGACGGATCAAACGTGACTACGTACTTATTCTGAGATGCATGTGGATACAATGGTTAGAACGCTCGGCCTGCTGCACCGGAGTGATATGAATCAGTCATTTTCTATACATACATAGAGGTATTCGTTCATGCATGCATGAGTGAGTATAATTGTTTGTGTGCGGAAATATTTCTGCACCGCACGTGAATTCGGATGGAAACAAACAAAGCATGGGAAAAATGTCAGGTGAATTTGAACCCAACAAACGAGCTCAATGGAGAGTACGGTACACCACCCATGAGTATAACCCAGCCCTCATGTTACAACCTGGCAGGCTACTGCTGAGTGTTTACCACCAAAAATTGAAGAATCCTGAACGAACTATGGACACAGCGGTGTTGACTAGGACGAGCCCAGTACGGAGAAGCCGTTAAAGTCTCCTAATCGTTTTAGACGACTTACGTCTGGGAACACCATGATGACCATTTGTACTTATTAGAAGCTTCTTGTTGAACAACTTGGTGCTGCAAGCTATGAAGGTCAACTGCAATGTCATCGACGTGATTGAGACAAGAGAACACCGCTCACTTCATAATGCAGAGTCAGCCTAAGAGGAACGTCTAAAGAAGTTCTCATCGAAAACTCAGTCTGGGATCGAAAGAACAGGCTATCATACAGGCCGAATTCATAAGGAAGTTTATCAATACTAATTTAAAGCCTCATTACCGCTCTTCTCGTCGTTGACCGTGGGAATATCACAGTGAAAAGCACCATGACGAAATAGACCACGCCGTGGTCAATACAAAGCATTCTCTAACCGATGGCACTTTTGTTCCAAAGTTTCATAGCTAATTCGATCTAACCCTCACTTCGTTTGCATTATATTTTATTCATCAACACGAAGGGAAAAAAAGGCGGCAAACTGAAGAATTGAAAAACTAGAACCATCATGAATTGAGATTCCCTTGAGCTTTGTAAAACTTTCGGGAAATGCAGTTATCAACAACGTGGATGAGAAGTGTCATCAGTTCATTTCACACCAGAAATGAAGACCTGCCTTCGTCTGGGAATTTCTGAGTTAGTAATCTGCTTGCCGATAGACGCGCCAAGTGACTCTACGCACAAACTTACATTTGAGCTTGCAGAGCTTTATACGTAAAAGCTTTATACGTGAGTTAGTAAAAAGTGGTTCTCCATTGAGAGAAACACAACGAAGTTTGAGAGCAACATCGGCAACGTGTGTCCAGATCTCGCTGTTTTATGATCAAGATTATTGCCTTCTAACACCTAGACGAGATAGTCACTTCATCCAAATTGGCAATTGTGAGAGTTATCCGAGACTTCTATATCGCTCGTCTACTAGACTCCATTTCAGGTTTGATAACTGAGATTCAACGCCCAAAGAAAATACTGTTCAGAAAGATGTTTCTTGGCTAATGTAAAAGCGATCGCATATATATCACAAAGAATTCTACAAATACATGCTATAATAATTATTCGTAGTTGTTAATGTATATGATGTGTAGAGCTTGGTTCCTGTCCAATGAATTGCCACTTGATATCTTTTTCTGATGCTTAGTGTATACAATGATTTCGTACTGGCTTAAGTGTTTGTCTAAAACTATGAGAATTGCAATGCTAATTTTCATGAGTTCAAACTTGAGCATAAAACTAAGGTAGCAAGTCTGCATGCAGGGCGCCTCCGACCATTGCGCCACACGCGCCCTTGTATTATGTTATACAATAAGAAAAAAACAATAATTTGCACCAAAAGCTGGTTGTGGCCTCTCATTCTCGGTAGGGAAATCATGCGATGTGAAGTCTTCGTCCTGGCCATACGGTCACAACAAAGAAGTAACTTCATGAATGCTGCTGAAACTGCAGTGGTGAAAACAAAACGGTGTCGTTCTTTCATGAAAACATCCTATCACACGTTGCGTGACTAACGCTGCAGAAGTTGAACGAGCTGAGCTGCGAAACTCTTCATAAACTCAAGAATACTCGCCGAAGCTCTCGCTAATCAGCTAGTACTTTTCTCACTGTTCACGACAATTTCTAACTGGGAAGCTCTTCGACAGTGAAAGCCCTACTGGGAACGGTATCTAAGAACTCTTCGCTTTCAGTATTTTGGACTGTCGTAGATTCTAAAGACTACCATTTTGACTAACACACTTATGTTTGAGCCCACCTACATCTTTTCAAACTTACAGTTCGAAATTCGCCATTAGTTTCGGGAACCAGTCACGAATTTCTTCGATTCCCTCAAAACCCATTCAAAATTCGTAGTATAGCTGTCGATAGCGGAAAGATAAGGAAAGTGCTCACGATTCCATTTCATAGAGCCAGAACTGCACGGACTCCTTTCCGATCGAATGCCGTGTCGTCGCGAAGTCGCCGACCATGGCGTGGATGCGGTCGCGCGATGTCGCATTGCGGAGATCAGGCGCGTTGTTCACGACGACCTGAACGAGTGACAAGTCACGAACCGTACTGAACTCAGTACCAGGTGCTGCAAGTTGCAAGAGACAATTTCCATTCAGAATTTCGTGAGAACTTTCGTAGAAAAATGTGTGTAGAAGTAAAAGTCTATTAGTTCTTGCCATAGTGAAAGTTAGTAAAGGACTTGCTTTGGTAGTTGATTCATTAAACTTCCTCATCTTTTATCTGCCTTTCGAATACCTTCAAAAGCAAAGGAAGTGAGCCTGTTCAACCAATATTCAAAAGATTTTAGCCAATAAAAGCTAAAAGATCTCGGCGTTGATCCATCCCTGTAGGATGCCATGCATTCGACTTCATTAATTACGTTTGGAGGTGATTGAATGCATATCTTGCCTTTGCAATGACTCGCGGTGGACTACCGATGTATCTAGCCAGTGCTGCTATCCTCCCAGACAAGTCTGGTACCACTTTACCGACCCCGGAGGAATGGAGGATTTAGTGAACGTCGGGTGTCAGGATCTATCCTGTGCATTGCAAGGTGCCTCCGACCACTGCGCCACATGCACCCCTAAGAGCTTTATCCAGTGTTCAAATAGTAGGATTAATGAAATACCGATAAACATTTGTGCAATATAACTTCCATAATGCTGAGATATTTGCATAACTCGGACCGCAGGTGTCTGCGGTGGGAAACGAACGCGTTATTGTCCTTTCCGGGGAGTAACGCGTTCACCACCACAACGTACAGGTCCTTCGTTTCGCCTGTCTCTCAGCTAGTTCTATAGATCACTTGCCATCAGCAATCACCCTGCCATTAAAAAAGAGTAGGCAGTAAATAAAAAAGGTTAAGATTGTGACTATAACTATAGCCTCAGCTTAACTGGGTTCAATGCCGATTTGGGCTCCCCAGACCAATCCCATTGACGGGTGATTGCTGATGGCAAGTGATCGATAGAACTAGCTGAGAGACAGGTGAAAAGAAGGGCCCGCATGGTGTGGTGGTGAACGCGTTACTCCTCGGAAAGGACAATAGCGCGTTCGTTCCCCACCGCAGACACCTGCGGTCCGGAGTTTTGCAAATATCTCAGCATTATAGAAGTTATATTTCGCAACATACTCTGCCATTAAAAAAGAGTAGGCAGTAAATAAAAAGGTTAGGATATTTGTGCTTTAGAATACAGTCTCACAAGTGGCTTCATTCCCCTCAATAAAATTAACATTACGGTTGGATGCTTAAGCGCGTCGCTGGTGTTGACGTCCAAGTTTTCGTCGCACTTGCTATGAATTTCGACTCATGTCGGCCCCCCTTGCTGGCTCCCTCAAAATGATGGCTCCGCCCCTTTCGCACTTTCTGTTCCATAGCTCGGTTTTTCAACGTATTTTGCTAAAAACCTTCGGCGGTTTTTATTGCATACGTATCTTTTACGTACTTCCATGTAGTTTCCCATGCTTTTGGAACATTTATAACCATGAGGATTACAACTGGTAAAATAAATCTGGGGACGCATGTAGCGCAGTGGTCGGGGGGCGCCCTGCAATACACATGGGATCGGTCGCCGTGCCCCTAGGCCCTAGCAAGCCCTTCATTCGTCCAGGATCGGCAAACTGGTACCAGACTTGTCTAAGAGGATAACAGCAATGGCCCGATAGATCTGTAGGCCACCGCGAGTCACTGTAAAGGCCAGATATGCATTCAATCACCTCTAACGATGCTTAGTGAAGTCGAATGTATGGCGCATTCCTCGGGCATTGATCAACGCCGAGAGCTTTATCTTTTACGCTTTGAAATAAATCTACTTGAGTACGATGTCCAATCAATAGAATCATATGAAAAAAAAAGTTGGAACCAAGATCCTATGAAAACGTACTAATGCACGCCTTGCTCCTTCACAGATAATAATATTTATGACGATGAGTATACAACCGCTGAACAAACAACTATAGAAGTCTACTCAATAATTTACCGTCTTATCGCAACCAGAATATGTCCCAAAGAGTCAAGCATCTTGCTCAAGCACAATAGGAATATCTCTCTATTATTCTGTCATCGAGAACAATTCCTATGGTAGGTACTCTCTTTATCCCCCTCCCGGCAATACGAACTCAGCCAAAAACGATTTTTTTGTAAACTATCAAGTGTAGAAAAAAAATTTTCACGCTCGACACTTAGCATAACGGTTTATATTGGACAAGATATCGATTGGATATAAAAAGTACAACAAAAATCTCCCTACATCAAAACGAATGACCACAAGGAAAACGAGTTGGTAGCTCACAAAAACTGACGTCCCCAGGTACAAGTGGAAATCCGCTCACATCGGTGTTTTTGTTTTAACGCTGATTCAATGTGATTGCGCGGACTTTTGAGATTTAAACGAAAAGGCTATTAAAATACCAACACTATTCACCCTTCTTAAATACCACTTCACTTTACGCGATCCCATTTTTCACATCTACTGTGCGGATCGCAGCACTTCTTTGCATTTGATCCGTTTGCTTGCATACGTCATCAAAAGGTCTTACAATTTCTTTTTTGCGCGTGGCTTCGGCTGCTGCTTGAGAATTTTTTTTTCATCATGTATGCCACTGAATGCTGGTCTAGTCAATTCTCTATAAAGTCCAAGGATAGGCAGGCTAGGGTTTTCACACTAGGACTGCAGAGAGTAAACCCTTCCCAGACAGACAGGTCTGGTACCAATGTCGCAACTCCGAAGGTATGAAAGGCTTGGTGAAAGCGCTGCGCGGACTCGAACCAGCGCCTTGCTCGTGGTGATCGGCATCACTAACAGTGCCCTACCCGCGTCATAATTACCTTTTTAACGGCGAAAGTTGGTCTGTGGAATCTGCATAAATAGCAGGAACAATAACTAATGTAAGAAGGTGAGTACTATAGAAAGACTTTCTACCTGCAATATAGCGCCGTACTTCCAGAAGTACTTCTGCAGGAGTTTATAATGTGGAATCGCATAGGAGTCTTGAACGAGGAGATTAGTTGGCTCGAGACCTTCCTATAACGTTACATGTGTTTAAAACATATCAATGGGAAAAATCTCAAGCAGAACAAAGGGAAATCACGAAGATTTCAATGATCGACATCATTAACACATAACTCTCGGTTTCTAATCTTGCGTGGTCTGCCGCGTGGGGACGTCTGAGTGCACGTTTTGCACGACATCCCTAACCATTACGCTTCGCGTTCTCTTCCATTGCATATGTACGAGGTAATGTTCTGTGGATGCGTGGAGGGCAAAGCGAACGAAGTGCATTGTATTCTATTCATTTCCTTCTTAGTGACTTATTTTACTACACATACTTTGTGCACTCAGTAGATAGCTCGCCCAAAACATGTTTTGACGGAAATGGCTCATTAGAGCTTTCCTCCGCATTTAATAAATTGCAAAAAGCTTTTTCGGACGAGTTAAGCCACCAAAAATTTAAATGACATTGACTTTTATTTCACTGCTGCTGTTATGATGAGCGTTATGTGTTAGTTGGGAATTCGAAAGCAGAATAGTGAAACATTATGTAGCCTTTTCCCTATGAGTCATAACGATGCGATTAGCCCATGTGAGTGGATTCCTCTTGCTAGGATAAACCTCAGTTTTCCAATGGCTACCGAATCTCCTGCGCTCAGGCGCTATGGGTGGGTTGGCTATAATGTCACATTTCTCGCCTTCATTACGACACCGTCATACCTTGATCTGTGTAACACCATAATAAGCGAAGAATAGATAGATCAGATACCAACCCATGGTAATGGCCCGCACCACATTATTCATAAGAAGCGGAGCGTACCTGAATGTTGACCATAAGAACAAAGACTATTTTTCCAACAAAAAATCCAGAAAGCGTATGACAACAGAAAAAAAATGATGGAGTTGAAATCACACCAGTCTCGGAAGAATCTTGAAACGGCAGCCTCCTTAACTTCGTTGCCCTTTGCGGGTTCTGGTTTTGAGCCAAGGTTAAAAAGCCGCTCTGGTAGAGTTGCCACCTGAATGTGTCAATGGCTGAAGCCAATTTTCTTTGTAAACATGTGGCATTTCTTATTGGTCGCAATCGGTACGGAATCCTATTAGAAAGCAACGTCTCTCGCGCTTTCTGATTGATGGACAGAAAGTCTTTTGGAAACGATAATGAACCAAGCTGTGGTAATTTTTCACAGCAGCGCCATGTTATAGGTGATCGTACGGTGCGGCTTTCAGGATCCGGAGACTGATGCTCGTACTATGACCACATTTTCACTTTTAAGGTCTAAAAATCACAGGCAATCACTGGACGCCAGAGGCACCGATGAACGCACCTTGATATCCGATTCGGTCAGAGTCCTTTGACCCAGGATGCTATTACGTCCGGATTCTTCTAATCTCGTAAAAATCGCTAGGAGAGCAGCAAAAAATGTCACCTGAAATCCCTGCACATCACCAATGCACCGCTGTAGGTCAACACGACGCACGCCATACAAAACACTGGAGAAAGACAACAGTGCTAGGATATCCCAAGAAGAACTCAGGATATAGTAGTGGACGCATGTCCAAAAAGAGAAGAAGCCGTTTCATTATGTTTTAACTTCTATTTACTGCCCACTTTTTTTTATGGCAAGGTGTAGTGTGAAATACAACCAAAAGAATGCTGAGATATGAGCAAAACCAGAACCCCAGATGAGCTTCGAACCTGCGATTACCCTTCCAGGGAGTCACAGGTCAACAGGAATGAACGAAAGCTGGGACGTTTCTTCGTATAGAAGAAGAGAGATGTATATATAGGTATATTATATATTGTATTGTTCTATATTTGAGAAAAAAGAATGCAGTAAATCATGTTGCAACCGAACCTACACATATATAGGATTGATCACTATTATGGACGAGAGCTGTAACAAAAGGAAAATGAAAGAAATGCTGGATCACGCACGGCAATTGAAGGTGCACATCTAAGTAGATTCGATGCACGTAATCCAAATAAATGTAGATAATCGTAGTCAGTGGTTTGTAGCGGTTAAGTTATCCACTAGTTTCCTCTTGTGCTTGCATCCACTCATTGCAAATAACAGTAGACAACTGTTTCATTCCCATGCTTCATGTTGACAACTTGTTTCGAGCATGGTGACGGCCGCGAGTGTACTTCCTTGATCCGTAAGACATTTCCTACTGCGAATGTAGTTTGGTTGAGGTTCACCACAAACACGTTTGCTCATGCTATGAATGGTCGAATTAGAGAACACCTCCACCCTTTTGGAGATTATCAAGTTGAAAAGGAGAGCGCAAAGTTTCAGGTCTGTCCGTTGGTTAATAAGCGCGTGCTTTGGTTAGAGGTCACCTGCAAACACATTGGATTTGTCGATGGTTCGTTTCCACATCCTAGTCTCACCAAGTCTTCCATCCTTTAGATTAGGAAAATCAATACCAGACTTATTTGGAAGATTACAACATCGACTTGACCCATCGATAGGTTATCGCAATACATTATAACACGTCTACGACGCTTGATAAGCTGAATCGATGGCACATATTTAGGGATTGGTCAACACCGATCTCTCTGTACTTCTATCCGTTAGTCGATGGCTTATTTGCTAGATTCAAACAGCATCAATACTGCTCCATGTTCTCCTTATAAATTCCTACTTCAAATAGTTTTCCACGTTCATTGTAAGTCCATTGTATTTGCTTCACTATGACTTCGCAGAAGGATGACACAGTTAGCAAAAGAAGGTCTAGTAGGAATTTTCCACTAATGGGGAATTCCATCCATCACATACGAACGACTTCATTACCTACCATAATGCGGTGAAGAACAGAATCGGTGAGGTGGCACCGCATAAAAGCACCTCTCATGCTGTGTGATTCGGAACGGAACACTGGAATAGCCGTGCTTTTCGTATTCTACCTATGAAAACAGTTGGTGACATCAAAGGAGACAGCGGTTTGAACGCGATTCATAGAGCAAAATCTCCGTCGAAATCTCGCTCGACTGTTAAGATCCATTCAAAGGCTGCAAAGCATCATTTTTCTTGTGTAAAGGGAGAGGTTCTTGTGATTCGGAAAAGGTGTTATGCAACACCAGAAATTATCAACCCTATAGTAGAGAGAAACGTTTGCCGTTCAATATTCACTGCAACAGGTCTCATAGCGGACCACTGTATTCATGTGGATTCTGACGACACTTTATCCGTAATGGGCTTTTTTTAAGCTCGCTCGGATGTTTCGTTTTTACTTTCTGGATCGTCGCTTAAGTCCATATTCCCGGAACTACATGGCCTGTTATCAGGTCGCGCTACGTGTGTTGCAATCGGATCCAGCTCTCAGTTTTTGGAGACGCCATTCGAATATCTCGACTGAGCATCTAAGATGTGTTCAGGATCTCCTGTCGTTTCCTTCTTGTATCATTGGGTTAATTTTATCACGTTTGCAGCCGAGTCAAATCTTTGCAACGAAAAGGCTGTAGCCAGGTCCAATAAAAAAAAAATTGCACTACGGAGGTGTACCAGAGAAAATCATGCCGTAAATTACTACTCAGCATCCTATGCAGCTGACCAAAATAAATTAAACGAAACCTGCAATCACTTGAAAGAAATGTTCCGCAGTGGAAAGTCCATCTACATGCTCTAGTTCGCCTATCTCAGGACTCCGGAGAGAATCGGCTCGACAGGCATCCAACGACATTTACGAAGAAAGGAAATACCCAAGCAGCAGTCGAACCTACATGTGAAAAGTACGAAGACCTATGTGGATGATGCATATGGGGAAACCAGTATAATCCAAGAAGTGCTGGGACCCGTACAGTAGAACTAAGAAGGTGGGCTGTGCAAGAAAAGCAAAAATAATAGTAGTAGTAACAACAATATTATTATCACTACCGTACCATCCTTGTATTGTCGTTATATCATTGGGACCGCAATAATAACGTTACACATTATTATTACTAAACTATTCTAGTTGTTGTTATTGTCATATTATTTATACTCAGTCGGTAGTTTGTTGGACACAGATGCAGCATCACGTGTCGCCTATGATGAGCTCTTCTCTATACTCGCTAGTTATAAAAGGGATAAAAGGATGAAGCTTTCGGCGTTGATCAATGCCTGAGGGATGCGGCATACATTCGACTTCACTAAGCATCGTTGGGGGTGATTGAAGGCATATCTGACCTCTACAGTGACTAATGGCAGTCTACTGATGTATCGAGCCACTGCTGGTACTCTCCCAGACAAGTCTGGTAACAATTTGCCGACCCCGGAAGGACGGAGCTTGATGATCCTGGGATGCGGGGATCATCGACCCCATGTGTGTTACAGGGGGTCTCCGATCACTGCACTACATGCTCCCTCTTCGATAGTAATATACGTAATAATGTACAAAAAATCTTTTCGAAAGAGTTCATTGATCGGTAAATTGAGTTTTAATTGACTGTTATTTCAGCTTGGTCGCTATTATGAAATGGAATGGTAGGGCGTAAAGAGCAGAAATGGATTCAACGTAGGCTGCGAACACTACGAGACGCCGACAACAAGGCACGTGTGTTGGACCATAGTAACATGATAGGCAGTTTCTTCTGTGGTTCTGCAACACATCGTTAGGCTCCAGCAAGCCATTGTGTGGGCCAAATATGCAGCACTCAAACGGAGCGTACGTACGGCACATCCCCAAGGGATTGATCAGCACGATTTATCCTTTTTCATTGCAGTTATTATTATTACCACTATTTAGTACTATTACTATTGTTATCGCTATTATTATTATTGTTACTGTATTAAACTCAACTGGTAGATAAACGCGAAGGAGATGGCGACCCCCGTATAGACGCAGAAAATGTGCACAGCCGGCAAGGAGGTGATAGCACCGACGCCAAATGAGAGGGCATCTGTGGTAGCGGTGATGAGGATCGAGACGGCGGCGTCCGACAGGCACTCGGCCATCCGCTCGGCCACCGGAGCACAGCGCGACGTGCGACGCATCGCGGCGACCATCAGGAACATGTTGTCGGTGCCGACCGCTGCAGCAAGTTCGGGAAATTCTCATGTTTTTCCATCTCTGTTCTCTTACTTCTTTAAGCCATCTATTCATTTTTACTCTTATTTCACGACTGATTTGATTTGACTGATTATTTGATGATGTGAACTCAAGGTGAGAGCAAACTGGCGGCTGGGCTTAGCGCGAGTTGGAACGCAGTAGTGCTTTCCGCTATAGGTGTTAGCTGCTTCGCAAGAAATCGGCAAGCGTTACCGACGACAAGGAACGGCATCACAGAGACGATGTCGCTGTACGGCAGTCCGAGCAGCAGCAGCGTTCCGATCGACGTTACAATCCCCATTCCGGCGTTGACGACACCTGAACGGGTACAGCTCATTAGATATTCGCAGTCGCTGGTAAGAAAAAAGATCTAAGTTATGGAGAGAGGAAAGGAAAACAACCTGAATCATGGAAGAAGGTGAACGAACGGATCTACCGCTCTAAGAACATTTTACAAACATCAAAGCTGATCGCTATAAACGCTTTAGCTTTTGACATCGAAAGTGCTTGATTATTTTCTCCAATCCTTTCTTCCAAATAGCTATAAAAAAGACAGAAGATAAAGCTTTCGGCGTTGATCAATCCCTGAAGGATGTGTCATCCACTCGACTTCATTAAGCATCATTTGGAAGTGACTGAATGCATATCTGGCCTTTACAATGACTCGTAGTGGCCTGTATCGAGCTAGTGCTGCTATCTTCCCAGACAAGTCTGGTACCAATTTGCCGACCCCGGAGGGATGGAAGGCTTGGTGGGCCATAGACGCAGGGATCGATTCCACGTGTGTGTGGCAGGGCGCCTCGGACCACTGCGCCACACGCGCCCCTATATACTCGCGCCCAAATAGCTATAGTCTTGTAATATTATTTATTAATTTGATGAACAAACTGACCAAGAATAGCAAGTATTGGTTTGCTCAACACCCAGTCGATATAGTTAGTGTTATCGATGAACGCTATCGAACACAACATTGAGAAGACTACAAGAAATGTGAAGGTGATTACGAATCGAGGCACTGAAAACAAAAAGTAGCAAAGCTGGTTGGCGCTACTCATGCAGCACATGGATATTGATTGATCACGTCGGTCGATCAATAGCAGTGTTCGCATTCGACAACAAAAAATCCGGAGCAGATCGTCGAAAGCTCGGCGTGTCTGGTTTTTTTGTTTTGTACCGGGACAAGAAGGAATTCTACACTTACTCAGAGAGTCAGCGTTTCGACGCAGTTCGTCGGCTAGCGTTTGTGAATGGAAGTATGTGATTTTTATATAGGGATCTTCAGGATATGCAGATAGGTGAATAACGAGCTCCTGAAACAAAAAATTGTTTGTTTTTTATCCGAAACCTTTTCATTTTACTCGCTAGATGCGCTACGTCGTCAAAGAATCAATATGCATTTGGTAGCGCAGTCATATTTATATCCTCCATATCCTATTCGTTGTAGAGAAAAATGGGCGCTTCTGAAAGTGATCTATAAACCGCATCCTGTTTGCATGCGAAATCTTCACACTTACTTAACTGGATACGTGGACCGCCTGTCCTCACTGGTTGTGCGGGCTCCAGCATATTCTCCGTTTTTGGGAGTTTTGCTGGTTTAGCCATCGTGTTTCACTGGAGTCTCGAGATCAGCCTGGCCAAAGTCTGCCCCGGGTCGTCGCCACTACAGGTAGTCGCCGCCCTTGTGGATCAGAAGGAGATTTGCCACCATGCGACTAGTTTGATACCAGGACGGTGTTGGATCCTGGTATTGGTTTAGTCTTAGCTGGGATTTTTTGAAAGATATTGCGAGAAATACAACGTTTGTAGATTTATTAACAGTTTTTCTTTTCAACTGCGGTTAAATTTCAACTTTCAAGTCGAAATCTTCCAACGGCTCAGTTCGAAACCTTCCAACCTTCGAGCCCTCATCGTGGCTGGAAGGTGTTCTTGGGTGTCGGACTGCGATGTATAGCAGGAAGATACGTCCTATCGGCTCTGTCTTCCAAACTGAGGAGTCTGCGTTTCCATCAGGAACCCGAGCTAAGAGTAAACCAATACCAAGGGTCCACCATCGTCCTGATATCAAAGTCGCGTGGTGGCAAATCTCCCTCTGATGCACAAGGACTGCGACTGCCTTTGGTGATGAAGACATCGGGCAGACTTTGGCCAGGCTGACCACGGGATTCCAGGGAACCGCAATGGCTTAACCAGAAAACCTCCGAAAAATGGTGATTACGCTGGGGCCTGCACAACCCAGTGAGGATGGGCGGTTCAAGTATCAAGTATCAAGTGCTCTTTTCAACTAACGCTTTGAATTTCTATTTCTTTTTGGTTTGTTTTTTTACCTCGTTTTTTTAGACCAGTTTACTAACGAGTGATACATACCTTTTCCCAGAGACCAGAAATATAGCTAATATTACTCGGATAGAACTTCAGATGATAGATTAGGAACCATGCACGAGCACTAGCCAAAATACTGGAACCCTTTTCGGTCCTCATCAACGACACACCTCCAAGCGCTGCACCCAAGTATCCTCCTCTATGATAAGTCATATTTAGTTGGGATAGACAAGAGATAATAACGTTCATGTGTCTTCTCAGCTTTTTAGAAGTGCTCCATTATAGTGGGACCTTTTGGAAATTTTCCGCCTCAGTATGTGTGGACTTTGTCCAGCTAACAAGTTCTAATCTCTCGGTGTAAAACAAAGAAGAAAAAAAGTGGAGAAAGATACCAGCTGAAGCCTAAGACACTACTGTAAAGCAAAAACACAGCTCAGCTTAACCTTCCACGTTTTGAATAAGGAGAACGTTTAGATGATAACGCGCACTCACTCGGTTCCAAATCGAAAGTATGGAAATGTGATGTTGATTCCATGATTGTAGAATTCGGAGAGCCTACGAACGTGCTTGTTACCCGGACAACCACTATCTGGAGAAGATTCTCATTGAAAAAGAGAACTGATGGAGGGCTAATTTTTGATCCATCGACTGTTGTAGGCCAAGGTGCCATAGTGGACCACCAAATGGTCTTCTGATTAGCTGAAGGTTCACCTTTGTACTGTAGGCAGAGATCCTCATACGAGTAGTAGTGCTCCTCGTGGAGAGCTTCAACTCTGCAACTCAGCACATTATATGTCTTCTTAAATGGAAAATTCACTTTTGTTTCTCAATGAAGCTTGCCAGGAGGATCTGCACCGGCAGTTTTCCTCCTGGTTAAGCTTCGAAACCAAGATGTCGAGTTACCGTTGAAGCTTGAAATGTTCAAATTTCCACAGATAACGAAAGTCATACAATGAGATGCTCAACCCCGAATGTTGGTTTATAGAAAGGTTAGCTTTAGCTTCAAAAGTTATCTAAAGTCATTTAATACTGAGAGCGTTGCCTTCTGCAAATTGGTTACCACTTTTTAGCATACTACTCCTCCTAGTTCTAGTGTCGGAGGTTCGGATCCTCCAGCGCTAAGTCATATGGCCTTCTCTTGTTCTCATGGAAAAAGATCACCATATTGTTTTTCATTGCAGAATTCAACGGGTTACATTTTTTAACCGGCTCTGGAAAAGACAAGGACGTCGAAGCGTTAGGCGGATGAAGTATTTTGTCAACCTCGTGTTAGTTTCTTAATGAAAGAATATTCAGTGGGCTATAGTCGATTTCAGCGGTTTCTAATATAATGAGAAGATGAAAACGAACCTATTCCGGATATACGCATCGAGGCGAAAGACTGCTTCGTTGTAGGGTGGCTCCAAAATATTACCGCCATCACGAGCGAGAGCTATCACCTGTATAGGACGACTTTACAATAATAACCCAGGTAAGAGTGTACGGACCAAACAATGATAAGGGGATCGATGCTGGTCAAATGTGACTGCGACTTCTAGTGAGGGCAGTCACGGAATACCTCACCATCTCAGAGAGCGAGTGGCTACCCTTGATGGTTAGAAAGGAATTCGTTGCTTCATTTACAAGAAACCAATGCGTCCTTGTTTTCTTATTATACCGAATTAACGCAGTGTGTGGGCATGAGTGGCGCAGTGGTCGGAGGCGCCCAGCAACGTATATGTGGAATCGATCCCCACACCTATGGCCCACCAAGCGTTCCATCCCTCCGGGTTCGGCAAATTGGTACTAGACTTGTCTGAGAGGATAGCAGCACTGGCTCGATACATTGGTAGGCCACCACGAGACATTGTAAAGGCCAGATATGCATTCAATTACCTCCAAACGATGCTTAATGAAGTCGAATGCATGGCGCATCCCTCAAGGATTGATCAACGCCGAGAGCTTTATCCTTTTTATCCTTTTGCCGATTTAACGTGGTAGTGGTAAATAAAACACATCGAAATCCTCCTCTGTCAAAAAAGCTGGCGTATTTAGTAGACGGAAGGAGGAAAGTCAATGTTGATTAGTCAGTGGGCTGTGCTTCAAAACTTATTAGATATACCCTTAAGTCTTCTAACTCCATTAACGTTGCTTGCTGCGAACTAGAAAATTTGTATCAATCCTCTTCATAAACGTTTCGAAGTTACATATATGGGTTCCAGCAGTGGATCAGGAACTCACAAATGCAAATAATTATTAAACATCCAAACAATTTATGGAATCGTTTCTCATACCATGTTATTTTTTCTCCTAGGTTCTCTTATCAGAGAGTGCATCTTATCCGACGAAGTTGGTCCCGATACTTTTAGGGTCAAACTTTCTCTTTATCAGCGGCAAGCATAACACTGCTGCATCATCTCATTTTCTTTGAAGTAAACAAACAAAATAGGAACAGGAGTGTAGGATAAAGTTCAGCAGACCTGTATCTCGCGATTCTGAGTCACAGCTCGTCCGGCGATGTAGTTATCGTCGGACAGTGGCCATTTCTCGTGAATCGCCTGTCGTTCGAGTTTGCTTGGTGCACTGAGCGGAGTGAACAAGTACACTGCATCCGTCACTGGTTGCATGTGCAAGAATCCTAAAGTTGTTTTCAAAAAATACGAATCTCGTGCCATCCCAATAAGATGGAAAAATATTGATCATTTTTGCCAGCGTTTAGTAAACGTTGGGTTTCCAGATAATGTTAGAATTGATTTTGCAGGAGAGGCAATGGGTATTATGAGGGAATGATGGGGAAGACGGGGATCCTACCTTCTTGCGGCAAAACATTGGGACAAATGTGATCATTTACCAGCTTTGACGTTGAAATGACCATGTATTCCAAAGAATTGGCATAACGATGATGAAGAAACCTATTAAAAGTGAACCCAGGGCAATCACTGCGGTCAAATAGGAACATGTAAACCTGTAGATGATAGTGGCACAGCTAAAATTTACTTACTTGGATGCTTGGATAGCTCGTCCTCACTGATTGTGCGGGCCCCCAGCATGATCTCCATTTTTCGGAGTTCAGTTGGCTTAGCCATTGTAGTTCCCTGGAGCTCCAAGGTCAGCCAGGCCAAAGTCTACCCCAAGTCGTCATCATCACAGGCAGTCGCAGCCCTTGTGGATCAGAGGGAGATTTGAAACCACGCGACTAGTTTGATACCAGGACGGTGGTGGATCGTGGTATTGGTTTACTCTTACCTGGGCTTCCTGGTGGAAACGCCGGACTCCTTGTCAGCTTGCGAGACCCGGCCGGAGGACGAGTCTCCCTACTGCACATCGCAGCCGGACACCCAAAAGCACCTCCCAGCCACGATGAGGCGGTAAACCGTTGGAGGGATCAAATGATCCTAGTAAGCTAAATGGAAAAGAAAACGTCCATGTCCTATTGGAAATATTTCATAGTGGACATTTGCTTCGGATGAGCAAGCCGTCATCAGATTGGCGAACATTTTAAGCTTTCCGCTCAATTATCGCTTATCGCCAATTTGCTGAGCTCTTTACTACTGGAGTGTTTAAGGATATAAACCCAAGTATTTTTTATCACTCATCGTCTTGGCTAGCATTGCTAAAGATAAAATGAAAAAAAGCATCCGTTGAAGGCCATGTACGCTACTTCTAAACTGTAACGGTTATATGGGGAAGAAGGCAAAGAAATAATACTGCTGTTGTTTATTATGCCAAGAACTCACCAGTGGCCATCGCGAGTGTGAGAAGCACGGGGAAGACGACGAACGGCAACGGATTGCTGGACAGATAGCGACCATAACTGTAGAAGAACTGCGCGATTCGCCGCTCGATACAGTCGAAACGCATGGCGATTGCCGCCGGACCCTTAAAGTGGCCACCTTTACGGATCGACGGCGGAAAAAAAGCAGAGGAAAGTGGCTCAGCGAAACGCACAGAACACAGAGAACAGCATGGAGTCGGTCGCATGCGGGCTTTTTTGAGGAACTAAGAGAAAGACGGAATAAATCAAGGAGCTGAAGTATTCCATGAAGCTACGCATACATATTCTGTGATACATCCAAAAATTTAGTGTAGTATTAACTCTGGTGTGGTCTTATACAATGATTTATGGAATCCAGTTAGTAACGAAATCTGTGCCACTGCTGAACAGACGGTTAATCTTAGAATTTCCCAAAATAACAACGATATCAACGTTCACTGGGCCACCAGCTGAGAGTTGAACTCGCTTTTGTCCACATGAGATCCAAATGACGCCACACTACACCATTTTTTCTTGTCAATATGGAAAACCTGCAAATGTTGCTAAACGTTGAAAAAGCAATATCTGAACATTCACAACGGTACTGAGATATTTGAAAAAACTCCGGGCCTCAGATGTCTGCGGTGGGGAACGAACGCGCTATTGCCCCTTCCGGGGGGCTAAGGCGTTCACCACCACACCATGCGGGTCCTTCGTTTTGCGTATCTCTCAGCTAGCTTTATCGATCAGTGCCATCAGTAATCACCAGACAGCTGGATTGATCTGGGAATTCAAATCGGAAATGGACCCAGTTAAGCTGAGGCTGCAGTCCAAATCGCAATTTAGACTTTTTATTTATTATTATTTATTTATTTACACCTTTGGTCCGGAGTTATGCAGATATCTCAGCACCATTTTGTTTGTATCATACATAATACCTTGCCGTGAAAAAACTGTAATAGGCGGTAAACAAAAAGTTTACATTGTGATATCTGAACATTTAATTTACATGGTCTTTCACTAGGTAATAAGGAAAGTTCACTAAGAGATCTCACGACAACGGCTAGAAGTGTAATAAATGAAATTGATCTGGGCAGCCCAAATCGGCATTGAACAGAGCCAAGCTAAGGCCGTAGTTGAAATCACAATGTTAGCTTTAACAAGATGAGAGACAAGTGAAACGAAGGACCCGTATGGTGAGGTGGTGTACGCGTTAGCCCGTGGAAAGAATAATAGCGCGTTCGTTCTCCACTGCAGACACCTGCAGGCCGGAGTTTTGCAAATATCTCAGCACTATTGTGGTTGTATGTCGCATAATACCCTGCCATATAGAAGGCAGCAAATAAAAAAGTTAACATTGTAACAAATGAAAACAGAAAAAATAGCACAGAAGTAAAAAAGACAACTCTAGGCGAATGCACTATTAAAATTGTCAGCCGACGATTTTTAAAATATTACATGAATCAGCTAAGGAGTAAAAACCAAAGTGTCGAATTCTTAGCAGATTTCACCAAGACTTCAGTTGGCTTAGAAAGTAGAAGTACAAATCTTCACTCCAATTCAGGACCTCGGAGTGGAGGGATTTCTTGAAAAGGGAAAGGAAATTTGCACGGCAAACAACAGTGGAAGAAAAGCTGAAGCTCAGAGAATATCGAAAATTCGCAATGTGTTGTAACTCTCAGCGAATAGGACGAAGTTCTTTGGAAAATAAGACTCGCTGGCGAAATCATTGTGATTCACATGGACTTGGAAGCTCGCAAATTACACTGACGAGCCCCTACGATTATCGGAAACCTCATGGTTGGGATGGACGACCTAATGGATGGATGGTTGAAAGTACTGTGGCAGAGATATAGGAGTGGCAGAGTGCGACCGTCAGGTAACAATCTGCACTACCGCTGCCGCCCCGCTGAGCGACCGATCTATTGAGGTCAGGTTCGTGGCAGATCACTACGGATCTGCTCAGAGAATCATTCCAAAGGGTCTTTGCCGTCTCGATATCGTTAGCAAGTTGGTTTGCTTGTGTGGTAAACTGAAGTTCAGTATAAATCGAAATGTTGTAATGTTGTATTTAAGACTAACACTTACTTACTTGAATACTTGGACGGCCCGTCCTCACGAATTTTGCGGAGCCCAGCACATCTTCCATTCTTTTCTTTGCCTCCCAATGGCCGTTCACGGTGGTGATCTGATTCGAGCATGGTGGCGGGTGCCAGTCTCATATGGTGATCTTCAAAACATCTCCGACTGCGAGTACAGCTGTTCAACTTCGGTTATGAACGGGTGCGCCCAACGCCTATAGGTGGCCTCCAGTGGGGGGTGCCTACATACTCGTGGAGCCCACTCTTCGGTTCTTTTCGTCTATCTGTCCTCTGTTCTTCACATTACATGACCGGTCCATCTATGTTTCGCTATCGATATGTGTTCATCTGGTCACAGAGATGAAATAGATTTCGAAGATCAGAGCTTCGCATTCCTGCTAGATATTGTATGTGCCAGTTGTATTTTAGAAAACATCGCTCAAGCGCTCTGTGAGTTGTGCGTAGTATTCTTCAGCCCATATCTTTGCTACCTAATAGAGCGTTGGGAGAACTGTTGAATCGAAAAGGTGAGAGCGGGTTTTCTGATTATTTGGTTAGTCGATAGCTTCTTTGACAAGCCTGAATGCGGCTCATGCTGCTCTCCTTCCTATGTCTAATTCCGCCTTCATGTTGTCCCTCGTGTTCATTGAACGCCCAAAGTACAAGTAACAGATCGTTTTAGCAATCAGAGAACCATTCCGTTTGATCCGTTCGCCTTCGCACCACGTGTTTTTCATGAACCAGGTCTCTGCATTGAGCTCACTGATTCTTCATCGATAATTCTTGAGAAAGTGATGATGTCATAAGCAAAACGAAGATTTGATAGGAATTTCCCATCAATCCGTATCCTTCCTCACCCTAATCGAGTGACTTTGTTATCCACTGCATTGTGGAACTAAACAGCCTTGGCGATATAGTGTCACCTTGTCGAATCCCTTTTTCCTATGGGTATGTGATAAGCGATCGATTAAAAAGTTGTGTTTCCGCGGTGCAGTTCTGAAAACAGTCAGATAGAGTTCTTAACAGAGTTCTTATGTAGGACGTATCCACTCCTTGGCCGATGAGGGCTGATGGAATTGCATTCCATTCGACGCTGTCGAACGCTTCCTCATAGTCCACAAACGTCAGGACTAAGAGCAGATGTTATTCTCGATAAACTTCTATGACCCTGGGCATGGTTTCGATGTGGCCCATGCAGCAGAATCTCTCTCGAAATCCTGCTTGCTCAATTGCTTATGCCTCATCCAATGTCGTTGATACATGCCACACGATAATTCTCGTTACAAACTTGCAGAATGTACTCAACAAGCATTTCGGACGATAGGTACAAAGGTACACTTCGTCTACCTTTTTTAGGCGGGGTAACTGTAGGCAACATGGTCCACTGGTCTGGAATTTTTTTTCCTTTTGAAGATAGGATGTCATGTGCGTTGTTTAAGAAAGTTGAGGGTAATATTATCGGACCAACTGTGTCTTTTTTCATGCTTTCTGTCGCAATTGGAATAAATTCCAAGTGGTTTTTCTCCAGCGGGGATTTCAGGGTCCGGGACGGCGATTGTAAAACGGAAAAGGTTGACGTAGAACCATCCCGTTATCAATTCCATATCACACTGGCAAGTTTCAGGGATCCCACCTTCTTTCATCAGGGTTGACAGCGGAACATGAGTCACACAATTCCCGACGACATTTTTTCGGACTAGTTCTCTTTTGTCCTCCCAACGGTTTACCCCTCATCGTGGCTGGGAGGTGTTCCTGGGTGTCGGATTGCGATGTACAGCGAGGAGATTCGTCCCCCCCCCCGGCAGGGTCTGCCAAGCTGAGAAGGAGTCCGGCGTTTCCATCAGGAAGCCTTGCTAAGAGTAAACCAATACCAGGATCCGCTACTACTGCCCTGGTATCAAAGTCGCATGGTGGCAAATCTCTCTCTGTTCCACAAGGGACTGCGACTGCCTGTCGTGGTGACGACCTGGGGCAGACTTTGGCTAGGCTGTCCTCGGGATTCCAGGGAACCCACAATGGCTTAACCAGCAAGTCTCCGAAGAATGGTGATTGTGCTGGGGGCCCGCACAACTAGTGAGGACGGGCCATTCAAGTATCAAGTATCAAGTTTTGTTGGCAAACTTATACCTTAGAATTTTGCACAAATCTTCATTGTGGGTGATGTTTCGGCGTCGGCGCCTTCTTCGGAGCAGCGACGATTTGAATCGATTGCCTAGAGTTCTTCCTTTTCGGAAGAAGGGCAATCGACTAGAATCCATCCGCCTCTGGCGAAGGCGAAAGTACCGAGACGTTAGCCGAATGAACCTCGTGTTAGCTTTCCAATGAACCAAGTCTCCCTCAAATCAAAAGAATATCTTTGACATGCAACTTCATAAACATATAAGTCACATAAATATTTCATTTCCCGAATGCAGAGAAATCATCATAACCTTCTTTAACTGAGAACTTCGATTTCAGAGGTGCTAGAGTGTTCTTATTCTGTTAAACCTCGTGCGAAAAGTCATCGGTTGTTGTTTTCTATCCAGTTTTCCTTGCCCGTCAAAATGTAAACAACAGACGGACGATTTCAAAAAGTTGTGCAGAAGAAACACACAGCAGCCTTAATAACGGTGATTTCTACGACTTTTTTCAATTCATTGTTTCTGCTCGTTCTGTCTGTTGAGTTTTCTGACATTCCAGTTCACTCAACGCGTTTCCAGTTAGCTGGCTGTTCAATCGCTAAGCGCTGATCTGCTTCATTTAACCCGTTCCGCCCCCGTGTGGACACATAGCATTATGGACCACATGACCGTATGGATACTACAGTGTCCACACCGAGTTTAGTGGATTCTAGAGTTTTTTTTATAGCTAATCGAAAGCAGATCAAAATGAGAGGGGTAAGACTAGAAAAAGCCATTCTCTACACTTTAATGATTTAAAAAAGGTTCTTTTTTTTTCAAAGAAGTTCACTGGTTTTGATTATAATCACTCTTGGCGTTGATCAAAGCATCGTTTGGAGGTGATTGGATGCATATCTGGCCTTTACAATGACTCGCAGTGGCCAACCGATGTATCAAGCCAGTGCTGCTATCCTCGCAGACAAGTCTAGTACCAACTTGTCGAGCTCGGAGGAATGGAAGGCTTGGTGCGCCATGGACGCCGGGAACGATTCCACGTATGTGTTGCAGGGCGCCTTCGACCACTGCGCCACCCGCGCCCTTATTTCGATGGTTATTTTGTGGAATGTGCGGATATAAAAACGCCAAAATATACTCAAGATAAGCTGCTAAATACTTCGAAATGCAGATAGCAATGCATTTGCAATATGGACCATAGTAAGACATAGTAAATAGTAGCATACACATCATTCATATCCATAGAAGGATACCGCAAGGTCCCTGCTACAGTCCCTATCACGTTCGAGATGTCCCAAGTCCTCTTTTTATTGAACAAAGGTTTTCTATTGTCAAAAGCCCAGAGAGTCCACAGCCGACAAAAATTGCTAGAATTCGATTGGGTCAGCCATTCAATACGGTACCCGAAGAAGAATGGGTTAACGTCTTCACGTGGTAATCGTCGGCACGATTAATCTTTGCTTACTCTACCAACACGAAGCTGTATTCGTTTCCGTCGATTTATATCCACTATTGAGTTCGTGCAGGAATCCTCTACATTCTTACTTCACTAGGAAAAATCTCAGTAAAATTGAATATTAGGGAAAAAACATAGAGGCAGAAATGTAGAGTTAAATCTTGGTTTAATACTGTGTTAGTGGAAGGAGGGCGCATGTGGCGCAGTGGTCGGATGCGTCCTGCAACACGCACATGGGATCGATCCCCGCGTCCCAGGGCTATCAAGCCCTCCATCTCTGCGGGGTCGGCAAATTGGTATCAGAACTGCCTGGGAGGGCAGCAACACTGGCTCGATACATTGGTAAGCCACCACGAGTTATAAAGTCCAGACACGCATTCAATCACCTCCAACGATGCTTAATGAAGTCGAATGCATGGCGCATCCCTCAAGAATTGACCAACACTGGGAGCTCTATCCTCTTTTTTATTAATGAAAGAACCAAAACATTATTTCAAAACAAGGTGCTTTAGATTTGGGAAACATAAAATGAGCACTGTAGTGATGAACAACCACTACATCCGTCGATGAGAAAGCAGTTATGTTGTAAAAATTCAACTAGATCTCCAATAGACGGAGAATCCGTTCCACTAGTTCCATAGATCTCGACGTGCATGTGGACCTCTACCTTGAACCATTTTCTTGCTATTTATTGATTTCTTCAGTCATACGGTTCCAGTCAGATTTCCTGGACATTTTTCACTCCTAATATTAATGTCTTGCTGTATGACTGGATCTGTTAGACCCACAATAAAGAACTCCAACCGCAAGTCTTGCCCGAATGTCGATGAAGATAATTTATGGAAATGGAACGAAATACTCATAGAATTGGAAAATGTCAAGCTAATGGAAACATAGCAAGCATTTCATAGCATTGCAGACCATGGTCTGTTGTAGTTGACAGGATGATGCAAACAACGCAAAAGTAGCTAGTCGATTTATCGATCTTCTCCAGAATGATGACGAATTTTTGTCACAATGCTCCATTATCCTTAAAGGACGCGAAGACCGGTCCAGTCGACCATTTTAGTCGCAATGAATACCGAATCCAAACCAACGATCCTATTTCGATCTTGTCCACAGGCGAAAAAACGCTAACGTGAGAGACGGGTTATAGCGATGCGTCGTTGCGGGATGTCTGAACGCTGTCCGACCACTGATCCGTCGCTTCATATACTACGAAAAGGACAAGTTCTTCTCACAACCCAGATCTACTGGATCATAGTTACTGAGCATTGGTGCTATTGACCACATAAATCGTCGAGAATAAAGTCGATTCCATCCGCAATGCTTTTACTACAGTGTCGTACCGTTTTCACATTTCCGATCGGGTACACATCAAGCCGTTACGCATACGGGAAATGTTCAGCAGTCAGCACTTACATAGAATGTGACGTCATAGTCATTATTTACTAACACACAACGCTCGGTATTATTATAGTAGCATATTCCGCACAACAACTATAATTCGTTGTAGAGATTATAAAGGATAAAAGGATAAAGTTCTCGGCGTTGATCAATCCCCTGAGGGATGCGCCATGCATTCGACTTCATTAAGCATCGTTGGAAGTGATTGAATGCGTATCTGGGCTTTACACTGACTCGCGGTGGCCTATCGATGTATCGAGCCAATGCTGCTATCTTCCCAGGCAAGTACCAATTTGCCCACGACCCCGGAGAGATGGAAGGCTTGGTGGGCCGTGGACGCAGGGATCAATTCCGCGTGTTTGTTGCAGGGCGCCTCCGACCATTGCGCCACATGCGCCCATTATAGCGATTAGAATTAAAAAAAAGCAGTCAATTGCCTCTCAAATTTCCCGTTAATGAACTTGCTTGAGAAAAGTTTTTTTTTCCGTATTTCTAAGCGCGGAATACAGTATTCTTCGACCGACGTCAGCCACAATAGCTGTATTGGAGAAGCTAATAATTATTTATGCCTACACATTCCAAAAAAGTGTAGGAGAAGGGTCCTATGCGCCAAAATAAGCCGACAGAAAATAAATGACTCATATAGAGGTCATGTCGGCCACTTGAGACGTTGCGCATGACTGTATATCGTGCACCACACCATCCGAGATGTGTTAAAATAAGCAGCAATAGCCATGGCAGCGACATAAATCTTGCTTATAGCTTAGTCGATACAAGGCTGAATTTCGTTTCCATATCTATCAGGATCAGATGACTTGATATTAACTCCAATATATGCCAAGTACTAAATCTGATAACATCTGTCTGTCGACAATCGTCCGGTAAGTAGCTAAAGTTATTTAGCGTCACCACTTAGTGTATCTTACATATTTAACGATGTTAAGCGCTTGTCTACGGTGAGCTGTTTATGAGTTTATCCAACAATATCGATAGAGATACCAGTGGGTGGGTATACGACACTAGAAACAGCAACTATGACGAGACCTATGCCCATACAACGAAAGATTCATCAGTACGAGCGGTATGTAGTACTGACAGCCTGTTAAAACTTTAGGGCCGTTCTAGGCTGTCTGGATCTAAAATGTCTACGTCCACAATTTGCATTTACAATACTCTCACATCGGATAAGTGGAGAAGAGAAAATACTTATTTGGATACTTGGACGGCCCGTCCTCGCTGGTTGTGCGGGCCCCAGTACAATCTCCATTTTTCAGAGTTTTGCTGGTTTAGCTCTTGTGTTTTCCTGGAGTCAGCCTGGCCGAAGTCTGCCTCAGGTCGTCACCACCTCAGGCAGTCACAACCCTTGTAGATCGGAGGGAGATTTGCCACCATGCGACTACTTTGGAGCCAGGACGCTTGTCGATTCAGGAAAAGAAAATAGGGAGCGTTTAATGCAAACCCTGATATTATATATTCCGATACTCTTTATCGTTACTTGCGCGCGTAGAGAGTCGATGAGTTGGTGTCCTTGTGTGGGCTGGATCTTGAACATCAACATCTTCTAACAACTGGCGATCGGAACAAAACGTTTGCGCACCCTAAAGCCACGGGAGAGAGGTTTTCTCTTCAAATTTTTGCTCAGTTTTTCGGAAGGTGTCATAGCGTTCATGGGCAAAGGGACTGGCTTATCCAACAATTTCATGATGCTTTGTTGCATGAATGTGCAGTCTTCATATGTCATGAGAGTCTGGAGATTTCGCTTTATTGTAACTGCCATTCATAGACGTGTTTGAGTATGTGTGAAATTTCGGCTGCATCTTGGGGATCTGTCACTTTCACTCCTCACTACCATGCTGAATGTTCCTTGAGCGAGAATTATAAAGTGGAACTAATCTCCCACCGGATCTACTTAGACCTCTTCAACTGTCATGCTCTACGTCATATCACAGGATGGGAATTTCTTCACAGCTCTTTTCCGTTCCAAGACCAGACATTATTTTGTCACTGAACAACAGTGTTGTTGCACGAGAACAAAATCACTCGTACCTCATTGTTATCGAAATAAGAAAGACCCCCAAGTAAGTTGACCCAAAAACGACCATGGAATTTCTTCTGCTTCTGCCAGAACATTTCTGCTATTTCAAATAGACCACGAACTACGCAGTAATTTCATAACGAGAATTTAAGCATTCTATGATGTTTCATTAATATCAACATTATAAGAAGGGTTCAACAAGGCGATACCCTCTAGCAGCAGGTATTCAGTGCTACTCTCGAGAACCGTCTACGAAAACCGAAATGAGATAACGCGGAGGGAAGGAAATGGGCGGCCGCCGCTGGACCGTCTTCGCTTTACCGATGACACCGCCTTTATGACATCTAGCATTACCCATGCGGAATGCATTTTCGCCGATTTCGACAGCGCATATGAAAAAGTCGGTGTTTGATAGAAGTTAGAGAGAGAGGAGGATAGGGAGAAAAAAGGAATGAAATCCCAACCAACATGAGAAGCAAACGTCAAGATATCGCGAAAATCCGAAGTTTGATTTTTTTTAATACTATAGATATTTCACCGAATATATTACTAATGTTACATAAAATACGTCCAGGCTCTGAGGACGGCGAAATCGCCGAAACGTCATCCATCGACTAACAACACCACCAACAACGACAACGACAACAACGAAAACCTATACCAACCTCGCACCAGCTCAAAAAAGATCTGTTTGTAAGACCACATAAATAAATCTTTCATGAAGGAATGGATCGTACATGACGTCAAGTCTACAATGGCAACACCACTAGCTTGGTAGCCCGTCTTCGTCGCAAAAATTCTAGAAAGAAATCTGCCGGTTTCTTGCACGTTCGAGAGAAAGAACACGGGCTGCCATGGAAGCGATGGAGACGAATGGAGATTTTTCTAGCGCTGCCTTTGCTCACTTATTGTTAAAAAGACCACTGATACAGATCTTATACGTGATTTGTTCATTTCAGATCCAATTCTCAAGTACTGACAACTTTTTGAGTTCCTAGCAGGAGACCTCCATGTTTTAGTAACGGAGCTCAGACCGTAAGATGACCTTGGAAAGGACGGGAATTTAGCTGGAGAATGAGGAAATAAGTTGGCTCTAGTTCCCACCCTCATCCTACTGGAACAGATTTTTCCATAAATAAAATAGTGAACGAAACTCATATGAGTTTTATAAAAAAAAACTTGTTTCTTAAGAGTCGCAATAGAAGAATATGGAAGAAAAAAGAAAAAGACACGGTAGAGAACGATGGCAAACTAAAAGTAGCGAATATAATTGGTATTCGGTATGAAGGAAATAATTGGAACTTTTGAAATCGATTGTAAACGAGGGTTCATGACGCCTGTGTGGTCGGACGTAAGGGAGAGATCTGGGATCGGCCAGACGGCGACGAGTCGGCGTTCTCGCTGAACGACGACCGGTTGCGAACCGAACGGAAGCAAGCTGAGGTCGCCAACCATGTCGAAGCCGTCCGCGGTATGCGAAGTCGACAACATCTCTGCAGTGAACAACGAAGAGTGGGAAACAATGTTCATGGTGGTCTGGAAGATCACAATACCAAAGCGTAGACTGTGTAGAAATATTTAAATAAATATGGCAGAAGTAATTTCTTACACGACCTAATACACATATTGTGCAGATCTCAGCATTCCTTTTTATTCGATTTCTTTCCTCTCATCCATCATATCCACAAAGGTCTCCGGATCGGCGCATAGCGTATTGCTTAGCTTGTGCACAGCGGTTAAATTCTGGCAAAGGCATGGTTCTGACTCCACACTGGTCCAAAGAAGTCTCCCATAACTATGTGGTCTAGAAATTTAGTAGCTGGGTTGCTTGGGATCAACTCATTCCCTCCGATTCACGAAAGTTGGTGACTGCCTGTGCAGAATACATGAAAATACGCTAGCGAAGCTGTCCCATGATTCCAGCATGAATGGACTCGATCAGTAATCAACAACATTCATAAAGAAGGCAAAAACCTTCAATCAACACAAATAATAAAAAATGTGAAAATAGAAGTAGGAAGTCGGTCTTGGAAATTACTGCAAGAGCTACTAGCAAGATATTTTCGACTTGTAAAACAAGCACTGCCACTAAGACGAAAGATCGTCTTAGCTCGACAAGCAACGCACTTTGTCCGCTCATGCCTATCGACACCACTTCGTTCAGAACTTCATTAAACGGCGACGTCCACACGATATATACGGACTATCAGAGGATAGCCATCAAGTACTGGACATCGGAATGCGAATACTGCATATCTGTCTACGAAACAAACAAGACCAGATGATTGCCAAGTGGATGATGTACGCGACGAAGGAAAACTATTGTGCTCAGTACTTGTAGAACCGCCTCTGGAGGGAATCAATAGTGGGTAGGTCTGCGCTGATCTCCAACTCTATTAGTTCTCGTGCTAAAATAACTTTGCGGAGAAAGTTCGAAAACCTTTTGAGTAAATGACATAAGGTACGGCTTCAGAAAGGTATAGAGACACCGTCAACGAAGATCAAACGAGTCACAGTAGTGTGAATAATGTACCAGAAAGGTCAAGGCTTACCGTCTTAGGGGGAGGTACTGCTGTCCCTGACGGGTGCGCTTGCTATTAAAATTGGGCCCAAGTTTCTCATCATCTAAACCCATTCTAAGGAGGTCTTGCGTATGGTCGTATTTAATTTGAATGAGCTTCAAGGTAGACTTCGTAGCAAAGCTAGAATTGAAGCACTAAATAGGATAGTGACGGTAGTCAAGCTTGATGCTCTTGTACAATATATGAGAATGCATGCAGAATGAAATCTCAGTGGCAAGAAACTACTAGTTAGAAAATTGAAATTGTAAAAATGAATCATCCTGAGTATCACGTTGACTGATCATTTTAGTGATAAATATTCCACTTGATTCACTTGCCCCGTCGCTGTTCGTTAAGTGAACTGAACGCCATAAAAAATCTCTACTAGTCTCTGTTGCTTGCCAAAAAATACTCAGTCGACTTCACATGCACGAAGAATATAAGCGTTGGCTTTTCGTCTTAAATCTTCTTAGGCTTTTTCATAACAGTATGAGTCACATATGAACCACCGTAGGCGATAAGTCAAGCCGAGATTATTGCCACAGCAATTCTTTTTTATTCTTCTTGAGCAAACACGAGGTGTTATTTTATTCTTCACTGCAATGAAGCTGACGTTCCCGAGGACTTCGCCTTCTTCAGGCCTGAAAAGTCAAGTTTACTACAATCTACTCGGCCAAACACCTCCATAGCCAAACAGAGAAAGCGCTAAACGAAGATTTCAATCGCACTGAAAACAAAAGAACTTAGTACACTCACCGCTTTCCATAGGTCTTCCACTGAGAGACCAGGTGACGTGGAGACCAAGCGCACAGAGTTCACATGTGCCTCTCACACGAAACTAACAGTCTTAAACACTGAGTACGATCATGCGTGATTACGAGTCATTCCTTTCTGCTGTTAATTTTCGGATTCTTGGAATTTATCCAGAGTTCCTCGAGAGTTTGCACCCGGTGTTTTTAACAGTGTTTACTGAGCTATGCTAACGATAATGCTAACGTTTCCAAGGATTCCTTATTCCTCAGGCCTAGGTAGAGTCATATTGACGTGAACTATAGTAACTTTTCAGTAAAATCTCTAGCCTAATTTTGATCACACCGTGGACATTTTCTCAAACAGCCGTCATTTTTCTATCCACGTTGCAGGTCAGGTGGGGTGGATGAAGTCCTTATGCAATATCAAATGCTTCTTGCCCAGATTAGATGACCTGTCTGAGATACTTAGATGGCATACATGAAACTATAAAGAACTTCTCTCTTATACGAATTTTTGATTATACCTATGCTATTCAAGAACGCTTTCCAAGCTTTGCAAGGAAAAACTACTTTGTTTAGTCGTGCTCGCAACATCGAGTAATGAATAGATAAGTAGCTATGCATCATTTGGCTGCTCATCCTTCGCATAAAAAGAAGAGGTTTCTTGATAATATGCTTCGAATGCCAGTCAAAGATGGCACTAAAAGAGAAGACAATAACTGCTAAACTGTTGGAAACAATTTTCTTAGTGAGATTCATTAGCTCACACCACTTAGCAACAACAAAGATACACCATTTGGATATAAGACATTTCCTTTTCGTTGTTCTTACAAGCTTGGTGGTTTCGTCGAACCTTGTCGTGGCATAGGTTTGCCAGTCTACTCTAATCTTGACACTTGATACTTGAACGGCTCGTCCTCACTAGTTGTGCGGGCTTCAGCATAATCGTCATTTTTCGGAGATTTGCTGGTTAAGCCATGGTGGTCACCCGGAATCCCGAGGACAGCCTGGCCGAAGTCTGCCCCAGGTCGTCACCACGACAGGCAGTCGCAGCCCTTGTGGATCAGAGGGATATTTGCCACCATGCGACTTTGATACCAAGACGGTGGTGGATCCTGGTATTGGTTTACTACTAGCTAGGCTTCCTGATGGAAGCGCCGGACTCTTTCTTAGCTTGGGAGAGCCTGCCTGGAGGACGATTCCTCCTGCAGCACATCGCAATCCGATACCCAGGAACAACTCCCAATCACGACGAGACGGTAAACCGTTGGGAGGATTTTTTTGAGTTTTTACAGATTTCTAAGTATTCCAGTCATAATGTTCCACCTGAAGGTACCCGCATTAATACTGTGTGTCTAAACCTACTTAATGCGATAGAATTGTGCAGGTTCTCACGTTGAAGATGCGCCATGGTCTAAGGTGGCTGGACGTTCTATTTCCTCTATCAAATGAGGAATTCACCGCTGAGGGAGCTTCTTCGAATTCGGCTCGGGATTCGCTGAGAGCACTGCTGCTTCTGACACTTTTTGCGATTACCTTCGCTTCGACCATGCTGGCAACTGTGCTAAGAGGAGAATATGCACGCAGTCATCTATCATCGTTTATTGCTTGTTTTGGAGGCGGTGTATTTCTAGCAACATGTTTGTTAGACCTCCTACCAGATGCTATTGAGTCATTTGAAAAGACAAACTTTGACACTACTCTAATCCTTCCGAAATGAAATATCGAATTCGTTCTTAGCGTGGGTAAACATATTGGAAAGACGAACTCCTGTTGTGCAAAGCCATTTGATACCCAGAAATAGCCAAAACACCCTCTAGCGGTTATGAAAGTGGGCAGGGATAAGTTAGGAACAAGCGATGAATCCTTGACAGCTTAGGTTTGATTGATTTTTTTTATAGTGACGCTTCGGAAACCACTCTTCAGGCTTCAGAAGATCTGTTTAATTTGTCCCTAATCGTACTACTCAGTACTGCCTGGTGGTAGTTTTGAAGAAGAAGGTGTCAGCGGTCTAAATAACTCTAAAAATTAAAAAGGTTAACTATATCTTAATAACAACGACGAATACTTCATGTCCACCTAGTTTTTTGTGCGAGACGTAGTGAGGGGACATATGTGGAAATAGGTATACCGCTATGAGCCCACATAAAGAATAACTCAGTGGAAAAAAAGTGAACACTTCAGAAAACATAATTATCGACATTGTGTGGGAGACAAGAGCATGACGATGAAGATTTTGAGTAAAAACTTAGAACTCACATACAAGAACCAAAAACAGTGACTAACTAACACTGCACAAGGAATTTATCACTGCACAATCACGTCGACAACAACCACCCTGTATAAAAAGAGCATCTTGGGGGTGAGGTTGCCCTCACTCAAGCGATGCTCCACTAAGGAAGATACGACTCGATGGACTACGAAGAGACCAAATTGAGAGTACTGAAAGACTGTGAACATCAAAACGGATCATCGGCCTTGAGGAAAACGAAGACGTAAAAACGTTAGCCGCTTAAAGTTACTTGTTAACTTCATGTTAGGTTATCGGAGAAAGAATGCAATGAACTAAGCAGCAAAAACCCAAATGTACTGCGGATTAAAAGAAGGGAGGGAAGAATGAGTTGAAGAGACACAAGATTTATAACCGCAAATGCGCTTCTTTCGACATAAATTTCCATAAAGAGTTAATTATGAGATTGTGAACATATTTGGCTGAGTTTAATGCCTTGCAATGCGACATTTTTAGCGCCTAACTTTCTAAGGACTTCAAGTTCTTCAATGGTTGTCGAATAAACGTTGTTTTAACAATATCTTTTTCCCTATTTAAGATACTTGAGGGCGAATAGCATAATGATAGTGAAACCAATCATCACGAGCACGGCAATGGTCCGATCCCGCCCCAGACCAATCAGGCCTCTCATCCCTGCGGGGGTCGATAAATTGATATCGGACTTGTCTGGGAAAAAAAACAGTCTCTGCAACCCAACTGGGAACGCTGCAGCCCGGCTATCTCAGAACCCCAAGTAGAATCGACACGATCAACATTCTACGACATTCAGATGAAATGGGAATCGTCAAGCAGCAGCCGAAGCCACATGTAAACGTTGGGAAGAGCTTTGTGGATGACGGATGCGAGGAAATGAATCGAATGCAAGAAGTTCTGGGAACCGCACAAGTAAGGAGGATGGCTCGCATGAAGTAAAACAAAAATTAAAAAGAATTTAAGATGTTTTTTTCTCTGTAAAGCTGTACAGGTTTGAATGTCAGCTATGAAGTGCCTGCGGTATCTGCAGCTTCTAATTTGGCTCATGTCAATTCGAAGGTCTCCGAAAACAGATGTTTTTTAATGACTTCCACGCGATCTACTGCCTCAGCGCAAGCATGAAATGGTTAAGTTATCTACCTGTGTTCCCCTATTGATCTCATTGATAAGTGCTATTTTCCAAAACAAGCCTAAAAAGTGTTTTTAAAATCAAGAAAATCTTTGGTTGTTCTGAAATTCTTTTGTCCTCCATTCTACAGTGGGAGAAGATAAACCTTGAACGAAGGGTGTGAAAACCTGATCTCATGCAGCGCTGGAAGACCAGGGATATGAGTTGGGCAAACTTCTCATTGGCACGATGAACTTTATTGTGATGCTTTCATTGGGATAGACCAACGTCCATCACCTAGTGGAGAGCTTCTGAAATTGCCAGAAACAATAAATGTCCTTCGTCAACACCATTAACTTGGACAACCTCTCATCACGCTTGTTTCATCCTGGCCGTAGGCCTCGGTTTGAAGTTCTTAAAAAGTTTCTTGAATTCAATCGTGGCGGTAAAATTAACACTGGTAAGTTCGCACGCGATGTGCTGTTCGCTACTTTAATCTATGTAGAACCTTTATAAACTACTTCACCGTCCTCATTATAACTTGTTAGAGAAGTAGACAACGAGTACCACTTGTTCACTCAGTGTCGTCCTTCATTGTTAATGTTGAGCGATGTTGTTATCAAGGATAACAATATAGAATAAAGCTTTCAGCGTTGATCAATCCTTAGGCGATGCGCCGTGTACTCGACTTCATCAAGAAACATTAGAGATGAATATGTCTGGCCTATACAACGACTTGCGGATTCCTACTAAAGTATGAAGTCAGTCCTGCTCTCCTCCCAGACAATTTTGTACCAATTTGCCAAATCAGAAGATGAAAGGTTTGGTGAACCCAGGGCGCGGGATCGGACCAATGACCACGTGTGTATCGCAGGGCGAACCACTACGTGACACACGATCCTTTTGCGTGAATTTCTATTGTAGCCAATCATACGCTTCCGTTTATTAAACTTCTATGACTGGCCTGAATGAAACTATGGAGACCCAAATTAAGCACTTGATTGATCATGCTGAGAGTGAGTTTTTAAAAATACTAGTTTTTTATGATGGCTTCCATGCCTCGGCTTGATCCAGCAGCCTGGGCTGACCAAGTGCCTCACACCTCCATTGTTCGTACATCGATAGCAGACTTCTCTGCGATGGTAAAAACACTGAATACATTGGTAAAACCCACCAAGTCATTGTCTGGGCTGTATATGCATTCAATCATGCTTCATGAAGTCAAACGCATGGCACGTTAATCTGGGATTGATCAACGTCGACTGTTTTACATTCACCCTGAATTTAAGAACAAATGTCTGTTGAATCTACTCTATCGTTGACAAAATAGTCTAATAACGTTACAAAATGTGGGTGAGCGATGTGGGCGAACTTGTCGGCGCAACTTGTTCATTCCAATGAAAAAAAATATTGTTACCGAATAGTGCAAGAATGTACACACATAGTGTCAACGTTTTCTTTGATGTATGGTGAGAAATTACGCTTTGTTTTTGTGATTGCGCAGCCCTCCGTGTAGCAGGCGTGTGGCGCCAGTGGTTGGAGGCGCCCCTGCAACACACATGGAATCGATCCTTGCGCCCACTGCTCACCAAGCCTTCCATCACTCCGGAGTCGGCAGGAGAATAGCAGCACTGGCTCGATACATAGGTTGGCCACCGCGAGTCATTGTAAAGGCCAATTATGCATCCAGTCACCTCCAACGGTACTTAATGAAGTCGAATGCATGGAGCATCCCTCAGGGGATTGATCAATGCAGAGAGCTTTATCCTTTATTTTATCCTCGGCGTAGAATGAAAAGATTGTGAAGACCGTGGAAAACAGGGCAGTCTTTCTCAGCGTGTAGGGATCTCTTATGAGCCATACAAAAAACTTCATGGTCGACATTTTGTCCATTCCACAGCAACAAAGGGGCGTTTGTAGCGCAATGTTCGGAGGTGCCTTGCAATACACATGGAATCGATCCCGGCATCCCAGGGCCACCAAGCCCTCCATCCCTCGGGGACAAATTGCTACTAGACCTGCCTGGAAGGGTAGCAGCACTGGCTCGATGCATTGGTAGGCCACCCACAGCGAGTCATTGTAAAGGTCAAATATGCATTCAATCACCTCCAAACGGTGCCTAATGAAGTCGAATGCATGGTGCATCCCTCAGGGATAGATCATCGCCTAGAGCTTCCTCCTTTCATCTTTTTACAGCAACATTATCATAAGCCTGAACAGTTGGCTTCACCAAGGTGATACGACTTCGTAGTGTCTATTTACACCTGTTTTCCAGATCTTCATGTGCAAACAGGATTGGGACATATGCTATGTGCTAGTGAAAGCCAATGAGCGTATGCTACAGTACCGCTTTGCTGATGATATCGTTCTTATAGCATCAAACAATGTTGTTCTTATAACACCAAACACCAAGCCAGACGCAATAAATAGGGGATAGTTTTAGAATTGCTTGTTTAAAGACTGATTTTCAATTGAAACTTAAGAAAAGGGAAATGAGAAACTAATTTACCTTCTGGTTTCACATTCGTGATCAACAGAGCAAATACTTTCGAATGCTTGAGCTTATATATGGAACGGGAAGCAAACAAGGTGAGCAACTTTATTCTATGCAGGAACTGGAGAGCCGATTCAGTATCTTACAAGAAGTAGCAGAGGAGGCAAAAAATGCCTAACATTATCCCTAGTAACCGAATGAGAGTGGTTTTGCATTTCTCACCAACGTAAGACCCGTTTGCCAGTAGCATTGAATAGGAACCAAACGACTGGGTGTTTGCAGATCCCACATCCTCTAGTAAAGCAACTGGTGGTGCGATTTCTAAGCTCTCTGCTAGAGGTTTATTAGTAGATTTGATTTTCGATATTAAAGTACCTTCCTTTATATCGGTAAATCTCAGAGCCTCATTGCAAACCAAGCAAACATTCAGCGATTTACTAATTTTACAAAGGAAAACCTTCATATTTCTGTTTCGCCTATTGTGACCTTCCTATGCCATCGTTATATACAGGTTAGTGACAATCATCAGCTGATAGTCGCATCGACACTGGGAGACGATTTGTCGTTGACAGACTCACATCAGACGATGAATGTTGTGTGGATATCTCGGGGTCACTCTGGTTACACCAGGTATCTTCTAAGGGCCGAGGCTAACCGGCTGCCATGCTTGCCAGTACCAAGTTTTCACTGGTCTCTCATTCACCGTAATACAATTGTGATCATATTATACTTCTTCACTCAGAGCGTCACTCTTTGATACACCAACATACAGTAGATACAAGAAAGAAATAAATAACTAAGTACAACTGTGCGATATGCTTCGAACACTTGAAATTGTTGATCTGAAAATTCATCCATCTTATTTAAAATGCTACAGCTCGACTAGAAGGACAGAGGTAGGAAACAAAGAGCTCATTTATATCTATGGCCTCACTAATCACCTAGTCACCCGAGCCCTAGTCGCCTTTGCCAGCCTCCCTAGTGTCCTGCGTGGTCATAGGATAAGAGCAGCATTACACTAACGCACGAATAGACTGTAGATTCATTGAGTTCTCGTGAAATATATGTAGGACTTTCTCGTTGAGCACCATTTCTAGCATCCTCTGAACTTGACTACGTACCTTATTGAAGGCTTTGATTTGAAAGAGGTCAGAGTCAAATCCGTATATACGCAAGGACACTCGCACACATATGAGACCATTTTGGAGATATATAAAGCGTAGACAGGGAGCTCGACTTTTGAACCCAGCTGGATATCCTTCATGTACGTAGTGCTTTCTGGTTCTCGCTAAGCACGACTGTGCACTTCAGTAGGAACCACATAGGTTCTCGGTTAGGTGATTCCTGATGGCTTGAAAGTGTCACTGGATATTCTACTAAAGAATGCGATTGTAAAGAAAAAGGAGATGATCAGATTTCCTTCTTGAGATAATCATCTGCTTATTTCTAAAACAAAGTTCTGAATCTCTTTTTTAGACCCGCGCAGACCTACTAATATTTTCCTTCCATTTGATGCTTTTTTTTCTTCCTGATTTTTCCTATACATTGTTTGAGGATTTTCATTACGTGTCCACTTAGCAAACCTAAATTGAAAGATTTACCATCATCACTCCGTCATTTGTAAAATTTCTCCAGGGCAAAATGACCGAGGCACACATTAGGAATACTGTTTTTGGAGAAAAAGTGGGGCATTACTGTACTTTCTATCTCAGAAGTTTAAACAGTTTTCTTTTCCTTCTCCCCTAATTCTTTTTTCATCTCTCAAAACAAACGAGAGGTTATCAGCTCGTTTCAATAAGATCACACAGTTCAAGAGCAAATATAAAAGATGGGCGAGTAATGATTATTTTTCACTGGTCAGTGAATAATGGTTCAATAATGGCTAAGCACGATTTTTTCTTTATTAGCTTTATTTTTATCATTCCTGGCCTCGAGTAGTTTTCTAAGATTACATGTTGGTCGATGAGTTATTAGTATTTCTTCACATGACCCGACATCAGTTCATGCGCATTTGCGGTGTTCTTTGTGAATAGCGTTTAAAGCTGGTCTAGTCAATTCTCATTGGAATCTCGTGATAACCGTGGTAGAGTGCCCATACACGAATCCGAAAGAATGAGCCGGCTTCATAGAAGTCGGAGACTAATTTTCACACCCCCGAAGGAATGGTAGACTTCGCGGGTCTGCGGCCTCGTCAAACCAGCTCCTGTGTTGGTTGTTTAGGAAGTCACAATAACTTGAATCGAGCAAAAATAGTGAAAAAAGTACATCAATATGTGTGATTGGTATTGCTTTCGTATTAATTTTACTAATTTCTCTCTCTTTTCTCATCGTTGGATCTTCCGCCATCGCGAGGCTATGTGACGCCTTCTTAAGTTGCAGGTGGTTAGGGGTCGCCCATAATAACTAATCCTCTACAACAAAGGCACCCTGGCGCTCTGCCCATGACTACCAGCTCTTTCAAAACAATGACGATAAGACGCATAACGCTAACAACGCCATGTTATTCGAGTTTTGAAAAAGGGCCGAGCTCTTTTGATGTGCTTTACACACTGAGCAATAAGGGTGATTGGTCACGCAAATAAAAACGAAAAAAAATGGTCGTTTTGTAGATAGCAAATGACTATCAGCCTAGTCCCCCTGGGATTGCGTCGGCATTGGCAGTCAGTCCGGCGAGTATTCGGCGCGCTACCTGCTTGGTCAGCTGGATAGAGCTTCGTCGTGGAAGTCTGCGGGCATGGGCGGTCCCCCCACGAAACGCCTAGGTCCCAATCGCATCAGCATCTCTTTGTTAGCTGCGTTCCTCCCTTGTGAGACAGGTCTTATCGCCTCTCGATGAGTCTTTAGCTTAACAGACTAGTTTTTCATGATTTTTGCTCAGTTCGAACCTTGAACATATTTGAAGTGACCAATCCGATGATGCATGTAGATTTTTCTTTCTCTTTATTTTTCTTCTAACAGTTTAATTCCATAGCCTTTTGTCATTGTTATCCTGAAACCAGAAATGAAATCCATTGTCTTCGTTTGTTTTGGAGGTCTTAAAACTCGACTTAGTTAGTAGCCCTGAATTTTCATTGGTTTAAGATAATTCTCACACTTTGACTCCAACGAAGCAAGCAATTCTATCTACGTATTTTATTTATACAACCCCATTCATGTATTCTGCGAATCCCAGCACTTCCTTCGTTCAATTCTCTGGCGCGAGTCCGCCATCCAAGCAAACTTTCGGATTTGCGTGGGGATTCGGGTGCCACTTGAGTACGTGTTTTTGGATCGAAACGAGTTTTTTGGAGAAAGGTCTTTTAGCAATTTGCCGCTCCTGTAGCAATGTGAGGTTTGGTCATCAGGGGTCGAACTTACGACCATGCCTGTGCTACGTAGCATCTTTAACCACTGCGCTTCCCTGACGTCAATCAGGAAAGTAGCTTTATTCATTTAGTTGGAAAAATGAGTAAATTTGACCAGCTTGGCAGTTCTTGGACGCCAGCCGCCTTGACTCGGCCTCCGTTAGCGACGATGACCCTTCCCCAGCAGATTGCGCAATATCAAGCCCACCGTCCCCGTAGAGCATTCACCATAATGATTAAACGTGCTGCGGACTTTGGCACACGTCCAATGTCCTTCTGATCCAAATCTGTTAAATTTTAACAAATTTTTTCTTCAAAGGTGGACAAGGCGTTCAATTCAGCCATGTTTTTTCCGCACTCTTTCAGATTTTGATCTCACCACTTTCGCTGCCAACTTCGTAAATTTCTAAAATTTCTCGCGCAATCACGCTGGCCGCAAACATTGGCAATGGATTGCGGGACAGCGGTTCTGCAGTTAGAAAAAGGAGTTCGCCGAAGAAAAAACCATAGAAATACGTTTTATACTTACTTGATACTTGAATGGCTCGTCCTCACTGGTTGTGCGGCCTCCAGCACAATCTCCATTTTTTCGGATTTTTCTGGTTAAGCCATTGTGGTTCCCTGGAATCCCGAGGTCAGCCTGGCCAAAGTCCGCCCCTAGGTCTTCACCACCACAGGCGGTTGTAGCCCTTGTTGATCAGAGGGAGATTTGCCACCATGCGACCTTGATGGTTTACTCTTAGCTATGCTCCCTGATGGAAACGCCGGACTCCTCAGCTTGGAAAACTCTACTGGGGAGGGGGCGGGGAGGGAATGAATCGCACCGTTGTACATCGCAGCCCGACACCCAGGAAGAATTTCAAGCTACGATGAGGCGGTAAACTGTTGGGAGGAATACGTTTTATAGTCTTTCAAAAATCAGAATCTTAGTACAGGAAGAAAACTTGTGTTTGACGTAAGAAAATGTGCAGATTACAATGTTTTTATTTCATTTTATAACGGTCAGTAGCCGCATCGAGATACGTTGCTTGAAAATTTGGGATGTGCAATTTTTCGGGCACGCATGCATTGAAATCATTGCGTGCTGGGAGGTATCTGCCACCATTATTTCCGGATGTTATCACGTAGTAAAGGTGTTCTCCAGTTTCTTATTCTTACCGTGTGGATTCACTCCGGGATTTTTCAGAAATCACTCCGATATGACTTCTGAGTATTTTGGTTGGCTACCACCAGTGTTGGTTCGAAAGATTTGCTGTTGCCTGGACTTGGACGATATCGTCAATTTACAGGTAATATTTCTTGCTTTTTATCTCGGAATTTTTTGATAACCCAATAGGCATTTGAAACTATTTTCAACATGAAGAGCTGATAGCACAATGGTTCTAATGCTCTTTTACGCGAAAAGGCTAACCTTCCCAGGTACTAGTTTGACTTGGCACCAGGGCCGCCAGGACTCCTAATTCGTCCATGGTCTCGAAATTAGTACTAAACTTGTCTGGGGCCGGTTCATTTCTTCTAGTGTAGGTGGAAACACCCTATCACAGCTATCCCAAAATTCCAGAGGAAATCAACTCGGCTATCTTTCAACGGTAGTCATGGAGAAGACCACAAGTCCTCAAGCAACAACCGAATCCACCAGGAAAAAGTTCGAAAAGCTTTATATATGGCGGATACCAGGATGTAAATTGAACGCAGGAGTGGTGGTATCCGCACAATATGATATGTGATGCGGAATCCTGTGGTAAATGATGCAAATATTTCGACGCTGAGTGAAAAAAAGGGAATACTTGACTCGGCTTGTTCAGGTTCTGGACTATCGGAGTCTTACTGCTTTAATACATAACTGAATACCCGGAGATCTTTTAAGCGAGAAGAAGGAGCAGTTGGCGTTATGGAACGGACTGCGGAGAGTGTGAAGCTCGAATCGTACTACTTATTACGAAGATGGAAGAGGAAATCTAAAGTTCTGTCTTACGTCGGCGGTCGAGAGTCAGCAACGCTAGCATATAAGCCAATATGTCAAAATCAGCTGTGCCTGACATATCGGATGCCGCTTAATGGCAGCCGATGGGCGAAGTAGTCGTGCACAGCATACCGCTCCAGTAGTCAAATGGTCTCACGAAGATTGTAGAAGGAAAAAACCGTGATGCTCAGGAACCCCACTGAAGAACTTTAGAACAGCGAAGGCCTCATTGGCTTCATTGGCTTCATTGGCCTTAATTGTTTCATTGTAATTTTTGAAGAAGGAAAAGCACTGATAGTGGTAAGGTAGTAACATCTTTTACTTTAAGGCAAAGGTCCCTAAGCACACTAAGAGAAAACTACTGAAAAAAAACCAAAAAACTAGGAAGTTTGTTTAGTATTTTTAACTTCTATTAATTGTATATTACTACTCGCAAGGACGCCTAGATATGACCAAAATTCGGAACTTCAGCTGGGTTTCGAACCAGCGATTACCGTTCCCACCCATGTGCTATCCACCACACCGAGTTTTGCCCATATCTCAGCATCTTTGCGGTAGGATTTCGCGTAGTTACCTGGCATGATAAAAGAATAGGTAATAACTAAAAAGGTTACGGCATTCGAGTTGTATATAATTTCAACTAAAAAAGGTTAGGACACTGCAATTGTGTGTTATTTTCTTGTTATATATATATATATATATATATATATATATATATTCAATGATTTCTCTGTTATGCTTGGTTATGCTTGCCGCCGTCGTACGGTTGAGCTCCTCAGTGGACACCGTTCGCTCAGAGGACATCAGGTGCACCACACTTTTGTTAGGATGGCTGTCTTCGGCAAGAGGGTATCCATGGCAGCTCATCGGCCTATTATATGGATCTGATTATGCACACGAACGACTTGTTGAATCACTTCAGGATATATCTGAAGTTTATTTGTTGGAGATCATGTTAATAATTCCGATGCATATCTCAATCGTCTGCTTCAAGGCGGATGGCTGAATTAAACGTGTAAGGAATACTCTGCATATACCTAGGCATGTGCATTCCTTCGTTTATACAAGATGTTATAAGTTCTTCAATAAAATACAGATAAAACCGGCACAGAAGCGATAAAGGTCTTGTACCCTGAATCCACACACTCATGGAGGCGCCAGCTTGGTTTTCTCCATCGGTTAACCTTCACATCTGAAAGGGGTGACATAGACATTTCATCTATTCTCGCCACTACTCTGCTGTCCTCAAAATCCGTCCCTCATTTGTGGGAGGTCCTAATGTAAATGGATTTGGTCAGTGAAGGAAATAGCAGTAAAAAAGAAGGATAAAACTCCTGGCCTTGATCAATCCCTGAGTGATGCGCCATGCATTCGACTTCATTAAGCATTGGTGAAGGTGATTTGCATATCTGGTCTTTACAATGGCTTGCGCTGGCCTACCGATGTCAGTGCTGCTGTCCTCCCAGACAAGTCTGGTACCAATTTGCCGACCCCGTATTGATAGAAGGCTTGGTAGGCCATGGGCGCGGGGATCGATTCCACGTATGTGTTGCAGGGAGCCTCGGACCACTGCGCCGCATGCGCCCTATCAATGAAGGAAGTAGCAGTAAAGAAGAAAAATAGAAGGGCACAAAAAAATTGTAATAAGCAGTGTTTTAAAATGGATCTCTTATTGTTTTTATAAACTGTTCTAGAGGGCACATCCGAGCGTGGAACTGATAATCGACAACGTTTTCTTTGATCACATGAAGGAGATGAAAGTGAACTGGAAGGTCGACGGTAAGTTAAAGTCAGGATTTTTAGTTGAAATCTGAGAAACACATCCATAACGAGGCAAACTGAAATTTTCCATTGTCATTTTTGTTGAAGTCGCTAGCAGTACTGATTGGTGAGCAGCATTTCATCTTTTGTTGTGTGACGTTCTCTTCTTCCTCATAGGATTTTCTGACAAGTCAAAACGTGAAAAACGTCACAGCAAAATGTCGGACTTTTTTAAAGGAAGTTTACATATCAATTTTATTGCAAAGTTGTCAAATAAATCTATCGATGAGGTCTCATTACTTTTTTTCTGTTTTCATAGTCCCTAGATTACTTTATAATGTTGCTTTGAGTGATTGTACTGACGTTCGCCACTCCTTCAACTTCGATGGAATACCGGACGACGGCGTCGACGATGTCGAGCAATTTAAAGCACATCGTGCTAAAGACTAAGGGAATTTCCAAACTGTCCGTCACGAAGGTCGAAGACGCGATGGATTTCCCCATTTTGGACGTTCTCGTGCAAGTTGGTCAGTTTTACAGAAATGTGGAGCAACGTAATGAAGCGATGGATAAACCTTTACTCACGCCTCTGTGTGTGTGTGTGTGTGTGTGTGTGTGTGTGTGTGTGTGTGTGTGTGTGTGTGTGTCGGTGTGTGATACGTGTGTGCGTGTGTGTGTGTGTGTGTGTGTCGGTGTGTGTATATCGGTGTATGTGCGCGTGTGTGTGTGTCGATGTGTATGTCTGTTGGTGTGTATGTGTCTGTCAGTGTGTGTGTATCTGTGTATGTGCGTGTGTGGGTTTGTCGGTGTGTGCATGTGTCTGTTAGTGTGTCGATGTGCGTGTGTTTGTATGCATATGTATAGCAGGAAACCATTGTGACAGAAAACTCATGAATGCGCACAGATGAGGTAAAGAGGGATTCCAAATTCCAAGAGAATAGTAAGAAGGTTTGGAAAAGCCTGCAAACCTTCCACTTCATCTCTTAGTGTTTGAAACATAGTCATTGTAAGCAAAATTAGAATAAAAGTGAAAACATAGAAATAAAACAAAAATAAATTATAAAAGGAAGTAAAATGATGGAATAAAATAAAAACAAAAAAATAAACAAATGAAATTAAATCACTTCGAAACACAAACACCATCGAATGTTGCATAGCAAAAACTAAATAGGCTAAGGGCGTTTCATTCGTTGCTTTCATTAGCGATAAGAAGTAAATGTCTCAAGAACGATGCTTATGGGTCGGTGACGACTTGAACTTCCTTACAAATCAGGAAATCATGTGCAAATTTTGTTGTCTTTATCACCACCCCATTTGAGCATCGCTTGCTGAAAGGACGACCTAGGACGCGCTATATTTTCGGTTTGGGCCTTCATCCTCTCCCCCATCCACATTTTCTGTTTTGTTAAAAGTTTGCCACGAATAGTCGGTCGAACTCGGCCGTGGCATAGATAGATCTACTCTCAGCTGCACTTCCTGATAGAAATACCGAGCACCTCAACTTCGCTGATAATGATGACAGTATGAATCGTGTGCGTAGTGGTTGAACACCCAGAAACACCCGTGAAACACGAAAAGGGTGGTATAGTGTGTAGGAAAGGAGTTATATTTTAGCGAAATAACTAAAATAAAGTGCCAGAGAGCTTGATATAGTCGAATTTTCAATCAAGACGTCGTAATAAAACGCAGGCGATATTCTAGGAATACGACTTGTCGATCTGGAAATCATTCTTCGACCAGGGCAGAGTGGTGATAACGATTTCGTGAAACATAAAATATATAGGGTAAGTGACTATGACTTTTAATAGAGTTAGTAATAATAGGTAACAATAATGCGTTCGACGTTCATAAATAGTGAGGGGTGTTCGCCTTCATAAAGTATCGTAGAGAAGATTGAAAGCATATCTGGCCTATACAGTGAGTTGTAACTTGCTACCATTTTTCGGAACCCGAAAGGATGGAACGCTTAGTGAGCACCAGGCGTGGGATCGCACCAGCAGGTGATGCATGATGTGCTGCAGAACACCCTCCTTTAGTCACTGCGCTACACCTACTGCAGCGATCATAATAAGAATAGCCGCTTACATGACTAGTATTTTTAAGTAGTCATCAAAGAGCCCGATAGAGAACCAATAAAGGATCCATTCATCGCAGTTGCAGATAAAAGCTTTCCAATATGCTCCACGTAATTGACAACCACGAAGACCACCGCACTTTTCAAATATTGCGCTTTATTTTGCTTTTTTTAATGACGGGATCCCTATGGTCAACTGGCGGGGTTCAGTCGCGAGGTTGGATACAGTCGTTAGTATATTGTTCCGTATCAAAAATGTTCCAGAAGATTTCGTAATTGTGTGGTGAATCTTATCCGAAGCTGTGATTGTTCATATAGCTCTCTTTTATTCGAAATTTTGCCATTCCTGTTGATTACGACACGCGTGAAGAGCTCATCGAATAGCTCTGTAGCTTAGTCATAGATGGTTACGGTCGCCGCCGATGTGCAGGATTCAGTTCGTACATCAGAAAGGACATCTATGTTCACAGTCAGAAGGCCCACGGGGTGTAAGTCAACATAGTACTGGACCAGTGGAACATCCTCTGTACGTATATATTACATTCTAAACATAGACGGTTACTTTTGGCCACTATTTAATCTCTTATTCGTCATTTGCTAACTCAAATGGCTGTTTCTTACTTAAATCATAGGTAGCCAACTGCTTTACGCATCGGCCAAACCGCTGATTGGATTCCAGGTCATTGATGGAGTAGAAACATTAGATCTTTTATCATTCTAGAACTGTCGACTATTATAAGAACAACACATCTACAACATTTTGGAGAGCTTTCCAATGTTTATCACGCCTCAGTTCCCAGGATCGACTTTATGTTAACCTCGGCATTGGAATACAAATACGTCGTTTTATTTCTCAGCAATCGCGAGGTTGTTATACAGCATACGTTTACTTCGGTTCACAAAGAAAAAACGTACAACCCAACAGTAGCCGACTTTTCGGCAGAATTGCTTCTTCGGGACTCTGGAAGGGTACACCGATATGCAATTTACTACGTCAAATGCTTCAATAACATAAACAGAAAGACGACAATCTAAATGACAATCACATGGTCAACAGTTTCTCGAAAAACCCACGTTTATGACAAGCCTTGCACTGAGGAAGAATCGCTGGTTAGAGTCGCATTTGGTTGTTGACTACACCATCTCGTATCAAAAGTTGATAATTGAAATGTCACCGGATACATTTCGTCGTCCACTAGTTCGAAACCGCCTATATGACCATCTATGTGGGAACACAAAATTGCGTAGTTTGCCCTTATGGCATGGACGGTTACTGCATGAGTTCAGGTACGATAAATCACAGTGGAGACGATTTTGATATAAAAGTCACTGTCCTCGCACAGGATGCCAAAACACCAACGCGCAAACTTCTCGAGGCTTTTTTGGATAAATACCAGGAACTCTAGAATGAATAGCAAGGAGAAATTCCCTTAGATCACGCTCGATCTGGCCTCGTACCTTCACATGGACTTGTGATGTAGGGTGGTGCAGTCATCAACCATATGCGACTCTAACCAGCGGTTCTTCCTCGGCGGAAAGCACGTCATAAGCGGTAGGTTTTTCGAGAAGCCGTTGGCCACGTGATTGCCATTTAGATTGTCGTCTTTCTGTTTATGTTAGTGAAGCATTTGACGTAGTAAATTGCATATCGGTGTACCCTTCCAGAGTCCGAAGAAAGCGATTCTGCCGAAACGTCGGCTACTGTTGGGTTGTACGTTTTTGTATACGGAAGTAAACGTATGTTGTATAACAACCTTGCGATTGCTGAGACTGAGAAAGGACACGACTCATTTATCATGCCTCAGTTCGTATTAGGCAAGCCATTGAAGAGTCTCGAACTTAGAAATGTACCGCAAAGTGGCTCCAAATGCTTCCTATAAGAGGACACGTACAGCAAGAATATTTTTGTGTTATCATTATCATCGTTGTATCCATGCTGCCTACTACATGGCACATTGTGCAGACCTTAGCACTTTCTTTCGGTTCATTCTCTCTCATCGGTCGTCGACGGAAATCTCCGGATTTGCCCGTCTATTCAGCTGCCACTTGGCGGTTTCCCATTCTTGTCTTCCATTGCATGTTGAATTGGCCCCACGTGGAATCCTGGAATAACTTTTCTAGGGCATTCTTTGCCTTTACCACAGGCGGTCATCGGCCGTGATGGACTTAAAACAAATGCACTTTTTATGGTACATTAGCCCAAGAGATGTGATAAAGATTTTTGGATTAAGGATCTAACACTTTGAAACTTAAGTAAACAACCCTAAGCCCTATTCATTCAAGTACAAATAAACCAAAGGAGAGAAAATATGGCTTGGATTAAGAAAAAACAGAGAACTCTTTGTTTTGTGAGGATGTCCTTGTCAGACAACTAATTCCGTTATCAGTTTGCCTACCTTTGAAGGATGGGACGCCTGGTAGGCAAAGGAAGGGGTCAAAACAGCAACCGTTCGTGCACTGCATGGCACTTTCAGCGATTGCATTTCTGGCACCAATGTATGGACAAAATCATTTAATAATAATAATAAAAACACAGAAACTGATTGACTTCGTGAGAGAGTGCGGTCAGTCGTTGACACGCTTGAGACTGGAGACTGATCCGTGGAATTCTGTCGAGTACCAACTCAGCGACAGCGACGCCAAAGCTGGTAGCGCCTCGCCTTATCTACGCTCATGACAACGATGCGATTCTACAGCAGTTGCTCATCATTCCAATGTTCCACGTCATGAACGAAGGGTAGGCGCGTTACTAATCGATTCTCATCTAATTCACTAGAAAGTAGGATCACTTCTTCCATTCCACAGGTGTTTTTCTTTCAAGTATGAAAAAACTCGTGCGCCTGTTTTTTCTTATGTGGCCAGCGTTTTAGTTTATCTCATTTTTCCTCTATCGTTGGTTCTTGGTAACTTTTCGTCACCTAACTCTTTTCTTCCAATTCGTCCTAAATTCGCTAAGATTGGTTTCGTATAATTATGAAGATCGACTCTGTCCGTCGACGATGACACTGAGAATCGGATGGCGCGAAAAAGCCGGCGATGGCACTTCAAGCAGCTTTCCACATCGCCATGACCAGGCATCAACGATCTCAAGTACAAATGTTAATATTGGGTTTGTTTTTTATGCTTACTAAATCTTTTCTGTCATTTCTTCTCAGATTCAGTGTATGTAAGAAGGAAGTATTTGAAGTGGTGTGGTCGAACTGCGCGAGACCCCTGACGTAGAAAACGCTTGTTACCTCAAATTTCTGCTTAGGAACTTGTTGCATTCCTGGCACTCTTTCAACTAGCGAAGTATAATTTTTTGTCAGTTAAGTAGTGCTTATGACATACCTGGTCCAAAATTGTTTTAGAAGTTTTTGCTTCCTTTTAAATTTCGCTTTTTAACATTTTAACTCGAACGAAGATTTGGGATTTCCATGTAGAATTCCAGCCATGAGTTAACTTGTACCATAAATTACAAATGTTCTGGCGGAAGGTAAGTGGCCGGATAGCAATCCTTCCTCCGACCTACACAGCGGCTAACGACGCTCTTGTAAAAGCTGTTACGGGGCTTCAGGAAATCAGGTTGCTCAACCAGCAGCAAGCCAATCCCAGTACTTCACACCAGCTGGTCCTGCCTCGATTGAGACAACCGCTGAAAGGTGATCAAATTTGGATTTTCGCAGGACGTCGTTGGAACCGCATCGAAACAACACGTTCACGATACACCGTGGAGACTGTAATGAATCATCAGAACAACTTCAGAATAACTCGTCTCAAATACCGATCGTTCCGACCTTCTCGAATCTAAGGGCCATATCAGTTTCGAAGCTTCGACTTGGTCATCTTACCACAGACAAAATTAGGAACGCAGCCATACGTTAATTAAATGACGCCACCATCATTATCCAGGAAAAAAAGGTTTCGGTGTTTCGGTCATCAGATTTGATAGCAAAACTTCGTCATCCTATATTTTGGATCGCCGCGTTAAAAGAAAATCGGAGCGAAGAAGGCCATTAATTGTAAATGCAGGATGTAAAAGTTTTACAAAGGAGGTCGAATTCAGGATGAAAACCGTCATAGTATAATTCCCTTTCGCAGTACACCTCATCCATGAATGTTTATTCTTCGAGCAGAACGAAAACAATTGTTGCTGGACGTGAAATGACTTGAGTGTCATACGGTGATCAATCACATATCAAGAACGAATGAACACACATCCTTGACACCATAATGTCATCTTTATCTGCAAGATTTCGTCTTCGTAACCCGTTCGATCAAGTCATAAACTGGAAAAGAACCGTTAAATCTCAAAGAGGAGCTACAGGTCGTATTTTAACAGTCCTTATTTATTCGTTCAAAAATTCTGGATCTCTGCCGCCATAAAGATGATGCTGAGTTTTATTTCAACACACTTAAAACTGTCTTATAGTGAATACTGGTTGCAGATCAAGAAAGACATACAACTGTGCAGAAAGAAGAACTTTCAAAGGAATCTTGAAAAAAAGTACAGTACTAAAAAATTCTCGCTGTGGCCGGGATCCTCATGAGTATGAAGGCTACACCTGTTGGAGGAATGCTCGACTTCAAGCGTCGTGCCTTACCACCGACGTGATATAGGAGAGCCGTACAATCTTTTTATTCCACAATCTGTATTGTGTGGCAAAACTGTGATGGAGGAAAACAGTACTGAGTTTTTGTTCTTGATGTCTGGCTTGCGATCGAGAGCGTGAAGAATTCAAATTCCCTTCATCACAAAACATTACAGTCGGCTTTCTTCAAGCTAGGACTCATGAACTACATGCACTTATGACGGTTCCCAAGAAAAACATACCTTGTGTCCTAGTCAGTAGAGCATCGGAATGGTAGAGTACACACAAGTAATCCACTACTTAAGGATTATTTTCAAAATGCTTTGAGTGTAGTTGCATTATTTTAATACTGTATCAATCTGTATGGGTTCAAGCTACCCGATTGTATCCAATCTTGGACTGGAATATAAAAAGAAACATCTTACCAAATTTTCGACTTAATAAAACGACGTTGATTTTTCTATTATTTTTCGATAGACCAGAGAAATCTTAGGCAATAAGATCAGAGCGATGTGAAGCAATCGAAACTGTCATGTTCAGATTTCGGTTGCAACATCTCCACACTCTCCTACGAAGAAATTCAAGAGCTGCTTCTGTTATACGCTCCATATCTCAACGACACACGACAGCTGAGGCATCTTGTGCTTGATATGAGGCACAGCACTGTTAGTGGATTTTGGTGGCTTCGTTTTTATTTGGGCAATTGTTGTTGAAAGCGTAGCAGTCGACGTTATGTCTATAATGGTAGTGGGTGAAATCGCCTATTGGCTTCACATTCATCGAAGAGACCATTTGAAAACACTCGCCAAGTTCCTTTTCGGATGTCATTAAACGTTTTCGAATTTATCTTTATACTTTGGGTACGCTTGTAAGGGCACCAAGTGCACTGGTTAGACGTGCCGTACTTATCTGGACATTAGTACCATCCTGGTTCTCATGATTGCCATGCCCTGCTTTTTTTCCCTGAGGTTGGAAAATTGGTAGCAGACTTGTTTGGAGCTAAGGTCACTGACTAGAGACATTGGAATGTTACTTCATCACCTGTATCACCGGTAGCCCCGATGATCGTCGAGTGACTCGAGCCAGTAAATATTCCATTTTTTCCCCTGTCGCGTGCAAGAGTAGCCCAGTGGATTCTGCTCGCTCTGGGGACTGCAGGTCATAGAATAAGATAAATATGCATTCAATCACCTTTAACGATGCTTAGTAAAGCCGATTGCATTGCGCATCACTAGGATGCTCGTCGACGCGGAGAGCTACGCTTTCCATCATTACGTACGGTTTTTTTTCCGATTGTATCTTACACTACCTAAAGACCAACACTGCAATGGGCAGAAAAGTCTCGATTTCAATTCACTTAGTAGTTTTCTAATTCAGAGCCAACATTTCAGCTACGACTGTCCAACCTGGAGGTGCTCTACAAGATTGTCTCTCGCGAATTACCCGATCCTCATCGCATCTCTCTCTACACCTCCGAACGTTTACCGAAAGCTCCCATAATTCGACTAAGGAAGCATAGAAATAGGATTGCATGTGCTTGATCAGACAGACCAGACCAGGCCATCACACAGACCACCAATAATCTCAAACCCGACGATGTACATAATTTCAACATTTTTTTTCTGAATAAAATATTTTTTTGTGTAATGGAATACTGTTTTTCCTAAGGTAAAATAAACAGATCTTATCCCCCCAGTATAGAATATGTTCCCGTCAATCATCCAAAGTATTTATCGTGCACAAGTAAAGTGTCCATTGCCAGAGCTTCCTAGTGAGCTCTGATCTCTCAACATCTGTAGTGACTACCATAGTTTTCGTGAAGATCTTTTATTCTTGCTGTTTTTGGCCAAAGTTTAGTGACGCCGGCTCACTCTGCTGCACCATAGGGGTTAAATATATTCTCGGATAGGTTATCTGGGTCAGCCAGAATATAAGCGGAGCTTATTTATTGTTGACGACCCCGCACCAACTCTTTCATTTCCTATCCACACCTTTGCAAACATTTGGTCAATTTGAAGTAGGAGTTGGGTCGCGCAGTGGGTACTCGTTCTAATCAGGAAGGACCTGGTTGCACCACGTCCCGTCTCTGGTCTACCATGCCCTTAGTTTCTGTAGGTACCACACTTCTCTGCGATCAACGCAATATCTGCCGTCTATGTGGGAACGCCTGAGCACGGCTATCGCAGGATGCCTCTTCCAGCAATCAACTGCATTCATAAAGAAGGCCACAAATCTTCGAACAGCAGCTGAACCCCGAAAATTTGAAGGCTTTCGCGGATGATGGTTGGGAGGAAGAGAATCAAATGCTAGAAACTGGTGCGTTTTGCGTAATATGTTACATCGAGTTATCTAAAAAGGCGCACACCTACATGGTGGAGCATAGGCAGTAAGTCAGTTCAATGCAGTAGTGACCGGAAGCCAGTCTCCTGTGTCCACCTGAGTCTATAAAGGGAAAGTACAATGAATGATCATTGTGTTGATCCACCTTTAACCTATTGTAAGCTACCCGTTGACGTTTTGGCAACTGCAGTAGAACAATCACATTAGATCAGTTCAGTTCGCAAATGAAAACGATACCTGCGAATGTGTATGAAAATCAGCAAGCACTATCAGCCCAGATGGATTCAAAAATGTGACGACCATGTGTCCTGAAATAGGTACACTCTGGTCATAGGTTTACAAAGCTTTTCACTGCACTTTCTGCATTTTATCCCTGGTTTGTCAAACAAAGACCCAGTGTCTGGAGTGGCTCATGAAAATGCGTTTTCTACATTTTTATGATAGCCTCTGCTTGTCTTTCTCTCATATTGTGACTACCCTCAGTCCTGTCAAGAGTACTTGCTATTTTTATCCATATTTACAATATCCCCATTATGTGTTATAAATAATCAATATCTTTCTTTCGTTCGTTGCCCTTTTTTGGGCTGCTGCAAAGATGCCAATTGTGGAAGTTGAGTACTGCGAAATAAACTTTGTTGAGTGCAAACTTTACAACATCGCCAAGGTGTTATGAAAGTACTAGTTAAGCATAGGCATCTTCTCTACAGACCTATTCCCTATGCATATATATATATATATATATATATATATATATATATATATATATATATATATATATATATATATATATATATATCCCAACGTTTTACCGCGTCATGGTAGGGGGGGAGATGTTCCTGGGTGTCGGGCTACAATGTACAGAGATGGGATTCATCCTCCGGTACGGTCTCCCAAGCTGAGAGTCCGGCATTTCCATCAGGATACCCGGCTAAGAGTAAACCAATACAAGGATTTACCAGCGTCCTGGTACGAAACTAGTCGCATGGAGGCAAATCTCCTTCTCATCCACAAAAGCGGCGAGTGCCTGTGATGATGACGACTTGGGGGGCAGAGTTTAGCTAGGCTGATCTCTGGTCTCCAGGGAACCACATTGGCTAAATCAACAAGACTTCAAGAAAATGAAAACTATTTTGAGGCCCGTCCAACCACTGAAGATGGGCCATCCAAGTATACAAGTATAGTGCTAACTTTTTATTTTCTACATATACCTGAGAAAACGCAGAGCGAGGGCCTCCGTGGTGCGGTATGTCATACGCGATCCCTTTGAAAGGGTAATCGTTGTTCGATCTGGCCCGGGGTCCAAGTTTTGCGAATATCTCAGCATCGTTGTGGTTGTATTATCCAAGTATATATATATATTAAATAGGTGCGTGTAGAGCTGTGATCTGAGGCACCTTGCAATACACATGGAGACCAATTCTCGCGCCCTTGGCCCACCAAGCGTTTCATCCCTCCGGGTTCGGCAAATTGGTACCAGACTTCTCTGGGAGAATAGCGGCACTGAGTCGATACATCGGTAGGCCACCGCGAATCATTATAAAGGCCAGATATGCATTCAATCACCTCCAACGATGCTTAATGAAGTCGAATGCATGGCGCATCCCTTAGGAATTGATCAACGCCGAGTGCTTTACCCTTTATATATACATAAATGTATACATAGATGTTTTTACTGGAGTGCTGAAATATTAAGGCCAGAGCGTTCTCAATTGCATTTTTGGATTGCAAGTTATGGGCCGTCCCAGACGTCTGGGACCGTAAAAAGTGGATTTGCTCCCAATCTAACATGATCTATATTGCGTCGAGTCGACCACTATTCCACGGGCCTCTGAGCCACTGGAATATTGTTCAATAGTTTATAATATGTTCTTAAACTCGTGAACTCTTAAGTGCTAGTGGACTTTCCTTCGGTGAATGTGCTCTAATGCTAATGAGCTTGTGGTGTAGTCACAGAATCCGTGCTCATTGATAAAGTTCGGAAGGACTTTGTATTCTGGCCCCTCAACTCTTCCATATATGTTCTCATGTTTATGTGATTGAATTGGTTTCTGGAATGATCTGCTTTGTTCTCAGATACTATGTGTTCATGATGATTCGTGCACCGTCAGTACATCCAACTGGTGTTTTCCTGATTGGGCAAGATTTTTCGGTTGGAATCCCGAACCAAGAAACCAGTGCCATTATGTCCCCAGGTCTCTTTACCCCTTGCGTTCATCGCAGACACTGGCGACACAAGCTCCTCATCCTGGATGACCTCGGCAAGAGGGTGACCCTTAGCTAGCCATCACTGTGCGAGATAGGTAGTGTCTCCGTTGTCCACAGTCGATTGAGAAACCGTTGTAGAATTTTTTTGCATTGTCCACGAAGCAGTTTTGTTTCAGGTCGGGTTTCTACATGCTGTCGGCTAGAACAGTTCTTTCTAAAGTTTCTCAGTTTAGTAGGGTGAGTTCTTCTTTTCTTATTTCTTTGCGTTGAGATATTTAACATTTGGAGTTCGATTCCTAATTTCGTGTGGGGATCGCTTAGTACGACGCCTAGTTTTTTGCAGCATACGACGTGAATTGGATACAATTTACAGTCGTTGTCGGTTTGTCTCCCCACATATGAGTGGAGGTGAACTCACGTCATGCCCCAAGTTCTAAGGAACACAGTCTTATTAGATATATTAGTAAGCCATAAAACTCTTATTCGGTGTGCGTAAGGTCGTATTCTTATTCATCTCTTTGATTAAGACCTTAGTTAACTAATTAAGGAACAGGGTATGTGCATTCCGTGTGTGTCTGTGCTTATAGTTGCTATTTTATTTTATTGTTTTATACGATCTGTCTTCACATCTGTGCGGATCCCAGCGCTTCTCACATTTGATTCGTTTCCGCGCATCCATCATCCACGGTCTTCCAGCTTTTACGTGTAGCTTAGGCTACCATTTCACGATTTTCCTTTCATCACGAATGTTAATGAATGCTGGTGGAGTCAATTCTCCTTGTAGTACTGAGATGGTCGGGCTAGAGCGTCGCGACTTGGATTGCAGACAACGGGTTTTTCCCGGACAAATGCGGATCCAATTTCCCGACGCCGGATGAATGAGAGGCTTGGTGAGCCCGGAGCAGGGTAGAACCCGCCTTATGCTCGTGGTGACCTTAGCATCACTACCCACTGTGCTGTCCGACCCCTCGGTAGTTACTATAAGGTTTCCAAAAGATCTCCACTAGTAAGTAGTTCCCTCTAGTTTAAAGCCTGTAAAGGAATATTGAACTGAACTGAGGTACGATCCGTCTTTGCTGGTAGTTTCTTTCTATAAACAGGCACAGCGTAAAAGCAGTCCATTGTAAGGCACTCGCATCGCGTTTCGTTTTTCATGAATAACAACATGTGTAGTATTATGTACGTTCATTTATTGTTGTTGTTATTGTCTTTGTTCAATGGCTGACGTTTCGGCGACCTCGCCTTCCTCAGAGTCTTGCCGTTGGATCATCCGTGTGTTGTTCACGAGGGATGATGAGTCTTATGACCATTCGTTCATTTAGTTGTTAATTAGTTCAAGCTGTCTGGTGTGGTGCGTGATTGGTAATGAAGTGGTCTCGGTCGACAATAGTACAAACATTCTGTAGCGTACGGCATTTTCTTCTCAACAGGTTGATCAACGAATTTTAGTGTTCTCGATTTGGTAGCACGCTGGTCATCGCCGAACACGATGACACCACTCTTACCCCGATCACGCTTAATGCCATCACGGCTGCTGGAAAGGTGAGTGCAGGGATGCCTTTGTTAAATCGGCAATTTTTCCTCATTCACTGCAGAAATAATAAAATTTGCAGCAGAGTGGAAGCCAAGTCTTGTACAACAGTGTGAGCTTTTAGTTCATCCGAGAGTTTTTTCTTTCATGAAACTAGGTTTCAGAGAATATAGAGCTTATGCCATACATTTTGCTTCATGTTGTAGGTACTAATATAGAGGAACTTTCTGTAAAAGACAGAGATTACTCCTAACCTATTCCGTCCCGGCGCTGTTTTTCGTGCTAACCTAATCGAATTCGAGCAATTTTTTGTCGGCTCCGGGCTTCTGGTTTTTTGGTAGTAAAAATTTATTCTCAAAATAACGAGAGGACGCGTGTGGCACAGTGGTTGGAGGCGCCGCTGCGACACACGTGGAATCGATCCCCGCTCCCATGGGCCACCAAGCCTTCCATTCCTCCGGGGTCGGCAAATTGGTACCAGACTTGTCTGGGAGGATAGCAGCGCTGACTTGATACATCGGTAGGCCACCGTGAATCATTGTAAAGGCCAGATATGCATTCAATCACCTCCAGCGGTACTTAATGAGGTCGAATGCATGGCGCATCCCTCAGGAGGTGATCAACGCCGAGAGCTTTATCCTTTTATTTTTTAACATGAGGACTTGAGGGGATTTTGAACATGACACGATCATAGAAGAGACTTTGCTCTATTGTTTTATGAATGTGAACGATATGTATGTTGCTATGGTCCATATTGCAAATGCTGTGCTGTCGTCATTTGGAAGTGTTTTCCAGTTCATATTGTCTGTCTCGGTATTTTTTGTATCCACGTATTCTGTATAATAACGATAACGATTAAAATGAAGTAACCAAGTGTAGGGAATGGTTTGTCTGTTCTCATGCCTCTCATTCTGATCCGCTTTCGCTTACCTATTAAATGGATATACATAGTGCCGTAACAAAAAACTCTGAAACCCACTAAACTGTATGTAGATACTACAGTATTTGTCCTTATGCTCGTTTGCTCTAAACCGCTATGGAGGCCAAAGTGCTAGACGTCCGAATCTTGTTCATTATGGTAAAATTGAAGGTCCATTCTACACACATATGGTTTTTCCATTACTGTCCCGCTGCATTGGATCTGTCGAAATGTCGATTGAAAATGTCAAAATATGTCGTTATTCCATTAGCACGGTCTCTTAAGTTTTTCTTTAACTGATGTGAGATGAATATTTGCATGCACAGCTTGGAGATGACGTCGCTGTCCTCGTGACTGGAGCGAACGCATCGAAAGTCGCTGAGCAGGTAGCCAAGATATCTGGTGTTAAGAAGGTTCTTGTCGCTCAAGACGACAAACTCAAAAACAATCTACCTGAGCGTGTTACGCCTGTCGTGCTCGCTTCACAAAAGCAGTTCAACTTTTCATCAATAGTTGCTGGTGCATCGGCATTCGGACGAAGCGTGATTCCCCGAATAGCGGCTAAGCTTGACTGTTCACCGATCAGTGATGTTACGGAGGTGCACTCTGCTGATACATTCACTCGTACGCAGTACGCAGGAAATGCTATTGTTAAGGTAACTTACATGTAGTCAACATTTTTTTGACAAGTAGTTTTTTCATTAGTGTTTTTCTGATATGTGATTGCTCCGTCCTTTAAAATATACAACGCAAAGGTGTGATTTTCAATATTGCTTCCTGGAAAATAGTATGTCCAGGTACAAAGTTCAGCGCCTGTAAAGGTTATGACGTTCCGGGGCACGTCTTTTACACCGGCATCACAGGGCGGAAACGGCTCTATCGAGAACGGTGCGTACTTTTTACGAACTGTCCTTGATGAGCTAACACGAGGCTGACTCATTGAGAAGAAAAAGAAGTAAAACGCTCTAACCACTTCGTATTAGTTCACCAAGGACTTTCTGTAAGAATTTTATTTTAATTGGATGTCACTTTGAATGGCGCGTCTATCGTTTTTTCGTTAAAGGAGTGTCCTCAAAGTCAGATGAGAAGTATAATATGTTGATGTGGATTAGGATTGTTTTTGCTAAATCATATATACACATAATGTGTTTATTGAGCTTCTGTTCAGCTCCTTCTGCTGATGTCAAAGTGGAGTCGTCAGAATTTATCGGTCAAGAATTGAGTAAATCTGAACGACCCGATCTCACCACCGCTAAGATTGTGGTCTCTGGTGGACGAGGGCTAAAAAGTGGTGAGAATTTTAAGCTCATTTATGATCTAGCCGATAAACTTGGTGCTGGAGTTGGTGCATCACGTGCAGCCGTTGATGCTGGCTTCGTCCACAACGATATGCAAGTCGGACAAACAGGGAAGATAGTTGCCCCAGTGAGTTCCAAATTAAATTTTGGCATAGTGGAATAGCAGGCTTATTTTCATCTTTTTCTTTGGAGATATAAGGGCACGCAATGGAAACTGGGCTGTCTGATTGACAGATATTGTTTGTGACTGACAGATGTTTATTTACGTCTAACTAAAACCACCGTTGCTGAAAAGAAATTCGACGTAATGCTAAATGAAAGCGTGAGAACCTATGACGTTTCCAAAGCTTTACATCACATGTGTGGTAATGTGGCAAAACTTCTGAGACAGAGAATTTTGTGGAAACGATTTGTTAATGCATGTACTCATCTGCTTGATGGGCTTACACGAGGCTGTTATCACGTAGTCTGATGTCCGTTGGCAGTTTCGGCGATTTCCCCATCTTCGAACTCCGGACGTATTGTTATATAGCCTTGTCGTTATTATCCAGTGAATATTTGTAGTGTTATTGAATGCCATACATGACTTAGTGCTTCGTCGCAGATTAATTTTCTGATCTGGGCGATGTTGATCCACCATGCTGCGTGGACAACGTATGGATGGTCTCTTTCTAGACGTAAACAGTAATTTTTAATAAACTAGGGTATGATTTATACATTTGAATTTCGCAGACTTTACAAACTATCTATGGAATAGGGGGATAGGATATTACAGCAGTCTAGGGTCTCAAGAAGAAGTTGTCGAAAGGTTAGCCATCGAACATCAAAATACGTATTCAAAATCTCGTGTAAGCTCATCAATGAGAGTCCGTAAAATAATATTTTGATTGATGTTGATTACAAATGCTGACGTTAATCCCGCGATCTCCCGATGCGTAAACAATCACCCCGCCCAGAGGCTAAAATGTAATCGGGCCTTATTCGCCTATTATGTAGGTATTTCAATGCATACTTTTCTTCGGTCTAACTTTGCTATAGCTAATACATTTTATATATGTATATGTATGTATATATGTGTATATGTATATACATATACACATGTATATATATATATATATATATATATATATATATATATATATATATATATATATATATATATATATATATAATACCTTCATAATGTCCGTGTCCAACCTGTTTTTGCATGATTTTCCTATGCAATTTCAATCAGTTCACTCGCAGGAGCTGTACATCGCTATAGGAATCTCTGGTGCAATTCAACATTTAGCAGGAATGAAAGATAGCAAGGTTGCTCCAGTTTCCTTCAGAATATTATGATTCCAATTCAATTTCCTAATCAGCATTTCTTAGGTTATTGTCGCAATCAACAAGGATCCTGATGCCCCAATATTCCAGGTAACTATTTACCTTTTCAGCTTTTAATCTGATTGTGATCTACTTTTGCTTCCAACTTACCTTATTGTAAGCTTCTGAAAAATTTAGGTGGCCGACTTTGGCTTGAAAGCTGATCTGTTCAAAGCAGTCCCAGAAATGATCAGTGCTCTGTAGATTTACTACTAGTTTCCGTGGTTGTTCAATTTCACAGATAGTCTCACTTAACCTCCTAATCGATTATGTCCGAATGATATGTATACTAATAAAACGACACGATATTTCTGTCATGACTTAATGGACTGAGCAACACTGCGACTCTCGAATTACTCGCTGTTTATCGATTTATTGATCGTCAACAATCCGAAAATTCTGACAACAACCCGAGATCGCGACACAGTGCCATTACGGTCTACAAGATCGGGAATGACCCGTTGCACATACAAACAAAATATGAGGCGGAGAGAAAAGCGTAGTACTTAATCCCAGGAGCACTCGATGCGAAGGCTTCGCGCTAATAAATATGGAACTAGTTGGCGGTTCAAACGCATGTATGGATGGGCCGCTTTAGTTCTGCACGTGGAGATTAGTGTAGACAATGCATGTTAGCAGTAAATGAGAATACTGAGCAGCGTTAGATACTCGTCGACAATGTGATACAACATTTGAACTTTCTAGAACCACCAAAGGTATTGTGACATGAACACAAATACAACTGAGTTTAAAACGTAGAGAATACACAGCGTGGTAAACTGGTAGCGATCAAAGTATAGGTCATGGTACTGTTGAAAATGACCACTTAACTACGTCGACGTTCAGTTTCTATACCATTAGAGAGCGTGAGGATTCGCTACTACTAAATTGACGTTGTCGTTCCTTACATTTTCTAGAACTAACGCATAATACACTGGACACTAAGATGTGGTGACGGCAACCACCAACTGTTATGCGCAGACTAGTGGGATCATTCGCTCATATATAAAATTGAATAACTCACACTCTCAACGGCACAGTTACTAACGTCACCTATACTCGTTCAAAAAGGCGGGAAAAAGTGAAGAACATAGGCAACGCTTTCCTTTGACTAGAATCTGCTCTCACAGTAAAATTCAACATGGAAAAATACAAACTTCAGGATGAGCAGTGTGAACGACATAGTAATCACACCTATGTCATGGAGAACGTCACAAAAGAAATTTAAAACGGTTTTAAGTACTAATGAGGACATAGGGGATACAATTACAGTGGCATGTATGCTACAGCATGGTGAAAAGTAGGGATAATTGGGGTTTTCCAAAATAAAACGTATCAACTTTTAAAGTAAAAACAGTCGTTACATAATTTGGACATCGTCTTACCAGACAATAAACTATTGCAGCATGTATTACTGATCTGCTAACCAAGTACAGACTAACGAATTTACTTACGAAGTAACCGACACATTCTCCTCAACAGGTTTTGCTGGGGAAGGCTGCGGGCGTTCGTCTTTTACATTAGATGATACGGTAATAGCCGCCGCAACGCTGGTTTGCGGAGTTAGAGGTTCGGCCGGTCGTGGCGAATTTGTCGCCGAAACATGAGCGGCGCTTAGCGCACCATTTGACGGATTTCGAGATGGGATGGAGACGGCCGCATTCATCTGAAATATAACAGAGAATGATCACATTCTTGTACTACTACAGCATTTTGTTTAACACATAACACCACAACTGTATTGTATACCATGCAGAACACAGTTCCATAGCCAGTACACAACACTTTAATACGGAAAAGGTACGTAATTTACTCCCTGTAGCAACTAAGACTGGGTTTTCTTTTTTGTTTGCGTCAAGTACAATATAGAAATAGGAACTTCCACATAGCATTTACTGTAAGTAAAACCTCGAGTGTTCCGAAGCGTTTGTTCAAGCTAAAGCGAACAAAGCCTAACTCGGGACAACATAAGGCTACAACCATATTATTTAGAACTACCAGTCAATTCGTTCTTAGAATGGATGGAAGATAAATTTAGAAAAAAATTAAACAGTTGACTAAGAGGAGGAAGTGTAATGTAGCTTTAGAAAAAACTTACATGGAAACGGTGGATGAGTTCGTATGAAAAGCAAATCTAACCTGCGGAGTAAGATTTGGGAATGCGGCTCCAGATGCGACACTCATTGGAGGTAACATCTGTGGAACCATACCGTTCATAGCATGTGGTATACCCATTCCTGTCGGCATAGGCATTCCGGGCATTCCCATACCCATACCAGCTGCCATCATCATTTGCGCCTGTAACATAGCAGCTTGTTGAGGAGGCATATGCATTGCGGCGGCCATCGCTGGAGGCATGCCGGTCATTCCAGCAGCCGCAGCAGCTGCTGCTGCCGCCATACCGTTTGCCATGCTGGCCGAAATTCCACTTTGTGCACCATTGGGAACACCGCTAGGTTTCGTCATTCGTGGGGAAGCAGTGGCTCCTCCGGGAAGTGCTGCCATTCCCATACTAGCCATCATCATAGGATTCCTGTAAAATACTGTTTCCTTTAAGTAAATATTTTGATGTGAGATAGAACAGATATACATACCATCTTGAAGGACTGCAGTGAACACATATTTTAATTAGCGGTGACGACTAGAGGAAAAAGGTAATTATTCAAAAAAAAATACACCATCACTTTCAACAAACATAAGCGGTACTAAGTATCAACATCACCATCTAAAACTTGGTGCTCGTAAGTATTACTTTCTGTCGATGATGACCGGGTATTTTTATAATTAAGAAACCCTTCAAGGGCTTTAAGCGAATTAGAGAATTAAATCGCATAGAGAAGAACGTGGTACGAATAATTCATAGCAACTTCGGAAAAGAACAACCAACAAATAAAACGAAGTGGTTAAGAAGTCTTTTTAATATCACCCGTTTCGACTTCTTCAAGGATTTCTATTTTAAATAGACAAACGATGTGATCTCAGCATGAAGTGCCATAATAGTATACGTGTATATATGTGATTGCCAGTAAACATGAACTATCACCTGGCCATCATTATATTTGGCATTCCGCCCATCAGGATAGCAGCTTGTGCCTGTTGAGACTGTGCTTCATCACGACGAATTTTTTCCAGTTCTCCTAAGGTGAATGCCTAGAAATGTTCAATATTACTTACATGAATACTTGAACGGCCCGTCCTTACTGATTGCGCGGACCCCAGCACATTCTCTATTTTTTGGAGATTTGCTGGTTAAGCAATTGTGGTACCCTGGAATCCTGAGGTCAGCCTGGCGAAAGTCTGCCCCAGGTCGTCACCACCACAGGTAGTCGCTGCCCTTGTGGATCAGAGGGAGATTTGCCATCATGCGACTAGTTTGATACTAGGACGGTGGTGGATTCTGGTATAGGTTTACTATTAGCTGGGCTTCCTGATGGAAACACCGTAGTCCTTTTCAGGTTGGGAGACGCTACCGGGGAGACGAATCCCACCGCTGTACATCGCAGCCCGACGCCCAGGAACACCACCCAGCAACGATGAGGGCGGTAAACCGTTGACATAATGTTCTATATTAGGAACTGGAATAAAAAATTTGAAATGGAAACCGTGTGCTCCAGACGAACTTTTTGGAAACCAAGTATGAGTTGCAATTTTTCATCGATAGAATAGAGCCTCTTGAGAGAGCCATAAGGAGAACTATCACAATATTATTGACCTGATATTCCGGCGGTAGCATAGGCATGTAACTCGATATGATATGATGTAAACGCTTTGTGGCTTCTTGGTTTTTCACAATTTCCATCTGAAATAGGAACAGTTCGCTGAAAAAACAAGAATTTTAGATGACATTTTCAACATATGCATCCACTTGAACCTCGAAAGAATCGTGGAAACACATGTGTGGAACAAAGCATATAATTGCAGTGAAGAAAATAATGACTCGTACATGAAAGCCACAGAAATCGTTAAACCATCAAATATCTACGAAGGTTTTTACCTGGCTCTGAAGAGCTTGCTCACTTAACGCACTGAGTTGCTGCTGGAAATTTGTCGTTTCCTAAAACAAAACTAGGCCTTTCCATCGAACGACAAATTCTTAACTCAATAAGAGCCTTCATCATTTATGTTGTTAAAATTAGTGGTAACAATGTACACTAATCAGTAAGTAGTAAGTAGTAATCAAGGCTTCAAAACTGCTATTCTGATTACTTTTGGGGTTTACCCATTGCTTCATTTTCTTATCGAGGAGTGGTGTATCAAGTGTAACCGGAACTGACAAACTTTGAACCACTACGAATGGCTTGGTAACCTCTTCTAATTTATTGTCCTTCTTACCGTTTTACCAAATTATTCTCGAATGCCTGATGAAATGCGGGTCTTCACATCAAAGATTAGCGCAAACATGTAGGTGTTATGACAGAAAACAATACGCACACGTGTCTTCTGGCTCTCGCTGGTTATTGGAAACGTATGAAGCAATGCGAAAAATCACCAACCATTTTCACTTTTTCCACTTCTTGCTTGCTCATTTGCAGCTGATTCGCTAACACCGTCATTTCTTTCCGTACCGCTTCCAAATGTTCCCCACAAGAGAACGACATGAGATGTTCTGCAAGCGTGCAAGATGAAGATGAGTAACAGATGACGACGGAAAAACTAATGGCTATAAACGAATTACATGTGCTCGAAAACCAACAAGAAAACAATGACACGGACGTATTATCTAAATGAAAACAAAGCGGCCTACTCAAAACGACCACGAAACATCGATGAAATGAAGAAGGACTTTATTTGTCTCAAAATCTAATGTTTAGTAATTCAATGACTTAAAAAAAAGGCTCAAAGGGAACCCCTTCTCTCGATTCTCGAGTGCGCTAAACTTTACATCGATCTCGTTTGTGCTGAAGGAAGTGCCTCTGAAACTCATTTTACCATAAATCCACACATTCCAAGGTACGAGCCACAACTATACATCCACTATTAAAAAGGAAATATTCCGCCATTACCCTTGCACAATGCAGTGACGGTTAAAAAAAGACGCGCTAAAAATTCAAAACACCGTAATGCAACAGTGCAATTGCACGCGCTCGAATATCATATAATTGACGACGGGGAAAAAAAAACAGCAGCAGTGTTTAAGCTCACATTTACCGGGCTGCTGCAAGTGTTCATCTGTATCCAGTATATCGATCAATTTTTTTGGTCGATCAATAAGAACTGGTGTAAATAGGGGTTGGCGATGACATAACTGAAAAAAGTGCTCAGACAAAGTAGTCCGAAACCGGTTCGCCAGCCACGATGGCAACGGCGTCAACTCAGCCGTCAATCGTCTAACAAACGAGTGCGAAAATCGCTACTGTTATTAAAATCAGGTGTGAGTTTGAGTTAAGGCATTGAAGTGGTTACGACCTCTTACTGAGCATCACATCTCGTCGTTAGTATGACGACGGACGATCGTAGCAACTCTTGCCTCCTCTTTTGTGATGTCCATCGACAATGTGAAGTCGGAGATCCTAGCGAAATTGTCGTCAGATAGTGAGTGGTCCAGTGCACAGAGTGAAAGCTGATCATCAATGCTACTGATCGGTGACGGCGTATTGTAGGCAATACGACGATCATCATAAAACAGTGCTCGTCGTTGACGTAAGCAGTTTGCGATTTAAAAAATTAACGATCGAATAGAAACGGTCTCTTCACGAAATTAAGAGTCGTCCAGTGCAATTTGTTTCATTAATATGTTCTCGAAGTGATTCATTGCATATCCAGCCAAGAGTTCCCGTGCACCAAATGTTTAACTGTGATGATCGACGAGCGAAGAAATGTCGCAGAAACGAACCGATCAATAAGCGACGGGCTTTCACTTTCCTCTTGTTAATGTTAGGAATAAGCAGCAATGATCCAGTAGTAAGCTCGCTAAGGCTGCAGAATATTCGAGCAGTTCAAACTAATGATCTTGTCAAAAGAAGGCTGCACGACTTGTTATGCTGCGAAAGACCGAAGAGTGGATGAGATAAATGCACATACTGAAACAGAAAGGGTGAAAGCACCAGAAGAACGGAGTTACACAAACTCCCACCGAGCACACTTGGCAAACAGAGAATCTCCCTATGGGGAGCGATCCCGATTCTCGTCATTACCAGCTGCGCTTGAGAGCAAAAAAAAATCACTGTCTTACAAAGCGCGACAAACGAGATTGCGTGAGGAATTACGCTCATCCAGGTAGTGTGGATAACATGAGGGAGAAGTGGCGGGACTGTAAAACGAGAAAGTGTCCATGGAACAGCAATAAGTTGGAATATCGAAACAACATGTTATCTCTGTCTGATTGCAGCTTGTACGGCTAATGTGCTCTCGTTCAAAAATCAGAGAGAAATCTCACTTAACAACAACGACAAACGGCGATTTCTTCGCCAGCGTTCGCGTATGTATCGTGGAGGATGACTGACAACACTTCATGTGAGCAAATAAATCAAGCAATTTGCTGTGTCCGCCCTCTGCAAAAAACATCAATGAGGTGAATATTCGACGTAACGAAGCGACCAGCGCGAATTGATTTCGCCACATGAGGGAGGACAGCCGAAGCAAGGCCCGACCGGACTGGGACAATGCCAGTCGGCAGTGCTTCGGTTCATCCGAATCCGAGTTACAGCAATGCACACATCACAACATGATCCTATCACATACAAACATCACCACCTTTCGTTTCTCTTCATAGCCCATAACCCGCGACCAGACGACGCCAAACATTAGGCGGCATTCATCTTACAAGTACCCGTCACTGATCCCCCATAAAAATCGAAAACGTCCTTAGGCGAATTACGCCGCCGGCATCGAGAAGAACAGATGTGCGAACAGATCACACATTCTATTATTTTTGAATCAACTGGCAAGTATCCAAATTTTTGGCATCTCATAAACTTCATGGTGTGCCAAGTGTCTAGTAATAAATAGTCCCATATTGTGCTTGTACACAGCTTTGCATATTTAGTCACCTAAAATCAGTTCTAGGAAGTCAGTCTTATGCTAAGAGACCATAATTGCTCCGCCATAAAATGCAACAAAAAAGTCCTGCTCACTGAAAGACGAGGATGTGTAATCTCAAATCGTTCGTGCTTACTCAGCGTCAACATATCGTTCAGCTTAACTAACGATAAACGTAGAAAAAAGAACAACAAAATTGATAAGAAGACCAATTACAAGTACTTCCATACAAGTAAGATGATCATAACTGCGATCCAGCTCAGATTTCGTGGATTTACAAATAAAAAGACCTCCCGAGATACTCGAATGATTCGCTGCTCGGGACACCATTTCGTTTAACGATGCACAATTTCAAACGCATGTAAGAACAACTTTACTGCTGTAATAACGATGTTATTTTTTGCCGGGAGATTTTTTTCGCTCACATCGGGCAGTAAACGAGAAGGAAATGATACACTTACAAATAACTAGAGAAACATGGCTAAAAAAGCACAGCAGCGGTTCCGGAGAAATCAGCAAGGAAATCACTCGCACGAAGTCATAGAACCACATCGATGAGTAGCACATTCTAATCCCTGCGTCAAGCAACACTTCGACAATGCACATTTCGTTTTTTATGTAAGAGAACATGTGCCACACGAGGCGATCAATTGTGTGAAACACGAGGTCACGGGGGAAAAAAGGAGCGGTCATTCTGATTTATCGGAGCAACACAAACAAAACATAAGAAATTGAAGGGACCACAACACAGTTCGCTCAGCTCCACTTGACATTATATATTCAGGAAAAAACAAGACGCAAAATGACACTAGCAGGCTCCGAATGAAACTTACTATTTCGCGGCCACCCATCATCTGCGCTGAACAAAATACGGATAGCTGCAAAGACACGTCATGCATCTCATTTCGTAAAACCTCCAGTGAAATGCAATTTCTCAAAAGAAACTCATGTAATATTTGACGTCATACTGAAGGATACTTGCACTCCAAGCTCATACACGTCATACACGGGCTCGGAAACCCTTGAACATCACGTCGATAAGATCCATTTTACTTCGAAGGAATTAGAGATATGTAATCCATTTTTACGGTGAAGTTCAATTTTGACACCCAATGGACAAACTACCGATGGCCACAAACAATGATGACCTGCTCTATGAACCCTTGCATTGAATCCAAAACTGAGAAGATACACAATGAAATGAGAGCTCAACAGAAATTCCTCTCGATAAATTCAAAAACGCCGAAAGCTCCAGAGAGCACTCTACGCAATATATTTAAAAAAACCGTCCGACGGCATTTAAACGCTTACAACCACCATCAGCTAGAACACTACAAAACTATATCAAACATCTAAATCAGAAGACAAATGGTAAGAAGGATAAGGGATAAAGCTCTCGGCGTTGATCGATCCCTGAGTGATGCGCCATGACTGAATGCATATCTGGCTCTTAGAATGACTTGTGGTGGCCTATCGATGTATTGAGCCAGTGCTGCTATCCTTGCAGACAAGTCTGCTACCAATTTTCCGACCCCGGATGGATGGAAGGCTTGGCAAACCTTGGGCGTGGGGTCGATCCTATGTATAGTATTTGCAGAGTGTCTCCGACCACTGCAATATACGCGCACTTTGATACCTTTGCTGATGATATCTGATATTAAATGATATCTTTATTTATTTGAGAAGGCTGTTGAAAGCGCAGGTAGTAGAAAGTGGGCGAGGTCTTCAGCGAAACGAAAACAATTAAACATAAATAAGAACTTACTAAAGTGTAGAAGCAAATAAAGATGTTCGGCAGGTGCAAATTATAAAATGCTAGATCGTATAGAGTTCTTCGCACACCACTGTTATAACAGAATCACTATTAACCTGATTCGTATAATAGAAACCACTACAAGAAACGACGAGGACGATTCCCAACAGAAGAAAACAATGTAACGACAAATACTAGATCATTTCCTTGACATCTTGTCTCCTTATTTGAACTTCTCACCGTACACAATGGTCGGAATGTTGCAATATCATAGCGAGCACACTTCACCACAGCGAACTTAATCTAATCTTCTTAGCTATAAGTAAGGCGACTAGTGAAGCTAATCCACATAAGCGGCTCTCACACTCGTGTTGCACGCCCGCAAAACTGACAAATAGTCGAGTTTTAGGAGAACACTTAACGGACGATAAGAAACTGTTTCTAAGCCCCTAAAAAACATCATAAGTGCCGAGTAAGTCATAATACCAACTGATTTAGATATTCTTTAATTCAAATCACAGATGTTTAAGCTCACAGGCAGAACTGTAGCGCGGATTTCCACGTATAGAAACAATAAGGTTATTCAAAGCAAGTGATTATCAGAATAAACAGAGCAGTTTCCAAACCATCACGACTAACTACACGAATAATGTCAAAACCAATATTTCATAGGGTGGGGTTTGCATTACGACACGCTGCCTTCCTCGGCAATATTCCTAAGTAAACCCACTCCTAATCTATATCTAGGACATACTAACAATACTAACATACTAAAGCAACGACAAGATTTGAACCTCCACCTCAAAACACCCGGAACAATTAGATTTCTTAACGGATTAATTGGCTCTGAAGACACTTCTATAAAGACTTTGTGTAAGCTGAGTAATCCAAAAAAGAAATTAGAATTCACACGTCTTCGGGTAGAAGATAAAACGATAACGTCTTCAAAGGTGTTTAGGATAGCTGTTTATTGTTTTAGAAGACTTTGCCTTAGAACTATTTACCCGATTAGTTATGTTTGGAACAATAATAGGGGGTCGGCGAAAGGTCAGATGGATACGACGAGTGAAGCAGGCTTCGTATCGCAATTCATGTCCTTCTTTCTACCGCGCTAGTTGTGCAGCGTGCAGCAGATCCCTATCCTTCATAAAGATTGCGAATTTTCCGTTGGACAAAGCTAAATGTGTATACTACGACTTTTGAGGGAATTCACCTATTTCGTGATAGCATTTACCCGTTATAATTGTTATGTAGACTCAAAATGTTATACTAAATGACTAAATCTTTCGAAAGCAAAGATTGTGAAAAACAAGTTTCTGTTGCAAATTATACCCTAGAAAACGCAAAAAGCATACCAGTTTCATCTCAATCGACCACTGACTGACCCACACGGTAGTTTTGGACATTTTTGACAATCTTTAAGACTTAATAAAATGAAAACTCATAGAATCCCCTACTCGCGCCAAAAGTAAATGTAGATGTCCTCGAATATTGTCTTTTATATTTCTTTAAAAATATCAAATTTTCGAGGACACGTAACAAAAAATGCGACAGCGAACAACATCAACCTCGCATTCGATGACATCCAAGTTTTCCGCTGAACAATATCTTCCCTATTCAGTACCAATGGCGGTTGGATACAGCGTCATCGATAAAAATTTGAAAAGGGAAAGAAATGCTCTACGGACTCCAGAAGTTCAGATGGGCATCGTGCTACAGTGATAAAATTTGTAGCTGGGCGACAAAGATCCGAAGACTGTAAGGGTGCTTATTCTAAAAAGTTTAATATTAGCTGAGATATGGTTGATTAAAGATGAAAGACGAAATGAAAGTCAAGCACGCGGAACTTATATGTAACTCGGTTCAACAGAAATTGATAATTCAAATGCTCGAGCAACGGGATACTAAAGACGGAGTTGATGAAATGATACGGCAAGGTAAAAAAGCAAAACTTCAGTCCATTTGAAAGATGTAGTCTTCCTGGTTCACAAAAACTAAGGAACTTTAAATGCAAACAAAATTACACGTTTATCAGAAGGACTACGGCGTTAAAATTCGCGAGGTAATGAGATAATCAGAATATTCAGTGGGAGCTATCAAAAGCGACGAACGTAGGGCTTATTTGGGCTAAAGACAAAAGAAGGGGTAAAATATTACGAACCTAAAACTAATGAAGGAGAAGATGACAACTGTTGCAAGAAGTTCAGCTACTACATGTTAAACTACAGGTGCTATAACACTACTACCAATGCCTCGTATTGCTACAGGATCGGAAAACTAGTATATGCGATCAACTCCCTTCCTCCAATTCACAAAATGGCAAATGCATGTGATGAAGATCAAAGTAGACATTAGCACGGCAATCCCAAGACTGCAGGAAGAATCAGTTCGACTAACACCCAACGACATGCAGAGGATCAAAAGCACTCCAGCAAGTACCGAACCCATACACAAATTCGAAAACCTTTGTGGATGATTACTACGAGAAAACGAATCGAATGCACGAAATGCTGGGATCCCCATGATATGTACTGTGGGATCGTGTGAAAGGAAAACTACAAAATGGGAAAAATCGATGAAGTTCTCGTTGTTAATATCGTATGTTGTCAACACTAAAGAAATTCACAACGATACGAATCATACATGACTCACATTCTCTCCCGTCTATTCTACCTGGTTTTTTTTTGAAGGACTTTGTGAATTCAGTAGATCTTCTTAACAAGTCTAACTACAAGGCGTTCTACGCGTCGTCTAAAGGAAAGTATTTCATTCATCTAGTAATTTGAAGCAACTATCTTGCACACGAGTTTATCCATCCGATTGGGTTCCGCAAGCGAGAGATTGTTACTTATGAGAAATTACTCGTCATCGATGAAAAATCGCTAAGGAAACTCGTAATCTGGTTCCACTATGGATCGTCAGTCGATGTCATATTGTTGAAAGTACTGGAAAAAAACAAAACGTGCAAAAAATACGCAATCATCAATATATCTTCATATGTTTCCACAAAGGGAATCTTTGAAAACATTATACACTCTAAACTATTATGGTGACAACGTCTCAGTGATGATATGCAAGCTGCACTTAAACACACTTATTTTTGCACCATTTAGCTTCTTCTCTAATGTTCATTATTGTTTCACCGCAGGGTACTTAAGTGGAATACAAGCACGATGGTAATCAGAAATTTCTTCAACACGACTGATCTAGCCGGCACAAATCGGCACTGAACCTGTACTCGAAATCACAATGTCTAAGTTTTTTATTTGCCATTATTTTTTTAATGGGAAGGTACCACGTGAAATACAACCAGGATGATGCTGAAGTATTTGCGAAATTCGGAACCACAGGATAGCTTCGAACCAGAGATTACTCTTTCCGGGGGGCTTATGTGTAACCCACTGCACCACCGAGGTCCTTGCTTTGTCATCCTCTCAGCCTCTCGCGGATGGTCCTGTGGATAAACGTGAGCACACGGAAAACGTAATCGAGAGTTCGAAGCTGTCCTGGGTTCTGAGTTTCGCAAACATCTCGACATCACTGTAGTTGCATTTATTCTGAAGCTTACAATGTGTTCCCTTTTTTTATTTTCCGCCTATTACAATTCTCGTTGTGGCTGTATTTCGCATAATACCCCTGCCGTGAAAATTGCAGTAGGTAGAAAATAAAAAGTAAAAAAACATTGTGATTTCAACTACAGCGACAGATTAACTGGGTTCAATGCCGATGTGGGCTCTCCAGATCAATCCCGTTCACGGGTGATTGCTGGTGGCATTGATCGACACGACTAGCTGAGAGAACGAAGGACCCGCACGGTGTGGTGGTGGACGCGTTAGCCTCCGAAAAGGGTAACAGCGTGTTCGATCCCCACCGCAAACACCTGCGGTCCGGAGTTTTGTAAATATCTAAAGCTTACAGCTTTTACAATTTACTCCTTTAGACGTATAACTCTAGCAACTGCAACCTTTACAACGTTCACATTTTCAAATACATCTACTACTAGCTACAACCCTTGCATAGCATGTCTCGTGAACTGGAACAATTCAAGCAAAATTTTTTCTTGCGTAGGTTGTATGTTGTATTGCAACTCATTTGCCTTTGTAATCTTTCACTAATTTACTTTCTGCACATTGTCGCAACAGATCTTACTTGTGCCCATCAAAATCGTATAAATATCGAAGCAGAAGGAACTTCGTGTTTACCAGTACGTTCGTCTGATTGTAACAAACACAACCTATAAGTTTGGAATCACTTCAAAATAAGAGAAAGAAAAGCCTGAAGGTTTTAAACACTAAACGGAATGAAAGTTTTCCCAGTGTTGCTATCTTAAAGTACACCACCATAATGCAAGACTGATGAGGAAGAGATGACTGAACCAAACAAACTGCTAAATCTCAGCAATAGCCTCCCGTAAAAAAAATGTGTAAAAAAAAGTAGCCGAATGATGGTACAACTTTCGAAAGATTCCTCATATTTTAAAGAATTTTTAGGAAACATTAATGGATTACATGTATAGGAAAGGATGTGTTCAGTAGAGCGTAGCTAGTCCTGAGACAGTAACAGCTTCTCGATGTTAAAATTAGAGGTAGAAGTGAGCATTTTCATTACTGTGAACAATCTTGCAAGAGTTCCCAGGATCGACTTTCTATTAACCTCGGCATTGGAATATGAATGCGTCGTTTTCCTTGTTCAGCAATCGCGAGGTTAGTTAAACGGCATACATTTACTTCCATAGAAAAACACAACACAATACAATAGTAGCTGACGTTTCAGCAGTAGTCGCCTTCTTCAGAGCCTGGAAGGGTATACTGATATACAATTTACTAGGCCAAACGATTGGAACCAACGAAACAATTGGAATTGGAAGTCACGTAAAAAAGCGGTGTTTTTTCGAGAAGCTGTCGATCATGTAATTACCATAGAGGTTTTTCGTCTTTGTTGTAAAGTGTTATTGAAGCGTTTGGCCTAGTAAATTGTATGTCAGTATACTCTTCCAGGCTCTGAAGAAGGCGATACTGCCGAAACGTCAGCTACTGTTGTATTGCATTGTGTTTTTCTATGGAAGTAAATGTATGCTGTTTAACAACCTCGCGATTGCTGAACAAGAAAACGACGCAATCTTGCAAAAAGCCCTATCGAATCAATCTCCTCAAATACAAGTTGAGTATTCATGAAGAATACTGGGTTCGGTTCGTATTCAAAATAATATTGGAAGAAACAATCTGTCAACTAAATATTATAAAGGGCTATCTTAAAGCCATAAATTCAAATCAGTTTGAAGTAATAAATCACTGGAAATCCCTGACTCCCTCAGCAAGATATTTCCGAAACACTAGATAAATGAAATGAGTACTTCCCAACACACTAAAGAAAGTGTAAAACCATCTAGAAAATCCATTCCATATCCCACAAAGCGCGGAATGTTCCTAAACGGTTATACACAGAGTATCACCAAGAGAAAACGGATTCAACAAGCCTTGCGAAATAATATTTGCAACAAGATATAATCAAGCAACAACTGAAATCTATTTGGCTTCGGAAGCAAAAAATAAATAACTCATTCGGCAACGAGTGAGTGAAGGCAACTTAACTCGACAATAAATACATGCAGAAACTATAAACCTTTTCCATTTCTAACATTTATGCGAAGACCAGACCTCTAAAAGGGTCACACGTAAGAAAATAATGGCTACATTCAATTTCAAACCAAAATATCTTCAGTAATAGTGAGTAATACTAATTGCAACAAAAATTTAAAAATATATATATATATATATATATATATATATATATATATATATACATCTTTGTCTACAAAACAGAAAATTCCTCATTTTGTCATAAGAGATTCTGATTCTCTGGACCCCACAACACTTTCTTCACCGTTATTATGTTAACGCCCATTATGTCGAACGTTAAACGAAATGAACAAGCGGGATTTCATTTTTGCATGACACAATTACTTTTCCAATGGCCCATTTATGTTAGCAGCTACTTTTCTTTGGGTGGAAGTTTTAAAAACCTAAATTCTGTTATCGTTTTTCTCAAACTCTAAATTTTAAACATCCATTATGTATAACTTTTTTTCTACTGCCAATTATTTTTTTCAAGGAAGGGTATTTTGTGAAATTCAACTAACCACAATGATGCTGAGATATTTGCAAAACCTGAACCCTAGGCCAGATTCGAACTCGCGGTTACCCTTTCCGGGGGCTTACGTGTTTAAGAATTCAAAGTGGAAACATCACCATGTGTAAGAATTAGATATGCGATTAATTCGACAAAGCAAAGTACCCTCTGCAAATTTGTAAAGTTTGAGGTGAAACATGCTTGTGAGTGAGAAATTAAAGTCAACTGTCGAAAAACCAGCTTCGCTTGCAAAAGGTTCACCATCCCCTGGACAGACAATCCCTGTGTTGCTCATATAGAACAATGAACGAACATCACCCAGATCAGAACATTGCTACGCGATAAAGCGCTATATCACGTATGATAAAAGGCATCGGTCTTTTCGATTCATTTTTTGGATTTCTGAACTCTATCAAAAAATTCTTCAAGGGTTTAGCACAATGATGCTCTTAAACAGGTGCATCATACAGCATACAAAAAGGTACAAACAATATCAAACACCTAGCTTCTTGCTTTTATATGCAGACATAGTCGTGGACCTGTTTCGCCAATGTATTTGTCACCAATATCTTTTAAATCGGGATATAATGTATCCACCAAACTTATGAAATACCCGTCTCTACTATTAGGATAAAACAAGTGTTAGGGCGTTTTCAGATCTTTATCATATGCAGCCATCACCCTTTGTGTATCGACGGGATCTTCCCAGGCAAGTGCTGTGCCACTTCCCCAACTCTAGTGGGATGGAAGGCTTGTCTGGCCCAGAGCAGGGTTGAACTAGAATCTTAGGCGCATTATTGAATGGTATCCGTTGTAGTGCGCTACTTGCGACCGTCATATGTACTGGTAATTCCCCTCGAGTATTTTGAAGTGTGCTGAAATTATACCATAAACTGTAAAATGTTTGCAATTACGAATGCAGCTGATGGATTTTAGTTACAAATACGTCCGTCCGTCATACCTGTGGTTGTTAAGAAGAAGGTTGCTTGCATACTCTTTGAATCCAATCTATAGTTCTTGCTACCCATCTGTGCTGTTTCTTTTTCTCATTACACGACGGCACCATCTATGTTTTTCAATGTGTGGTCTCCTGAATTGCGAACATGGAACAGCCTTCAATGATTTAAACTGCATATTCCGGAAAAATGGAGTACGCATGCACCAGTGAGCAACAGCGAATTTCCAACGTAGCTGAAGTACTAACTCACGCACCTGCTGCATTACGAAGTGTTCGGAGGGCTGTTAAACCGAAAGGTGAATGTCGAGACAGCAGACAGCTGCACTAACACAATATACGGTACAGTTGGTACAACGGTACAAGTGTTAAATTACAAATTGTCTTCTTAAAACGTATAGAACGGAAGAATGAAGTCAGTGAACGAAACAGATGAAAGATCAGTAAAACGAATGAAAAAGTGAAAAAAAAATACAATGGAAGAACGTGAACAAGACTGATGTGAACCACATATATTGAACCATTCGTAACAGCGCATTTTCTCCAACACTGTTGATAGTTTTTCGGCAAGAGGAGCATATGAGGAGTTTGAAAGTGGCAAAATTGTGATATTCTTCGTGTTTTCTGGTAAAGCAGGGCCCACTGCGCAGCGATAATAAGCAACGTCGAAGAATGGAATTTACTGGCTCCAGATCGAGTTAGACTATAATTAACGAGACGTTCAAGTGAAAGGAAAGAGTTATAGATAAAGATGACCATCACTCTTCGTTCGGCATTACTATGAGTCCAGAGTGAATCAAGATGTGAAAACATCTCAAATGCTCTTCTAACAAATTGGTACCAATCCTGTCTTATTGATAACTGCTGATGATTTCTCGATGAACTTAGAGCATAGTTAACTCAAGAAATTTATAGAGATTCTAACCTCCTACACTGAGGGCAGAAAAAGTTCTCTAGAATAGCATTTTAACACTTACAGCCCGATGTTAATAAATTTACACTCATGTAGTGCAGAAATAATGGTCATTTCCAATTTGAAACCAACATGATAGTGCATTTCATTGAACAAAACATAAACGTATAGAACCTACATACCCTTATTAACATAAAGAAACTTTCTCTATTCCATAATGACAAAACTCCATTTACCGAACCACCATGAAAAAGACTTTCTCAACCTTTCTTAATTTTCTTCTCAATGGCGGAATTTATTAACTAAAATTAAACGGCCGGCCTGGTTCCCACCCTGAGAAGGAGTCCAGCGTTTCCCACAGGCAGCCAGGATAGGAGCAAAGAAAGACCAGGATCTACCACTGTCCTGGTATCAAACTAGTCACATGGTGGCAAATCCCGCTCTGATCCATACGGGCTGTTACTGCCTGTGGTGGTGACGACCTAGGGCAGAATTTGGCCAAGCTGACCTCGAGACTCCAGTGAAACACAATGGCTAAAGCAGCAGAACTCCGAAAAACGGAGAATATGCTGGTGCCCGCACAACCAATGAGGACGGACCCTCCAAGTATCCATGTAAATATGCTAATTTCATTATTGCACCATAAGGGACTTCTGAATACATGGATCATGATAAAGGATGATTTCATAATGATGGAATAGAAAAAATGTTGCACATTGTTGGCAATACTCTTCAAATTTCAACAATTTTTATCCCAATTAATGAATTCACTATGAGATGAGACATACTGGTTTAAACTTGAACGTACCCATTTCTTCGTACCAAGGTACTTCGTACGTAACTCCATGGAAGGTCACGTTGTCGCGAATGTGTCCAATTCTATAATCTCATTGGCGGAGTAGTTACAGAACATTGGGAACAAGTTTCTACGGCGCCTTATTAGTATGGACACCATGTACCCTCCTATAACGTCCCAAACATTTCAATAACGAGAAAGTTATAACTATATGATTTTTTAGACCAAGAGATTACTAGTTGCAGTCCAGATCTGACATACCTGCTTGTACGCAGTTTGTAGGAATTTCATGTCAAAATATGACTTAGACGGGCACAACTTTATGTTAGCGCTTCTTTTCTAATTTTGAACTTTACAAAATCATCACAATGCAAAATGCATCACACATCGTAATGCATGACGATGGTACCTGTTCTAACAAAAATGAGCCGTTGCAGCAAATCTCAACCATTTCTTCGTGGTGTTCCTTTCTCAGGTGTAGAAATAGCGTTAAACGCATACCTACTTGTCATTGGTGATATTAGTCCATAATAAACATGATAACGGATAAAAGCACAAAGGATAAAGCTCTTGGCGTTGGTCTTTCCCTAAGGGATGCGCCACGTTTTCGTCTTCATTGAGCATCTTTGGAGGTGATTGATTGGATGTCTGGCCTTTACAATGACTCGCGATGACCTACCGATGTATCGGGCAAGTGCTGCTATTCTCTCAGATCAGTCTGGCACCAATTTGTCGACCCCGGAGGTATGAAAGGCTTGGTGGGCCCTGGGCGTGGGTAATGATCCCATGTGTATTGCTGAGCGACTCCGACCACTGCGCCACATGCACCACAATGGTAAAAGATAGGCAACTCAAAACAGTGCACAACAACGTCCCTGTAGAAACAATACTGAAGAGCAAACAACGTTGAAGACTAAGTTTCGTGCTCAGAACTTTGTTTTGCCTTACTGCAGCTACGTTCAAACTCATTGTTATGTCGAACAGTCGAAAAAAATCTTCAAGATGTTGGGCATTAAGAAACCACAGTATCACTCTACAGACTGATTGAACTCAAAACATACTTCATCTCCAAGAACTCAACTCCCCGACGAAGAGTGCTTGCCAACTTTGTCGTCAATCCCTGACAAAGCTCATAATAAACACTTATAAGCGTAACTGACAACAGTAATAGACAATGACAAAGAGCGAAAGAGTTTCATAACGAAGAAATATCTCAGCGAAAGCAACCATCTGCATTGATGTTCGAATGAGTTCAAATGTTTATTTAAACAAAGACATAACATCACCTGCAATTTAATTCTTATCACAACAGCAACGATGCGAATCACCGAGGAATCCAACTGATCAATAAGAACTGGTCTATACACACCATAGAACTGAGTCAATTACATGATGAGCAAAGAGTAGTCATCGAAACTCGACAAAGTGTGACAAACTGAACAAGACAGAAACGAAATCTTGAGAACTAACAATGGATAGGTTTTCAAACTATTCTAAAAAAAACCTCCAAAACTAAAAGAGTTTGAACTCATTCAACGTTAACAATTCCCAAAGCATAACCAGGACATGAATTCCAGAAAATGACGATTCGTTTTATCTCCAATAAAAACGGTTTGATTACGAAAACCACGTTGGCCCTAGATCAAGAATAGAGATCAGGATACTTCCCCATGAAACCAATTCTTAGACACACACTATGAGCTGGTCTTCAGTAGACCTCGCCTAGATCCTTTCCGTTCTAAAAAACAATTGACACAATCGCACCATACATATTGACTTTAATACATTATTTTCTTTGTTGCATGCTTCGTTGCAGCATTTCTTTCGCTATTCTCCTTGCCTTCAATCTCCTCGATAAGAAATGGGTACAGATCTAATCCAAAAAATCCTAATATAGTTTACAACTGATGAAGTACTAATTTTCGGAAAAGCATGCTCGCCCCAGCAAAAACTCTGCTGCTGTTGAGAACGGCACATGTAGGTTATGATTTCTTAGGAAGAGATGGAGAGCACAACATGCACGTCCACTTCAGGAAGAATCGCGCGCGACTACGTGGCGTCGCGAATGCTTAAGCCGGTGACGTGGTAACGAAAGGAATGATTGTACAGACAAATAGCAGAAAAGAAGAACCACCCGTAAAATTGATTGTTCTTCGGCATTTTTTCATCACTTCGTAAAACTACCAAAGCAACATCCACAAAGTTACAAGAGCCAAAGCTTCATATTGCAATGGAAAACGAAGCTCGAATTATGCAACTCGTTGGTAGCGAGGAGTAATGGAGTTAACAAAACGAGCGGCAAAAACGAATCACGGTCTCTCTGAAAAAAAGAGCGATAAAACACGTTCAACAATATTCTTGCAACATTTCAATGATTTGTTGCGGTACGAAACCCTACATTGGGAGGAGAAAATGCCCTCAGATAACGTGTCATTTCGGACCACCCATTTATCGAGCATTTTTATTCACGAGAACCCCTCTGGTGTCAACCTAATACAATGAATAAACTTCCATTCTAAACATAGGTGTTGAATTTTTTCTTCATCCCATTGCTAGAAATAGCACATTACTATAACATGCCGAGATCGATGGAGATTGGACCTCTTTAAATTGCTAGTTAAGTCACAAGTTGACAATATCAACCACATAGATATTTGCTACAAACTAACCTCGCATACGGTATATACGAAAACGAATACCACGCCATAGCTATGTACTGCCCACCTATACAAACCAGTGCCAATGGAGCATTCTTGAGGATGAGCGCTAAAAATAGCTGATGAAGTGAACCAAAGATGAAACGAATGCAAATAGATGGATCAAAAATACTTTCTTTTGGGGGGAAAAATTTCGACTAGTAGAACATGTGCTAGTAAAACACACGACTTCACATTGAATAAATACCGTGAAAAGTAGAATACTTCAAAATGGCCCAAAACACACAACAATAATTGCTAATTTTGCCATGACCTTTTTCTGGATAGTACGTTCTAACAATGGAACGCGACTTTTTGACCAGCTACGTGATTTTCGATAATTTTCCTAGTTTTTAAATAGTACATATAGCTTGATGTCAAATAATATTATAACATGACTTGGCAGGAAATGTTGGAAACTTTTACTTGCTAAGGTGCATGAACCGCTATCACATAATGTGCAGATCTTAGCAATTCCTTCATTCGGATCGTCATCTTGGATCGGGCTTCGCGTTTGTGTATTAGTTGCGTTGTTTTCAATTATAAATTAAAACCGTTCTCTAACGATTCCAAAAAATAGCGGTCTTTCACCTTGAACTCAATAGAAGCACACATTAGATACTTGGCCCAGCAACTTCACGAGTTATGGCCCCCATAATTTTATCCATTTCCCTCCCTCGCGATCGTCTCCCTCGAGCATCGCAGCATCTACAAGTATTATCCTATGATCCAAAATCATATACAGTTATGAATACATCTGAATGACGTTATTTGAAAGCACGTCTGCCCACCTTGTCGATGCTCGTCTTAAAACACATTTGTATACCCTTGGTATTTAATTTATAATAAAAACACTAGAAAGGAAGTATGGAGCGAAATCAATGACAACCGACTGTATTCTTAGCACAACAATTTACGCGACCGTGCAGGTTTTCCTACATGGTACCCGTGCGTCTACACTGTTCTTTTTTGTACGAAAACTAAACTGAAAGCAGTAAAAAATACACCACGAAGTTCGAGTAAAAATATCTCACTAGCAGAAGTAGCATCAAGAACGGAACTAATGACAAAACGTGGTCCTACTACGTAGACGTATACCATCATAATCGAATGTAGTTTTGGTACTGACTCATCACATCTATGTGGCATTCCTGAGAACCGAATTATTTGTAAGAAATGACTCATGCTTGTCAAGCAGATTATCATACTAGAAAATAATTATGTACAGATAATTCACCTCCTGGTTTTCATATCAGATCACCTTCGTAAACTATATCACGAGCAATCACCAAAGTCACTGTTAAATTTCAAACTTTACTGTTAATGAGGATAAAGGCATCCAAGGACAGAATTATGCACGAATGGACAGTATTGATGACACTATTGTTAATAAAGTCTGTAGAAAGACTAATGAATTATGAAGGCACCCTTATAGTAACATCTAGCTTTTTGCACATCATCATAGGTGAAAACTTTTGAAAAGAAAAAACCCACATAACTAACCAGTAACTTCACGAAAAAACAGAGCAGAGCTTGCAAAGAAAGTTTTGTTCAAAAACTCAAGAAGGATCGACTATCATGTGAAATCGAACTACCATGATCATGAAATAAAAAGGTGCCTGGAAAACGGTGAGAGCATAACATGTTTTAATAGTGATGTAACAGTAGCGTGTACTTGGATGTTTAGTACCATACAATAAGACATTAAATTAACATCAGGGTATTTTGCTTCATTGTACCAGTTATCTTCAAACCAACCGCAATGATTACGGAATTGATGAACTGGGGATGAATCAATGAAGCCAACGGTTTACAGCATCATCGTGGCTGGGAGATGTTCCTGGGTATCGAGCTGCGATATACAGCGGGGGGATTCATCATCCCAGCAGCGTCTCCCAAGCTGAGGAGTCCGATGTTTCCATTAGGAAACCTAGCTAAGATTAAACCAATACCAAGATCGACCACCGCGCTAATATCAAACTAGTCGCATGGTGGCAAATCTACATGTGATCCATAACGGCGACTGCCTGTGGTGACGACTTGGGGCAGACTATGGTCAGGCTGTCCTCGGGACTCCAGCGAACCACAATAGCTAAACCAGCAAATCTCTAGAGAATGGAAATTATGCTGAGGCCCGCACGACTAGTGAATAGAGGCCATCCGAGTATCCATGCAAGTATTTTCAAACCAACCATAACAATTTCGCAATTGATTGTTCTAGCAATGACTTGCTCCTAATTCTTTAACATTGTGTAATTGTAGTGAAGTTGTATTGTATGTAGGACTAATCACTTTAGAAAGTTACACTGTACATAGTACGGTGCTATAGCAATAAAATGGTTTAGGGGAAACATCGTATTTCGCTAGGTTGCTGGCAAAATAACTGCAAAATTACATTGTTCCACTAACAATACCGTAAATTAAGCAGAAAGTGGAATAGAAATAATGATACTAACACAGAAATATTGAGCCGAATCAGCATTTCATCATATTCGTAATGAAATGAGTCACCACTGACTCATATGTGACGAGAAGCACTTTTTGTTTTTCAGCTATGAACAAATAAATCCTATTTATTAGTTAACTTTTTTGTCAAACTTTTCCAAACGAAATGAAAACCTTTAGGGACTAAAGATGATTGTTCTCTTATTCTGCAAAAATGAAATCCGATTATACTGCGACTACAATGACAATTTCTTACGAAAAAATATAATTATCTTCCTAATGCTCTGCCTACCAAGCACCAATTCGAAAACAAATTCGCCCAAAAAACGGGAAAAAAAAAGCATATAATAGAAATGAGATGACTCTAAAAATAATGATGTTTTCCACTTATACGTCAAGTCATATAAACCATTTCCCAAAATCTCGAGGCAAATTTTCCAGGTGACTATTGCTTTGCGACAACGGTTTTACCACTCATAATGATGAGATTTTATTGTAGAACACGAACTGCCAAAAGCAGAGCAGGTTTACACAGTACGAGTGGTGGTGAAGATCTCCATTTCTTTCAGAAACCAAACAAGGTGGAACAATTGAAGCAACGACAGCAAACGAGCAAACCAATCTTTGAGGCTAATGTTGAAAATAGGCGTGATAATGTGCTGGGATCCACACAAACTGTAAAGGCCGGTCGTGTGTCTAAGCAATGAAGTATTTCACTAACCTGCAATAATCGCCAAGGCTATAAACCCCACGTAGAGCAAAGACGCCAACCATCGAGTTTTATCAAACATTTTTCTGCATTGTTCAACAGGTCCCATAAGAAAACATGTGCTAGCCATTGACAGAATTGCACCAATTGATGACATTATGCAGAAACCGTTGATCTTCGTTAACAGCAGCAGATATCCAGCCTGGAAACACGATTATTTCACGTGACGAATGCAAGTTTTCATCAATAAAAATAGAACTAAAGAGTGTTTCATCTCTGATAAAACAACAGGCCAGTTTAAGGCGACTAGGAGAATCGGAATACTTCCATTGCTAAATCAATACACGGAAAAACGCTAATATGTAGCATTATCCAAATAAATTCAAGATTAATCATCAAGAATTTCAAGGTGAGCAAAACGAAGGACAAAGTTGGAGGGCCTATAACGTCATTTTGTAAGATAGACTCGACTAGATAACAAAGGTTGAACCTAAATGCGCAAAACTGCCTTCAGTACTACATCTTAAAAGCTCTAGCACCGTCTCCCAAAAACACATCCTAGTTCACAAATCCCGTCCATTTTAGTATTACTTATCATTCCACCTCAATTCTACAAGGTTTGACCCGAATTTCAAACGAAAAACGTGAAGCAAACTTTGGTGCTGGTACATTGTGCTTCCATCTAAGAGCTAATGGGAATAAGAAGATGTACAATAAACTTCAAGAGTGGGAAATAAGCATGCAGAAACAAAGATATCGTATAACATGTTTTCCATTACCTTTTGTGAGAATAAGACTGACCCAAATGCTTACATTAATGAAAATAACCAATAGCATACTTAACTTTGAAAGCAATATTTCAGCGAAGTTTTGCTATTAATATTCACAATGTACAGGTCTTGTAAAGTGGAAATTACATCTCATTAGCGTTAAACTCACACAAATGGAGCTGATTACTGACAGCAACAAACACCCGACAAAGCACTGCAATCGAGTTTCCCATGTCAGCGAAGACGATGATGGTACGGACGTCTGTAATGAAGAATCAACAATCATTTATTTACGAAGATTTCATATGTAACATATAAAAGTGTAGCGAGTTCACTGTGTGTGTGTGTGTGTGTGTGTGTGTGTGTGTGTGTGTGCTGTGTGTGTGTGTGTGTGTGTGTGTGTGTGTGTGTGTGTGTGTGTGTGTGTGTGTGTGTGTGTGTGTGTGTGTGTGTGTGTGTGTGTGTGTGTGTCTGTGTGTGTGTGTGTGTTCATAGGGAGTGTTCATGTGTAACTGGGTGTCACTTGGTCACGGCTTCAAGGTACGAAATTTGCCCTCTTATTTTAGTTCTCACATCCATATAACCCTTCTTCCATACTGGGTAAATCCTCGCATTTCTTTCGTCCGGATCGTTGTCTTGAATCTGCCATGCAGATGGTCTTCAGATTTTACTGCGGCTTCGGATGCTACATAAAGTTTCTGTTTCCTTCATGAATGTAGCATTTAACCTCCTTGAAATTATGTGATTGCTGCTGTAGTTTCTATGTTCCCAGCAAAGAGAGCAATGACCTTTGAGAAGAAAAGTGAGCTCTTTCTCAAAGAAAAAAAACCTATATGCAGAGCTTGGAGATCTGGTTCTTTAGTTGGCTCAAATGGGGTCAAACCAGTGACTATGCCATATTGCACGGAAACTCTAAGCATTGCACTACCAGCCCCACTGAGTAGGCAGCAAGAGCACTCTTTTGTGACAACCTATAGTTTAACTAGAACGCAATTCCATTCTACTACATAACCACTTCATTTATCCAACTATGACGTATGCCCACTATGTGGGTGAATTCTGGACTTTCTGTGAGGACCTTCACGAGGGCAAAGCGAAGAAATGTGTAAAGCAATTTTTGGAGTGTTCCGTCGAAGACCTTGTTCTATAGCGAGTGCTGAGCGACAGGGAAGAAATACGAATCGAAAAGAACAAATGGAGAAAATACACCAAATGGGAGAGAAATCCCTTACCAAGCCTAGAAATTATACGGCGAGTAGTGTCCGTAGGTTCAGGAGCGTTCTCACGAAGGACAGCGCTGATGTAGTTGTGATACTCTCTTCCAATAACATCTGTGAACTTTTGAAGTTCAGATGCAAAACACCTAAATGCCCGCATAGTATGCGATATTCCTTCAGAAGGACTTCCACTTGGGAATGAAGCACTGGGACACGAACGGTGAGTCGTCTTGTTTTTGCCGAATGAATGAAATCATGAAAAAGCGTCGAGGCAATATTCTGAAGATCCACGTTGTTCCTGTAGCCCTGGATGGCCATGTGAGTGAGCGAACTCATAAATTAACTTGACAATTATCCAAGTGTGATGTTAAGGATGAATCGTGCCTTGTTTTCACGTTTCGCGATCCTTCGCCGTGTTTTTGGACAGCAACCCAAGCGTCAAGGGTCTGGAGGTCACCATGATGTTGTGAATCCTGGTCCACCAGTTACATTGGATTATATGCCTGTGCCGTTTCAACCATACAAGAAAGTCTACGATGAGCTGCAAGCGAAATTCAGTTAACTTAAGAGTTTAGTAACAGCACTTACTGTAATATCTTGGGTGTTACTGTAGTGGCCATTGATGGCTCCAGGACGCGAACCTTCAACGCTTGTATTATGCACAGCTTCGAACATCTGGATACTATCTATCAAAATCCAACGTTTACTTTTGTTTAATTAATGAAAGCAAAAGAGTGGTGGCCAAAGTGAACCAAAAAATGAAATGAATGGATGACAAGAAAACATAGAAACGAAGCATACATAGGAAGGAAACCAACAAAGCACTCGAGCGGGCTCCAGGGCACGAAGTATGAGTCAGCCGCCAGGGATTGGCGCACTTCGTGGGTGCGGCCGTCATTTCGATCTCTCCTGTGTGGGTTCTCGTCATTTAAGTCGTAGTTTATGTCGGTCTCCTGAGAGTTCGGCAGTCGAGGGAGTTCGTCTTCGGTGACACCGTTCGTTCCGTAGATGCCCAGCCTAGTCGCTCTGTCCTCAGAGCGGAATACAAGCATGTGGTTTAGTTGTGGACGATCACTACTAGCCGCTGAAAACAGCCATTACTAAGTTATTCACGGAATCGCAACACGTCGATGTCGGCGATTCCGAAGAAGAATTCTCTTCCAACGAACGCTTACATCTGCAGCTTGATGTATGGCGTCGATGAAGATACTTATAGGATACATTTGTAGATCACGGCCATGCTATATACATATATATATTTACATACATTTGTGTGTGTGTAGTCGTCATACATACCTGTCTAAAATATATATATATATATATATATGTACATATATATATATGTACATGTATATATATATATATATATATATATGTATGCACATATATACGTGCGTATATGTGTTCGCTTGTGTTTCTGTGTAAGATACAAATATACGTATGTGAACATATACCTGCTTTGTCATATACATACACATGCCCATATATGTACATGTACATATATATATATATATATATATATATATATATATATATACGTATATACGTATATATACATGTGTACACATATGTATATACATGTATAATTACGCATATACCTATACGTGATATATAAACATGACATATATATATATATATGTGCAATATATGTATATGTACATATGCATATTTACATGGGCACGTATGGCGCAGTGGTCGGAGGCGCCGTGCAACACACATGAGATTGGTCACCGCGCCCCAGGCTAATCCATCCCTCCAGGCTCGCCAAATTGGTGTCAGACTCGTCCGGATACCGGCTCGATACATAGGTAGGCCACCGCGAGTCATTATAAAGGCCAGATGTGCATCCATTCACGTCCAGCGGTGCCTAATGAAGTCGAATGCATGGCGCATCCCTCAAGGATTGATTAACGCCGAGAGCTTTATCCCTTTTTTTTATATGTATGCGTCTACTTATGCAGCTTGAGAACCCATTGGTTTACAGGGGGTATAGGAACTGTGCTGCAGAACGTGCACGTTTTTTTTTGTTACTGTTCTTCGGGTTCTTAAGTGTAACTTATTCAGTGCCCGTATATTTTGTCTGTGTTTCAAATCTGTTGCTTAAAAATCTTCTTCATCTGTAGGGGCCATGCCACCTAAACAACAGCCATCCAAAAAAGCGGAGCAGAAACGCAAGGAAAAAGTAATCGAGGACAAGACGTTTGGTTTAAAGAACAAGAAAGGAGCACAGAATCAGAAATACGTCCAGCAGATCCAGAACCAAATCCGCAGCAATAATGCTCGTGTGGACCAAGCGAAAGCTGCGGAGGCGAAGAGAAAGAAGGAACTGGATGACCTGCGAGATTTGAATAAATTGCTGAAACCTGTCGAGCAGAAAGTGCAAAGAGGTCGGTTTTCGTCGCAACATCTGTCCATTTAGAACGATAAATTGAGGATATAAGGCTTTGTGGGACCAAGTAGTATTCCTGTGAATTTCTGTGTCCAGCTACCATGTGTGCGTCTTTGGTCACAAAATGTTTTGAATATGTTGCAGATGTCGATCCTAAATCGGTGCTGTGTGCGTTTTTCAAACAAGGCATGTGTCACAAAGGGGCCAAATGCAAGTTCAGTCACGATTTAGCCGTGGAGCAGAAGACACAGAAGAAGAATCTGTACGTGGACAGTAGAGACCTGAAGGAAGAGGACGGTGCGGTTTCGTCCGTGCATGTTATAAGTTGTCTTTTCTGGAAATATGGGATATGTGGTCATTTCTCTGGACGTGATGAACTTTCTACTTCTTTGCATCATGTGTGTAATATTTCCAGACAATATGGAAAATTGGGACAACGAAAAATTGAACGATGTGGTCAACAAGAAGCACGGTGACGCGAACAAGAAGATGAATCAGACAACAATCGTTAGTTCATTCTTTCCTTCTTTCAGTAATAGAACCGAGTTGTTGAATTCTTCATTTTTTTCTCGTCAGGTTGTCGATGTTTCTCCAAGCATTGTAGAGAGTCTTCTCGTAAGCTGCTTTTAGGTTTGCAAATATTTCATTCAAGCTGTTGAGCAAAGCAAGTACGGCTGGTTCTGGGAATGTCCCAACGGTGGTGAAAAGTGCCAGTATAGGCACTGTTTGCCCGAAGGGTATTCTATTGTTTTTTTTTCGTTCGTTTTGTTATATTTTATCCGGTCTTCATATTGTGGTAATTGCAGATACGTTTTGAAAAAGGATAGGAAGAAGATGGAAGAGCAAGATAAGGAGAATCAAATTAGTCTCGAGGAGCTTATTGAAAAAGAGGTTTCTTGTTTTAGTTAACTTAATGCAACGGAATAATCTTTCTCTCAACTCGTATTATTGTTCTAATTAGTGGTTCTTTACATAGATACTTGGTTCGTTTACTTTCACGATTAATTGAGCTGGCCTTAGCGAAATTTCTATTTGAATGGAACGTTGATGTTTGGGCAGAAGTTCTTCCTAGTGTTCTTAGATGACTACGCCAGAACATTTCCGATACCACGATCAAATCCATGTTGGCTATCTTCACGGTTCTTTGCTATGGAAGTTTCCACCCTAGGAATATACCTATATATTTTTGATGACACATTAGAGGATGTAACGCCTGAAGCTGGTCTATTGGCAACGAATAGTTTTTCAATCACTAGTATTTGAGTTATGGTTAGTGCGGCGCTGTGATCGGAGGCGCCGTGCAACACACAAGTGGGATTGGTCCCCTCTCCCAAGGTCCGCGAAGCCTTCGCTCCCTCCTATGTCGGCAAATTGGCATCAGACTTGTCTTGGAGGATAATAGCACTGGCTCGATAGATCGGTTGGTCACCGCAAGTCACTGTAAAGGCCAAATATACATTCAGTCACGTTCAAACGATGATTAATGAAGTCGGAAGCATGGCGCATCCCTCAGGGATTGATCAACGCCGAGAGCTTTATGCTTTCAGTATTTGAGTTGAGAACTGCACAGATGTATGGAAGAGACATTGCTGTACCACCTTGAACGTATACATCACCTTTCACCTGTAGGTCAAATCAAGTCAAAAAGGTAGAGAGTGAAAGCGTATACGTAATTTCTATAAAGAACTCTTCTAAGTGTAAATTTGTTTCGAGTTAATTTAAATTTTTAAAATTTCCCAAGCGACCCAGGCAAACACAAGCCAATTATACGATGGGGTTGGGGAACACATCCATGTTTTCTTTGAATGCCGCTTGTTCAATTTTTTTTCTTCAAAATGCGAGTCTCAACAAGTGAAAAGTGAGACGATGAGTTTTGTGGATCATTGCAGAATAGGAGAACTTGTGATTGCAACCTGTATATTCTAGCGGTTTGTATTGCAATTAAGAAAACGAGTTCAATATGAGCCGAGAAGACGACGATTATTTTCAAACCAAATGCATCATAAAGGTGATAGCACAGTGGTAGTGATTTTCGGTCATCGAGAGTATGGTGCTAGTTTGATTCCGCTCCTGGTTCTCCAAGCCTCTCATCCTTCCGGGGCGACAAATTGGTACCCGGACATATCGGGGAAAAAATCACTTTCTGCAATCCAACTGGGAACGTTCTAGCTCGGCTATCTCAGAACTCTAGGGAGATTCGACTTGACCAGCATTGCACGACATTCAAAATGAAATGAAAATCCTCAAGTAGCAGCTGAAGCATATGTGAAAATTGGAAGATCTTTGTAGATAATGGATGCGGGAGATTCGAAGACGGCTAGTGTAAAAATAAAGAAAAAAATGCGTTGTACTCAATGCATATAGAGTGTTGTCGATGTTTTTAACATGTTTTTAGTGACGGGTACTAATGTCTTTTTCCCTTAGAACTTATATTTGTTGTCATTGCTGTTGTTTCATTTCTGAATATTTGTTTCACGTGGTTCCACCGAATGGTTTTTATCTGTCTAATTGGACAGTGAGGCAACAGCAATCGTTCTGATTGCTATTATAAAGTGTTATTGTTACTATTAGCTCTCAATATTACTTATCTAGTGTTCAACCATCATACTAATGTCTTGATTTCTAGAGAGCTGCGCTATCTTCAAGAAACCTGACGAAGATAACCTTGCAGTCCTTTATAGCCTGGAAGAAACGGAAGCTCTCTGAGAAGAAACAAAAGGAAGCCGAAGAAGAAAAAGCAAAGAAAGACAAGATCAAGGCGGGGAAGGCTGTAAGTTCTCTTCTAATTCCTGCTTATGATTGTGTCAAACGTTTTTTCCTGGTTGCGAATTTCCTAGTCGTACTGTATTTTCTAGCTGGGCATGAGTGGTCGTGACTTGTTCACTTTTAATGCAGATGGTTGTGTAGATGATGAGGAAGCCGAAGACATTGACTACACCAAGGAGGCGGCTGATGTAAAGGAATATTCGTTTTGTTTTTTTTTATTCCAATGAGAAGAGCACGATCGCTTTTTAGTGTAGTCATAATTTGTGAAGATGCCATCTTCATTTATCTCTCTTCAGCCTAACGAGAAGGTGGTCGAGATCGACTCGAATTTTTTCAAATTCGAAGGCATGGATGACAATTTTTACAATGACGAGATACCTGCAGCACCAGGCGTTGATTCTGGAGCCTACGGCTTGGCTACAGGTTAGACCACTTCATTTTTCAATAACGTCTCTTATTAGTGTTGATAAGTGCACTATTTTTGCAATTTATCGTCTTTCTAGGTGTTGGTTCCATAGCGATTAATGAGGAGTTGTTCGACATAGACGAGGGACTAGAAGGATTAAATTCGGATGAAGACGAGCTGGCAGCCTCTGCGACAGTTAACTAACTGGTCGCAAGTGTTTCGACTTCCTTACATCTTCATTTACTGCATGCCTGTCCCTGTACAGACGTTCTAGTTTCAGCCTTTGTTTTGTCATTAACAAGGATTGCTGGGAAATATTTTGTCTCGCTGTGATTTATCATAGGAGTAGCTCATATCAATCAAGTATTAAAATATGTAGTTAAATATGTTGGCTAGTCGTTATTTGTGGATTTCAAGTTTGATTGTTAAGGGCTTTTTACCCATGATTAGGTACCATCAAAAGATTATGTTTCTCATTGTAATGTATTGAAATTTTTTGGTAACTTTGCAGTGATTTGCACTTATTGATGTATATGTCGTTAAATAAGTTACTGGTATCCAATATTCTTGCTGCTATAAATATTCTTAATCGTCCTTGCTGATTTGTTGGCTTTGTAGTAGATCAGTGTTTACTTCTCCATTATTATGCTTATTCCTGCTGTTCATGGAAGGAGGTGGAGGGGGAGGAGCTGAACTGTCTACTTTGCTTGTTGGTTTTTGAGTTTTTGAACTTCTCGAGGAGAGAAAGCTGCTTCTCTTCTATTTTCAGCATGGTTTCAAGCAACCTAACGAAATTTCTATGTGGGCCATTTCGGTTGCTACAACGTACGAAACGTGGTGCTGCACACTTCACGTATTTTCCGTCAACAATCAAGCCAGAGATCGCTGGTGGTAAGTTTATTCTGCCACATATTTTTTTCTTTGAGTTTTGTTGTTTTATTTAGGCAGAGTAATAAGTTAATGCTGCGACAATAAAATTTGTTTGGTCTATTTCTAGCGATCTATTACGAAAGTTCTTCGTTCACAATTATTTTCTGGGCAACATATTATGGTGATATCGATTTTTCTTTTTTTAAAGGCCATGAGATTGTTTTGAAATCATTATAAAATTGTCGTATATGTTTTTGTACACTGTTAATTAAATATACTTCATCAAATCTCTTTGAGTTGGCGGTCCGGCCGAGAAGATGAATTTGTGCCAAGCCGTAAATAGTGCACTGCATGTTGCTATGAGAACAGATAACACGGCGGTAGTCTTTGGTGAAGATGTTGCGTTTGGAGGCGTGTTCAGATGTTCGGTTGGATTGAAGGAAAAATTTGGTTAGTTTGAGTGGACCATGTTAGTAGTGTACAAATATTTTTTTTCTTGAGGACGGCCATTTAATCTCATTGTGAATAAGCAATGTCTTGTTGTAATGATAAAGAAAGTTGTAGGATAAAGAAAACCAGCTGAGAGACTGGCTAAACGAAGAACCCGCATTATGTGGTGATGAACGCGTTAGCCCCGGAAAGGGTAATAGCGCGTTCGTTCCCCACCACAAACACCTGCGGTCCGAAGTTTTGCAAATATCTCAGCATCATTAAAGAAAGTCGTTATAAAGAGACCTTTTTATTGTGGCTAACGTTTCTTCACCTTTCTCATCTTCATTGCGGTTTTCCACCCACTCAGTTTGACTGCGAAGACACGCACCTTCCGAAGAATAAGCGTGGAGTTCCTTTTCGAATCATTTTGGCTGTGAAGTAGGCAAGGCGCTGAATCACCAACCACAATGCAAAAATTTTGATAAGAACTTCGTGTTAGCTTACGAATGTAATAAAGTAGAATACGAATAGTTTTATGCAGTTCCTGTTTAGGCCAAAATCGAGTGTTTAATACTCCTCTGTCCGAACAAGGTATAGTTGGATTCGGTATTGGAGTTGCTGTCGCTGGGGCCACCGCCATTGCTGAAATTCAATTCGGTGACTACATATTTCCGGCTTATGATCAGGTTCTCTTAACTTACTTATAATAAACATTGGCACTACCTATTTTAGTGGAGTACTGATATATTTTACTGCTTTGTTTTGCCTTTAGATAGTAAATGAAGCAGCCAAGTACCGGTATCGCAGTGGTGGTATGTTCAACTGTGGTGCACTAACAGTCAGGGCGACGTACGGAGCAGTTGGACATGGTGGTTTGTACCATTCGCAAAGTCCTGAAGCAAACTTCACACACACTCCAGGCATCAAGGCGAGATCTGTTTGTTTTTTAGTCCCCCCAAAGCTTTGCTTTCGTGTTTTCATGTTTTGCCTTCACCATCGTTCCTTGTTGGTGTTAGAATATGTGGTTGCAATGGCCCTTTTTGTTCCCAAATCGTATGTTCAAAACAGTTTTTAATTAACCTCGCCATTAATGAGTGGGTTATTCTGGTCTTACTAGAATTGTAGAGTGTTCAGCGAATAAGGCCGTATGACAAAATGCCCCCGCGCAAAAAAGGCGAGTGAACAAACCCATTGTGGCAGAAAGAAGTTGAAAGAGCAAAGTCTTCCTCTCTGCCTGAATTGTAGTGATACAAAAGTGATCAGAGTATTAGCTATTTCTCTTGTGTTGTAAAAATAAACGTTTAGGTTGTAGTGCCACGTGGTCCTATGCAAGCGAAAGGACTTTTGTTAGCTTGTATTCGTGATCCGAATCCATGTATTTTTTTTGAACCTAAGATTTTATATCGATTAGCTGCTGAAGATGTGCCAACTGGCGACTACACTTTGCCCTTAAGCGAAGCAGAGATTGTTTTAGAGGGTAAGTGCTGTATGTATCTTATAAATCAAATTACGTTCTATATTCCCCCATACACTGTCCTATTTTAAAGGATCTGATGTAACTATAGTATCTTGGGGTACACAAGTCCATGTTGCAATTGAGGCCGCAGAGATAGCGAAAGATAAGCTAGGAGTATCGGTTGAAGTTATCGATCTTGCCACCATTAATCCTTGGGACGAAGAAACCATTATCAAGAGTGTGAAAAAAACAGGTCGTCTAATAGTGACTCATGAGGCACCAATTACGTCGGGCTTTGGAGCTGAAATTGCTGCGAGCATACAGGTAAGCTATGTCATTGACATATGAATGTGCAAAAATGTATTACTACGTGAACCGTGCTCTGATTTTATTTAGCAGCAAATATCTTTTTATTAGGAGGTTTAGTTCAAATCTTGACCAACTTCCAAATAGTAGTTTGAAAAGAGAAGAACGTTGAGTACTAATCTTTCATCTGGTGGAAATCTCTTGATATAACTTTTCGAACAAAGTTCCCTGTAAGATAGTGCACCAACTGCCACAGTCTTTGCTGGTCGCGATGTTCTTATATGTCGCATTTGTTCTCTAAATTTTTCACACTTCTGGAAAAAATTGGACGATGATGTAGCAGTAGGTCTAGCAGACAGAAACCCTTTTTTTCCCAACTGCAAGCGCACTTCAGGATTCTTTTAGAGTTGAAAACTTTCTATTACAATGTCGGAATTTTTGAAATCACATGCACCGTTAATACAGCGTAGAAATGTGTGCGATGGACAGCTGTGGTCTTGTGCTTCCGTTACTCCATGTATCAAACTTAGGTGGTTAAATCTTTGTCGAACAATAATACAACAACAACGATATGTGATCAAGTATGCACAAAGAGTAGAATTTGTAATGCGATCGATACACCGATATTTTAGAAAGAGCAAGAATTGGCACTGAGAATAATCATGAAGATTTTTCGGTGTGTATGGTAGTTTGAGGAACTTTAATGGAAGGATTCCATCATTACCTTACCTTTTACTTAAGAATTACCTAAGAAAGGATAGGTAGGATTAAAGCGAAGCAGTTTCTATGGGAATGAGCTAATAAGCTGACAAAACTCTTTATATTGCCATTCGAATGCACAAGTATCGAGACAGATATAAGATCAATATGGTGCGTGGTCGTACGATATCTATGGCCGGTATTGGTCACTAAATGATAAGCAAATTATACGCTATCGTCTTACCCTAAATAAGAGACTATCTTGGCAAGCAGAAAGCTACTTGGGGATGTTTATTGGTCCATTTATTGACAGAAATGGTCCTACCAAAAGGACAAGACATGAATATTGAGGCGCTTACTTACGAAATAGGACGCGTTGTTTATGAAGCTCGTTGCAGAACAATGAAATCCAGCGCGCATATTGAGAAATAATCCATGGTTTACAAAGTCATTTCCAAAGTTACGAAACTGGATGTGTTTATAATGAAGTGGAACGGGTAGTTTATGAATTGGGATGAAGTAGTGTAATATTCTGCTATCAACTTTGCTGAAGGAAGACGAGTATCCTACCACCTAAAACCGTGAAAATAAATTGTATTATTAAAAAAGAATGTTTCACACCAACCTGTTTGGTTTTACAACCTTGCACCACAACTCAAAATCCCCCACCGGGAAGAAGAAGCTTTGCCTTCGAATTTTAAATTGATTCAAGATTATCAAGATCAAGACTATGGAGGAGAGTAAGCATACCTCGAGGATAAGGTAACGTATGGCCGATTTTCGGTATACTAAAATCACGAATTAGATGCAGCTTTCGGTACCCACACGTGTACAGTGTGACCAAAATATCTTAAAAACATAATTCTTCTACATGGGTAAGCGGAGACGAAGCCCATGTAAAACTTTTACTGCGCTAACGTCTCGGTGCCCCGCATTCCTCACTGCCTCTTTGATTTGAGTAGATGGTATACAGCTGGTCACTGTCGCGAAATATGTGTTCATCGTCGCATCGAGTCAAGTCCACTGGGGAGAGCACGACTCGTGTGCAGAACTTGAGCCGGTGGTGTCCTTCTATACAGGACGGATTTTGGTGGATTCCCTCTTCAATCCCCACCTTCATTCATTAGGGCTTGAATAGGAACATTATAACCGCACAAGTCCCAATGGCACTTCTACAGATTAGATCGTTTTGAGCTCAACTTTTCTGCTTCTACCGATACAAATGCTCTTGCAAAGATCTTCTAAAAGTGTCACATATTACCAGCCACGTTAGATGTGTTGCAGTTGGATCAATCTTCAGTTTCCTTCTCTTTTTGAACAACTTCTAATTGGTTATTGAAGTGCGATATGAATTTCTTGTTTGAGGAACAGCAAAGTTTGGCATAAGTTTTAAGTTACTGTCTATCTTAATCGACCAGCTGTATGAGAGAATTTTATTGGAAATATCATTGTCATACACAACTTGTATCGTTTTTGTCGGACGATGACAGGAGTTCTTTCCCAAGTTATGGCTGGATCGAATCTTCGGGCGAAGAAATCAGTGGTTAAACCCCGTACAGAATATTGGGACTAATTTTATGTCAAGGAGGCACCACCATCTTTTAGTAAGAAGATGGGCGATCTCTACATGAGTTGTGCCGTTGGAACGTTCCCATTTTCATCGGCGACTTTTTTTTTCTTTTCGAAAGGTGAATTCCTTTGGAAGAGGCGTCCCTGTGAACAAGAGTCCTACGAGACGATTTCCATCCTCATTTAGTCCTCCTATTCCGAATTTCCCTATTCTGTGTTCTTTTTCGTTGGCCATTCTTAATCGTGTCATGAAGTATGCAACAACAAATTTATAAAAGGACCTATTGCTGCTGATTACTTCCTCCAGTTGGTTGTAGAAGACCTCCAATTCGCTTTCACCGACTCTACAAATTGGTGACTAGCAATTCATGGTATTTTCTTTTTTCCGGGAGGTTGAAGACGAAGAGTGGTCGAGTTCGGTGGTATGATTTCATCTGAGGTGATTAGATGGGAAATAGATGAGTGTACGACAAAGCCTCCACGAATGACAGTGACGCCATCTAAGTGGCGATATTAGTCTTCTTGCTTCTGATTTATTGTAGGGCTATGAATTTAATGTGACCTACGGCTTCAAGAAATGCGTAAAGATGGATATCTGAAAAGATTGTACTGGGTTATGGGTGCGCAACAACAAGCAGTGTCTATGGCGTGTCGTGGACGTGTTCGTTTTGCCCATTTCCAATGACGTCCTGTGCAACACGAGATTTGATCGCCTTTCAGCAGTTGTTTCACCACCTGGCGTCGTAGACGGGAGCGCTTAGTGTGCGGGGGTACTGAGGTTGAAGCTTTGCCGATTTAGCCGCACGGGTAGTCGCCGGCCCTTTTGGATTAGAGGGAGATTTGTTACCTTGCGACTAGTTTGATACTAGGGCGGTGGTGGATCTTGGTTTAGGTTTACTCTTAGCCGGATTTCGGGACGAAAACGTAGGACTTCTTCTCAGCTTGAGAGACTTTGCTGGGGGAATGAACCTCCGCTGTATATCGTGGTCGAACACCTAGGAACACATTCCAGTGACAATGAGGCGGCAAACCTTAGGGATGTTTCATCTTGTGGTGAGAAATTGTAGCGTGGCCTATTTGTTCGATTTGACAACAGCATGATCCTCGCACTGGGTGGTTTTTTGCTTAATAAACGTCCAAGGTTTCTCTTTGGATTAAGAGAAACTTACATAGCAGAGAGGCTGGGAGATCTTTCAGCAACACCTCAGCAGAGTGAAGACAGAGATAATAATCACTTAAGTGGTCAAACACTCCGGTGCCTCGCTGCTTCTGGAATTTCAGTGACAGTTATCTTGGAATGGTTGCTGGAGATCTTCCCTTCTCTTCTGTTCTTATCTTCTCTTCTGGAGAGCTGGAGATGGAAGACCTCTGATCTTTTTGCTTGAGAAACAGGCGAATTTGGCATTACTTTCAAGTCCTTCGACATGCAGCTTGTAGTTTTCATTTAGCTCTTCCCAATACTACCAATTGTGTTTCGATAGGATTTCGTCCAGAATGTTCTTGCCACATACACCTTGATTTTTTCTTCTACTCGATTACACGAATTCGTCCCCAGCCTACAGCTGAGTCAGATCTTTGCGCGAAGAACGCGGTAATCAGATCCAGCGGTGTCGAGCATAGTGATGGGACAACCGATGTATCAAGACCACATCATCTGTTTGTGAGAATATGCTAGATCTCTTTGTGTTACATACCGTTAGGTGGTTCCCATATCCATCGGCGACTTTTTTTTCTTCTGGAAGGATGAACTTCCGTGGAAGATGCATGCTGCAGAAGGGAGTCCTGCGAGACAGCGTCCAATTCCCATTTGTTTTCCCCGATTTCCCGTGTACTAAACTTATGAATTAGGAGCAGTTCTCGGTAACCACACGAGAACAGGGTGAGCAAAAATAGTTGACCGACGGAATCTTTGTAATACCGTATACTGCATGCCACTCCTCCTTCCAATTCTTGTATTTTTTTTCACTTCCTTTTTTTTCTTTTTACTAGAAATTGGATTTGTTTCTGGATAAGACTGTAGCTCTTTCTATCTTAACTGTACCGTGAAAGTGGATGGTTTTTTGACTACTCGTACCTTTTCTCTGTATCGAATAGCTCAGTACTTTTTAAACATGACCCGTCTTCACGTTTGCTGTGTGGATTCCCGCACTTCTCGCATCCATCATCCACGAAGATCTCCCAAGTTTTTCGTGTGGTTTCGGCTGCTGCTTGAGAATTTTCCTTTTATCATGAATATCGTTGAACAGTCGATTCTCGCTGGAGTTCTGAGATAGCGACAAGTCCGGTACTAATTTTCCGATCCCAGAAGGGATGAGGGGGCTTGGTGAACCTGAGGCAGGGTCGACCCAGCACCATGCTCGTGATGATCGGCATGACTTGCACTGTGCTATCCGCCCCATAAATGGCTAAATAAATACCATCATTTGCATAAAAGAGGAACTGTACATAAGGAGAGCGACACGGGTGTTTCTGAACATCGAAAAAACGCTACTTGACAGATACTGGATTCAGTGATTCCCATGATAGACTTTCTCTTAAATTCGACATTGATCATTAAGTTACTTTCCTTTTGAGCAGGTACGAGACTGTTAATACGGTATCTATCTAAAATTGGCTATCGTTTTCGCATTTTTTCGTCCTCTGTTGGAAATGGACTATTGAGAAAAAAAGCGTTGTTGATCAACAATACATCTGTTACACCAAAAATAGATTGCGGAAGGTACAATTCTTTGTGAAGACGGATCGCTAAATATTCAAATAAGTACTGTTTTTCAAGGAATAGTTAAGTAAACCTTTTTTTCAGTCGAAACTCTATCCAGTTCCAATCATTGTATGGTTAAGTTGGTACCGCAAACAGTAACTGTCCGAAAGTCGATTTAATCAATATTAAGCAAAGGCGTAAGGCCATTTCTTAGTACTTTTTTGGAAATTAAAAAAGTGCTGAATTGTAACAGTTCAGCCACAATGATGCTACCAGTGATAGAAAACTAGCTAAGAAAAAGGCGAAACGAGGGACCCACGAAGTATGGTGGTGAGCGCGTTAGACCCCGGAAAGCGTAATGGCTTACTCGATACCTACCGCAGACGCCTGCAGTCCGGAATTTTGCAAATATCTCAGCATTATTTTGCTTGTATTTCATATAATACTTTACTGTGAAGAATTCTAGTAGGGAGTAAATAAGAAAAAAGTTAGCATTGTAATAGTTCATTTCACAAGTTCAGTAAAGATTAAAATGCGAGATATCAGGAAGTCCGCTATTACCCCACTGATAAATCATAAACCAGTGTTAACCAGACTTTATGACACTGATTATATACCAGTGTATAGAGCAGTTCTATTAACTTAACTCAATCGTTTAGCGTCACTGTTTTTTGCACCTCGAGTCCCCAATTGAACGAGTATGTGGATATGATACACCTTTCCCCCACGTTTTCGAGCCGTTCTATCTTCCGACAAAGTGGAAGCTCCTCGATGCTATTAAGAGAGCGATTAAATTTTAAGAAGAATAGCGTGATGTCGGAAGTTCCACATCTGTCTGTATCTGGTGTCATTTTTATTATTGCCACTAATAAGTTCGTTTTGTGTATTGCTATTTCATTCACATCTTAATCGTTTTTATAAATACAGTTGTTGTCCTCATTGAGATTCGACTTTCCAACGGTGTCATTACATATCAGTAAGTTTGTGTTCATTCGGACAGTAAGCCATGGTTTATTCCGTTAAGCCAGGAATTTCTTGTTAACAGAAGCCTTAACATATGCCAGCATTTATTAGATGTGTAAAGTATATTTATTATCACCAATAAGTACTGCAAATGGTTAAAACTACTCCTTTACGTAACATATAGATAAAGCTCGTCTTCGGTAATAGTGATCAATTTTAACAAACTCTACTACTTGTTATGATACAATGTACAATGAAAGTCTCTTCAATCGTAATAGTTGTAAAGAGTGCATTTGTACATGAATCGAAATGCTTAGAATAAATTGAGCCTGAAATGGATTTGCTGTTCAGATCAGTGTGCGATGTCATTACAGGTGCTATTTTTGAAATAAATATATAACATGAGGAGGAAAAGCGGTTAGTAAGGACGTCATCAAGCGATGAGAGGAATGATGCGTACGAGAAGCAGACGCCTTTACAGTGTTTTGGTATATTTACAGTAGAAGATAAGGATGATCGTTTTTATATCCACTACGCTTATAATTCTTAGACACCATCCGATCGATCTACTACTAACAACGGCGGTCTGTTGCACGGAATTCCAATCTAGTTTCTCAGCCAGCTATCCGCAGATTCATCCTAGTTTGAGAGTCTTGTCCGAATTTCACGCTTCTAGAGCTTCTCATTCAAGTTGCTGTTGACGAAATGGCACTTTGTTCAGTTTATGATGAATTATACGAAGGGCCTGTACCACCTTAAAAACAATCCTCTCAGTAGAAGGGTTGATGGACAATGGATGCCTGGATTCCAAAGTTCCTGCACATTGTTATCACTGTGGTTTAGAGTATCTGTTAGATTTCTCAATTTGTATTAGAAATATGATTGAGTGGCGTTCTGTCAGCAGTACTGTGCACCAAGAAATACTTAACGAGACAATTACACATTGTTTACTTACTTTTTCCGTGTCACGAACGATCAGTTGCATGCTGGATTTCGATGGAATTCGATATCCTGGTGTCCGCTCAACATCGCCATCTGTCTTCAGTTCGCTGCTGACAAGTATTGGACACTTTTCGTCTCCTAACATCATTATTCGAGTCTGAAACTTAATGTCACAAAACATTTACTAAAGTGGCGAAGTCTGTTGGCTCACATAGTCGGTCAAAGTCATGTTCGAGCTCATCAGTGAATACTCACTGGACTAAAAATTATGGGATGTGGTAGTTCTTTCAGTGCTCCACAATGAAGTTAAATTATCTTGGATTAAAACTGATTACAGCTACATTTCAGCTAAGCATTGGTATTTATCGTAGATTTGTACTGTTCGCTTCTAGAGCTGCGTTCGCTCAGAAGTCTGTTAAGTGAACCAGAGCACTGACCTCATTTCTTAGCACGTCGCCACTATTACGTAATAAATCTGAGCGATTCTTCACCTAAAAATCAACTTAAAGCTCTGAATGGATCTCAGTTAGGTGAAGTTTAGCAAGCTACCGCATCGTCACAGGCTGCTTCGAGAATGTTGTCCAAGTCACGTAACAGTGCTCGAAGTCGTTGTGGGGATACTCCAAATTCTTTGGCTACCAGTGTAATAAGCTCTTGAACAGTTAATATTCTACCACCAAACCAGATCTCTACATCTTTAGTGCCAGTGAACCGCCTAAAGAGCAACAAAATATAGATATTGACGACACAAGAGCATATGAAAGGTAGAGAACTATCGGAATCCCAGCAAATGAATCTAATCAAAAACCTTCCAATATGGTGCAAGTGCTGTAGATAACAGCCAAAGGTTTGGAAAAATGTCGATAAGATGATCACACCTACAAAAGTAGTTTTCATACACGTTTCAAAATGTATACAGCTTGACCACTTCATGATAAGCAAGGATGTCTCACCTGCTGAAAGGAACGATATAATAACTACGGAATGTGTCCAAGTATAAGGAACTGGAACAAGATCACCATAACCAATTGTGGACACTGAGATGAAACTAAAGAAGAACGACCTATTCACTAGCAACAAGTGCCCAGAGGAAACTCTACCATACCATCAGTTTTACAACACTAAATAGCTCTGAATTACTTATGTAAAAGGAATCATAATCTATCGCTCAGCCACTGTATCACTTCCGTAAGGTCAATTCAGATTTGCGGCTGTTTGCACTAATGGGTAGTCGACTTAGAATCCTGAAGCAGAACAGTTTGGCAATCGACCTTGTCAAAGGGAACAAACAGCATTCCACATTACATTAAAATCACAGGCGCAGAGAAACAGTACAATTAGTTAGAGTGCACTTTATTATTAGTATATAAGGTGCAAATATAAGGGAACTAGATGCAAGACGATTATTTTGAGGCAGGTCGCGAAAACTGGCAATACCTTCTGACTGGCGTACCAACTACAAGCTCAAACCTGCAATACACGGCGTCGAAGAACCGCATCTGTCCCATCCATGTGCTGAAGAGAAGTCCGCCGACGAGTGAATGCAGGAGGAGCAGTACAAACGATAGCCAAAGTGGAAGCCTCTCCGACGCTGTCGTCTGGAACGCACATGTCATAGACGACATTTTCACTAGCAGCCGATAGGTGACAGCGGATTTTCGATAAACGTCAACAATTTTTTCGATAATAATGTACTTGAGCAGCCTATGATTTGAGAGACTTATAGAAACATACTCCCTCATTTCTACTCTTCTTAAGGTATGCATTGAAATGGATGCATAGAGTAAACTACGTGTTGGTAAAAACGAGTCATCACCTTGTTGTCGAGGCTCTTTCTGATGATCACATAGGTGTCAACGACGAACTGACCATTATTCGTGAGTACCAGGAATACCAACGGAATTCCAATAACACAATACAGCAAGCAGCATAGTTTTCCCCTATCTGTGGTTGGGTGTATAGTGCCGTAGCCTGGAAGTGTAGCATAAACCACGAGGCGATCTTCTTGTACATTATTGTTCGGGTTAAGCTAGCAGTTCTTTCTCTTGAGAAGCTGTCAGCCGTGTATGGAAAGACGGTTAGAATTAAAATGGTTCCAAAAATTTAAAAAATGCCAAAAATTGATCTAGCTAGTTATATGAAGTGGCAAGTCTTCTATACAAATATTCAGTTTTCCCGGACAAATTTGATTAACCTATTGTAGCGATGGTGGTGAATGCGAAGAGGAGTGCTGACGGAAACTCCTCCTTGCCGATTTCTTCATCAATATGCCGTAATAGGGCGGTGCCAAGCAGAAGGTAGAAAATTAAGAGCAGATTCAAGAGCACGTGAGGAGTTGAAGCGACCAGTAACTGCAGAAAATGACCTGTATATTTTAGCACAAGATTGGAGTGCCCAACTGACTAGGCAGGAATATTCTGAACAGAATTATCTGTGCAAAATAATAGCATCGAAATTTCTCATGAATATAGGATTTTCAGCGGAACCACACCTCTTTGAAGAAATCTCTTTCACTGCAGCACCGATCCTGAATGAACTCCTGTTTCCATGTATGATATGGTTTCATACCTCTCCGGTGAAGACGTCGATACTGATAAGCGAAGGTTTTCTGGAAAAAATTCGCATTTCGCCTTAGATGTGTGTCACTATGCGAACAAGTGTCTCTGTCAGTCTATGATCACCAATTGTGTCCGAAGACAGCAGCACTGCAGATTTCGCCCATTTTATATTTCTTCGAACGCGCCACTGTTCAGTTATTAGGGCACATTGCAGTTTGATGAATGGTCTGCACAATCACAGACAGAAATTGATAGATATTATAAACATACTAATACTTCGAAAGACCGAATTTCAACTAAACTATATGATAATAAGTGATCAAGGATGATGCCTCTGACGTTGATCAACCCCTGAGGGATGTGCTGTGCATCCGACTTCATCAAGCATCGATAGAGATGAATGAATACATACTTAGCCTATACAATGACCCATGGTGGCCTACCGATGTATCGAGGCAGTGTTGCTATCCTCTCAGACCAGTCTGTCAGTAATTTGATGATTCCGAAGTGATGCAAGGCTTAGTGAAAACGGGGAGTGGAGTCGAACCAATGACCACCCATGCACTGCAAGGTACCCCTAACCACTGCGATACATGTTCCTCCCTAATTAATGAAGTTCAGGGCGATATGTATGTATTTGAGGTTGCTCCAAGACGTTGGACGAGAGGGCTAGTTCCGTGCAGTTACTACATTCACTTCACGCATATTCTTCACCACTGACTCCATGAGTTGATGTCGACTCGTACTGGGTCGTGTCTACTTTAAATGATTGCTTTTAAAACAATTATTAAGTGTTGCGATAAAAACTTCGTTCACACACAACTATGGTGTTTTCAGCATTCTGTAGTTAGGTTAACAAAATATGGTATAGGAATATAAGAGAAAACATGAAGAAGAATGTGTTGGTAATTCTTATGCCTGTCCATTCCACGCGATCCAACATAGTCATTGGGGGAATGAATCAGCAGCTAGCTAAAATTCACTTTTATATTTCTAGCAGATAATGAACGACACTTCATTCTCAACAAAACCCGACAATTTCTTCAAGCTGTAGTGCTTACGTACTTCAGGAAAAGCCGGGTAGCACAACGATAATCATGTCAATCATTATGAGCAAGGCGCTGGTTCGACACCCCACCAAGGTCTCCGAGCCCGCAGTCTCCGGTGTCAGGAAATTGGTACCAGACTTGTCTCCGAACGGTTCATTGCGTGTAATCCAAGTGGGCAACGTTCCAGCCGCTTATCCCAGAACTCCAGGGATGATCGATTTAACCAGCATTCATCGGCATTCATAGAGAAGAGGAAAATCATCAAGCACCTGCCAAATCAACACGCAAATTTGGAGACCTTCATGGATGAGGAGTTCGTGGAAACGAATCGAATGTGAGAAAGGCTAGGTTCCACACCATATTTGGTATTGACCCATGCAAAAAGTTCTTTTTATCCACGAGACGTATGAAGAAAATATTTGAAAAACTTTCTGTTATGGAGGAGGTTCTGCTCCATTATTCTCATGGCAAATGTAATATTTTCAAATTGTCATTTCCACTTTTTGTTTTGTTCAGAATTGAGAATTTCAAACAGCTTAGAAAGAACCCAAAATCTCAAGACCTTTTAAAAAAGTGTGGCAGTAGCAAACACCAGAGATACAACAGTCGTTGAACACCATCGTGTCTTACACGGCGAATTCTTGCTTGTTTATCGTTTGGGTCATCGAAATACGAGCTTCGATGGAAAAGTCGCGTTTGGTGTGCTTCCAGAAATCGGGATTTCGTCTTAGTATAATAAGGACGCCTAGCCTCGTTCTGAGGAACCTGTGTATTCTATTGAATTCGTTTCAGTAAATGCACTGTGAGATCAGACATGCTTCTTCAAAGTTGTGTGAGTGGCTTATTTCCCAGGGAAGGTAAGAACGCCGGGTACCGGCTGGTAAATCGTCGGCGGATGACTCATAAAAAACTCATAATAACGACTACGAAGAATGGAAGAATGAATACTTTGTGTCAAAAGAGCTAATTGGAATTCCAGCCAAGCCTATGCATATCATGTTCTTATGACTCAAGTTATGGCAAGCGATATATTTTTTAAGCCATCTCCACCTAGCTGGAAGCAGGTAAGACAAGCTGTACGGTATTTGAGCACTTGTCAAGCACGCCAATGCAAATTTGCTAGGGTATCTACAGAACTCGCATTAAGCTGTGTGTTGATGACTTCCTGGAGCCGTCTAGACGGAGACTTGCATTCCGACAGTACAACTCACACAAACGACTCATAATACAGGGTAGAGGCAATGGAGACTATAATGGTTGTAAAATGCGCATAGAAAATGCTAAGTGTAGACGTTGCAGGTCGTCAAGGTTAAAAAATTGTATGTAAAAAAGTGCAAACTATAAGAATTAAACTGTGAGATAAATGAGATTTCATCGTTCCCATCAGGAAGCCTAGCTAAAAGTAAACCAATACCAGGGTCCAGCACCGTCCTAGTATCAAAGTCGCATGGTGGCAAATCTCCCTCTGATCCACAAGGGCTGCGACTGCCAGTGGTGGTGGAGATCTGGAGCAAACTTTGGTCGGACTGACCTCGGGATTCTAGGGAATCACAATGGCTTAACAAGCAAATCTCCGAAAAATGGAGATTATGCTAGGGCCCGCACAACCAGTGAGGACGGGCCGTTCAAGTATCAAGTATCAAGTAAGAGATAAATCAGAACGAGGTTTGTAACATCAATACAGTGTTCTGAAAACAAGAGTTTGAAGACGATCGCCTAGCTTTTTGATCGCATGACAGAAATGTTGTGAGCACTACACTCAAAGAACAGAGGCCTTGAAGAAGGCAAAGGAGCGAAAACGTCAGCCACAGTAGAGAAGTTTTCTTAACAATCTTAAGCTAGCCTAATAGAGCGAGTAACAGACTGCTACATGAGACGGAGGACCAACTTCCGTCCAACGTCGAAGCGACTAGTACATTTATATGATCTTAGCGACTCCCACTTTTTGAGTTGAAGCGAAGTTGTCAAAACGTGCCTTCGATTTTCGATGGCTAACACCTCGGCTTCACCTTCTCAGGGCGTAGATGTATTGTTATACAGCTTCATCCTTATTGTCTGATGGATATTCTAGTCTTAATGAAAAATCAGTATGCAAATAGAACCAAAATCTGTTATAGAACACTCACTGTTTTTGTTTTCTAAGCAGTGAGAATACTGAATGCTGTTCAAATCCTAGGATAAATGAACTCCACTCAATGCATGTTTTCACTGATGGCTAATACGAGGTTGGTTAAAAAAAAAGAAAAAAGAAACAAATAAATAAAGAAGTAAGTAAGTAGAACAAGAATAATGGCACGATGACAATGTAATATAAGATAGAGTAAACAATAATAATAAAAAAACAGAGCGTGTGTAGCGCAGTGGTCGGAGGCGCCCTGCAATAAACATGGGACCGATCCCCGTGTTCAAAGCTCACCAAGCCTTCCATCCTTCCACGGTCGGCAAATTGGTACCAGACCTGTCTAGGAGGATAGCATCTCTGGCGCAATTCTTCGGAATTCCAACGCGAGTCATTGTAAAGGCCTGATATGCATTCAATCACCTCCAAACGATACTTAATGAACTCGAATGTATGGCATCCCTCAGGGATTGCTCAACGCCGACAGCTTCATCCTTTTTTTTACCCTTCCACAACCCGACAACCAGAGCAGAGGATTCCAAAATGAACTAAATATAAGTCATCACGCAACATATCAAAAATTACATTATAAGTGGTCGTTGGGAATGTGTGACACTCTTCACGATGGAGAATTTAAGGAATGAAGAATGTGACGCAATGATTGTGAATGGAAAACGAGGGATGAGAATCGAAGAATTCGACTTCACTGAAGAGTGGTGTGCTGACGAAAAAGAGAAATCACAATGGAATCGACCGATTGCTGTCGAAAGAATCGAACGGTCAAGTGCCACCTTTTTCGGTGTCGTCTTCCTCATCTTCGTGCTCGTTTTTCTCCCTTTCTTCATCGTTTTCCCACATAACATCGAAATGTAACGCTGGTAGTTGAGGTTCTTGGTGGCAACTGGCTATGGGCATCCAGTAAGAGAGGTCGAAATCATCTGGAGTTGAGAACTGAAATTGTGTTCGGTTACGATTGGCAACGGCACTGAAAAAGTAATCGATAAATGCAAACCATTTGAACAAAACACTGAACAAAACACTGAACAAAAATTACGATGGAGACAGAATCATAAGCGATAGGATGGTGGACTTGTACTGTTACGAACAATGGACAAAAATGAAGAGAAAAGTCATTGAAAAAAAGAAGAGCGTGTAGCAAAAATGGTTAGAGGGTGCCCTGCAATGCACACGTGGTCGTAGTGGCTCCATCCCGCGCCCCGAATTCGCCAAGTCATCCATCTCTCCGAGGTCTGTTAATTGGTACTGGACCTGTCTCGATGAATAGCAGCACTAACTCGATACATTAGTAGGCCACCACTAGACAATGTATTGGCCATATTTGCATTCAGCCACCTCTACGATCCTTGACCAAGTCGAATAAATGGAGCATCCCTCAGGGATTGATCAATGCCGAACGCTTTATCCTTCCTTTATCCTTCTTATCCCTTGTCGAAAAAAAAAGGTCAACAACTGAGAATGCATTGCACAGTTCCTTTATTCAGTTCGTCGTTAGAAAAACAACTAGAGGCAATTGCATGTTGTCCGATTGCTGAGTGCACCTACCGCACTGGAGAACCGTAGCTTAAACTGTAAAGTTCAATGCAGTTGTAGACCTTTAGCACAAAAGCGAATATGAGCAACAAATGAAAACAGAATGGTGGTGGAATGCAGGAAAAGGCAGAAAGAAGCTAGAAGAGAATGAAATAATTCAACCAAGAAACCAAATATTCTTGGTTTTGTGAAGAGCCACAAAAACGTCATAGACCTCGTTATACAGAACTCATTTCCAGATCACACTTCTTAGTGAGTGTCAAGTTCTTTCATTGGAACCCATTTTCTCGACTCTAGTTGACGATCGCATGATTTCCTTTTTTAGGCCCTAAAAGGTATTGTTGAGATATTCTGTTCACATCACAGTAATCTACAAGACAAGGCTCCGATGGTACAAGTAGAAACTACATGAAGTAGAGTACCAGCTTCTACAGTAGTTGGGCTTACCAGAATAAACGCAACCATTGTCAGTGAGGACACACGTGGAATGACGACCGATGATTCCCTCCCACAGGACAGAAATCGCTTTGAAGGAACTGAACAAGCTGATCTAACTGCGTGACATTTAGCTCTATAGCTTGGGAAAGGCTTCATTACTTCGTCATTGATCACAAATACCCCACCAAGCCTTGATCGCACCCTTCGTCTTCCTTTACCAGTTCAAGTGAACTGTGATATCGTAGCTGGGCTCTGACACAAATCGAAGGAGATGGTCTGTCATGATTTCTTTCTGCCATTCTCTCAATGCTTTTTCTACGCATAATAAGTGTCGTGTGTTCGTCATCGCATTAGTCATTTAGATGGCGCCCGAATCGGGAAGTTTCCATCATCGTCAGTGGAGTGAACTGATTGCTATTGTATTGTAGAGATGGCTGTGGAACTGTTACGAGTGAATTGATATCCCTAGACATGTTGTCATCAATAACTCGACGATTGCCACTGATCTTTACCAAGATGTTTTCTTCTGGCACTAATGAATGATCCCTTCATCAGAATTGGAAAGTGAATTGTGCGACATCGTAAAATAAATTGGTCGTAACGATTTTTGGCGTAAAACTAGTTGGTAAATTGTACTTACAATGTGTGCAAGCTGAAATCGGAAGTTACCACTTGCGATTTCATGATGTAGACTAAAAAGATAAAGTGTCAAGTCATCGGACTGATAGAGACGAGAAGACACTAAGTGACTTCGCGTTATTGGAAAAAGAAATGCTGTTGTGTATCTGACGAGAGAATATAGCGGAATTAGTGTAGTCCTTATCAACACGAACTAAGTGGTGAAGATGGATCCTTCCAGAGGTAACTATCCGAATCCAACGTTTACAGCCTAAAGGATCTGGGGTAATGTCGCGTTTAATAGCCTTCACAACGCGTTTTGACACGAAGCTACGACGAAGACGCGATCAAAGTATTTTTCATGGAACTGGAAACGTTCTACAGGGAAGATCATTGCTCCTACGAGGTCATCATGGGAACTCGAACGCCAAGAATGTCTGAAGAGAAACGTATCACTTATTTCACTTGTCCTCTCCCTGATCATCGAATGATTGAAATGAGCGCCAGTAAGATAGGCATTTGATTTTAGATAGTTCGGCGAACGGTGGGGACTCTGATATCTAATGATGTAATGACGTATGTAGGAATTTCAAATTCCCACCTCCAGTCTCGTGAGGTGAGGTACTCTCCGAGTACCGCCCTGTCGCCAATTTCCAGCTTCGACTTCCATAGACCACAAAGATCTTTTATCCTGCTTACGTAGCGTACGATGTAGCAGGAAAGATTGCGGGTCAAAATGGTGGGCATAGTGACGGTCATTCGTTGTCCTCCTCACCACATCATCGATATTGTTGAAAGCTCCTCAAGTAACTTGTTTTCCCTTGTTCTGCGTGAGAATGCGAAAGCCGACTGTGTCTCACTCTGAACATTAAACAGAGTTCGAAAAGGACTTTGGACTCAATTGATAGAGGATCGCTTTTGGAGGATCTAGACAAGCAAATCCTCCGGCTCAGTGCACAAGGACTCATCGTGGAGTAGTACTGCACTTTTACAACCAGAAGTTCAGTGTTTCACAATATGCCATTATCACTGGCATGGAGAGAATAGTACGAGGAAGCAAAAAACAGACGAATGAGTGGCACTTTCGCAAATGAAAAAAAAGCCATTAAAAAACAAACATATCTCACTTCAAGACGAATTCTATTAGTTGGAATAAGGAACCACTAAGATCTACAACTCTTAGCAAAGAATAGGCAAGTATTTTAAATTCTACAACAACGAGATCTTGATTTTTTTATAGAGCATGAATCATTCTTTCTTCACATTCCACTGTCAAGCATTGTATCACAAAGATCAAAAACTGGGCTTGCAAGAATTACTCTAGAAGGACGTAGTCATGCTCCCGAAGGCGTAAGCGAGCTTGCTGTAGCTGGGCAGGCATTGAAAATTCCAAAACTCTGACATTTTAGTTTTTCTCCTAATAATTTGATGTCCGCTCCCAACGGTTTACCGCCTCATTGTGGCCGAAAGGTGTTCCTGGATGTCGGGCTGCGATGTACAGCGGGGGGAATTCATCCCCCCTGGCAAGGTCTCCAAAACAGAAAGAACCCGGCGTTTCCACTAGGAAGCCCAACTAAGACTAAACCAATACCAGGATCCACCACCGTGCTGGCAACTAATCGCATGGTGGCAAATCTCCTTCTGGTCCAAAAGGGAGACGATTGCTTGTGGTGGCGACGATCCGGAGCAGACTTTGGCCAGGCTGGCCCAGCGACTTCAGGGAAACACCATGGCTATACTAGCAAAACTCCGAAAAATGGAGATTTTGCTGGGGCTTACACAACTGGTGACGACGGGTCGTCCAAGTGAAAAAAGTGAAGTTAGTATCCAAACAAATTTTAAATGGAGATATTAACCCGGATTAAGGATAAAGCTTTCGGAGTTTGTCAAAACCGACCCCTAAGTTATACCCCTGTCTTCTGCTTCGTTAGGCCTCATAGAACAATAACTCATCATGGCCTATCGATGGCTTGATTGTGAACGGCCAGCTCGGAAAAATGAATCGCTGTGGACAATAAATCCGAACGAATCTGGCTCTGAAAAAGACGATGACGTTGAAACTGTAACCAAATAGTTTGTTTTATCAACCTCGTGTGATTCAGAAAGATATACTATGTGCAAATAAAACATTTTTTAAAAGCTACCTGAAGTAATCATTAGTATGCTTAGAAGTGAAGTAAAAAAGGGCTAGAAATGTGCACCATGAGTTTATCGAAACTGCATGCGTGAAACAAGGAGACAACATTTAAGAAGAACATTCTACAGGAGATCTGAAAGGCTCTGGAAGCCGAAGGAGAATGAGTTGAAAGAAATGACGATTGTGTCCGTCAGTAATGAGTGATTAATACGAAGTCTCCAAATTCACTACAGTAGCTATATTCAGGGGAGGGGGCGGGTAGCACAGTGGTAGTGATGTCCGTCATCACGAGCATGGTGTTAGCACGATTCCGCTTTGGGCCAACTAAGCCTCTCATCCCTCCGGGGTCGGGAAATTGGTACCGGACATGTCTGGGAAAAAAATTCGCTGTCTACAATCCAATTGGGAACGTTCCAGACCGGCTATTTCAAGACCCCAGGGAAAATTGGTCGACCAGCATTCTACGACATCCAAGATGAAATGAAAATCCTCAAGAAGCAACCAAAGTCACACGTAAAGTTGGAAGATCTTCATGGACAATGGGTACTAGGAAACGAATCGAAGGTGAGAAGTGCTGAGAGCCGCACAGTAGACGTGAAGACGGATCATATAAAAGAAAAGCTGTATTCATGACTTCAGAGGCTCTAATTATGTTTAAAGATGTGGCGGTGATACACCCCAATGAATTGATGGATAAGAACCTCGACGATGAGATATCATTCACGGACCAAGGGCCACAAAAAAGCGGATGTAAAGAAAATGCGAAACGGTGGTGAAGAAGAAGTAGGGAATTCGACCGCGGATGGCTGCCTTCATTTCGTTAATTGCTGGACCCACTTCAGTACAGTTTTGTATCTTAACATTACTGCCGTCGTCTCTATGGTTAAGTTTTTCCAACAATATGTTATAAAGCGAGGCAATTCGACTCTTTGCTTGGCCCTTTTATACGATTTACTTTGTATCTACCGTTGAATTATGCGAGTTTAGACGTCACTGAGGGTAGTTAGTATTTGCTAACTCAATTGGATAGATTAGATTGTAATGCATTAGAAAGAGAAACGTGGCGAAAAGAACTAGAAGAGAAATGAACATCTCTGTTATTTTGCTACATTCGCTATTGTTTTTGTTGCGTTATCGCCTCGATGGCGAGAAGCATCTTAGCGACGACAAAACAAAAATCCCGTTCTGCTGCTGTGTCGTGCAACTCGACGGGGAAGCACCGAGGCGTGCTGGACGGATTTCCACTGCACGGTTGTCTACGATGTCGGATGAGGACGGATAGAAAGATCGAACAGCTTTTCATCCGTCCATTCCTTTATAGCTACTGCTAAAACCGTTTTCTTTCGAGTGTCGCATGTTGAAGTTATAGTGCTAATGTTATGAAATATTACTGTAATGGCACCAAATAATTCTATTCTCCCATTTTTTTCTCGAGTGCTGTCGATAACGTGCATTAGGTTCCAAGTATTTACAAGCACTAGTACTACCATGTCTTCTAGAATAGTATTAAACCATTCTTCTTAAACAGATGGCGGATACTGAGTTCAGTCTAAAGCAAACACTTAATATTTATACACTTAAATGGCTTGGTCCTACGGGTCTAATCCCTTTCAATCCCTCAGCGTCATAACCGAGTCACTAATGATAGCGACTACTTTGACTTTGTCATTATAGTGGTTTCCCACCGCCGTGATACAATAGATGCAAGTTCCAAACCCCAGATATTAGAGAGCTCTACCAGCTAAGGGTTATTTTTTTGAAATTGTCTTATAAACCCAAAAGAATTACGGTATATAAAATAAGTGGCACGTCAAGAAGGGAACGATCATTGAACGACTGCCCTTGAGAAAGAAATTCTACGAAACTTTAACAATAAGCCGACCGATCTGGAAAAAGGAACTATAGCATAGAAAAAATGAGCAAGTAAATAGAGCATAAAACGATGGATAAAATCAAAATTATTTCCCTATTTGGAAACAGAAGTAACGAAGAAAAGACGATGGTACAAAAAACTAAAAAAAACGAGTAGAACAGAAAAAAAGGAAATATCGATCAACTAGAGAGAAGACAGAATGGGAATTTCTGGAAAGAGAGATGTTAACGTCGATTAAACATCACCAGCTGACTTGTTTTGCAACGTTGTCCACAGTAATCGCAAGTGTGTGGGTGACTGAAGTGCTAATCGAATTATAGTGGCGAGATTTTTATGGCACTGTTGTAGATTGGCACATATGAAGAAACCAAAATAGCGAGACGCACTCAGAAATCAGATGCGTGTCGATGTGTCTGGATGCGGCGGTGCACTCTGTGGAAACGTTCATCAGCAGGCAGACCACACAATGCTGGTCGTGGCGTATTCGCGCTTTACAGCGCCGTCGAGACGGAAGTCTCCTACGATTCCCACTCGGTGGCCGATCGACATGGAGGTGGTAAGTGATTCTAGTGAGGTTCGACGTCTTACGACTCTGTGCCGTCTTCAATAGTTGTGATTCCTCCTCGTTATTTGTTGTCATCGTGATTTTCACCTTTACGGAGAGCAACTCGACTTCTTTGAGAGGTAGTGACGTAGGTAAACCGGAACTGTTGAAATATCTTGTTATTTACGTGGCAAGTTTTTCTCAAGAGAAGAACCGAGAATGAACTAGTTCAGCGAGTTCAAGGCCGCAAGAGGTCCCTACCTACAAATGTATGCTTGGTTCACACAACACGGACTTGTTAACACACTCGCAGCGGGTGACACCTATAGGTGTCATAATGGTTTGGCGTGAGTGGCCGAAACGACATCCACAGGTTTCATTTTTCTTTCTCGTACTTCACTTTAACACATAGAACTATTTTTCTGCACTTTTTAGTATCATTGATTATAGAACACAGAAGTGTTGGGCGTTTTTGGAAAAGTTCTGTTCTGCAGTTAGAAATATAAAAAAACCGCTTTCCATGTGCTAGTTGGCCAGTGGATTAGGGAGTTCGTCGGATTTGTCTTTTGTTCGCCAACTGTACGTGGAATGCTCGACTTTGGATGAATTCGCCACTGGGACTTTTTCCGTAACTGCTGTGAACAACCTCGAGTTTGGGTTATAACAGTTTATTGCAACAACAACGATACAATAATAATATGTAATATTGGACGGTATGTAAGGGGGTGGATACGAGCGACGTTGAAAGGAGAACAAGTGATACACTTGAAGGAAGCTAGGCCGACACTAGAGTTGGAGCATTGAAGAACTAAGGGACTGGATGAAGACCGGACGAACGCTGCGAACACTTGAAGATGAATGCCGATGGGCTGCATGTATTACTTCTGTAGTGGGTGGAGCTTTGCCAGAGGAAACTAAAGACAGCGCCTAGAGAGAGGTTCTAATGGGTTTTTTTTTACTACTAGCACAATCTAATAGAGCTACATGTGAAAGGGCGCAGGTGGTTGGTTCGGAAACTTCTTTGGGACGGCAGATGCTGGAAAGTACATTCACCTGACTGCTGCTGATTCCCTTTCCAGCCACCTGCGAGGCAACTGCATGAAATGATCGTCAAGAGACAATTTAGAGACGAAGCAAAGATAGATGTATAACGATTAGAAGTAGAACAGTTAATGTAGAAAACATAAGGTAACATAGAATAGGAACTATTCAAGGAATAGTTACTATATTCCATGCGAGTTCACTATGCAGAAATTTGGGTGTTTATCGACTATTATTTCAATTCTAATCGCTATAGTGAATAGCAATCCTTGCATGTAGTGTTCGGGTATAAAAAAATACTGAAATAAAGATCCACAAGCTAAGAGACAGGCGAAACGAAAGACCCGTATGGTGTGGCGGTGAACGCGTTAGCTCCCAGAAAGGGTAATAGCGCGTTCATTTTCCACCACAGACACCTGCGGTCCGGTGTTGCAAATATCTCAGCATCTTTGTGGTCACACATAGTACCTTCCCATGAAAAATTGTAGTAAGCACTAAATAAAAAGTTAACATAAGAACCCATAAGTTCACACTCAAAACACATTCAAATGCTGACAGTAATATGTTTGCATTATGGACCGTAGTTATAAAAGGATAAAATAGATCTTTCATCTTTTTCACCCATAAGACGATAGTACGGAGTCTCTTCTACAATTCCGTTCCAACAATTTTCTGTAACTTTTTATGTCTACAACCCAGGAAGTCCTCTAATTATCGAAAAATTACTGTTATTTTCTTTTCAAAAAACCATCAAGTTCAAAGAAGCTGAAAATTAGGCGTCGTCCCGTCCGCAACGTGTCAGATTAGGCAGAACGATGTTTGCAACGATTTATGAACGGGGAAAAGATTTTACAGGCACTGTTTTATCACCGCCTACCAGTCCAGGGTCAGGCTGTTAGTGGTGGTGGTTGCATTGCATTTACTTAAGAAGAACAGCTCTGGTAAAATGAATAGGAAATTCTTAGTCATTCAACTGGAAAGAGAACTGACGAATGACAGTGATGGATTACTGCTCTCCACTACACCAACGCGATATTGTACGCCAGACTTTCCGTAATGTCTGGTAAGAGTATTTTTTGGGTCATATAGTGCACGTAAAGTGAAGGACCGGTCATTGAAGAAAATTCACCTGACTGAACGGTAAACCATAAGTCAGAAATCGCATACAGTAAAAAGCAATTTATTATCTGCTCCCTACCGTTTTTGTAGTTCTAAAGTTGCTGGGGGGTGCGTGTGGCGCAATGGTCGCAGGAGCCCTGCAACACACACATGGGATCGATCACCACTCCCGTGGCTCACCAAGCCTTCCATCTCTCCGGGGTCAGCAGCTTGGTACCAGACACATCTGGGAGGATAGCAGCACTTTCTCGATACATCGGTAGGCCACCGCGAGTCATTATGAAGGCCAGATATGCATTCACTCACCTCCAACAATGCTCAATGAAGTCGAATGCATGTCGCATCCGTCAAGGATTCGTCAACGCCGAGAGCTTTATCCTTTTTATTTTTAAAACTGCTCGGTACCTTTGCACCCATGAGATGTACATGTTGAGTAAAATGTTCAAACAGGCCTTCTAAGTAAAGTAAAGTAAAGTTGCCTTTCTTGTATTGTCTAAGGTTTACAGTTATAAAACATTGAGTAATCTGTCACTTTCGGTTGAAATAAGCTGAACATTCGAAAATGATCATGGTGTTCCACACGCCTGCCGTCATGCGAGCATTTTGAGGATTTGTTTATAAAAGCCTCTTGTTTTTCTGGTACCCTAGGTGTGCGGTAATTTTAGTAATAGGGTAATCGAATAGTCGATTATTCGAAAAAAAATCTGTTAATGTCCTTTGAAGAGCGACAGTTAGTTTATATTTCGCTCGTTAATGACATTCGGTAAGCGTGAATAGGCGTAAATCACGTGCACTACCCGCGATAAGGCAGAACCGGCTTACCTTCATGAATTTTTTTTACGCTTCCACAGATGGAGAGGTTCGTTGTTGGGCGCTCGTCAAAGTTGAGAAGTCATCAATGCGATAATGGCAAAAGGGAAGAACTTGAATAGAGGTCAACGAAAATCCTATGTTCAGGAACTCCTTCCTAACTAATGGCAGTACAGGGTGGAATGAAAAAGCACACGGACGGTGGATCGGCTTGAATGCGGCTATATATGGGCTAACCAGGACCTAGACGAAGGGAATTTAAACAGCTTGAATGTTGTAATTCAGCAGCGGTTTAAAAGTGTCTTCGTCCTCCAAAATGCGATTAAAACGAACTTTTGATGGGATTTGCTAAGATCATTAGTCTGCTTCCACTGAGTCTGGAGATAGCCAAGAGAAAGTGTTGCAAGCAAATAACCACGAAGGGTCCGCTGACCTTTCTAAGGACATGGGGTGTGATTATCCGGTTTGCCATTAGGATTCTGCAGGAAAAAAAAACAGTATAACAAGATGGTAACATGCCCTTTGCACCGTTTATGGACGAAAGTGCAGGAATCTTTTTCCAATCTGATCAACGCTTTCACGATGAGAAGATACTGATCCAGTATATTTTAGTTGCTTGGCTTCCGGTACCATTTCGTGATGTAGCCGTTTTCGGTTAAGTAAATTTGAACGTTAAAAAAAATAGAAGCCGGTTTCTTTCGTTCTCTCGAGTGGGTGCTACGTACTGTGACTGTTCGTTCAACAACGCGCGTTTAAAAAAGCGTCATTCGACAAAAATTCGCACATTATGTAGGAGTAATGAACATGCACGGCTTCTCGATTCACAGCAGTATGGCCTTCTTAAAGGTGTGCCTAAACTGCTCGATCTTCAGATGGTCCGGGGAATATTTCGCATAAATGGGAGGATTGGCAATGAGACAGCGACTGGCACCGAGCCTTGCCATAGCCTTTATTTCTGAGACAGAAGCACCAATAATGAATCTCAACCCATTACTCTGCTGTAGATCTATGGACAATTGCCTTGTCATCTGCTCCACACAAGAGGAGACGTACAAATGTTTAGTTGCTGAGCAAACAGTCAGAGTAAATAAAATCCACCCAAGAGAAGGAAGGGAACTCGTTTCCATTCCTGAACGTTTAAACCAACCTATCCGAAAACGGCTGCATTACAAAATGGTATGGAAAGCATAGTAGTGAAAACATACAGGCTCATTCCTTTTCCTCTCACCCCCTCACACAGCAAAAAAAGCGCTCATAAGAAATATGTTTCGAACCGCCGAAGAATACTTGAAATTGGCGCAGCAAATAGCTATTTCGCATGGCTACGAAACTGTCGCTTCTTGGCATTGGCATATTAGGAAAGACCACAAAACGACTATTCTAGCTAGAACAAGGCTCCATTCATCTTCTCCTTTATTTAGCACGAAATTAGTATAGCTATAAAACGTTGCTTAAGAAGGGCCTGTCTAGAGAATTCGATAAGAAATACCACCGGACAACCTAAGACGCCTGCTAGATTGTAATCGCCTATATGGATGTCTGTGTACAACGAAAACCGCATAATTTGTCCTAACGGTGGAGACGGTGATTGCATTAGTTCATGGTGTCCATAATTTCTTGCAAAGCGTGTTGGGACAAAAAACGTTGGCGAAACGGGTAGACCGCTTTGCGTCCGCTTAAGAGAACACATAGTCGGTCATGTTAACCTTTTATTTTCTGCCTACTAAAATCTTTTACGGCAGGGTATGATGTCAATTACAACTACAACGATACTGAGATATTCGCAAAACGTGGACACCGGGCCAGTTCGAACCACGATTTCCCTTTCCGGTGGCTCGCGCATTACACACTGAGCCACGGATGCCCTTGCTCTGCGTTTCTCTCAGCTGGTTTTCTACATAACGATGCCATCAGCAATCACCTAATCGGTAAATCTAAATTGAAACCAAACACTCCACTAGGCACGCATGCGCCACAGAAACACAACGGAGAAGATTTTGAAGTAGAAGTCACTATCCTCGCACAAGAATCCACCACATCAGCGCGTAAAACTCCTGAAGTGTTTTGGATTAATCCAAGAATTCAAAATGAGCTGCAAGGAGGAGTGTCTTCTTACCACGTGTGACATCGCGCCATACCTCAGACTGGTTCAATGACCCGATCCAGACACAGTTCTTGCCCATGTATGATTCTGTGCAGCTGCTCTCTACCAGTTGACTGGAATACTTGCAACGAATGAAGCGGTTGGTGTTTAAAAAAAGCTGTTTTTTATGTAAATGCAATTTTATATGTTAAGCATTATCTGCTAAGGTTATAAGAGTCCTTGGATGAGTAGTTCGCGTGTCAACTTGACCTGTTCAGGCTCTGAAGAAGGCGGAACCGCTGAAAAGTCAGCTACTGTGTGCTAATAAATTCTGTAATACCAACTTCGTGTTTGCCGATTGAAAACTGAAGAAAGAAGAGAAACACTGAATTACCAATCAATGCCGAGGTTAACTGGAAGTCGGTCTTGGAGAATACTCATAGTTGATCAAATCGCCAAGAACATCCAAAGACTTTACTGGACGACAACGCGGCGAAATCGTTCAGCGTTAAAGTTATCAAAAAGCTGAAGTTTAAACTATACAATTGCTGAAATAATGGACGATTCAGTGTTGTGCAACGTTAGAAAAATTAGAAGGCCTGCGAAATGCGATTGAGCAGAGATTTATTTGTTAAAAAGAATCCGCTTCTGGAAATACCTTCCCCGTTACACAAGCTTGCACTGACTACATACGGTTAGCTACAGCCTTAAGATTTGATTATCTAGAACAGTACACATCATTTTAAACCACAACCGTAGACTAATCCTATCCACAACATCTGTTTAAATTGTTGAGGCACAAGAGCTTAATAAACAAACATTATTCGACAAACGTTTCGTCGTGTCTTCATCAGAGCCGAATATCCGAGTCGATGTCCAGAGTTCTTTGCACTTTCGATGACTTGGAACACCGGCTCTGAGGAAGACAAAGACATCGAAACGCTAGCCGAATAAAGTTTATTCATCAACCTTATGTTAGTTTATCAGTGCAAGGATACTATCCACGAATTCCTCTATCATAGGGTCTCAGCAGCGCAGTGGTTAGAGCTGAACTGCAACACACGGCTTCGATCCCGTCCCTCAGGTCCACCAAGCCCACCATCCCTCCGGAGTCCAAGAATTGGTACCAGACCTGTTTTGGAGGGTAACAGCAGTGAATCGATGCATCGGTAGGCTACCGCGAACTTTAATGTATTGGCCAGATATGCATTCAATCGCGTTTAACGATGCTTGGCGAAATCGAATTCACGGCGCATTCCTCAGCGATTTATCTGGTCTAGTGGTTAGGAATTACGGCTCTCACCAATAAGGCCCGGGTTCGATTC